>CM060839.1:46017500-47217500 GCA_030762175.1 Metallyticus violacea
AGATATTGTTAAAAAGTATTAGTATTTTTATGATAATATTCTATATACATATTGCAAATATATTTTATGCATGGGTCGTAGACCGTACATACTTAATTATGATACACAATTAGAAAGAAAAACAAATAATATTACTAATAAAACAATATTAATAACAATAAATAAATAGACATTAAAATGGGAAGAACGATTTTTACAGGTATATGAATGGAAACTTATTACATGTTATTTATAATTACACTAGTTATTGCTTTCTAACCAGAAAATAAATTGTTTCTGGTTTCGCGCACTTTGGCCACGAAAATTCCCATATTCAGTCAATTGGTGTGATTCGCAAACACGTCCCAGTAGGCCAATCCTCCTCTAATTGCCTTATAAAAGTTTTCTGGAAACAGCTTTATTCTCAGGTGTTCTCAGTGGGTACATACTACCAGAATATGTACCCATTCCTCATCTCCTCCACAAATCGGCAGATTCTTCTACCAGAACTTTTAGTTATTTTTTGAGTCTTCCAACTTCCGCGTCTAAACCAGGCCATTCCTGATCTCGCCTTTTCCTTATGGGCATATATACCTCTCTACCCCAGGTTAATTTAATTTCATTCGACAGGCTCAAGGAGGCTTTCGTGTTACATTCTGCCTTGATTTCCTGCCTGCTGATAACTTCTAGACTTGTCCTAACCTTCTTCCATTCGTTTTATTATTTGCGCTGCCTCGTTGCCATATTTAACCAAGGTCAATTCCTCTGAGTCATTTTTTTCACCTCTGCAGCCCAAAACGCTGGTGTTATATTTTGCACCTGGTGTCTATAGCATTTAGCGTGAAGTTTGGAGTGGTCACCCTGCTTTAGTCTAAGCCAGTATTTCACCGTCCTCAACTTATCCCTTCCTCCTGGAGGTACACCCAATGGGGCGTAAGCACGGCTAAAGTATCGAAATATCCTCCTATGACCATAACAGTCCAATACAATCTCATCTAAGGTCTCATTTGTCACAGTCCACTTTAGAGCACTAGCTTATTTATCATAACAATTCAATTAGACAATGGTTGGACATGGTATTAGCTCATCTTCTTGTATCTGCATATATGATGAACATATCTACTTATAAATCAGAAACACCGGAAAATTCATGGAGTCAGGTTGTCAAGTAATCACTAACATAATTTACATTATATCATTACGTTAATTACATTGTAAATCAAATAAGATTACATTACCTTACCAACCCTCGCTAAGGCCGTTCTTCGGAGTGTAGGGCGTGTGACCCTCACCTTCAAAGATCTACACTTGACTCCCTGAGAAATCGTGGAAACGCAATGTATTCATATTCTGCGCATGCACAGACCTAGTCTTTCCCCATGTTCAAACATACAACCGTCACATGGAACAATGAACCTAGCCCGGTCTAAGTGCCTGACAATGTGTACACTTGCACTACATTGTCAACCCCCCAAATTCTCAATAATGTATAATAATTAGTCACATCATAACCGATTTTACCACATATGTAGGAAAGGAAGTTAAATGGAAATCCTTGGCAAAAGAAACTCCCAACGTCTACACCTAATATAAAATAATATAGCAAAGCAGCTGGAACAATGAAATTGAGGTAATGGTTTTGGGATCTGATTGCACAGTCTAGGTAATGAATGGTTTTTGGACTAACTTTTGTCATATATAATGATTTGTATTTCAGGTTTAAAATTTGTTTGAAAAATAGGCAAATCGCCTCATAGAGTGCAATAAATATAAGAGGCTTAATGGTCGAGTAAAAGTCTCATAGCAGTACTTAAGAAAGAGGCTTTGTCTATAGCAGTTCAATTTCGGTCAAGGCAGATTCAGTATTTTATATAAAAGATTATGTGCCTGAGATATCTTATGAAATTTAGAGATGTACTTGAAGAATTCATAAAAAAAAATAGGCATGCGTAAAAATCAAAATATAATCATTTAGAAATCAATAACAGCCAGACTTTATTACCAAATTGCGTATAAAAAGTAAAATATATGCTGTAATGTCAAAACAACTTATAGCTTCGACAATACTGGCAAACCAAACAAGTATCGCCCACATCGTTTTGCCCCCACTGTCTGCAGACACATTCTCGATGAGTATTTACCAAGGGAATTCCTGTCAGTTAACAAGTTTACACGCACTAACTGTTAATGTCCGCTAGGTTGCCACCATTTCTCAATGGAAGCTACAGCGAGTAGTTTTTAAAAAGTATCAAAAATATATATACAACTATGGTTGGCAGTTTTATCATCTCCTTTCCTAAAATGGGTATTTATATAATTGTATTTCATAAATTGTTGCGGAAACATTTACTTTCAGTTACATCGACCTGTAATCTGCATTAGCTGTATACGAAAAAGAGGGAGTGCTGAATACTTATGTCGCTTTCCATGTACACAGCGTTTCTTTTATTGTCGAGCAGCCGATCATATGTAAATGAGGATTCTCTGTGCTCCAATACCTATTGCTCTGTGAGGCAACATTACCATATGAATGAAACCAAACCTAATCTGAGAAAGTTATTAAATGTGGGACAACAGTACGTACTGTAAACGATATTTTGTAAAATCCAGTTACAGAAATGTACTCGATTTTCGTCGTCTCGATGTTGTAATTCCTGAACTCTAATCACTCTGTAGGGTTTCAATTTTAAAAGTTTAACAGCTCTATAAACAGAGGTTTTGAAAAACCCACTGACTGTGCAACACGTCTTAGAGACTTCTTTGGAGAGCGTTCGAACGATGCACCAATTTCATCCATTTTTTTTTTTTTTTTCGGTTCTTAGGTTTAGCATTTAGCGATCCCGTTGTCCTAAATTTACTAATCAGACATATAATAGATTCTGTACCTGGAACTGGAAAATTTCTTCCATCTGCCACATCAAAGAGCTATAGAAACACCCCACTATAGGGGGAGGGAAAAAAATTGAAATAATAATGCCGAGAGAGGAAAACGTAGAAAGTCAATCAGTTGACGAATGAAGAACCAAAACCAGGGAAGAGAAAAATGAAAACAAAACGTAAGAAGCGCAATAGCATATGATGGACTTTGCGGTACGCCAAAAAGCATACATGGAGAACAAACTCAATTTGCCGAAGGGAAAGTACGAAATTGGAAATTACCACGCCAAGCTGAATCTCTCAGTTTGTATACATTGTCAGGGCTGCGTTTCGTAAATTAAGCTGTAGAGTACACAGCAACATAGAAGTACCTCGTGACAACAATTTCAGCCGGCACGTTAATAGCTATCGTCCCCCTTTGAGCAAATTGTTTTTCTTAATTTCATTTCCCTGCATCTCCAGATGTGTACAATGACAATAGGTAAATACTCCGAATAACCTCCAGAATTTTACTGTCATTTGTTATTTTCTCTTTTGAAATAAACATTCGAGGCAAGAAATAAAAGACAGAAGAAAAATAATCTCCGTCAACATAAAAACTATTAAATTTCCGGGTCCCTCAATACTCGTAAACAAAACTGGTTGCTAGAAACGGTATTTCATACCGATTAAAGTTATGATTTGCATTATAAATGTTTTAAAACGTTGTTACAGATGAACAAATCTGAAGGTTAAAATGGCTATTTGCTGCATTTGAATATTCATATATGCAGCAAAATAATTTAAACTCGACCCACAACTTTGCTTTTGGATAACATCATTCTTAATTAATAAACAGTTATTTTAAAAATTAGCGATCAAATAAGGCTTCGTTCCTGCCAATAGTATATAGTTATTTTTGTTGAATATTAGCTATTAAAAAGTCAATATTTTAATAAAGCGAATCGGTTTGACAGCCTTTTTCTTCAAATTATGATCGATATATTTTAACCAAGCCCTTTTAGTCCATTATCCACGGATTCACATTGTAACCTGCCTTTCATCTATTTTTCACAGTAATGGTTTACTACATGTTAGAAAAATTTTTAAAAGAGCTTTAACATATAAACAGCAACTTTTTAACATTGATAATATATGAGAGTCAGTCAGAAAGTAATGCCCCCTATTTTTTTATTTTTAAATAAGTTGGTCATGTCAGAAAGTTTAATTTGACACGATTCCTCAAACGCCCTTTTACAGTACATGGCTTCTTAAGTCAACAAGTGGAAGCATTGTATCGTTCTAGAATATGGCTGACATTGACGTCCGTATAAGACAGTGAGCTGTGATAGAATTCCTGAATGCGAAAAGTGAAATTCATGAAAGTTTGGAAAATGTTTATATCAGCACTGTTAGACGCTTATTTCGTTAATGCACCGAAACTCAGCTTTACATCCCCAATGATCGATGTAAAACAAGTGGCCGCCCTGACCTAGGACTATCAGACTATTTCTGTTCGGGCCACTGAAGGAAACTCATCGTTGGCGTCACTTTAAAGATGAGAACAGGAAAAATTCCTTGCGTCAATGGTTGAGCAAGTAATGATTTTTACCGCGTGGGAATACATGACCTTATTAAAAGATAGACAAAATTTTTTGAAAAGTAGGAAGATTACATTTAAAAATAAAACATGTAAAATTTCAATTATATTTATTTTAAATTAAAAGGGGAAAAATTGGAGGCATTATTTTCTGACCGACCCTTATAATAGCTATGGTTTCCATTTTCGGCAACAATTACATTTTAACTGTTTTAATAGTGAAAAAAGGCCTAAAGATTGAAAATAAAATAAACTATGACAATAATTTTCATCACTTTAATATAAAACAAAGATTTTCTCAGTTTTATTTCATTTTAAATTGTGACAGTTTTACATTTGCAAATCATGTCAAAATACGTTAAGGATTCTTAATGTTTTATTCAAATAACAAAAACAATAACGATAATGATAATAATAATAATAATAATAATAATAATAATAATATGTCCAATTTTCCATATAATTTTATATTTCACTTCCTATTTTATAATATATCTTATAACATTAAATTTGCTTTGAAAAAGCATTAAATTGCATATGTTCTTACTATGGGCAATATAAAAATTAAAATTATGAAAATAACATATTAAGACAGTCTGATGATAAATGTTTAGTTAACGAATATGTGTTCTTCCGAACGCATTTATGTAGACACAGATGTAGGGTTTTTACTTTTAATGTATCTCAGAAACTACTGAATTGTTATTGAGTTTACTATAATTTAATACGTGCGTCATTGAAAATTGTATTTTATTATGTAAAATCTATGAACACAAGGACACAAAAAAATTTTGCCATACTTCCTTCTCAAGAATTTTTGATATTCCGTACGTCTCTAAAGGAATGCAATATTTAAACTCTCTTTCTTAATTAGATTTCGAGAATTTATCATTTGAAAAAACGCTTAAAACTTGAATGAAGAAAATATCTAGTACAAATTGCTCTACACAAAGGGAAGTTAAAGAAAATGCTGGAAATGTCAAAGAAGTCCTTGTATTTTCTATTCTCACCGATTTAGATGTATGGTACCCTTAAAAATAAATCTTATTTATTTTCAAATTTTTACAAATAAGTCTGATTTCCGGATGTCAGTTTTGACTAGTTGTTTCTGGAATTCTTGTTGTAATCCCAACTCCCTTACGTCACTATACAACTTTCTATGTTGACGAGAATATGCAGCAGCAAATTGCATTGAAGTGTGAAGGCAAAGAGGAAGAACAAATTAAAGGCTGGATATAAAGGGCATTAAGTCACTACGATTATATTTACCTTAGTCCATATTGGAGTTTGGCACAACTTACTCGCTTTCTAACCGCACGCCTGTCAATGAAAATGTATCATGCTGAATTATAAAGATAGATCTTAGACAGAGTAAGGGACAGAAAAAGCTTAGAACTCGAAGCAAGCTGCCCAGAGCAAGATTTTTCAACCACGAAATTAATTATCGGCTATCGGCGGAAGGCGAGGCGTCCAAATTACATACTCAGTCACAGCGTAAGGAGTAAGAAGGAATATAAGAGAAATGGAAGACTGAGCAAAAAATACCATCACCAAAAGCCGGGATTGAACTTAGCAGCCCATTCTGTCCTCAAGTTTTTCCATCTAGTTTTTGCTCTTCCAGCGTCTTAGTAAGCACTCTGCAAGTTTACTGGTACCAATTTAGCTCCCAAATCTACATTTACACAACATTTATATTAGTTTTTCTCGTTTTTCAAAATTTCGTCTCCTATCTAAAAATTTATAATCCATTTCTTATCTTAGGGCTTTTTCTACTGGTTTTAAATGTTTTTCATGTGTGCTTTTTTGTCCAACATTCACTACTAAACGTTAGGCAAGGTAATGCATTCCTTTTATTAACATTTATTTGTGTCCTTTCTTGTTTTATAACCCACTGTCTCGACATGCATTACTTTCATTGTCTATGAGAAAGCATTCTACACTATAAAGCTGTATGAAGAAGAGAAAAAAATGTAAAAAACATTCAAAGAACAAGAAAGGGAAAGCGCACGTTTAAAAAGAGTAACGGAAAAGAAATTGAAAAGGAAGGCATTGATCATAGAATAATCTCATATTGTGGGAAACACACATGGGAACAAATGCAGTAAAGTAAGATAAGACACGATAGTGTGAAGGAAACAAAAAAGAAGAGAAATAGGTAGAGTAAATAAAAGGAAAGATGAAAGGAGATTATCCAAGGGAAAACTCCAAAAACGCTGAAAGGTATAGCAAGCGAATGTAATTATAATCAGGGTATGTAAATTCTGTGTTGCTTGCTCATTAACGTTCCTATCTCTTGTAGCAACATGCGTTTCATATTCTGCAAATAATTAAATTTGCTTCTTTTTCCCCTATTTTATGTTACTAATAGGTAAACTTGTTCATTTTCCCAGAAGTTGTACTTTTTTTTTTTGAGTAGTATCTAACGCCCGTTTTTACTACAGGCGGTGGACACTGATGATACATGAAACAAAATGATATATTAGAAAAGGATTTTTTAAGGAAGGAAACGTTCCAGGCCTAAGTTTAGGACATCTCCCCGGCATTTGCCATTTATGAGGGTACTTTCTACAGCCAGCTTATTTGTTAGCCTAAATATGTTCAGTTAATTTAGTTGTAATGTAAACTCCTTTATTCACCAAAAACCGATTGGAATGGCCCAGGCGGCAATGTTTGAAACTCCCATTCAGGAAGTTCGGCGTCATTCATCCTGACCGTAGGCTTTTTTCGTGGTTTCCCTGGTCAGTTAGGGAGATGCTGGTATGAGTTTCGCTCTTCCGTTTCATTTCATTTCATTCCGCTGATTCTGTTACAATGTCGAAAATACCAGACGAGTTGGGCTGCTGATGTGTGCGTATGACAGAGATTTCTGCCCCGACGTCTGGTCTGGAAGCAGCCTTCTGAGGGACTCCTTGCTTCAGAGAGTTATAACTAAAAACAACATTAAGATCCCTGTCTGCGTCCTTGCCTCACAATCCTTGGAACCTGGCCGTCCAGCGTATCTGTCACCTCATCCCTTCCTTCCAGAGGTGCCCGCTAGAAGGCGTAGGCACAAACGGCCAGCCTTAAATGCCTTCCTGCGTCCCTACCAATCCAAAACAATTCACCAGTTGATCTAGATAAGTGAGAAAAAGCAAGCCCGGACTATTGTGATTCCTTAAGATTTATTTCACAAACAGTAAATATAACAGAATGTTTTCATTATTAAGCATGTGATGATAATAACTTGTTATTTGTCTTTTAATCCAACGAGTAACGATTTAAAAGATACCTTTGCAAAGTTTTATCGTAAAAAATATTGAAAAACTGCTAATTATTGATAGCAATCAACAGAGTAGTTAGAAGCAGGTTTGGAGATATAGCTAGAGACAGATGTCTTACTAGTATATAAAAATTTCTATAATGAACATATCTGAATATCTTTTTGGAAAACTTTCTTTAACTGCTTCTTAAATAATATTTTATATGTAGAAATAGCAAGCCAAAAGCAAAATATTTTAGAATTTTAGTAAGTTTATCCAAAAATTTAATGAAATATATGATAACAATAAACAATTTTCATATTCAACACATGAAAACTAAAATTCTTCTTACGAACATTTTATTTTTAAAACTATAAGGGCTAGATGTCGTCGTGGCATCTAGTAGTCTAAGATCAACGTATTTGACTTCTGATTCTAAAGCCTGTGGAAATAGCAGTGACGTACCCATCTAACCCCTTAAGGACACGAGAGATGTTTGATCTCAGAAGTAAGCCGAGATTAAAGCTGTCAGAGATAGCACTTCTCAGATCACACGTAGTGCCCTTTGTGATGCACTCTGCACCCTGGACACTTCGGAGCTGATAAATCTCAAACTATTATTTTAGTTAACTAGAGGCTAAAACCCTTCATATATTTTAATTCACAGTTTTAAGATAATGTTTAATTTTTACAGCTTTATGTTATGTTATCATTAAAGATTGTATATTAAAAGAAGAGAATTCTTATTTATTTCCAACAAAAAAACTCTAATAATGTTCGTCAAATTAAAAATATTACTAATAATTTTTCTTACCTTTAAATGTATAAGATGTTTCTTGCATTCTTGCAGTAGTATGCTGAAAGACCTCGAATCAAAGCATAGAGATAAAATGGATTTACAAACTGAAATGTCACAAAGATTCGGAATATCAACGTTGTGAACGTATATTTACGTAGCATAGTCGAATGGACAGCATATTTTCATATGTTTATCCAAAAAATTAATCTCAAATCACAAACTTTAATTTAATTTTAATTTGTGATTTTTTAGAATAAAGTTCAGAAGCATCAACATGGATGCAGTGAATATCAAAGACTTTGCACATACATTTCAAACAGAAAGAGTTTTTCAAACTTGCTTTCTGAAGCGCTCAGCTACAGCTACGTCTTGGTTACCCGCAGATGTTATTGACATCTGAGGATGTTCCTGCAAGTTTCATCGAAGTTTAATTACTCCATTTGCCTCGTATACACCGACCTGTCAGCAGACAACTTTTTAAATGCCTGCTGGCTCTCTTGAACAAAGCAATAGTATAATAGGAACAGCCAACCCTTTTCGCAGCTCATGATTACGTGCTCTGTTTGGAATAGCGGTCATTCTAAATAACAAATGGAAATACATAACAGTGCTCAATGTTGCTATCTGTTTCTGAGGTTTTAACTAAAGTGGAGATGTACGCCAGCTTCTCTTGCTTTCGTACAGGGCTATGATCATATCCGTTTGCGCAAAATGAGTCATTGCTCGTTAATTACAAGTGAATAAAAGGAGCAGTGCATTTCAACAGCTTTGGGACATTTCGGTGTAATTTAGACTACACTTCTAAGTGGAATTTATTGACCGCTATCCTAAGAATTAAAGGAGTCGGCCTACCAAGAAGAATATGCACGTGTTTTTTTAACTAATATATTTCGAGGAAAACAGATCACCTTCAGTATTAAATTAAGACAATGGGTCAGGATTTACGGGTAGTGACTGCGCGTATACAGATGGGGTCGCTAACATGTCCTAAATAAAACACCATGGAGGATGGAGGACCCATCCCCTGAGTTGTTCGAGCCCTCAGAAGATCCGCTTACATTTCAAAGCGCAAGCCGCTATCATGCCGCACCAACCCACCTCGCACTGGCACTTCCGGCCCTACGAGAGTTGTTCTAAAAGTTTTCGGTCTGACACAGAGATGTCGTGAAGATGGTCAAATTACTATGTTATAGTTGTTAAGAATCTTCCTTTAAATGGTGCGCTGTAAAGTTTAGAGGCATAGTCACTTGTTTCTGACGATCGCTTAAACAAACTAGTGTTAACATTTGTTTACAAAATGAGTAAAAACTGAAATATAAGCTGTGATAAAGTACTTCGTTTTGAAGCCTTAATCCTATCAGAAATACAAAAGCAGTTGATTTCACATTAAATTATTATCTCCTTCGTTTTCGACGGTTAAAAAGTGGGCTGGTGAATTTAAGCGTGGTTGTACATCCATTTAAGACGATGAGTGCTCAGTGCATCCCAAAACTGCTACGACCGACGAGAGTGTGACAAAATATCACAATGCCGTACTCAATGATGGCGATTGAAGATACATGAGTTGGCTGACATCGTGTGGACCTGGATAGGCCGTGTTCTCCACATTTCATACGAAGTTTTGGGTATGAGAAAGCTTTCCGCTCGATGGATGCCTCGTTTGTTAAAAATGGATCAAAATCGCATTCCAACGAACATTTTGCAACAGCGTTTAGACTTGTTTAAACGCAGTACCCGAAATTTTCCCCGAAGTTTCATAACGGTAGATGAAACAAAGATTCATCACTACACGCCAGAGACGAAGGAGCAGTCCAAGTAACGTTAGGCAACAGATGAAAGTGCACCAAATAAAGAAAAAACGATTCCTTCTGCAAGAAAAGTCATACCAGCGGTTGTGATGTGCACTTAGACTACCTCCAGAAGGGCAGAACCGTCACCGAGGGGTATTACGCTGTAGTATTGGACCAACTGAAGTATGATGCTATTCAGGCTATACCTTGAAGGAATTTTTTTTCATCACAATAATGAGCATTCACGCACGTCTGGGATTGTTGCTGCAAAAGTGCATGACTTTCGCTTCCAAATTCTTCCACATTCGCCATATTCACCGAATTTGGCATCCCGCAGTTACTTTTTGTTTCCAAACCAGAAAAAATGGCTTGGTGAACGACTGCCCACATTAAGTGATGAGGTTAAAGCTGAGACAGACGCTTATTTTTCACAGATGGACAAATTTTATTTTACTGAAAGTGTTAATAAGCTGGGAAATTTGTCTTAAATATTGTGTTTTCTTAGTCAACTTTTAAAACACCCTCTTATAAAGAACCAAGGAATGAAATGAGAGAGCGGATGTTTCGTGGATTCCATCCCAACATTCCCCCAAGACCAGGGGAAACAACGAACAAAACCTAGAGATCAGGATTGCCGACCCAACAGTCTGAGCTACTCCACTAGGTTAGATAGGAGAAATTGATGAAATAGGCTATCGATTAGAAACTTCTTCTCCAAAATATTAAACGCAATTAGCCCAGTTAGTTGGTGTCTGTGAGCAGTGCGTATACAGCCACTCAGCTGCCGCATCTTCATATAAAAGTACTGCTGTAACTGAAGTAAAATCCATAGAGGCATTGGAAACAAAATATCTGGGAGGCAGTTTACAATATTCGGGAGCTTGAAATGTGACGAGTGTTTCAATTTTTTCCAAAAAATTTCAGACATGTCTCACAATTGAGGGCAGGCGAGCATCTACTATGATTGATTAGTACTAATTATGACGAAAGAAACAAAAATATGAGTTCTGACTTGTGACATGATTTCCCTTAGCAAGTGGAGCGGCCGTAACACAGTAACTTCCCTTTGGCAAAATCGTTTGCCGATTGCTCAGCGAAACGATGTATATACAAATGAGGGAGCTCTAGCTTTAATATAACATCACCAGGTTCTTTTCCCGGATTCGAAAGGGCGAATAAGGAAAAGTTACAATAGCAAATGTGTTCAATAGTAGCATCGTATCATGTGTAGCTCATACAAATACTGATCAAACACTAAAAATAAAACGACAGAATGATCATAGAACTAACTACACCCTTGTCACATTTATCACTATTGTCAAAGCTGAACTGTACAGACATTTGGAATGTATCCCGTTCTTCATCATTGTATTCCACTTTATTAAAGCACACTTGAGCATCTTGTTAAACATGCGAAATGAGAAGTATGATGAAGTTGGTAGGTTTGCATATCTCTTAGTCAAAGTTTGCATATCCTTTAGTACTTTATTACATATTTGTAAGAACTGAAGAAGTACACATCTAGGGATTGAACTATTCCAGTGTATTTCGCAGAAACATGTTCCATGGAGAATTGAAGTCTTTCGGAAAGTAGAGACTTCAGTGAACCATCGCATCGGCGGCGACAGCTATCAACAGTTATCTTCTCTTCTCCTTTAACACCAGCTACCCCTCCAAAAAGCATATTTAGACTTGACCTATCATTCTGTTCCCTTGTGAGTTACTTTAGATTTCAGAGAAATAATAACAGCTTCTCTTTTTTTTTTTTTTTTTTGTCTTCTTTTCATAGAGAATAGTAAAGATCTGCACTGTATAGTCTTCAAATGCTGGCATTTTAACCTAATAATATTGATAATAATATTTCAGAAGAAATCGATTTTATTTAACTTCGACATAATTAACATTGTCAACATTATGAAAAGCTTAATGTTCATTAGAGCCGTTGAATTCTCCTTAACCTCGAACATATAGAAATGCTATCTATGCGGCTTTCCTCCATTCTCTCTAAATGTTCCATCCATCTGTTGTGGTAGTTCTTTAGTGCATTGTGTTATTCCTTCTATGGGAAGACCTTACCTGATACAATCATTTCTATTATGTTCGTTTAATGATATCTTTCTTGCTACAGATCATATAAATTTCATTTCAAAAGCTTCTTATTCCTTTTGACAGTGTCCACATCTCCGAGCCATAAAATAAAACTACCATTGATTTATAGAACTTCAGTTCAGTTTCTTGTACTGTTTAATGTCCTAAAATTCTTCTAATATTCTATAAATCCATTTATTTATATATTTATAATAGAAAAATAAAAATAAAGCAACACCATCAACAATGCAACAAATTAACGGTAATTATGATAGCAGAAAAAGATAAAACCCAAAGAAAAAGTCACATTTGAGATCGCTATATTTCGGACTCGTGGAGTCCTTCTATGGCGAGAAGACAAGTGACCAAGCAGTGTACTTGCTTCCATCCGTCTAGGAATCAGGCTGATTATTGGTTGCAGCTGATGGGAAAAGGCTCTACCCAGATACCCGATGACATTGCAGGGATGCTCTATTATATATATTGTACATATAAACCCTTCAAGACTAAATTTATATGGTGGCATAAGTAACTAAGAATTATAAACTCATAATTTACATATGATGAAAGCACCGAATTATACACGAATGCGAAAACACTCGCTGATAAAACCTCCCCCAAACTTACTACAAGCTGCTACCTGCACACAAAGTATATGACCTTGACGATAAGCTTCTCCCAGTCTGCGCTCTGTCGGCTGGCAACTTGTAACTCAAATAAACTCAGTTAATGTATTGATAATGTTGTAACTCAAATAAACTCAGTTAATGTATTGATAATGTTGTAACAAATAAACTCAGTTAATGTATTGATAATGTATTGGGGAGGTTTAACCATGGTGTTTCACTGAGCTTATGTTTTCATGTTGTTATTGTAAATTGTTTTAATTTAAATGCTAAAAATTTTCTTGTTCTCGTTCAAAAGGCAACTTAACTTTCCAAAGTCAAATTTTGGAGTTTTCTTAAACACGTTTCCAAATACAAATGTATTGCTCTGACGTTGACAGGAGAATGCTAAATTAAAATTGTACAAGCTTTGAAAGTTGCAGCACTTTATATGACAGTACCTCTAACAGTTTTCCATAGATTTCCCACTTGTTTTGTTACATGCTATATTTATCTCTGTTAGAAAGTTTACTCTCACAGGTGGCAGAATCTTGAGCGGGTGGTCTGGGGTTCGAATCCCGCGAGGATCCTCCTTCCTGATTGAGTTTTTTCCCAGGTTTTCCTCAGTCCTCATAAAGGCAAATGCCAGGCCGCTACCCTAAACTTAGGCCTGGGACCTTTCCTTCCTTAAAAAATCCTTTCCCAATTTATCATTGCATTTCATGTATCACCAGTGTCCACCGCCTGTAATGCCTTAGTAGTAAAAACGGACGTTAAACGTGGATATATACTTTATCATACATATAAATAATGCCATTGCAGCGCTTTGTTGATCTTCAGTCACCTGCATTTCTGCAGGATAATCATGATAGTCTTCGATCCTCTCTTTTCCTATGTAAAACTGTTTTACCCATTCCTTCATGGTGGAATGTAGAAGATTCCCCAAAACCATCAATTGCTGTTTCAATTCGTTAATAAACATTTCACGTTAACAGTCAATGCACTAATTGGATAAACTCAGTCTTAAAGCTTAATTGATATTTGGCTCCAGATCGTCTGCCATGGCTTACTAAAACGTTGAATGTCAGACAAAAATAACAATAGAGAACAGTTTGGAAAGAAAGAGAAATAACAAAATGCTTTAAAAATATCCGCGAGAAAGGAAGAATGGCAGGGAAAAAGAAGTTTGAAATGCCAAAATGAGAGTAAAACCAACATTCAAAATCAATGAGTTGAGCATATAAAAGATAAGTTGTATTAAAGTAAATCGTTATACAAATTATTTAACATGTATCAAGTACTTACAGTTTATGAATCATATGGTTCATTAAAAGCATTGACTGCGCTGTTCGCAGTCATATGGAAGTGACTGAGTAGAGTCAACGATGACCCAGTTAATAGCCCGCTGATCTCCTGGGGCGCTATTTCTCGACACATATTTCCTTATATTCCATTCGTTAACGAACCCTTCTCTTTGCTTCCAGAAGAGGGATATGTCGTAAAGCTGAGCTACATTGAGTTACAGTTTTTTATGGAATGACGTCATATTTTTTCATAGATGCACCGGCTATAACGTTAAATAAACGCTTGAGGAAAGAGAGAAATTCCTATTTCTCTGACAAAGACGGAGTTCTTTCCTTTCGAAATGAACAGAATATACATTTGCATAACGCAATTATAAACACCTACTCTTATTACGAGAAAACCGTACACACAGAGAGGTCTCGTTGCAGTTACTTAGAAAATTATATCGTTGTAATTCGTACAAACAAAAGGACTCAATTAGTGCGAAATAACAAAGAGATTTCAGAAAAAGTAATTATTATACCCATATATATTCAAAAATATTATTCAAATATTCACGGTATTCCAGATTCGCCAGTAAATTTCACGGAATATACAACCCACATTTGCACCGAAAGAGTCAGGTAAAGTAGCAGCTGATTTAAGAGTCGATTATTGAAAGCGTGCCACAAATACTCAATACTTATGTAGACCGGTTTATGATTAGTACTACTAACAGCTAAAAAGATTATATTTAATATAATTACACAAGTACAAGAGGAAGCGAACATATATTAATAACTGTGCATCAATTTAATTAAGTGTTGTAGCTTATTCGCTAATGAAAACATGACAAAAGAAAATTAAAAAAATAAATTTACATAACGTCTAATTTTGTCCATCACTAAAACTTCGGAAAAAGGCAACCAATGTGTGTCATTGTTGATTTGGTTTTATTTACGGATGCTCTTTAACATATCAGGTCATCAGCGTCTCATTCAATTCAGGGCGTGAAACAGCCGATAAATTCTGCCCAGAGACCTCTTCTTTCAGGCTTGAGATTCTTTTACATGCCGTAAATCTACGACACGGGACCCATAGCTGTACTGCCCTTCCGAAGGAAGGATTTTTACCACCGAAAAAGAAAGCATGAATCCTGGACGAGATTGGGTCCACGAGACAAGTATGGTTATCACTAGACCACCAGCACCGACATATGTGTGTCATAAAAGTATGTGAGGACATGACTTGATAAAATGTACAGTGATTCGGGGACACAGTGTGTATATAGGTCCAGAGGAACTACCACGAGCGTAAGCTCAGCACCACAGACAACTCTACAACAAAGAGCGCAAGTTCACTCAGTTCTACTAGAGAGAGCGTAATCTCAACCTGTTACTCGACAAAGTTCGAAGCTAATTGAATATTTATACGAAGGTAGGTTCGTAAATTTCCGGCCTCGCCGATAAGGATTATTGCCTTCACAAAAGCCTTATCTGGTGTCATGCCTTATCTATTTAGTAAATAATTGCAGCTGTAACTTCTGCTCCACTGTGTTCAGTTGTTCTGATATAGTTGCGTATAGAAGGCTATATTTAGAAGATTGGGTCATGTTCAATATAGAGTATCGAGATGTTAACAAGTTCTTCACAAAATAAGGACTTGTTCAAATGAAATTAAATAGCGATTGGACTGCATAAATGGGGAAGCACCCTCCCCTCATATTCTACCGTAAAAGAATGGGCCAAACTTTTTCGAATAGGTCGAGAAAGCATTGAAGACGAAGAGAGTGCAGGTCGATCCTTGCAGGTGCTCACTCCTGAAAACGTCGCTCGCTCTTGTGGAAAGAGAAATTATGGAAGACCGGCGGCTCAAAGTACAGACTAGCAGCAAGATTGGGCATTTCTAAAACAACAGTCCTTTGAATTATTCATGAACATTTAAACATGAATGAGCTTAGTGCAATATAGGTGACTAGACTTCTTTCCTTAGTCCAAAAGCAGTAACGAGTCATCTGTTGTCAGGCATTTTTGGAGCTCTACCGTGGCAATGAGAGAGAAGTTCTGCAAACCATTGTTAAGAGATGAAACTATGGTCCTCTACTGTGATCCCCTGTCCAAAAGAGAATCAAGGAGTAGAGTAAACCTGGCGAAGCACCGCCTCTAAAGGCCAAGGTCACTCAATCAACCAAGAAGATCATGGCCACAATTTTTTGCGACAGTGAAGGAATACTTTTTATTGATCTCAAGGAGAGGAACACCGCAGAAATGGGGAGCA
This sequence comes from Metallyticus violacea, assembly GCA_030762175.1. NCBI lineage: Eukaryota > Metazoa > Arthropoda > Insecta > Mantodea > Metallyticidae > Metallyticus > Metallyticus violacea. Next base: position 46,034,018 of record CM060839.1, read on the forward strand.
CTATGCTGGCCTACTGCACAGACTACATGCTTCCATCAATGAGAAAAGGCAAGGAAAACTGAGTGGAGACATGGGCCTTCTTCACGACAACGGGCCAGTACACACAGCTGTTGTTGCAAAGGAAGCTGTGAAGAAATGTGGCTTCAAGGAGATCTACCATCCACCCTACAGCTCAGATCTAGCTCCCAGCGACTATTTTCTCTTCTCAAAACTCAAGAAGCACCTTCGAGGAAATAAATACAAGTGTGATGAAGAAGTGAGGATTGCTGTGTATGCCGATTTTTCAGACAAGACTTCTGACTATTGGCGGGGGGGGGGGGTTGAAATGTTAATTCAAAGATGTGAGAAGGGTATCGCAATAAAGGGTAACTATATAGAAAAGTGAAATATAGTTATTGTCTTTATCATGCCTAGAAAAGTGTTAGGCCGGAAACTTATGGATCTACCCTCATATATATATTATAGAAAAAGGAATAGGCTATGTATACAATTATGCAACATCAGATCTGTAATACAAATAAAATATTTAACTCTTTCAAAAATATTCAAAAGTATTCATCCTTAACCAGAGTATATGCCTCCAAGCTCAGTGACTCTGGCGGATATGCGTGGACCTCACATTCGGGAGGTTCCTTGAGTTCGGCCATGCTAACTTTTTTTTTCTTTAGCTACTTAGGTGAATGCTGGAATGGATATATATTTCCATGAATTTTCCACTCTACTATTTCTCTCAATTCATTTCATTTCATGTCACATTTCTGGTTTCTGGCTGGGTATATTCCAGGCGAGCTTGGCGGTGTGCGGCGTGCAGTGATGATATGTTCTCATTGGAGAGCTATCTGCTTTGGCGTGGAGCTCAGCTGGCGATGCGTTGTTCTATACAAAACCATTTGGGACCCCGTCTACATTCGCTTCCGTCTTATTGTTTTCCCTACCCCTTCTTCCCGGAGGTTTAGAAGGATATAATACGCTTCCATGTCTGAAATTCTCATTTCCATATCAATCCAATCTAGAGTAAACGTGTAGATAGCTTATTTGGCGAAAGCAGTGGGTTGTCATGACTGCTGATTTGATTTCGATCCTCTTGACGTCGGACAAGGTGGGAAAGCTTCTCTTTCTTTTGTTTCGCTCGTTTTACTCTCCCTCCTTCATCTCATTCATAACAAGTCATTCAAACCTCTTATTAGCGGCCACACTAGCTCGGGCTCGGGCTTGACGAGGATCGATAATTGCCCTAAACTCACCAGGATGTATTCTCGGAACTAGTGAGATGAAATATTACATTGGAGTGCTCAATGGCAAAGATGCGTAAGAGATGACCCTGTTAGAACGGCATGACACTTTAGGTACCTTCATCTCATCTCTCAGTCCACATTGAAATTGGCACAATAGCTTCCAGACTTTGCAGTGCTTTTGGTCTATTTCTATCTTGCTTCAGTTATAGAACATGAATATGAAAACAATTTATTTTATAAAACAGAATATTTAAATACACAATCTCTCGAAATTATTTCATATTTTACTTATTAATAAGATTATTTAAAGGCATATAAATTAGAAAAAAATCAAGAAATTATTGTTTTAATTCTTGTTGGTTAGCACAGCCATTGCTGCAGCTGTTGACTTACATATTGTTTGTATATTATTTTTGATCAAAGTTATGAGAGGGGAATTTTCCCATTCACGGAGCCGGGGACTGGTATGACTCGGCGTGGTGTAAATTGCGTTCAACTGAGGACGCAGATCAAAAATAACACTGTATACTTTGATTAGTCTAGTCTTGAGAATAACAACTTTGTGGAGTAAAATATTAATCTCCCTTCTCGAATAATGAATATTTAACCAACTTAATGTAAACAAAATAAGAAAAAATTAAACTAATAATTTTAAAATTCTTTCTGAAAACAGTAACGTTCTGTACTAGGAGAATCGTAAGCCTACTGTTAACTGCATTGTGGTAGAATGCTTTCCACTTTGAGGACCAATATTTGTGGCATTTAAAGTGAACAGCATAGAAGTAATCTTTCCATCATCAAAGCAAGCTAAAGATTTTTTTTTTTTCCTGATTTGTTTTATTTTCGGACGCTATTTAAAAACTCAAATCATCAGCTTCCCATTCAATTCAGGGCCGATTAATTTTACTCAGAGGCCTCTTTTTTCATGTTTGAAGTTCTTTTACGTGTCGTAAATCTATGAAACGTGACTCACAGTTTTACTTCCCTTCCGAAGGAAACCATACTTAAGACTTTTACACCCTGGCCGGGATTGAACCCGCGTTCTTTACGAGACAAGTATGGTTGCCACTAGACCACCAGGACCGACAAGCTAAAGATCCAGATTCTAAGCTTCTATTGCCTATATTGACAATAGCGATAGAAATGAATGATGGAAGGGGTGCTAGAATGCCTATTACATATAGTTCAGCTGACGAAAAGTTAATACGTCATCATGTCTGTGATATATGGCGATTAAGTAAACAGAACTGGGAGAATTAACTGCATTCACCAATTGATCTTTTTCGAAAGTTAATGCGTAAATGAGTCAATGGTCTATTGAGAGCCAGTTCGCTGATTGGTAATTATTGATTATTATGTAACAAGTCGCCAGAATTAGTCCAATAGCTGCTCTCGGTCATCGATCTTAGGCAACTGCAGTCAAAAATTTGGCTGGGCAACAATTGTCCAAAAGTTTGCGGAACCAAACCAAACATGTTTACTAGGCATGAGCAACGGCACATTTCCAATTTTCACTAAAGACGAATGGTAATTGTTAACAATTCCTTTAAAAAGAGGTAAATTGGAAATATTCTCGATATTTATCTATCTATTTGGAAATGTTCACATTTACCAGCAATTTTTCTCAACGGTCTGTTTTGCACTTTGATCGCAACATATATAATATTCAGTAAAAAGAACAGTAGCAAAGGCTAATATCTAATAACTTTTCTAGAAAATAATACAAAATCTTGGTAATCTAAAGCAGTGAATAAGTGGCAGCTTTCTAAGAAGTATATATAAATGCAACAGACAATGAAGAAAACGGTTGTAGATGGTGGTGAAATAAATTTTTGGACGTATTCAAATATAGCGTTTTTAGTAATAAATTGTTTCCTATTTCATGTCTCACTAGAGATAGAACAATAATAGAGTCCAATTACACAATTGCGAGTCCCATCTTCCCAGCGGTTTAATTGTTCGAAAAATATATACTTTGAGAAATACACAATTAAAACGTTTCTTCCCTTCCATTTTGTGTCTTGAAACAATAGCAAACCGCAAAGTTTTACTTTAGTTAATTTTACTTTAGAGAACATATAAGCAAGGTAGTTATAGCCCTGGCATGCTGAGGCTGCCTCTCTATGAGAATAGAGAAGCTACATGATCAAGCAGCAACATCTGCAAACTTAATTTCGACTTGCGATTTCTCTATATATTATATCAAGTAGCTCATGAGCTGGGCGGGCCCCATTACAAACCTAAGATTTACAAAAATCGATGCTTCTTTGTTTATTCTAATGTTGCAGTTATTCAATCAAGTTTTCAAGTATAATTACTAAAAGAAAATAATAATAACGACTTATGGCGCTATAGACCAGAAACGTCCAAAATTATCAACTGTTTTTCTTTTAAAATAAATTAAAAACACAACAAATGCTATGTTAGGTATACTTAATGACATTTTTAAGAATATAACAATTTAACTGCAGAAAAGTGCTAAAGCTAAGTTTCTTGGATCGGTAATGAATTAAAGTTAAATAACGCCATTCTGAAAGCAAGATAATAAAAATGTTAGGGAAATATTAGTAAGTGCGTTACAAGACTAGCGCTTGTGACGTGGAGCTTCACAGATTCATAATATCATCTCTCATTGGTCGGATTATCATCTCAATTTGCGAATATTATCTTCCGGAAACAGAGTAATCTTACACTAAGCAATTAGAGGGTGGTACAGGCTTCTTGGAGGACGGCGTTCACAGTGTACAGTCCTATTCAATAATGGCTAGAAATCTAGCGTGTGAAAAGCTTTGTTGGACGTGTGGTTAGAGAATCACATCTTATGCCTAATTAGTACTGAAATTTCTGGGAACTTAAAAAATATTCATTTTCAGTTATCATCCGATCTCGTTAAGAACAGAATAATCCAATGAACCCAGCTATCATAACGACTAATCAATGTGCAATGAAACAGTAGTGACCTTGATTAGCATATGAACTGATTTGGAATCCAATAATCATGGCAGTTTGCTGTGTTAAAGTTTCCATACCATTCGCTATCCAGCGCGGTGTTCTGCCACTGCGCGCAACATCTAATATTTACTTTTACTACATAGTAAATAAATCGTTTTAACTTACTTCTGATAATGATGTAATATCACTGTAGCTTACAGTGACAAAGAGTTTCCTTTGAAAGGAAAATAGATAAGAATTACAACAGTTCCTAGAAATACTTCTTTCTTACGTTCCATAGACAATAAAAAAAGATAACATCATAAAGTAGCTAGAGAAAACTTAAGCTGGAAGCCCCATTCCTATAATAGCATTGAAATATGTTACTCCCACAGGATTCCTTTACACTGCAGTGCTATTTTTTTCTAGAGATAGTAATATTAAAATTAATATTTGCATTGCTGTTTTTTATTATTTTATGTAACATGTGAAATGGAACTAAATACTTGTCAACGTGTTTCCTAAGATTATCGTGTTTCACTAAAACCTTATTTTGATTACTGCACATGACAGTACTATTTGAGGTTTCGGAGAGGTAAAGAGAGTTTGTTAATTAGTCGATTCAGCCTACGTAGCTATTGCTCAGGTCATGCTCAGCCTTTAACTGAACCGTAGTGAACCGACTCCCTAGGTGCTGCAGGGGCCTGGGAACCGCCTTATGCAGATAGGATTGAGTACTCACTATTTCCAAAGAGTGGTGATAATATCAACATAAATTTAATTTTCAGTTTGAACGTTCTAAATCTGATAAAAAAAATATACACATTTGTTTGTGAGGAGTAAGCCTAAAAACGTTCTCTCTTCAACCATTTACAAGATGATGTGGTTAAAATAAGGCAGTTCTGTTTGCTTCTCGTCCTTTCATTCCAATCATGAGCAATTGATTCAGTTTCTTGAAGAACTGTGAGATGTACGTTCTAAAGCAAATGACTTGGAATTATAAAAAGTGTGTAGTTTCTTCTCTTACAAGAACCATAAATATGACGCCAAAGGTACACTCCAAAAATTATATAACAGCTTTGCCACCTCTGGAGTTAGGTATCGCACAATGCTTTATTAAACAGTCACGTTTAAGTTCAATTTCTTCTGTCTAGATTTGAAATTGTAGCTTCTCATCAGTTAAAAATTGAACAATTCATCAAAAATAGTATTACAAACATTGTCAATTTTTTTAAAGATGACATTGCTCCGGACAACATTGCACCGAAACATGGTGAACATTTTGGAAACTAAGATGAACTAGAACCCCCAAGACAACGTTTCCTCGGTTGTATATTTTCTGAAAAGTGGTAGCTGTGCGTCTGAAATTCTTCCGAAGTTAACCAAATTTGTACAAGTTTTAAATGTTTCTATGTCAAATCGTATTGCTAAAGATAGTTCTCAAATCTTAGAATGTTACCAGACGGGCACAGTCGTGTTAATACAATCGTCATTTTAAACTGCCCCCAAAACGTTACCTGCTCCTTGAATCTTGAGGTATAGCGGACCATTCATATTGGATAAAAATACGTTGAAGCGGCAGGCGTTCGCCAGGTTTTCGTTAAAATACGCGTATCTTAAGTTTTTGTTTCTGAATTATTTTTTTTTTTTTTTTTTTTTTTTTTTATCTTTTAAATTTATACACTGCGGGTAATTAAAAATGCCACACGTGCGGAAATGATGTCTGTCTTTTCGTTTGATTATTTGACAGGGCTTTTGGAATCCTTCATGTCTGTGTGTTCGTCCGATTTCGATCAAATGATCTCTTATTCGTTCCGCTGTGGATACATTTCGTCCAACACGAGTAGCTATTCCCGTACTCTCTGTATGTCACAGTTTCCCTTTGATCAAATTCAGATTCTGCTGGTATTACTGTCGTATTTTCAAAGTCACACTCGTTCCTTCTGAGAATGCGAAGTCCCTTTAACGTTTCTCTTATGAGAGTTGTAATTTTAAATAACAATAATGTAGTTATTTGTTAAGTCTTAACTATTTTTATTTATTTGAATGTTTTCAGTTTATATATTTTAGACAAAACCTAATTAATCACATACATCGGTTATATTTCACTTTACTGATTATCATAAACGTTTTATTTTATTTTAATTTTTCTGCTTGTTAACTATTACAATTAATTGAAATAATCGTAATTTTAGGTACATCGGGGTGAACATTCACAAACTGTGTGTTTTCATTGGTATCACTGATGCGTATGTTTAAAAATCTCACAGAATGAGGCTGCGGCCCTCTCCTCCCAAATACATAACAGAAATTGGCGCCTATGGAAAGTTAAGCTGTTCTTTAGCACGTTAGCGTTTTATAAATATTCAATGACAAATAAAACTATAACTTTTTCGATTGGGTCGAGAAAACACCGAAGACGAAGAGCTTGCAGGTCGGCCCTTGGAGGAGCTTACTCCTGAAAATATCGCTCGCTCTTGTGGAAAGAGAAATTATGGAAGACCGGCGGCTCAGAGTTACAGAAATAGCAGCAAGGTTGGGTCTTTCTAAAACAACAGTCCTTCGAATTATTCATCAGCATTTAAACATGAATAAGGTTAGTGCAAGATGGGTGACTAGACTTTATTCCTCAGTCCAAAAGCAGCAACGAAACTATTGTCAGGCATTTTTGGAGCTCTGCTGTAGCAACGAGAGAGAAGTTCTGCAAACCATTGTTACAGGAGATGAAACTATGGTCCTCTACTATGACATCTTGTCCAAAAGAGACTCGTTGGAGTAACGCAAACCTGGCGGAGCACCGTCTCTAAAGCCCAAGATCACTCAGTCAACCAAGAAGATCATGGCCACAATCTTCTGGGAGTGTGAGGGAATACTCTTCATTGACTTCAAGGAGAGGAACACCACAGTAAATGCTGACCAATTGCACAGACTACGTGCTTCCATCGAAGAGAAAGGGCTCGGAAAGCTGAATGGTGGTGTGTACCTTCTTCACGACAATGCGCCTGTCTACACAGCTCTTGTTGCAATGGAAGCTGTGAAGAAATGTGACTTCAAGGAGATCGACCATCCGCCCTACAGCCCAAATTTAGCTCCCAGTGACTATTTCCTCTTCTCAAAATTCAAGAAGGGCCTTCGAGGAAGGAAATTTACGTGTGACTAAGAAATGATGGATGCTGTTTATGCCTATTTTGCAGACAAGATTTCTGACTATTTGGGGGGGGGGATTGAAATGTTAATTCAAAGATGTGAGAAGTGTATTGCAATAAAGGGTAACTATATTAAAAAGTGAAATATAGTTTTTGTCTTTATCGTAACTAGAAAATGGTTAGGCCGGAAACTTATGAACTTACCCTCATAAACGCCAGTAAGTCTTCTTAACCCTATAATAATCGATTCACTTCCATGACCAATCCCTTATTTTTCTCATTCATGGCATATGATCATTTTATTTCTATTTTCAATATTTCATATTGGCAAAGAAACCTGAGACAAGTCGGATTAAAAAGCATGTAATAGTGAAACAGTTCTCCGAAACTTGACTAACGTATTGCACAGAATTTACCTTTAAATCAACAGTTCACCAGATATGATAAGAGATTTAATCTATTTTCATTTACATCTAAGTCCAAACACCTTATATGTGATAAACAGAGGCCTTGAATGAAAAAAATGGGCGTAGTGTATATACGCACAGAAAAAGTTAGGAAGCTGGTAAGCCAAATGTTTGATTTAGGATTCTTGATCAAATTGACTGGCAGAAGTGTTGAAGGACTTTCAACTTTTATTATTTCAACTATCTTCTATAGTTAGCTATTTAAAAGCAATATACTTTTTTCTAAACAATAACACTTTATAAAGAAAATTTTGTAGCAGACGTGAAATATTTCAGTTACAACTAATGAGTAATATATTTCGTATTTTTTTCTTGATATTGTGTATAATACCTGTATATTTTCTATTTTCACATATAACAAGATACCAAAGAAAAAATGGAACGGAGATTACTGAGAGATACCTTACGCGGTGATAATCTCGAGAGGAGATGCTAGGCCTAGTGAATTGCTGGATCTGTTAATTCGACGCAGTCTTCAAGAATAGGGAGACGATGAGAGAAGAGCTAATTAAAAGCTTCAGCGGTAAACTGTTAAGAAGTGCTTAAAAGTCACCTTTAATTGAAGTACTTAATATAAGCATCATACATTAAAGTGCAGAGAAAGCTCGGAACTAACCTGCGTTATAAGAGATATTGAAAATGATGCCCCTCGGCGGCAATACATTGCCTACATTTTCCTGGGAAATTCCCTTATTTCATTTAACTTTTCTCCCGTAAAAATATGACATTGCGAAACACATTTCATGTCAGTGAAATAATCTGTCTCTTGTAACTTTTTAACAAGTTGGCGAACAGTTTTCTGCACGGAACAAGAGGGCCAGTATTTTTTTTTTTTTTTTTTTTATTGGCTTACTAACTTCTCTGCAAGAATACATTTTCACTTGTGTATCGTACATAAAATCCTGTTCTTCAAGACTATATTTATATAGTAGCGTAACTGACGAAGAACAATTAGTGTACAATTTACATACAATGAACACAATCACTCGCTGACAAATCCTTCCTTGAACTAACTACCTATACGTGCAACTACGACGACTGTCTTCTCCGAGTATGGAACTAGGCTCCTCCGGCCGATAACTTAAATAAGCTTACTGTAGTTAATCTACAAAGTGTTTTTATTAGATGTGATTTTCACACAAAGCACGTGTGTTGATTATATATAATCATAGTTAGATAGGAAAATATTAAAATTATGACCGAATGATTTCGATACTCATCATTAAGCTGGCTCTAGCCGCGTATTTTCTTTATCTGAATCCATATACCCTGCAGACTACGAAGATTGACTCTTTCTTTACAGATACACCAATTATAAATTTAGCCAACATATGGGCTTTCTGTGAAAACCATATATAGTAATAAAAATTAAATTAATTAAATGCCTGAAACAACAGTCCCCGGGTGCAAAACGATGTCGAGTCATTTGTCACACCGGAGGACGTAGAGAGATATGTCAGCAGTCTTCATGTTGACTTTCGTGATTAGAAATTCGCTCTCCTTCATCCAGCTCCTAATTTTTTCGCGATCCTTGATTGATCTATTTCAGAAAAATTCTTCAGGAGTACCGGCTATCTAACTCCTCTACCCAGGCACGCTGACCACTAGATCAGGAGACTGTCTCATAGGCTAATAGCAATAATAATTAAGGCAGTCAAGTTTGCGACTTTTGTAATATAAATTTACTATTTGCCGCATTACAAAAATAATTTTACAACGAACAGTCGTTGCACATATAGCACCCTTATTGTGGCTGACAACCTATTGAATAGTATTTTACACATACAAAGTCCCTATATAAATTCGTAGTCAATAAATCGTTAAAACTATGACACTTTTCCAAGATGGCAATATAAAAATTACACATACCTTTCATACCCAGTTTCTTAGATTTGCTAACATTCTAAATTGTCTCGAAATTGTTTGTATATTTTGGGTGAAAAACAAAATTTCTAATAATACGTCGTTGTATCAATCAAAATATTAATATTATGAATTTAGCTTTTGAACCTATCGACAAATTATTTAACATATATTTAGATTCATTAATGTTTGACTTAGATCGTGCGACTTAAATTTCATCGTTAAACCAAATATATAAAAATATTTTACTAGTGTGTAATTTTAATTTTCAGCATTATTATAATGATGTTTTTATTTATGTTTCATAAAAATATTTAGTTAATGCATTAAATATTACACACTGAAAATGCATGTATCACGGAGATACTGTTGTGCTACTTTATAAATAATCATATAGTAGAAATAGTTTCTTGAGCCTATTGTACTTATTGCATATGCTGGCCCATTTCGAAGAAAATGCAATTAAACAATTCTAAAGTTCTTACCTTGACTTTCACACATACGCAGCCTGCTAGAATGATGACCACCTGCTGAAAAATTAAAGTCCTAAAATGTGTACAAAGGTGTAAAACTCTCATCTTCCTGTTACTCGTACTATTTATTCTACATATCACTAAAACGTCCTCAATCTCCGAGCAGTAAAGCGTGAATATTTCTTACACCGCCAGTCTTGTTCATTGCATTAATTCCCACCCGAAAACATCTTTACTTAGCGGATAACTTTTGCACCTGTTGCTCAGTAACTTTTAAAGCTTTTACCCTAGTTGTCCGTGTTTACTCACTTTCAGATCATCAAATAAATAAATATTCACGAAATTACTTTAAGAAACTCCCTAACAAGTGTCAACTGTTAGCTTCAAGAGAGTTGTTTACAAACAAATGAAAGTGCGTTTACAAAAAAATGAAAGTGCGTTTAAGAATTCGATGCTCGCGATATAAGCTCATAGAGTTTGCTCTTAGAGCGGCCTGCAGAAAAATGCGTGTCATCGTCAAAACACGCAAGAGTCTATCCGGCCAGGATGCGAACGTGATCACCCATCACGGTCTGCATTGACACTGAGCGGCGTCGTTCTTTTCCGATATCGCGTACGGCGGGCTTTACACACGCAGGCGCTCTATTTCTGTTATCCAACGCAGGCTTGTGTTTGAGAGAGTGGGTGTGAGACAAAGCATCTATTAGAGATACAGCTACCCCTTTAAGCGAACAGAATAGACATCCTTAATCCCAAGCTTATGACCAGAGGTGCTTCGAGTTTTCGTTTTTTTTTTTTTTTTTTTTTTTCTTCAATTTTAGATTATAGCTAAACTTTTTATCAGGAATTGCAAGGGACCGAAAAACCAACATTTCGGGTTGAAAAGAACCGTACTAAAGCATGACTCAAATATTAGACTTAGAACACTTTTCTAGTACATTTCAACGCCCGTTTTCACTGTTCGGACAAATTGGTTATACATTAGATGAAAAGATAAGCTGGAAAGGAATTTTAATTGAGAAGCAGGCGTTTCAGACCGAGTCTAAGGTATCTCTCCGGTATTTGCCATTGATGAAGAATGGGGAAAACCTGAAAAAATAACCCAGTCGGGGAAGACGGTCCTGGCGAGAATTGAATCCCAGACCTTCCGTTCAATAACCAGATAAATTTACAGATACCATAATTAAAAAAAACATACATAAAATGTTGTTATTAAACACGTGGTAAATTGTAAAATACAGTTGAAAGTTTCATCAGTTTAGCAAGTTCGTTAAAGTCTAATGATATGTGATATATAAACAGGCGTGAAATAAAAGACTGACAAAACGTATACATCTCACTGACTCTTCTCGTAATTCTGATACAAGGAACTAACTCACGTGTACCAACCCCCTCGTGCCTGCAATGTTGCAACCTTGCTGCATTTTATCCGTACTCTGGCAAAGGAATAATAATTCTTTATTATATTTTCTATCTATATGGACAAAAATCATGCTGCTACACGCAATGATTACCCGTTAAAAGGGTACTAAACTTCTTATGAGAAAACTATAATATTTCCTAAAAATGGTATTAAGCTTTTAATCACACGGGTACAACGTGAACCATTCGCACAGAAAATTATCCTATTCATTTCACTTTCATCTTTTAACTGTATAACTGTGATTGATGGCACTCCCAACCATTTTCTGGAGAAATTTTAACTGATCTTTACTGTCGCTCAAGGGAAGTAGTCGATCCTGGTGGCGTAGTGGTTACCATACTTGCCTTCTAAACCCAAGGTTGTGGGTTCAAACCCGGCCAGGATCGATGGATTTTTTCGGGCGTAAAAATCCTAAATATGGCTTCCTTCGAAAGGGAAGTAAAGCCATGGGTCCTGTATCGTACATTTACAGCACGAAAAAGAACCTCAAGCCTGAAAGAAGAGGCCTCTGAGCAAAATTTATCGGCCGTTTCACGCCCAGAATTGATGAGACGCCGATGGCCTGAGATGCTAAAGAGCGTCCTTAAATAAAATGAATCAAAAAAAAAAAAAAAAAAAAAGAATCAAGGGAAGTAACCTAACTGACTGGCCCAGCGCTTCCGTTTAGGTCAACTATCTCCGTATTTCTAGGTAGGTGGGAAGAAGTACTTGAGTAAAATTCCATAAAGCAGTCTTCAATGTTTAATAATTGCTACGATCTTTGAATTTTTATGCTAGGGGTTGTAGGATTATTCCTTGGATTTTTCCCCTTGTAAAGCAGGATATTATAGTGTTTTAATTAACGGATTAAAACACTGTAGACTTGCATTTATTGACTTCTGATATTTTTTCCACCACCATGATGTGTGGTAGTGGAAAACCTTTATTCTACAACAGATCCAAAAACATTACATTAACTCTCATTTACAGTGATTGTTTTAAATTGGAATAGATTAAGAATGAAAGACTTTTCTACATTTCAGCGCTGCTCAAGGGCTGGCCGTTTATGCCTACGTCCCCCTTGAGGGCCCCTCCAAGAAGAATGAGGTGGGGGAGACAAGAGGCAGTCAGGGACGAAGAAACACGTGCGTAGACAAAATTCCCAACATTGTTTCCAGATAGAATATCCTACGCCGAATAAGTTCCTCCTACAAGTACTTTGAGACTCTCAGAAAGGCCGGAAGAGAAACCTTTACAAAGCACAAGCCACCGCCACGCCGCATTATCTCACCTCGCGTGGCACTTTCGATTGTTACAGAATCAATGAAATGAAACGATATGAAAAGAGAGAGTGTGAAATTCATTGAAAGGAAAGATTCGTCCCAGCATTCGCCTAAGCGACCAGGGGAAAACACGAACAATTCAAGGTCAAGGGATTTGAACCCGAGACCTCCAGAATGTGAGTTCCAACGGTTACCGTCTGAGCCACTATGCTTGGTTTGTTTACGGTGAAGATAAGTTTTTATTAGCCATGTTTGTGTCAATGTCAGCCTGCTCTTTTTACGAACTGGTGCGCATTCCCCCCGACGTGGCTAAATTGTAGCGAACTTCCGAGGCCGGGACGCCCATAGAGCGCCCTGTAAGCGATATGATATATAGAGGAGGATCCTTTAAATCTAAGGGATCTATACTAACCATGATCAATAGAGAGATCATCCTACGAAATTAAAAATGACATTCGGGAATTCAATTCGGGAAGTCAGGAATTCTTGAGTACTAGAATGAGGGATTGGTCTTTTTATTAGCTTTTGTCTCTGCCAATAAAGGGTCTTGTAAAACCTGCTCTTTTACATCTATTTCTTTCATTTTTTCTTTCATAAAAAGTGTTCATCCCCCTTCCAAAAGAAGTTACTGCCTACCTTTGATTTACTTATGTAATATTTTCTACAATATTAAGACAATTTCTTATTGGAAGATGCTGTTTCGATGCTATCCGCAATTTTTATTCGTATATTTACGTCAACTATTTTGCTTTATATTAGCTTACTGCATAAAAGTGATTTCCCAGTAGATTTATTTCCCCCGAAGTGAAAAAATAACAATTCGAAGCTTGTATTTCCCTCTTGGCCTCCTTATTGGTCTACGTAGCTTTTTTCTTTACTTCAGTACTAAAAATTACATCTGTTTGTGAAATATCGCAAAGTATGAAGTCATTTGGTAACATCTTTCTTATAAATATTAACTGACAAAGGACCAGAAAAAGTAAACTATTTGGTAAACTATTTTACCAAATAGCGAAAACTTTATTAATTCAATTGACAATATATCAAAGTTTTAAAACGACTTCGGAATATGCAGAGCCTTAATTCAAAATGTAGAACGTGTCACTACTGCATGTTATTTTCCTGAAAACAGTACAATAATATCAGATTACAAAAAACATACCAGTATAAATATGGCTAAAGCATTAACTCATGTGGAACACACCCTTTTTAAACTTTTAAAGTTTAATGCATTATCCGAGTCAAAGGAATGTCATAAGTAGAGTAATAAATTATAACAAACCAAATCTTCTGTTGACAGACAAGAAATAGAAATCCCGTTTCGTTTTAGACATCACCATTAACTTGTTCTTTGAAATTCATGAAATGGTGAAACTAGAAAGATTCGATAAATATACAGATGCCTACAAATTAAATGCAGATATGACAATACAATAAATGGTGATTATAATAACGATGTTTAGAACATGCTAATAATGCAAACATTTAACAGTTTAATAATAAATAGACTAATCTAGATCCGTCCCTAACTATTCAATCCAACTTGGTAAGGTTAAAACTGTTTTTATTGCATAGCTTAAAGGAAAGTATGTACGTTTGCTTGCATCACCGTCATTCTATCCGCAGTGTGTTCGCCTATACACAGGTGGCTTGGTTCTAAGTTAATGGGTCCTCCTATGCAATCTGCTGGTCCAATTTTCGGCATTTCTGAGTAATTTTTTTCCTAATGAGATGGATCAGCAACAAGATTCACCAAGTCTAATGGGAGTAAATAAAGAACGGTTTTGTCCGAGAAATATGAAACTCGGTTTGAAAAGTCAATATTAAGATTTCTTGCTGATCACTGCCCGAAGTCGTTGGATATTTTGAGACTTTGTACTCCAGATTATTATGCAAAGTTTATGGATTTATGTTGGAAGATAGCGTATTAGACAATTTTCTCTATCCAACAGCTCCAGAGATAAGAGACCTTCCAGGTTTCTATTAAAATTGTTAATAGTCATATTAACAAAAGCATGTTTATTATTGAAACATCAACAATAGACGAAACAGGCATTTCATACCCCAGTTTTAGTAAAGAATTTGAGATGAAAAACTCAGTTACATGATTATTATCTCGAATGGCTAAACAATGTATGTAAGCAACATTTTCGGGCAGACAAAGAGAATTTTCTTCACAGATGTGTAACTGTGGATGAACCACGAGTCCCGAAACCAAAATGCAAAGTAAGAAATTAAAACTTGGGGCTTTTTTATGCACAAAGTTTCTTTCTAGTTAATTGTATGCAAAGAGGAACTACAATAAAATGTCATTATTACGAAAATTTAATTTTAAAATAGCCAGGTGCAATAAAAAAAAAACTGGCGGTGTACTCTTTCTTAAGGACAAGGCATAAGATGATAAAGCAGGGTATGAACATCTATCCTTCATGCTTGCTCCTCAGCAATTTTCAAACGATTCCTAAAAAGTTAAAAGAAAGCTTTCGATAAATTAAATTGTCAGCTAACGATGAGATCATGGAGGCTTTAACCCAATGATTTACAAAAAGTACACTACCCTTCTTCCAGGAAGTTGCAGAAATTTTATAGCATTGCTGGGAGAAATGTATCACTTTTCAAAGAGAATATGTTGAAAAGTGACGTAAAAATATAATGAAAGATCAACCAGAAATGGGGATACGAATTAACCCTTGTGCCTACTGCCCTACTTGAGTATATTGGTTGTGATGCATTATTCTACAAGAGGTAAAGGCCTCTTGAAATAGGACGCATCATTGTGGGATGCATTCAAACACAAAATCTGCTAATCTCTTTTCACATGCAGGCGGAGTTTTTATCCAGAACATATATGCATAACTTTTTGTTTTGTTTTAAGGTATGTTATCCGCATTCATTACTAAATCTATACATGCTGTATATAGTAAGTTATAAAAGTTGTTTTAAGACACAATAAATTAAACGTGATTCTAGATATAAACAACAGAAAATAATCACGTAGAGACGAGAATATTTTTCGTGTGTGTGTGTGTATATATGTATATATATATATATATATATATATATATATAACACTATTAACAATGTCGCTAAATTAACAATAATTAGAAAAGTAGAAAAGGATAAATTTGTAATCGCTATATTTCGAAATAGTACAGTTCTTTTTTCTCCAAACACCTTTGTTGCTTATTTCATCTGTTTCCATGCATAATGCATAACTATGTGAATATCTTAGAACTAATGACATTCCCTTACATAATTCGTTCTTTTTACCCATTCACCAATGAAGATGCCATCAAAGTCTAAAACAAACTACTCACTCTATAATGAAGGATTTCTTGAGTGCATTCAAACTTGTGAGAAGGTTAAAACACACTACCCACCCTAACTTTGACTATAATTTGTAGTCGAGCGGGTTAACAGCGAAATGGCCAATCTTTTTTTTTTTTTTTTTTTTTTTTTTTGAAACAAAGTCAGAAACTTTGTCATTTTAACACCACGTGAGAGTGTCAGATCTAGTTGGAATATTTGATCAGTTCCTGATTGTTGGTAAGCTCGACCTCCCTTCATGTACTTGATAAATAGTTGGAATATTTGATCAGTTCAGTTCCTGATTGTTGATAAGCTTGACCTTCCTTCGTGTATTTGATAAAATCAAAGGCATTCCTTTAATTTTATCAATACATTAAAGAGTTCCAAAGTCAACTGACGCAGTCAAAACCAGCACAGCTATTTCTACTTTCTGGTGGTATTATCTGCACAATTCTATCGTAAATTCAACGATTTTTACTGATTGAAACGTTTTTTCTACCCCTAAGAATTTTTGTACCCTATAATAACCCTTAACAGCATATATTTTGCTGATTACTAATAGTCTTTTCTCTCATCTTCTTCTTGTAGTCAGCATTCAATACCTATAATGTTTTAAAATTGAAGTTTAAGGTTTTTCTCAATTGTTAAAGGTAGAATTTGAGGCCATTAGGTCTATCGAAGAACCAGTAATATTAAACGTTTTGCTCCGTTTATTACATGACATTAATCCTTAACTTTTCGGAATTAAATTCTTTTCTCATCGATGTAATTTATCTACAGGTGATATGCTATTTAGTCAGCATCAGTAACGTCCAACGAAGAGCTGGAAACAGAATCTACTATTGATATCCTTCTGTGCCTGCAACCTTTGCCTCCTGAGTTCTTCCACAATGATTATTTTCACAATAAGCTCGTTTCAAGTGTCTCCATTCTAGCCAGTAGGTTTCGTACCCTACCCCTTTAACAAAAATAATAAACAAAGGCGTATGGTAGAGTTTATCTAAGGCGATGTGTAGATAGAGTACAAACCTTGAAAGGCGTGGCAGCATGTTTGTGTGTTTTGCGTCGAGCAGCGTGTGCATTGCAATTCCCTCACTGAGGTCAACAGGAAATTACAGAAACTTCTGGCAACCTCTGGAACATCTCTTTAATGAAACTGCCTACATCCGTTTCATGTTTATATTTCTGTACATCGGGGTGAGATGATGAAAATGACCTGCGAAATTAATTCTTTGTTTTCCGGGGTAAGTTTAATAGTTCTGCAATTTAATTTATGGCGGCTGTAACTGTAATTTATGGCAGACTTAGTGAGGCATTTGCAGATTTTCTCGGAATACTGTCCATCATAATCACCATTATTATCGTAGTCTACCGAAATATTGTGTTCGGTTTGAAAATGGTCTATCCTCTGACTGCACAGCTGCAAAATTCCAATGTCTTGATTGACAAATGAGTTGAAATAAGAAGTAATCGATTCACTGTTATCAGTTTGTTTCACTATGAATCATGTAGAATAGGGACAAAGATAGGGCAAGTTTCAGTAGTAAAGAAAAAGATTTTAAAACATAACTTAGGCTTAACATTTTTAAACATATCTTAATTAAAATATTTTCTCTTCGTTGCAAACGAATGTAAGTCTTTAGTTTATGGTCCCAATCAGTACTGCCCATTATCTAAGGCCAATAGTAGTCATTATTAAAAAGCTCCATCTACTCTTGTAGAACATGTTTCATTCATATGTCCTAAATACCAGTCAATTGTAGCTGAGGAAAGACGGCTATTTGCAGGTAAATGTATTTGAAACGTCATGAGGGATCGTGACAATTTTAGAGCATTGAATAATTTAATAAATACAATATTGAATAAATTATAGAAGAGTATACAAACAATAAAAATCAAATAAGAGAGAAAATCCAACTGTCAGAAAAAGTATGTTCCCCTAGAAAATACCAGGGAATCAAAAAAGGCAAAAAAGATATATACAAGAAGATAAGATAACACGCAAATTGAATCAGAAGAAGGAAGCAGAATTAACAAAAGAAGAGAATAATGGTAGTCTTCGGGCGGAAAGGAAGCGGATGAAAGAGGAAAAAGTTGATCGAGAACAAGAGGAGGAAAATGAAAGTAACATGTGGAATAACTAGAAGAAGGAGAAAGAACGGAAGTAAAGCACTAACGACCGACTCACATCTATGATAAAAGTTGAGATGAAAGAAAAAGAGAAGAGAAGGATACTGCACTGTCAACACACCATGGTCCAACATAGCTGCTACTTGAGACAGGCAGCAATCTCATTGATGTCCAGGTCCTCTTGCCTGGAATTCCGATGGGGAGCAGCCTTGGCTTCATTCCTTCAATAATTTACATTATCAGAATTATTATTTCTGAATTTTATTATTAATTCTGCTTATCACGTTTGCTTTATTGTATATTTAATTAAATATTTCTAATGACATTATTGAACTCTCGCCAACAGGAATATATTCATGTTAAGTATGCAATTCGTAAATAATCAAAAAGAATGTGAAAATTACTCTGTGCTCTGTGTTTCTAGTTAGCTAAAGTTGTGAGATGGCCGTGCATTTCCACCGTTAGATTTTGAGGGAAACTTTTAACAAAGGAAAGAAGGGTCGCTTCAAAGTTCTTTTTTGTACATAGGCCAGAAGCTTTACTTTGGTCGTTTAAAAGGACAAAATTGTACAGGAACTGCCGCATAGGGAAAGTCACACAAGCGTGGGTATAGAAAAGCTCGTAACCATTAAAGAGTCCACAAACCGTCCTGGATTTAAAGAGCAGCGAATGGACAGACTTTTGCGTAAGATTCGTTTTAAGAGCAAATCAGAAAGTTCGTCTGTAAAGCCCCGTGGCCAATAAGAGTGGAGGATTGAGGAAAAGTTCTCGAAACTTCTATTAGGAAATTTGAAAGATTACTGTATCCGCTAAGCCCGGATACCGAGCGTCAGCAGAAATGAAGATTTTAGATAGTAAATTGAATAAAAAATTGTAAATTAATTCATTATAAATGTAATTAATATTAAAAGTTAAGAAATATAAGAAGCACGTTGTTTGAAATATAAATTAAGTGTAAAAAAATGTATTGCTACTGGGTACCAATAACAACTTTAGGTTTAATAATACATTATAGTTCAAATATCCGCTGTGCTCGTTTTCAGTATCATTTTAGTTTTAGTTTTGTTTAGTTATAGTATTAGTACTGTTGATTTTAAAATCTGTGGAATTTAAATTGTATTGATAAATGTAAAAGAGAAATAAATGGAAATTAATCTGGACAAGTGTGACCTGAAATAGAATCGTGTTATCAGAATATAAGTATTGCATAATAAAATGAAAATAAACAAATAGCCGCTCCAAGTTTGTGATCAATACGTTTCTTACTATTAGTAAAAGAAGCAGTAATTCCTGTATCCTGCCCGGGAATAAAACGCGCTCGGGTGAATGCGCTCCTGCCGACTCTTGTACGCATGGTGGGTAAAAGTCGCAGAAAATTTCCTGCGATTTTCAGCATATCTTTTTCAGCACTCTGTTAAGTCTAGGCGTGAGCAGGATCGTGATCGTCTTCGTTTACTTTACCTTTACACTTGAGTAAGTGTAGTAAGGGTCGATCAGGTTGGCCTGCCTCTCCGCTTCGATGAAATGAAGCAGTATTTAGTAGCGGGGAAAATTTACATATATGGGATTGATTAGGGTGGGATCTCAGGGTCGGTATTTGTATTTTGGTTTTAGGAACGTATATACGTTACCAGTGAGACAGGATGGGAATGGAAACATTATCTTCTTCACATCAAGAGATTTATATAAATTTTTCTGAGAACTGTTTATTTGTCTATTTTACCAAGACGATGAATCTCTATATATATCAATTGTATTTTCTCGCCAGAAGAGAATCTTGAAAACCCACGCGGATCTGCTTAGAGTACTAGATGTAGTTGGTATATACACTTGAAAAGCCCTTCCTGTGGTGTTTCTACTGGCGGGACACATGCGGTCACCGATCACTTTATTATTATTATTATTATTATTATTATTATTATTATTATTATTATTATTATTATTATTATCATCAGTTATCGATTAAACTCAGCCTGACTAAGTAACAATCTGACTACCTAACTAACTCGAACTGAGTAAATTGGTTTGAAATGAACACACTGAGAAGAAGTAACTCACTGGCTCGAACTGACTGACTGACTGACTGACTGACTGAGAAGAAGTGGCTGCCTAACCAACTCGACTTGACTGGCTGAGACGAAAGTAATGGGCTTTTTCGGTTTTCCCGTGACTTTTATTAAATCTGCAGTCGGTCAGTCATACCTACGTTCAGTAATTTTATATTTAAATTCTTGTAGCGACTTCTTAAGTTCAACTCATAGATTGGCTACATAAGAATCGCGTGGTTCCCAGTTCGTTACCTATAGGCTACAATTTGGTGCCGATTTCTCTGAGGGTTCTTCTACTAACGAACTTCTAGGCTTTCAATTTTATTTCTCCTCTTGAATCTCCCCCTCAAGTTACTCTTGTGTTACAAACATGTCCTTATTTTTTGTCAGAGTTGCGTCTTTTTTCAAGGTTCTTCAGGCTATAAAATCACCCTCGCTATTTGTATCTGGCGTTCGGTATTTATGACCTGACTTGCTTGTCCCTTTAGGGGTTCAGCAAGATAGTGAGGTTCGGAATATTAGAATTTTGCAAAGTTACTGCACAAACATATCAGATACAGAATTTCTGAAGCATATCTAAAACTTTGCTTTGCTTATATTAATGATGATTGATTAATGTTTATGATTCATCAGGGAAGCCTTAATATTAATTAAATATAATATCTTATATTAACCATGATCGTTGCTCCACACTTTAGAAAAAAGAAACGAAGCACCCGCAGATAAGACAGAGAAGCAAAGTGGGAATAATATTTTCCACAAAATTTCATGACTTGAAGGACGATGCTAAATTTCGGATGCCAGTATCCTCTTTTGATGAACTTCAGCATAAGTTACACAACTATTTCCTTTGGAAAAATATCAAAATGAGGGATTTCATACAACCTGTTTAACCTTTCTCTTTCATTATGATGTAGATTCTCTTAGGACATTAAAAATTGTATAGTGTTGTACTAGCAACATTTTTCACTTCTTTTAATATCACAAAGAGGGTCGATAGGAAAAATATTTTTAAATGGATCAAAACTATTGTGTTAGTGCTAAATTTTAAAGATGAGTTTTAAAGGAGATGAGCTCTTGTTTCTACTGATAATGATTCACTTTTAGGGGAAATATCATATAATGAAAAAGTGTACTGTGATTTTTCATTCAATTTATTTTAATGACTTGTTTATTCTATAAGAAAAGCATAGATAGGAATGCTGCATATCGTTATGAATTTCCAACGGTACCCTATGTACTAATTACCCATGTGACTATCAAATATATTACAAAATGAAACTCGCTTCTGAAACATTCGACGGTGTCATTGACGGGATTATGTGTGATGGTAAATCACTTAATTCAACAGAAAACTTCACAAATAAACTTATACGGTACCTAAGGAACCCTAGAAACATCTTAGGCCTTCGGTCAACCCGTTACATGTGATGGCACTCATTAAGCTGATTGCGGATCTGTAACTCTGCAGACCAGCACTCTTAACATTTCACCCGCACACGAAAGTTTGTATGTATTTTAACAGGTGCTTATTTACGCGGACCCGCAGCTACACGCATAAGCGATTCTTACCCGCCTCTTGTGAAGGATGCCACAGGTTAAGGCTTGGAATAAATCAAGCGGCTCTCTCTGCCGATGCTCTTAACGTTAAAACGAAGTTGTTTTAAGTTGTTTTGTGAATAACTTTTTGCGAATTAGAAAGCGAAAAGCATTTTTATCTACGCTTCGGTAACAGAAATCTTAGTCGACTTAAGTCACACACGTCCTCTGTTTACTTTCCAAATTAAAGTAAGAGTAGTACAGACGTTTTGCTACGTTTATTGCTGTCTGACAGTTTTACGAGTTTCTGCAATATACAAAATAATTCTAGACTTTCAAAGGTTGGTCAAATTGTTAAGGATTCATGGCAGGTGTTAAATCATGTGTGAGAACAGCTTGTTGCATACGTGTTTGATAAAGGAAAATTTAATTTTTGAAATGTTTTTGATATTTTCTATTACTTTTCACTTGCTGAATAATTCTCATTTAATTGTTGGTATGCCAGTTTTAATCAAAGAATCGCAATTTATAAACTGGTTGTTCTCAAAATGGTTTGTAAAAAATTTACCATTTATATATAAATAGTTAGCATTCTGTGCAAAATTTCTTCACCTCTTAGAATTGTGTGATATCTGTATTGTAGTACTATTTTGAAAGACTTTCTAACTTTCCTCCCAACTCTTTGGGTAAGTTAAAAAAAAACACAAATCTCAAGATATTTTTTCAGTTTATTGCAGAAGTATTCTTTATATTTACTCAACATTGCTTTAAACTCTAATAAGGAAAACCTTCCGGAACAAACAAACAAAATTGCTCCAAAATTCGATTATAGGCCTTTTACTTACATTTGAGTTCAATGGTGATTAATTTGTTTTTCTGTAAAATGTTGCAGTTACTCACTAGAGGGCTCTGTTTAGTCATCCTTCGCTTGCCTTCTGATACCATTGTGCAGGTGCTTCTATCGCATACTTTAAAGTAGATCTTGTTTTCAGAGACCACTACGGTCAACAGCGGTGTATAACAGAAAAACGAATATCACAAACTCTGAGATAAGCAAATGGCCCATGTGGTTTGTTCGAACTGATCCAAGAAGGGTGACTAAAGAGAGCCCTTTATTGTGTTATTTGTCCTTCCTTTTTGTTAGCTATTCTTTATAATATTAAGTTCGATACCCTTCTGCTTAAGCCTGGACATGAATTAGCATAGAAAAGTATGCTAGAGAGAAAATCTCCAGGATAGTGTCGGAGAAAGGTTACTTTAAAATTTCTGTGATTGATTCTACAATACAAAAAATTTACTTAACATGTAAATGGCTCAAAATTAGCTTGTTCTCAGTCATGCACCCAACAACAAAACTAAACTTTGAAAATTTAACTCAGTTCCACATACTGAAAGAGCTTTTAAAATTTTCAAAACAGCAATTGATTATCTGGCTAAACACTTTACAAAATCTTCATTCAAAAAAGTTTAAAGAGCATTAGTGTTAGCTAATAGACCAGCTTCTGTTACTATAAAAGTAACCAGAATCGTAAAATAACATTACAATTTTAAAAACCATAAAGGTTTACAAACTCCATACAATCATACTTACTGGGCCGGGCCTAACGGACAGGGCTGCGGTCTTCTAATTTAGAATAATGGCCAAAACGTGTGCTACCCCGATGAATTCTTGAGTTCTCTCTGTCAGCAGAGAACAGCAGGAGAAATGCCCACTCTAGAAACGATTACGTCACATCAGTTCTGGTAGATGCCATACCCGTTCCGGCCAATAGGAACACAAAGTTAACAGATGTTTCCAGTGCATACACGAGGATTAGAATGGGAAAACTAAAAGGGTATAAGATAAAATGTAGATGAATGAATGAATGAATGAATGAATGAATGAATGAATGAATGAATAGTTTTAACTACATTACTACTGAGGTACCTTGGACGATGGATACTGATGATACATGAGATGAAATGATATATTGGGAAAGGCCTTATTTTTAAGGAAGAAATCGTTCCAGGCCTAAGTTTAGGGTACCTCCCTGGCATTTGCCATTTATGAGCACTGAGGAAAACCTGGAAATAACCTCAGTCAGGGAGGACGGTCCTGGCGGGATTTGAACCCCAGACCTCCCGCTCACGAGTCCGCACCTTAATGATCTCGGCCACCCATAGCGGTATAAAGATAGATAGAAGTACCTGCAAGAAAAACACAAGAACTACGTTCTTTTTTTTTTTTTTTAATAGAAAAACGAATATTACCATTGAATACAGAGATAAGTAAATGATCTATAGTTGAATTTTAGTGCGGTTTTATTTATTCGACCCAAAGTCCTCCTTGTAAGAGGAAAACCTCAATTCTGTATCCCTTGTCTCTCCCAGGTTCGCTATGATATGCACTCGCATACACAAACGATAAAAAAGTGTTATATTTACAACTGTGTCTGAAACTTTAGTTCGTTAATATTTCTACATATAGAAAGTTTAATGAGTTCAAAAACATCTACGAATAACAAAGTAAATTTCCAAGAAAGGCAACGGCAAGCGGGAATTTTGTCCAAAGAGCTGATGAATTGCTTCATTATCCTCAATTTAATGTGTAAACGGAGGTAACAAAGCCTTTCGTGAGACGGTTAATAAAGAAATTTCTGTTTAAGGTGCTCATCAATGAATCTGCTTAGATCGGTCCTGGAGGTGTAACGGTAACCATACTTGCCTCCTAAACCCAAGATCGCGGATTCAGTCCCGGCCAGGAGCGATGGATTTTTTCGGGCGTAAAAATCCTAAGTATGGCTTCCTTCGGAAGGGAAGTAAAGTCGTGGGTCCCGTGTCGTACATTTACGGCACGAAAAAGAACATCAAGCCTGAAAGAAGAGACCTCTGGGCAAAATTTGTCGGCCGTTTCACGCCCTGAATTTAATGGGACGCTGATGATCTGAAATATTAAAAAGTGTCCATAAATGAACCAAATAATGAAAAAATTCTGTTTATAAATCCATTCGTAACTGACAACGCCTTTCCCTGTTTCTATCACTCTATTCACACAAGAAGAATGGGCACTTAGCGTACCTCCTAACTGTCCTAATAAAATACCAATGACTTTAAATAATAGGAGGGACCATTTATATTCTTTATATATTTTTTCCTGAAACAATGTATAAAATATAAAAAGTTTGAACAACATATTAAAGTGCAACGTACACCTGCACAATCCTAATCTCATTACAAATAATAACATTCTTTAACTCTTTTGCTCCAGTGAATAAGCAAAATAGTTTTTTGGTTCATCAATTGACCACCAATTAATCCGAATATAGTGCAACACGTTAAGACGACGTTTACCTTATAGCAATACTTTTGAAACGGAAAGCTTACCTTTTTTATTTCAACCTTAGCTTAATCTCTCACTCACCTCCAAACCAAAAAGTATTTATATTCTCACCACCAAGTTTGACGAAAAAAAAATCTAAACCATCATCTTTGGTATTCCAAGTAGATTAGAAGTTTCGGTTCATGGAAATTGTTAGTGCGGAAATTTTAACTCTTGGTAATGGCCGATTTAAAGCTAAAAACAAGCAGTTTTAAATAATTTTTGTCTCCCAGTTAAATCACAGGGATAATAAATGGCACATAACTTATTTCCTTTGAACTGCCATCTTAGATTTTTCTGTATAGTTTTCACATTGGGTATGTGCAGCTTATATTTTCCCCTGACTTCCTTATTTCATTTTAAAACATACTAAATAAAAATATTGATGAACAGGGAACATATTTTATAGCTATTTTATCAAATACATATGAACTAAAAAACTTCGGATTATACACAGGCTCGGAACGTCACACAAAATATAAAATAGGTGAAAAAGAAAATAAAAAGAATGAGAGAAAAGTAAAAGAAAGATAAAAAGAAAAAATAAAAATAAAAAGAAAGGATTAAAAAATAAGGACAGAAGAAGAAGTAATACAGAATAGAAGTAAATAAATACATATGAGAAATAAAGAAAAATAAATGGGAATAGAAAAAAAGTACAAAAGAAAAAGGAAAATAAAGAGAGATAAAAAGATTTAAACAAAGAAAGAATAGAATCAAAAAGAAAGAAAGAAAAGAGAAATATAGAAAAGAGAAGAAAGAAGCAAGACAAGAAAGAAAGAAAGAAAGAAAGAAAGAAAGAAAGAAAGAAAGAAAGCTTATGCATTACATGTTTAACAGCATTTTTCTTTAATTGCAAAAATAAAAAAGTAAATAAAGTCGGTAACGTAACGTTAATAAAATTACACTCCACTTAATCCACAAGAATAAACCTGCGGAGAGCTTAACATACTATGCGAGAGAAACAGAGGATGCAAACAGACCATTGAAACAGCTAAAGAGATTCTCTCTTGCACATAATAACCCTGCATATTTAAGCTGCCTTTCCATGTATAAATATTAACTCTGCACTACAAGGGACCCCAGATGTCATTCTGAAGAGCCATGGTTTCCTTTATATACAACGGATATGGAAAATGAGATTAGAAAACTAACAGATTTAAAGATAAAGCTGCACTAAAGATAAATAGTGTATCCATTGTGTCATGACCTGTATTTTTTCAGCAAGTTTTCCGGTCCCTAAAACCGAAAACTAAATTACACATATATACTGAGAAAGACGATTTAAACAGCATAGTTGGCTAGAGCATTAGGTCGCTACAGCTTCGCATCTCAGTGCTGCCAAGTAGCATTTGCAGTGAGAGAATCGAGATTTCATATTCACTTCATCTATACTGTTGACTTTCGTTCCGGTAAAAAATATTATATTCTCATCAATACCGTTTGCTTTTGAGCTTGCAGTTACGTTCAAGGATTCTGGTTTCTACCTGGACGCTTCGACACCCAATTCCCGAATTTGGGCATGAAGTGGCCGCATCAATGTGATACGCAGTCATAAAAGATGCTTGATTTAAGTGACCGTGGCAGATGGAGCTTGTGGCGCCGTACACTTCATTCTTTCACACGCGCGATGGCACATGAAATCTTTGTCGGCCAATTGCTTCAAGTACTAAAAATAGGTAAATATAGTTAATGGTTTTATTTAGTAGTTATATTTTTACTTAGCTGAAATGCTTTTTGTTTGTTTGATACAGTTTTTACGTTCCCTATAGCAATGAAAGTCTAAAGAGACGATGAATGAACTTTTTATGAATGTGTGCATAAATGAGCCCGGAATTCACATCACTTAAAATCACATGGTATTTTTTCAAGGTAAGAAAAAACTTCGGAAAAACCTGAAGGAATTTGTGCCTACTTATTTCCGGATTTACAGGCAGACACGTTGAATAAGATCACGGAAGCAGCCTAGCTGAAAATTTGACATAAGATATATAGTATTTAATTCATTCGTTATATATTATATTTATTTTAAAATAATGACTAACAATCTCTACAGTAATAAATATTCACTAAATATTAATATGTATATCTTATAAAATAAAAAATAAAAGCCAAAGGCAGATAGAATATTAATAATAATATAGTAGCATATCCTGTATTTATGGGGCTTAGTCCTTCTTTTTTTTTTCTTTCTTTCTTTCTTTCTTTCTTTCTCCCTTCCCCCGCTCTCCTCGCTTTCATTCTTAAGTAGAAAATCAAACTGGCAGTGCTATCTGTTGTTTTGTAATGTTACAAAACCAATTATAACACCGCAATAATCAAGAAAATGTATTGATACATTAAAGATAGTATCTTGAACAGTAATACTCATAGAACAAAGGCGACACATTTGTAGCCAAGGAAAATCAAAACAGCAATATCCGTTACATGCTGAAGAAGGCATTAATTTGATGCTCGGTTCTTAGTTTTTGATCAATGTATTCACTTCTGCGAGAGAAAGGAATTTGCGAAAGAAGCAAATAGAATATCTATACCTTTTATTTTCCATTTTGCATTTCTTAACAAACTTAAAATAAATCATACCATTACGCAGAACACAATACTCGTCATGACATTGTAAACGAAATGGAAAAGTAGTTCTTTAATATAACGTTCGTTCCGTTATTAATAGGAAACTGCCAGGATTTCTCAAGCAAAAAGGTTACATTGCAACATGATAATGCTAGGCTACATACCGCTCATGTTTTCTATATTTTCCTAATGAATTCTAGTGACGACTTTGTGACTCTAATTATGATCTTGTTCAGGTGCATGGTCATAATGATGAATAGTGTTTAACACCCGTTTTTGCTACAGAGGCATCACAGGCGATGGACACTGATGATACATGAGATGAAATGATATATTGGGAAAGGATTTATTTTTAAGGATGGAATCGTTTCAGGCCTAAGTTTAGGGTATCTCCCCGGCATTTGCCATTTATGAGGACTGAGGAAAATCTGGAAAAAACCTCAGCCAGGGAGGACGGTCCTGAGGATATTCGAACCCAGATATCCCGTTCACGAGTCCGCGCCTTAACGACCTCGGCCACCCGTGGGAGTGGGGTGCATGGCCATAAAGATGTCTCTCTTAGTAACGAATGAGCGGATTAGCTATGAAACATGAGAGTGTAGGTTGACTCGGTAATAAAATATTTATTTGCACTTATGAAATCATATTCGTTCCATGCAATACAAGGAGATGCCTTCATTTTCCGCACGTTTCTGTCATCTCTTAAGTTGTTACCCACATTATCGTTTTTGTTTTATTTGAGAAATTGACTTAATCTGTTGACAATCTTATTCTTCAGTTTGTCTAAGGTGTAAGACTTTCTCCTATACTCTTGATATTTTAATGTTTCCCAAAGTTAATCACAGGATATTACACAAAATTACGTCCCCTAATTAAATCCCCTAATTAAATTATGCATAAGAGTTGCATAATGATTGGAATTTAACGGTTTTGCAGGGATAAATGGGCCCATTATTCTATCATTATTAATTATGCATCATAATCTTTCTTTCTCTCCCTTTCATGAAGGGATTCCTCGTGAAGTATATTAGGCTTGCAGTTTTGAAAATTAATGTATACATATAATTGAAATCTAAACTTCATTAGAAAACAGAATAAGGTTAAGATAATTTTTTTCGTCATAAATTGAGCAAAAATCCATTCACAAAATCTACTAGTTACAGGATAGCAAAATTTATTTTCTTATGCCGCAGTGACGTTATAGAGTTTTAATTTAAATAACTTCTAAACAGTCGGAAGCTTTCCCGACCGGAGTCAGAATTATAACCAAAAGTTTCTTCCGTGCTTAGAAGCTGTGGTACGTTGGAACTTTGATATCCAAACGTTTCGTCCCCGCCTATGGGGGACATCATCAGTGACGAGGTCAGTGAAGGTTCAGGCACGATTGTATAACTTCGTAGTTACCAAGCGGGTTGGCTTAGACTGTGGTATTTGCAATTCGCATCGGGAAGTCCCGGATTCAAATTCTTTGGAGCCGGATGTTCTAATTTTGTGATTTTCCCCTGGTCACTTAGGCGAATGCTGCGGTAGATATTTCCTTTCCGCAAATTTTCGCTCTTCCAGCTCATATCATTTCATTCCGTTTATTCCGCTGCGGGTTCGAAAGTGTCACACAAGTTGGGCTTATGTATGCAATGTGGGTTGGCTTGCGTGAGTCCTAGCCCCCTGGTGTTTCCTCAGCTCATCCTTTCCTCCTCCAACTCAACTATGTACCATCCACACAGAAGTGTTAGACTATTCTCGTTTGCTGGGAAAGCGGTAAAGGACATTAATATGGATCCTTCAGCAGTTATCCAATGTTATTCCCAGTTTCTTCGGTGAACATTTTAATATTTTCCTTCTCACAAACTTTATTAACGAATTCGTAAAACCTGTAATTGGAATACCGGGAAGTTCTGTTTAAACAACCTCCTAACAATATGAGTGAATCCTAAATTCACACTAGTTGTTAAATAGAATATCTATACCTTTTATTTTCCATTTTGCATTTTTTAACAAACTTAAAATAAATCATTAACAGACAAATATATTTAGTGTCCATTCTAGTAAAAGCTTGCATACTTCACCTTACAGCATACCCCATAGGCTATTGCAGTAGAGCTACCTTCCAACTGAAATTTCGACCAAGGAACCTTCCTTTGGAGTTTCGTTGGTGTCTCTTTGATAGATATTAAGCCCACCCAGGTATAAGCACGAATGCGGTGGAAGTTGCAGAACCTTAATAACGGCTGCACTTGCATAACTGTATAATTTAATGTGAATGCTGAGTGATCTTTTTTAATTTAGAGATTGCTGATTATATTAAATTGTCTTCCTGACAAAACCGCCACGGATGGCCGAGGTCGTTAAGGCGCGGACTTGTGAGCGGAATGTCTAGGGTTCGAATCCCGTCAAGACCGTCCTCCCTGATTGAGACTTTTTCCAGGTTTTCCTCAGTCCTCATAAATGGCAAATGCCGGGGAGGTAGCCTAGGCCTGGAACGTTTTCTTCCTTAAAAATAAATCCTTATTATATATTATTTCATTTCATGTATCATCAGTGTCCATCGCCTGTGGTGCCTTTGTAGCAAAAACGGGCGTTAAACACCATTCATTCTTTCTTTCTTTCTTTCTTTCTTTCTTTCTTTCTTTCTTTCTTTCTGACAATACATAATAGTTGACTATTATTGCTTTGGTATCTTGTGAGAATATAGGGAATTTGTATTGCTAAAAATGTAACATTCCTAAAATTCTCTGCTTGTTGCCAGCGATGACCGAATCTCTGCAACGAAGTAACTATAAAAAGAAGTTTATTTGGCTCAGAAAAATAAAAACAATTTTAGTAAGCCAAGCATTCTCTAGCATCAAAATGAAACAGAACTTGCACTGCGAGCAAGGTTTTCTTATTTATTCAGCAAACACAACCTAACTATAAACTTCAAATGCGACCTATATAACTTAATTTTTTACATTAAACGTTGCTGACATATTAATATTTAATGTATTTTTTACTGTAAGTTTCGAAAAAATAGTCATGTTGAATTCTTTACTAAACTATTTTAAAAACCTGGAACTCACGGATACTATAACTCCAATTTATTTTTTCACTTTTCTCATCAGTACACAGGCAATTCCCACGTTACTGGAGAAAACATTAAAGATTGGATAACATAGACAGATATCCTTTCACATGCGAGACAGAATTCCCAATACAAGACCTCCTCTTCAAAATCTCTTTCCCTCTCTCTTTCTCGCCGAAACCAATGCGCTTTTCACATGTTAACTAAAAGATAAACAAGATAAGCTTGCGTCAAGGCTACGCCATATGTGCAAAAAAACAAAACAAAAACGTTTGTTACACGCAGCTAATATATCACATCGCCCATGGGTTGTCAGTGACAACACTTTTTCAGCTCCAAGCTCTGGATCTGCCAAGTGAACCTCGGTGACAGTTGATATGGGTGCAAAATAAAAATCACACATGTCGCTTTCTTGTGTCGTTTGTGACGAGCTGCATAATCACCTTGTGTATTAATTTTTATTTTCTCTCTGTGCCTGTCATTTCATTACTCTTGAATGATATCTATAAATGAATTGTTGTTGAAAACTTGACACGGAAACAATTGCACCGGCAAATAATCATTAGAGTATAATCAACGAGATAAAGACGAGAATAAGAGCGTCCGGAGCTCATTGTAACACTTGTAATAGCATTATCCCAGTTCTCTTTTGCCTAATCTTTGGGATCAGGCAAAGCTATTACCCGCTTACAGGGTATTAACATTACATGGAGACTTGCGTTTAATAGCCTTAAGAGATGACGAGCGTCTCGGAATAAAACCGATAAAGGTCGAAAAACTATTATCTGAAATGTAGGAGATCAGTTGAACCGTAAAATAACCAACTTTCACCATGTATCTCCTCCTTTTCTTGGACTCTTTATAGCAAGTAACACATTAAATGCATTTAGAATATATTAGTGATTTTTAGTATATTAAGTACTGTAATAATATTGGGTAAGGTCGAGGGAATCGGGTCAAAAATTGGAAAAGTCTTCATGGCAGACAAGTCTTTCCTTACAATTCTGATCACTGTACTTGCTTACAAACTAAATTGTTTTATAAACACTTATCGCTATTTAAGAATTTGTAAATATTATCCAGAGTTCCGTGAATTATTTTGATCATAGTGCTGCATGATCCTATTCGCCTTCCTCAATGAAGGCGGATCAAAGAGATGAATGAATAGGGTCAGTAGAAATATTGAAATATCATATGAGAGCAACACATTTCCCACAGAGAAATTTCTTCTTGACCACAACGCCACATCTCTCATGATATCATTCTTTTTCCTTGCCTTGACATTGAATCCAGTCACCAAGTTTGACGGATTTGGGGTCAATGTATTTTATCTGGCAGAGTTCACATGATGTATCCTTATCATCTTCGTCGGTACCTGACGGCTCTGATGATGACGTAAACTCATTACGTATTTGCTTATTACTGACCTGCCTGATGTTACTTTCTTGTTGAGGAAACAGTTTTATTTTTCTTTGTAACCTTACTGCAGTCTCTAGAAGATTTTCTGAAGAAGTGAAAAGAACTGCTGTTTGCTTCCTGTATGAACGTTTTGGTGTTCTCTTGTTTGGAGGTGGCAACAGCTCGTGGAATGAGACCGAAGGGTTTAGAAATTCGTTCTCTTCCTGTACTGAGTTCGCTAAGGCCAACTAAGGTTCAAGTCATATTTCTGACAGTGAATTTTCATGGTTAGAACCAGAAGGCAAAACCCCATATTCAGCCACTGCATTTTCATTAACTGGATAGACGCCTGTAGAACAAAATCCGCTTTCTGTAATCGCCGGTGTGGCCACCTTCATCCATGTTGCCTTGAAAAGTCTCACAAAAGTAAGTATTTCTCCTTTTGTGTTGCGTGTGAGTTGCATACATTCATTGTCATAATAGATGTTTAACGATTTTAAAAATGACCTGTCCTGTGGCTGTAAGCGGTGGCTGTGTGGTCTGGGTAGACATATCATACTTATGCTGTTTGCTTCACAGAACTAGAGCGCTGGTAAACTTTTATGCGATGTATGGGCCATCTAAATTAAGATGAAAGGTCCAGGAACCCATGAGCGTGAAAATGTTTCGGTCACATCGGAAACTCTTCTTCGTTAATCCATCCATTGATACCAGCGATCCACACCGGAGACTATCACCAAATTCAGGTAATAATCTTTTTCCTTTGAAATGGCCATAGGAGGGACGAAGTATCCTGTGGCCCTAGCACAAGCTCTTCCTCGCTATACGCAAGCCTGTGCATAACGGCTCTGCTTCTTTTTTCAGCAAACACTTTCTTCTTAGATTTATTATTTAGTTGATTACCAATTGATCTGCATCCTATATATTATTTTGGTTTATCCATCAGATCAAGATTCTCCATGGTTTTCTTTAGCAAAGAAAACAATTTAACTATATCTTCTCTATTCAGGCCATTGCACCGTGCAAAAGAGAGCCCATCTGCTTTTCTCGATGAAATATTCGGTGTTTGTTCCGTGAATCGAATTAACCACTCTTTACCTGCCATTTTATTTGCATTCAAGAAAGCGTGTTTTATATCATTGGACTAAGCTAACATAAAAGCAGCCTTCCTGACGTCAATTGAATCCAATGGAAATCCACAAGGCAGACGTTTCAGGATTCTTAAAACTAATTCTTGTTCCTGATCCTTAATAAATATTGTTTGACCACCCTTTACCTTTGCTGGAGTATCCTTGCCGCTTTGCAACCGTCTTTGAAGACAGGAATGCGGAACTTCAAATAATTCTGCAGCGCGACGCTGGCCTCTACCTTCATGGAAAGCTTTAATTGCTTCTGTATATCATCTTATGTCCAATCAGAGATTGTTTTTCGTTTGTATATCCCCCTCTATAGTAGAATAATAGAAAAAATTTAATGTGCCGATTTCGAAAATATTGACCCTTTTCACCCGCATTTTTGTGACCCTATTCGCCGGAAATACAAGATGTTCACTATGTTGGTACACCTGCACAAGCATGATAAAGCGCTTTTTTAATTCTGCATAGTGACAAATATATGGTGCAATATGTAAATGTGGGAATAGTGCAGATAATTTTGTTATGCTTGTGGAAAAAATAACGAAATACTTTCATTAATAATGAAATAATTAATGAATAATTAATAATGAAAGTATACTGTCTTTATTTTGGGTGCAATATGGGATTGTTAGATGGACGAAGGGGGCCCATTAAGTGACTTTCACGTTCTTTTGACGTCACACCATTGATTTTTTTTTCTTTGTGGAATTATATGAAGGACAAAGTTTATGTCACTAAACGAGGCCTGCGAGTCCGGTTTGTGAAAGCTGTTGGTACCATCACTCCGATCATGTTGGAAACTATCACGGACTAGGCATCCTTCGTGTTACTATGGAGCTTCACCTGGATGTTTACTGCTTTTTATTTACAAATTCAAGAGCAATTATTTTGTTATCGTGACTTTGGTATCGGAAACAAGATAAAAGTACGTTACTGATGTTTAGAGGCTGTGTATATATTTAAATAATAATAAAGACTCTGGAAATTTAGACCTTATCATCCTGTCTAGTGTTAAAAACGTTTTACCAATATTTATTAAAACATGAATACATAAATACACATATATAAACAAACGCGCACACGTATTTACAATAGAGCATAGATATTATTTTAAAACATTTAATCTTTATTTTCTAAAAATAGGGTAAGGAAGGGTGAATCGGGGCAGAAGTGTGTATTTTACACAAAAGCAAGATGAAAACTGGTATTCACTTAGGAAATGTTCACACTCAGCTGAACTTAAGCATATATGATCTACGACCCATTCATTAAATATATTTGGAATGTGTATATAGAATGTTTATGACAATAAGATACATCTGCTGCTACTGCTGCTAGTTTAATCTCCTGTTGATGTTGTATAACGCTAATCGTAGATCATGCGAATTTGGTTTAGTGCTGACCAAAGATTATCGAAATACGTTTGACAATAGAGCCAAGTTTGAGGGAAAAGCATAATAATATGGCATCGAATGTAAATTAGCAGATAATGACAACAGTGTCTCCCAATAGCACACCTTGAGGAAATTCTCCTGCTTCAAACTGGGCATAAGTTTTAGAATTCGCAAAAATATTACTGTCATGTGCCGATCCTGGTCATCTGGCGACAACATTTTGAAAACGAAGTTTTGAATAGCAGATAGGTTGGACGTTTGAGAAAACCAACCAAGCGGTTTCTGTAAACTTCAGTATTATTGCCACCTGGCGGTATAATAGGGATGTTTGTACAATCTACTATAACTCTGGAGGAAACGAACATATTTCCTAAAAGCCTGGCATTACTCGGTTTATTTCATACTCATGAGTAGGCATCTTGATGAATGGGGTCTTAAACTTGTAATTTCTCTTGCTACTTTGTGTGTGGTTCTACTTGCAGTTCTTTATTCTCGTTAAATATATCCTCAATTGCCATCTGGAAACCACCAGTTGGGAAGAACCGTAGTATGAATAGAATCATAAACATTGGGTCAGCGGATGATTTCGTTAAGTTTGTGTTCATAGCTATGAATGTAGTCCTGTTCCAGTTCCTCGACTACGTGTTTCGAAGTTGAAATCTCATTTTAAACTGTTTTTCATCAAGATGAATGATGGATTCATTCTGAAATCTTAAAATAACATAACCTACAAACACACCCTTATGAGCAGTTACAGCATTGTATTTAGTGAATAGTTACAGCATGAAATATTCATGCATATTGTTCTTTACATATAATTAGAAATAATGATTCGCCTTTTCACTCTTCTCTTAATTTCTTTGTCCCTTTTGTGATCAAATGAGAACATATATATATATATATATATATATATATATATATATATAAAATATAAAGGAAAAATAAAAATAAAGAAATACTATTAACAATGTAACAAATTAACAGTAGTAATAAAAGTAGATAAGGATAAACACTTAGATAAAGTCACACTTGAAATTGCTATATTTTGAACTACTGGAGTTCTTCTATGGCAAGAAGCTAGACATGAATATAATGAATAAATAAATAAATATATATATATATATTCATGCACATACTCAATATCTTCACCATTTATTTCGCGAGTACCTGATCTGACGCCCTCGAATCCTTTTAAATATGGATCAGCGGCACTGTTATCAGTATTCAAGGTTTCCGCGGTTTACTACAGAAATAGCCCTAATGAGTAGCGGGATAAGCCCCTGATTTCGCCTTACAAGCCTTTATAAACATGTCCCAAATTTAGTTCCGTGGTTTCCAGACGCTATACGGGCAACACAAACACGCAAGGCTTTTTTGATGCCATACTGGGTTACAAATATGCTTAAAACATTGTAATCTGAGAAATTACCTGAACCACCTCTGGTTTATACATGTCATACGGCGCGAAATGCAGCTTTCCTACGTGTCTCGCAATAATTGCCCTCCGCTCGGAGCATGGTCAATAATGCAGGAGTGAAAGCAGTAAAAACTCTACGATTACGTAGCAGAATTCCATATATGCCTGTTGGTGTACTGGAAACCGCATGTGGGGCAGAACTTTAGAGATGGGAACAAACTGCGAATCTAAATTTAGTAAGGACATTTCTGAAAGAAATTTTGGGACTGGGGGGAGGTACAGCGAACTGCGGAATTAAGAGAGAGAATTCGGGGCCTACAGCGAAACCACAGAGTGTAAAATCACAGTAATATAGTACTGGCTGCAAATTATTCATGGAAATCTTAAATTAAACAGGGCATTGTACTGTTATGAACAGCTGGGAATAGGAGGTAACAAGAAATGGATAGAAACAATAGGGTTGGACGGAACAAGAGAACAGAAAGAGCGCATGGAGGAGGGTTAGGAACCGCACGAGGAATATAGATAGGCAGCAGACAATTGCGTAATGTAGAGAGGTTATTTCACTGGATGTATGATCGGAGCTAAAATCAGAATGCAGGGATTAAACTTGTAGAGGGGCTCGCATGGCGGATAATTAAGATCACTGACGAATATAAACACAGAATTTCTCCCATTTGTAGAGAGGGGTAATTATTGACACTTATTCTGGCTCAATGTAAGGGTACGGAAGAATGGAGGGAAAGTATCTATCGCACTCCCTTACAGGATCGAACCGAGTGCGATATGCTTGGCTTTGCTGGCAGACAAAGAACGATGGAAGAGATAGGTGAATATCAAATGAAAGTAAGACATCTCAGATATCAAATTGGCTGATAACTAGGGAGCAGGTTGGAATAAAACAAATTGATTGAATCCAGCTGTGTTTATTCATAATGGACTTTATATATAATAGTTTTATCAATTATTCTTCTGGTATTTTTTATTTTATTTTTACTTTTTATTTTTATTGTTGTATATATGTTTTATATCCTATTGTGAAAATCTAATGTAATATCTTGTGCTAAATGAAACAAAAATATGTATCATAAAAGCATAAAAATTCCGTTGGACCACTGTGCTTGTTGAAGTTGTTTTGTATTGCATTGATGCCCTGTAATTAATGCACTCCTACTACATTGAACACATAAAGCCTTACCCTCTGTGTTACATCATGGTAACATCGGCATTTTATCTCATATTTCTCTCTAGTTAATATTCAATTGTAAAATCACACTTACATTATTATTGTTACATATGATATGACAACATCCAATAAACATAAAATGAATAGCAAAGCACAACTACGTTAATATCGCAATATGTGAAAAAATTAAGATTTGGTAAGATATGAGATAAATAAAGAAGAAATCATTTAACTCATTTATAACTAGGTGGTACTTAAATACGCTTCAAAGCTACTGGTAATTCGTTTTAAATATAATTCAGTCTCTGAACTAGGACAGTCGAAATCCAGATAATTTCTTTTTATTTTAATGTTAGTATTGGCGCTATTGTAACTTCTTTTCCGGCTGTTTCTTCTGTATGTTAATGTGAGATAAGTTTTCTTGACGAGTTTTTTGTGGTAGATAATAATAATAATAATAATAATAATAATAATAATAATAATAATAATAGTTTTAGAAATAGCTTCCTTTTAGAGGTCAATTTCTTTTTTCTTCTTCTTCTTCTTCTTCTTCTTCTTCTTCTTCTTTTTTGCACTGGTTAATGCTCCTAGGCTACGGTCATTCAATCAAAGAAATTAAAATAAATTTTTTATAGCTTAAGCTGGGAGAAATTCTCTCCTCTGCGCTCCTTTGTCACTCATACAATGGGAGGAATAAAATAAAATTTTGTCGAAGAACAACCATTGTGTTGTAGAACTTTTCTTTAATGCCGTATTTTTCTATTGTCTTGGGCTGTTTGATTCCATCAACCCTACCTCAAAACTAACTTACTGCAGGCATCTACCGTGTCATGAAAATGATAAAATAATATTATTATACCAGTTCGCCTTGCAAGGTTTAATAATAAAGGGTTCATAGGAAAACAAAGGAAGCACTCCATCCAATTAGACGGCCTGAAATTTCCATAACAGTGATAACAGTGGTTCCTGTATTCAATACAAAATAATTGAAAACGTTTAGATTATTTATTTTTTAAATATATTTTAATTGGAGTAACCCTAAGCAATATGCTGAAATATTTAGCCTCAATTTCCTATACAGAAAACTCTACTGAAAGACATCTCGATTGTTCAGAACAGATTAAAGCTAGCCGTTTATCGGATTGATGTAATTGTTAGTATTTCATTTTACTTTTATTGCTGTAACTATATCCCAGACTTTTTATTTAAATGTATTTAATTCATACCTTTATGATTCTGTGACAAAAGGATTTAAATATAATAAATATCAGAACAAATTCTAATTTTTGTAACATAATTTGTTACCCTAATACAAATATGAATAAAATTTTAAATTTGTAGTTTATTATACAAAAATAAAAATAATAAAAGATGGATTTACAATATCTCTTAAAGATATCTAGTTGAACATAATGGCTTAAAAGTCTACCTAAAGTGTATGCAACTGTTTTAATACAATATTTTTTTACTTACTTCTGCTTATTATAAAATATTTTGTCTCAAAAATTAATGCTAAGAGGGTGGTACTAAACGAAACGCCGTCTATACTAACAGGCATTTATTATAAACGTATTCCCTTTTCTTCTATAGTTTTATACAATATTCTTTGTTACAAGTATTTTTATATATTATATAGGTGGTCCCATTTTTGTTCTTCTGTCTGGTATGATTTGTTAAATAGCATCTGAATCATTTTTAGACATTCTAAATAGTCTTACCATAGATATTATAACACACTTCTGTAGACGACTGTACCAACTGTTTTGGAGATCAGATAAGTTTTTCTGCGAATCACTCACTATCATTCTCATTGTTGGATTCAAGTGCAGTAGAAAAAAAATGGAGAGATTATAATAACTTGAAGCTTTTATAGCCCTTCATATGGTTGGAAAATCAATCACAAAGCGAGCTTTTCCAGATCCTTAAAAAGCTGGAAATCTATAGAACGTTTGTGTACCGCACCATATCATCGCCTCACTGTTCTGTTGATGACCATCACAAATCGGAAAACCCACATTCTGTGAGGACCGAAGCTGATATAAAAGCAGTGGCGGCCCCTGTTCGGCTGAATTTAATTCCAAAGTAAACAGTGAAAGCTATCATATCCGGGAGATCTTGTCCAGAGTACTTAGACACACTTAGACTGAGGGTTTTTCGTCGCAACACTAGGATTTTTATTGCAGTACTGAAGTAGAGTAGAGTATTGAAATACAACAAGGGCTGCTGAAAAATTATTTTTATTGACTAAAAAGTACTCAATGTTGAAGAAAGCACAACGGTCAAAATGAGAGAGCATATGTCTCAAGAAAATCAAGAAAAGTCATCATACTGTCTCAGGAATCGTTTGGTGGGGAGTGAGGAATGATCCCTCTTTTCAAAAGGATTGAAGACAACGATCAAAGTATACGAAATCACTCTGCTGGAACATGCGATGAAGAGACTGAATATGACTTAATTCAAGAACAGGTATTGGAGTTTCCAGCAAGATTCAACTCCAGTCCATCTCCACCAGAAAATACCGAGACCTGGTTTGAGAGAAGTGTTCACGATTGGCTTTCCATCTGCTTCGATCTGAATGCACTGGACTATATAGTGGTTTGCACTTCAGATAATGGTTTGTAGGAAAAGGCATCTGACATTGAGGGTTTCATGCAACTCTTGGAGTTGAAAGATGTGGAACCATTCTGTTTTGAAGAGGTAGTTCCAGGTAAACTTTATCTTCAAAAGTTACAAATACCACCCCAAACAATAACACAGGAATATTTGTCTTCCATGACAATTTTGTGTGCGCTTTCACTAGACCGTTAAACACAACTTGCTTGTTTATACAGAAGGTAAACCTAAACGGAGGCTTCATCATTCCATTAAACAGTTTTTTTTTTTTTTTTTTCAATAATTGGGATCGGTTTCATATGGCATTAGTATAACTACAAACAACGGCTTGGGTCATTTTCATGTTCATTTGCAAAAGTTTTGGTCGATATGGTGTATGATTAACCCCCAGTTCGAGAGAGCTTCTCTGGAGATCTCATTTGGAAAACTTAAAACAACAAAATTTACCTCTTCTTCTGCTCTACCATTGCGCGACCAACCTA
This sequence comes from Metallyticus violacea, assembly GCA_030762175.1. Taxonomy (NCBI): domain Eukaryota; kingdom Metazoa; phylum Arthropoda; class Insecta; order Mantodea; family Metallyticidae; genus Metallyticus; species Metallyticus violacea. The sequence continues at coordinate 46,074,457 of CM060839.1, forward strand.
GATCCATGACAGAACCTGTTTACTGGAATGGTATTTCACACTGCACACTGCTTGACGTGCTGGCGGTTAAACACCGGATTTTTTTTTTTTTCCCCCTGTACTAATTGTGTGCTCTTACTGCATTTCTGTCACTGCTGTAACGCAAAAACATGTTGCTCTGTAGTAGCTTTGCAATTCATTTTATGCAAGGAGCAGCTACTGATAACAAAATCAACAATGACAATCGAACATCACAACACATATAAAACACCAGCAACAAGGTAGAACGCCATGGTTGTCAACTCCACAATTTACATGTTGTGTCTCTACTGTAATTAGTACATAGAAATTCGTTTGTTCAAGTAATGGAGTTTATATGCATTAGCAAATATAAAATTTGAAAATTAATTTTGGAGGAAAGCTACTTTAATCTCATCCTATATATGACTATTATCTGTTCGCTCTCATATCTGATGTTACGTAAAACAAAGGAAATTACAATTTAAACTTTAATAAGAGCTAGTTTTCATTGAAAAAATAAACATATTAGTGAATAATGCAATAATCTTGAGAGATATCAGTTGTTATGAATACTTTATCATCCATTTTAATTGTAAGTAATTTCCTCGTGTTGCTCTCTGTACAGTGCAACCAGCTTCAATGCAAAGTGGCCCATGGTGAAAAGTGGAGATAAGGTTATCGTGCAAAGTTTTTTTTTTTTAATTAAATTCGTAAACAGTGGCCCGAGCTAAAGTTTGTGGAGATGCTGAAAAAAGTCTCCAGTAAGCAAATTTGCTTCTTGTTTTTTAGTATTAATACAATATTCCATAAAATATAATGAAACTCCTTTCTGAAATATTCTAAGTTTTATCTTAAAAATACACTTAACACTTCTGTGTTCTTCTTAACAGATACATAAATGCTATTGTCTCACATTTCCTTTATTTATAATTTATCTTAAGAAATTCCTCTCTGAGTCAATCTCTCAACGTTAATCTCTCTAATCCTTGCATAAGTCTGCATTCGACGCCAAAATTGTGCCTAAAAATATCAAGAACACGTTATGAGCGAACTTTTTAAATATTTGTACAGTGAGGTTATTTGAGCTACGGGTAGGCAGAGCATAGCTGCATACTGTGAGAAATCTGTCATCAAGGCCTATAATGCATACCCAGGTAGCAGCTTGTAGATAGATTAGGGGAATATTTTGTCAGAAAGTGTTTGTGCATTCGTATGTCATTCGATGCTTTCAGTGTCTGTGTTAGTTGTCCTTCGCTAGTTAGCTCATTACATAAATATAATCTTGAAAAACAAGTTTGTACAGTATACCTATGACGGACTCTTGCAGAAAAGCGCGTAAGACGATTCGCAAGAAAATGTCCTGTCAATCGTGATCCAGTCGCCAACTTGTTAAAATGTTATGAGAGACAGGATCTCTCAATGTCAATGACAAGATACGCGTTCCGAACTGCCGAACGCGCATGTCGGCAATGCATTGCCACTAAGGGACATCATTTTCAACATCTCTTATAATATAGGTTGGTGCTTGCTTGTATTTTTATCATTTTAAATACAATGTAATTTTATACTTTCAGTAAAAAATTTACACTAAGTCTATCACCCTTCTTCTGGATGTGGCGGCTGCACTATTCCAGTAAGAAGCCGCGCTCAAGCGGCCCGTAACTCAAATAATCTCACTATACTTTAATGTACAATAGCGCAATATCAATGCTCTACAAACCTCGTGCTTCTTATTTTTATTACATTGGAGTAGTTTAGAATGGCTCTGCTTTTTTGAAGGAGACAAAAATTTAGCATTATTTGTTTCAAATGAAGTATTAATTATATTATTATTAATTATCTTTAAAAAGTATATAAAGAAGCTCATTTCATAATTTAAATACTTAAAATGTAGTGGTGCATGAATTACATATATGTATAGCTAAATTAACAAAAACTAGAGAAGCAAAAATTGTCACACAATTTTCGCCCTATTTCGAACAGCAGTGTTCATCTTCAAAGGTTGAAGATGAGAGAAGTTGGAAAAATAAATAAATAGTGAATCTCGAAAGTAACGCAATAAGTAAAAACAGATTAAACAATCAACAAGAGGGAAAAGGAAAAAAAAGGTGTGAGTGTGTTTTTTATCTTCTTTGTTTACTGCATACTCCATTACTATAATAATTAGTAATACTACATGCATTGCTATCATTTCATTGTTACATTTTATACTTAATACTATTTTTGAATACTGTTTCATTCTTATTCTAACCTAATCATATTTTGAAGATTGCCGAAATTGGTTATATATGCATGCTGTTACATTATTTACATTATCATTCTCAGTCACCACATTTTCTATCCTATTAGTCAATTGCTTTAATTTGAAAACTGTCAAATTTTATACTGTTTACTAAATTTTTAAACTGTTTATTATATTTTAAAACAAGTTCACTATTGTCTATTGGCCATTGCCTAGTTACTTTTGTTACATCTTTTCGGAATATTTTTCGCTCTGTGTGTGCATGTATGTACGCGCGCGCGCGCACACACACACACATACGTAAGATTTAAACCTGATGGTGTATGCGCTTTGTTCAAAATATAGTTCTCATCTCTCCATTTCTCAATATATTTTCAGAGCCATTAGTCCATAACCATCAATAAGAAGCATAATCGAAATCCTTACAGTGAGACAACCGACAAGGGAGACTTAGTTGTAAGAGAACGCCTACTTGTTCATCCGGAGTGAAACAACAGTAGAAGTTAAACCAATATATTTTGCTTTGCGAAGCTTTTTTCTTTTTAACTGTGTTTAACGCCCGATTTTACTACTGAGGCACCACAGGCGGTGAACACTGATGATACACGAGATTTTTTTTTTTTTTTGAGTAGTGTTTAACGCCCGTTTTTACTACTGAGGCACCACAGGCGGCGGACACTGATGATACATGAAATGAAATGATAAATTGTGAAAGGATTTTTTAAGGAAGGAAGCGTTCCAGGCCTAATTTTAGGGTACCTCCCCGGCATTTGTCAGTTATGAGGACTGAGGAAAAAAAACCCAGTCTGGGAGGACGGTCCTGGCGGGATTCGAACCCCAAACCTCTCCCGCTCACGAGTCCGCGCCTTAACGTCCTCGGCCACCCGTGGCGACTTTTCAAAGCTTACAAGATAACATACATATGACATTCTTAGAAGAACAGATAGCAAATGGAGTAATCTGAAACTATCTGGATAAATTGATGCTATGGAACAAATGACATAGCATAATTAGCACAGGTTTTACATTTAGGGCGTTGGCAAGAAATTTCAGATGACGTTGCTATTGCCAAACTAGATCTACTCAGCCTTTGTCAAATGTCACTCCCTGCTTCTCAAGCTTCGACCTCCCTCCCTCCTTTATCTTCCAGCCATCCTTTAGAAATGTTTATTAACCGGTTTTTAAGTTTGATTAGTAATTCTAAAGTTCTAGATAAGACCACCCCAAAAGAAAACTTAAATTCGTGCGATAAATCACACTAAAAAGGTTATCTAATAATTCCAATTTCATTATTCTTCCGGCCGATAAAGGATCCTCAGTAGTACTACAAGGTATTTCCTCTTACCATGCCGAAGTTTATAAACAGCTTGATGATATTACTTATTATACACTATTGTCTTCCGACTCTACAGTCAAGTTAAATCAAAATATAGCTTCTTTATCGCTTCTTCTGGTACTGCAGAAGGACTTAGTCGCCAAGATATCACTCTGCTTACTCCTAATGCCCCTCACACTCCCACAATATATTTTCTCCCTAAAATTTACAAAAATAACTATCCAGGCCGCCCTATAGTAACCAGTTTCCATTCCCCTACCGAATGTATTTCTGCCCTAGTAGATTTTTTATTACTGCTGTTTGTTACGCCTAGGCCATCCCATATCAAAGACTCCTTCTACTTTAGTAAGCTTAAGAAAGATGACTCTATGGCACATTCTAATATACTTATGACCATTATCGATATGATTTTATTCTATTCTTACATTCCTTATCATGAAGATTAACAGCTGTTTGAGCATTTCTTGGACTCTCGAGCACCTCCTCACACCCCATTCGCAGATTTCATTTGTCATCTTGCCTATTTGGTTCTCACCCGCAATGCGCTTAGATTTGATAATAAATGGTATCTACAAAATAAAGGCATTGCAATGGGCACCAGAATGGTACTGTCTTATGCCTGTATTTTCATGGCTCACTTAGAGGAGGAATTTCTTAAGTCAGGACCTCTAGTACCGTTATTATGGCTGAGATATATTGATGATATATGTATTTGTGCTTTGGAACCATTACTCAGAATCTTAATTTCAAATTTTCATTTAAGCTCATTTCCTTTGTCTCTCTCAATGCTGCTACGTTCCTAGATGTTGATATATCTTAATGCAATGACTTTTTTCTTTGGTCCTTGGTGGGTTTTGTGGTCTAGTGGTAGCCAAACTTGCTTCGTGGACCCAAGATCGCAAGCTCAATCCGGGCCAGGGTAGATGGATTTTCCGGGTGTAAAAACCTTAAGTATGGCTTCTTTCGAAAAGGAAGTAAATCTGTGAATCCCTTTTTGTATATTCTACTGTTATTTTGCTCTGTGTGAACTATTATAGGCCTTTTGTTAAAACCAAGTTTCCCGACAAGTATTGATGCGTTGTTGACTCATGGCTCTGAAAGTGTACTCAGAGATAGAAAGATGACAGTTAAATTTTTGCATAAAGCGCATGCACCACCAGGTTTAAATCGTACTTATTAATATATATATATATATATATATATATATATATATATATATATTTCTCTCTTTTTTCTTGTTGCTTGTTTAATCTATTTCCACGCATTGCTTTACCTCTGAGATTAAATATTTATTTTTATCATTTTCACTTTTCTTCGGCCTTTGAAGGGAAGCTCGAGTTATTCGAAATATAGCGAAAGTTGTGCAACTATTTAAGTGTTTAATCTATTTTTTCTTTTCTGGTGCTTTTAATTATATTGTTCCAAGAGTTATTTATATTCCATTTTATTATATATGTGCCTATATATAGATAAGTGGAATCCATCGAGCTGTTGCCAAACCACTGTACCAATACCTTCATTAAATAGTCTCCAGATTAAAACATTGTAAGCAGAATTGTGTACTATTCTCTATATGAACATATTGGTGTATATTTACGAATTATTTGATTAAAATGTGAACCTCCGCAGCAAATACTGGAATACTTCATATCTGCGGCAATGAAGTTCGCAAATAAAACATAATCTAATAAAGTAAAAAAGAGAGATATCTTTCTTATCACGCTTTATTAGTGTTGCGTATCTTCCGAAAGATAACCTAGAGAAAGCAAGTATTAAAATTATATTTTTGTCATTTCGACCTTTTGAAGCCATAATAAATAGCTAATGTAAAATGAAAAGATAAACTTTCAATTAGTAATGGTGTTCAGAAGATATTTTAAATGGTATAAATAAATAATTCAGCTTATCGTAATAGCAACATTGTCTCATATAGAGAATAGTACATAATTCTGCTTACAATGTTTTAATCTGGAGACTATTTAATGAAGGTATTGGTACAGTGGTTTGGCAACACTCTATGGATTCCACTTATGTATATATAGGTACATATGTAATAAAAATGGAATATTAAATAACTCTTGGAACAATATAATTAATAACGCCAGAGAAGAAAAAATAGATCAAACACTTAAATAGTTGCACAACTTTCGCTATATTTCGAATAACTCGTACTTTTCTTCAAAGGCCGAAGACAAGTGCAAGTGGTTAAAATAAATATTTAATCTCAAAGGTGAAGAAATGCGTGGAAATAGATTAAACAAGCAACAAGGAGAGAGAGAAATGTTTGTGTGTATATATATAAGTACGATTTAAACCTTGTGGTGCATGCGTTTTATGCAAAAATTTAACTGCCATCTCTCTATCTCTGAGTAGACTTTCAGAGCCATGAGTCAATAACGCATCAATACGTGTTAAATTAAAAGCATCATCGAAATCCTTACAGAGAGACAGAGCATGATGGGCAACCGGTAGGGGAGGCTTGGTTTTAACAGAATGCCTATAATAGTTCATACAGAGCAAAACAACAGTAGCATCTACGAAAAGGGATTCGCGGCTTTACTTCCCTTTCGAAAGAAGCCATACTTAGGATTTTTACACCCGGAAAATCCATTTACCTTGGCCGGGATTGAACCTGCGATCTTGGGTCTACGAAGCAAGTTTGGTTAACATTAGACCACCAAAACCGACCACGGACTCAAGAAAAAAGTCATTGAAACGAATTATTAAAATGAAAAGATAAACTTCCAATTAGTAATGGTGCCCAGAAGATATTTATTTAAATGACATAAATAAAATACTTCAACTTACCGTAATAGTAACAACTTTCTCTCGTCTCATATGGCTCTTAATAAAAAAAAAAGCGCGCATCATTCATACTTTAACAACTTTTGTCAACAATTGTGTAAATAAGAATTATTTATATATTGGCCTTTATTTTCTGAAAGAAAACAAAATAATTATGAAGCAACGTAATTTAACTATAGTATAAACAGGTTTCTTAATAATTCCTTTTGTTGATGAGGCACGAAGATAGGTTGTTAAACTGCGCAGCTTTAAGATCACTTGAAAAACAAAATGAAAATTCTGCATGCCGTTTTCTACCAACGCAGATCTAAAAGTGGTTCCTGCACGACTGGAAATGAAACATCAACAGAAACAAGATTTACAAACATTTTCCCGGCATACCCATAACTCATCGATGTCACTGTCTTCGTTTGGATTTGCAAAGAATAAGCAAAGCGTTGAGAGTTTAGATTTATTCAGCATTTGAAACAACTTTGAATTTCCCATCCTTGTGGCACGTTTTGTGATACCCTCGTGTTATACAAATAAGTGTGAATATGAATTAATGTCAAAACTATTCACATAATCTCTATTAGGAAGAAAGACGTGCGTAGAAGCAAGCATTCTAAACTCTGTAAATGATTTTTCCTCTAAATATTCGGAAAGAATAACGTTTTTCTTTTTAATATTTTAAAATTTCTTTACCTGCTTTTTGCCAGTTAGCTCTTATACCCAAGCTCATCTATCATGTCGTGTTACATCGTCTTTCATTATTATTATTATTATTATTATTATTATTATTATTATTATTATTATTATATTTCTTCTTCCCTCCTTGTCTCAGCGATAACCAATACCTGCATATACCTACAATGTGGGTATTTCTCATTCCATTTTCCACATGCCAATATTTAGGTTTATCTGTTACAAGCTAATGCAGTACTGTATTTTAAATATCTATCAACTCTAGTGATTCTAATGCCAACTTTGTGCTCTCTGTTAAGAGTATATTCTCACACTCACAAGTTAATACACTGCTGACCATTAAAGCTCCAATGCGCATAAGAGACACGTTAAAATGACTCCACAGTTTCTCAGAAGGAACGAGTATGACGAAAATATGGCAGCAATACTGGCAGGTGACTGAATTTGATCAAGGGGAACTGTGGCATACTAAGAGTGCGAGGTGTCATTCCGAAAAAATTATATTCATGTTGGACGAATTGCAACCACAACGAAACGAGTATGAAATCAGTGGATCGACGTGGAACGAACACACAGACGTGAAGGATCCCAACGGCCACATCAGACAACCAAACGGAAAGACAGACATCATTTCCGCATGGTTATTATGAACACACACGGTTTGTTGTAATTTTAATGGTCATCAGCATATATGAGGTGAACGATCCTTCACGCAACCGGTTTCGCGGCTTGCGGCGGTGCGGGTGACAAGTCCGCAGTAAATATAGTTCGGTTTGTCGCGTAAGTTATTTTTAGCATATATAACATTATTACTTAAAAAGAAAAGCAAAATACTCATGTATATTAAGCCTCCCTTCGTTGTTCAAGCATTTCTGACACCTGCACAGGAAATTGCTCATTACACACTGCAGTTCCCTCTGAGAAATGGCTGCAGTTTCTTGACAATGCTAGTTTTAAATTCATCTAAAGTGTCTGGATTTGTTTTGTATACTTTTTCTTTTAATGCCTTTCCCCCAGAGATAAAGAACACTTCCCTTTTCATAAAATTGATTTACTAATCGATGAATCGAACTCCGATTAGGAATGTGAACATACGGAAATTCCTCTTGAAATAATCTCCTTACAGCACGCGCTGATTCTGTACGCACGTATGAATCGTACATTAATACTTTTTGGGGAATAGAATACTTGTATCGTCCCATTTCACTCAATACGCTGTATTGCATCGCCTAACAAACACTTGCTACTTGCACAAGATATGAACTCACACTGAAGCCTGGCGCAGCAGAGGGAAAATATACCGCCCACCTCCTCCGACATAGCAGCGTAGCGCTGCCGGGCGATCCCGCAGTTGCGTCAAGCATTGCCCACCCAGTATTTTCGCACTAAAAGAATGTTTACCTTGCCCTCTACTCCAAAGAATTTCATTTAATACCCAAATTAAAATTCTAGTTTTATTGATAGGAATTCCTTAATTTTTTTCTTTTCATGAAATGATCTCATACCACTCTGATCACAAATGACTAAATATTTTCTTATCATACACTCAATGTCATTAATTTTTCCATTTGACCCTAAACCAGAGGTTAGAATCAGTATGCTTATTGCTAAGACTACAGTAAGAACATGAATTGGGCAAAAACACCAACTTAGGTAACAAACCTATCCTAGACAAAAATTAGCTAGAAAATTGGTCATAGACACTTTTTCCTCATGTCTCCTAAAATTGAACAGAAGAAGAATAAGGTAAGCAGTTGCATTAATTACTGAACATGATTACTTCAGGAAACATCTATGAGCCCATTTGCAGATTGTGCAAACAGGATGAGCAGATTATCTTGCACATACTGTTTAATTACCTGTTCTGGTAAGAAAGAGACTTATTCTTCTATAACCAGGGGAGACCTAGGAAAATACACTGATGTTGGAACCAAAATACTGCAAGTCGTTCAAGGAACAGATTTTGAGAAATGGTGAAAGCGTCTCTTCCTATGAGACTATACAATAAACCTTTTAGGCTGATGTGCAGGAGGTGAACAAAACTCCAACAATCCCCCATTTTCTAATTCTAATCTACATCATTATTTAAATTCCAATTTATGAGTCAAAAGTGAATAACTATAAGATCAGAATTATATTTATCATGAATGTATGTGGCTGCTTCTTTGTAAATGTCTTGTAAATTTGCTGCTTCATAAAAAGAAGGCCCTATCAACTACTTAGATAAATACTCTTCAGAAATTGTTGCTAATAAAATAAAATATAATTCTAATAGTAATTGCTTTTCCTGTTAATAAATTTACCTGCACTATTCCATAAAAAAGTTGCAAGTTGAATCATAGATGCAATGAACACTCATACAATCAAATGTGATTTGTATTTGTATGTGTATTATATTTGCATAAGTGTGATCTGAAAAGCATGTTTCCAAGATCTAATATGTTCAATGCTTGAAGTTCATATAAATTTAAACAGTAAGAATACCACAAATGAGATATACTACTCTAAATATACATGCAGTCATTTGTAATTTTAATGGATATTTTTCTTTCTGTTTTCTGAAACCTTCAGAGAGAGATTTTTCAATTATCTCCTTTATCTGTTCATTGAAAATTGATTCACACTTTAAGTGAATTCTATTCCTGCCATGATCATTAATTCTGTCATTTAACTTATCACTGCTTGCATTCAATCTTTTAATAAAATAAGTTCAAGACTTATTTTACTGTCTTTAAGAATACCAATTTTGTATTTCTGAACAGTACAAGCATTCTCAAACACTTTGATGAACACTAAGGACCGTTTGCTTTCCATTTTTGAAATCTTGCTACATATATATTTATAAAAGCAGAAAAGGATAAAACAATAAGAGAAAGTCATACTTGTAATCACTATAATTCAAACTACTAGAGTTCTTCTATGGCAATAACACAATATATATATCCCCTAATTAGCTTGCCATATTTAATCTGGCAATTTCTATTTTGTGTTTAACTTTCACTTATACTTGTTCCAACCACTACTGAAATTTTTACCCAATTCAATTCAAGAAGTAGACCTATTACTTGCCACTTGAGACTCCAATGCACCATTTGATTCTGTTAAATTTATCCAAGTTGATATTCGTCTAGGTTAATTAAATTTCACTTACGAAGCTGTAGACAATGAAGTGATTATATCCTATAAGAATGTATTAAATATGTTCACACTAATTAAATAAATCTTACTTACAAAGTTGTAGACAATAGAGTGGTAATATATCCTACTCTAAATGTATTCAACATGTTCACACTAACTCCACTTACAAAACATTAGGACATGTTTCAGAAGCTAGGACATGTTTCAGAAGTAGTAGGAACTTGCTCATCCATGGGAGAAAAACCAAAATTCATTAAGTTTTTTTATTTTTTTAAGATGAAAAATCTCTTCCCATGTGGATAACTCCATTGGATTGTGAAGTTCTTTCAGTAGCTTAGCCTCTGGTTTAATTTCACGATTTTTGGTCCAAAAGTGGGCTGCTCATACTAATGTACCAAACTACTTAAAACAAATATTCCTAAAGTGTTCTTTTCTCTGAAATTCCAAATTTCTCTTCCTTTTTCAGATGTATCTATGATCAAAATCTGCACATTTCATTTCATAAATTCCTGATTTCTGTTCTGTTGGTATGGAGTCTTTTAATGTATAACCTAATAAATTTTTGATATTATATTTGTTCTTTGGGGTTAACATTATGCCATGTTCTTTGAACATCCTCATAAATTTGTTGTGGTAAGTTGGATGGTACGTGAAACTTTTGAATTTGTATCTTTCCTTGGTGTTCTTCAGTATAGAAACATCTCTAGATTTTTGTGTTTTATAATTTTTATTACTGTGCCTTTGTTGAAACCATTGGTTATTATTGTCTTAATTATCTGTTCGTATTCCATTTTGTACTCAGTTCCTGTGAATGAATGAATGTTGTTTAATGCCCCTTTTTGCTACAGAGGCACCACAGGCGATGAACACTGATGATACATGAAATAAAATGATATATTTAGAAAGAATTTTTTTTTTAAGGAATGAATCGTTCCAGGACTAAGTTTAGGGTACCTCCCCGACATTTGCTATTTATGAGAACTGAGGAAAACCTGGATAAAACCTCAGTCAGGGATTCTAAATTCAGACCTTCAGCTCAGGGTCACCCATGACAGTCCTTTTTTGTGAGTGAGATTTTAATTATTGTGTGTGCCAAGCTGTAAAATAATGCATATTTATGTATAATGAGGTTATGACTGTTATCACATGTTGAATACGTTAGTGTAGGATATGTTCACAACAGCTCCACTTACTTGCACAACATTAGTACATGCTTCAGGGGCAATCGCTTCCATCATCAGCTGTTTCAGGGGCAATTTCTCCCATCGATGGCTAATTTGCATATGTAAGAGGAACTGTTGTGAACACATTTAATACATTTTTATAGGATATATTCACCTAGCAATTATCTATTAATACAGCATTCATTGATACATTCCCTTTAGAGAAACTGCACTGACATTTAAATTCTGCGAAACGTTCTTTATTATAGTTGTATTCTAGACTTGTTCCTTGAAAGGAATGTGTGCACATGTACATATATATACAAATAGTTAAATGTAATGGAGAGTAGAAATTAGGTGAAGTTACAAATCTAATGACAAATAGCATTCAGTCTATCTTACATTAATAGGATACCAATTTGATTCCCAGTACAGTACTAAAACAAAGTAGATTTGAAGGACCTCTGAGATTGATGCTGAATCACATGTCATTATTTACTACATAGCTGCATTATTGCAAACATCTGATCTAGCTATCTTAGATTGCTATTTTGCTTTACCTGCTTCTGAGAAGCTAACAAACCCAGAACATAGCTAGCATTATTGTCATTTAAGATGAAGCGCAAAGGTTGAATTGCTATGGGCATAAATCAATAATGTGAACATTGTAACAACAAAATGTCTGGTGTTACATGCTTAGTGCAGAAAAATTTGTTACATGATTTATAATATCATGCATTATACAGCTGATTAATTTCATTATGGAGAAACTTATGTTTACATAATGATATTTATGAAATGGACAAATATTTTCCCCTTCAGGGAAAGAATTCTTCCTTTAAGAGCTGGGTAAAACCCTCATCTCTCTGTGTTAATTCAAACCTTGATTTTAACATATTTTAACTCATCTCCCAGAGAGTAAATTGGACCTACATTTTTGTCCTCAACTTCACATAAAATAAAGTAATATTGGTACCTTTAAACGTTTATGAGTTATCTATCACATACAATGTAAAAGGTTCATCATAAGCCAAATATTTTCTACTACAGGTATTTTTTGAAAGTTTGAAATTAATATGTGTTTACATTCAAGTTCAACTTATCAAATGCATTAAATATTTGCTATATCTACACCGTTATAAGACATTCATAATATGAATAAGACCAATACCAGATCCTAATTGCTATGTAGATATGCTCTGTTTCATCATAGATAGCCAATTATATGATACTTAACTTTTGCAGAATCATTCATTAATTGCTTAGCACTGTATAATAGTTTTGAATTCATATATTTGCATTATTTTATTCATCATGTAGATCAAATAAATGTGCAGATTACCGTGATATAGAAAGTATTTTAGTGTCACAAAAATAATGCCCAGAAAAATAAAATAAATATTTAATTTTTTCTGAAACATTGCAAAAATAAACAAATAAAAATAAATATATATTAAGAGTCCTTGTATTCATTTACATTCTAAAGGTGAACAGCTAAGGAATCCTAAAGTTATAGGAAGCAGGGATAATTACCTCACATAGTTTCTTCTTGTTGATGCCCTGGTTTACCATATCATTGATTGATTTATTGTAAAACCACCATCTTTACAAATAGCTAAAATGACTTGCACAGCTTGAGTCCAGTATTTGCTCTTTTTAAATTTTAATTATAACTTGTTCATTATATATATCAAAAACTACTTGATTGCCACATAATCATTAAGTACATGGCATAATTATATGTTACCATTCCATTAATGCTGTCAATATAATTTACTACCATAGGTTACTACTCTCAAAACAATAACTTTGTTGGAAATTTATGATATAGGTTAGTAACTTCTTCCATTATACCTTTCTCTAAGATTTAAAAGTTGCATATTTAGAGTGGAGAAAGCAAGTCATGGCTCATATAAGATGTAATACTCACACTGCCTTAGAATATCATATGCAAAATCTTATATTTGCAGATTCATATAGTAACAGAAACACAGCTTAAATTTCTTCTCAGCATATTTTTACAATATTTTTGAAGCTTCCTTTTAATTATAAAAATGTAATATCCAAATTTCTCATCTTTATATACCTTGTTTATTATTACTTTATTCTTCCAAATGATAGTGGAAAAGTCATCAGTATACTGCTAATTCCTCTGAAGAAAAATAACTTAGTTTGCTACTTTCTCTTAGAAATTTAAAAGCCCAAAGGACAGTTTATAAAAAAATATTAATTTGAAAATAGCAAGAACTGTAAAGTATTAAATTATTATTATTATTATTATTATTATTATTATTATTATTATTTAACAATTTAATTTTATGGAACTACTATTATTGTTATTGCTTTTTTCCAATATTAAACTATATAGTCTGATAAATAGAGTTACAACATTGCTGAACATAAATTTTAAAGTTAGTTAAGTTGTGCTTCTAGATGCAAAGATTACAGGTTTATTATCAGCTGTGATAATTGGAATTTTATGGACATGTCACTACCATACCTTTAGCATTTCATAAAGTTCCTAGTTGCCTTATGATCCAAAGATGTAACCTGTATGAAAAAAAATTAATAATAATAAAATTTACTTCTTGTAAAATTATTTATTCGCAAGACTTTGAAGCCTTTGAGGGGGAATAAAATGTACTTGATTTCTGTGTAATAATTTCTTCCAAAGCTTTTGAAGCCTTTGAGTTGAAACAGGCTCTCAGCCTATTCATGCAGCCTAAGGCAGAAGAAGAAAATTATACATAGTTTGTTTTAACAAGATTACATACACTAACACATTCATGATAGGTAGTTAACTGTTTCTGAAACAATCATCAAACTGAAGTAAGATTGCTATAATTTCTTACGTAGATTTAAGAGTAGAACTTCAAGAGTGTTTTAATGTGTTGACATGATTTTAGTAGTTTTACTTTTAATTTACCTAAGATTTTAAGATCTTTTCACTGTGTTGATTCCTACATTCATCATTAATTGCTATAATTTGTTTGTTGAGAATGAATGCAAACAGGTATCTCATTTGTTAATTTTTAATTTTGACACAAACCCAGTCTAATTAATCTTCATATGTAAGTTCTGATTACAAGTTTTGTTTACAAATAAAATTAATTAAATTCTTTGAAGTTCTGTTTCTCTATTAAAAATTTCAACTATTATATAACCATAGTGACTTGGGTGTACTTAAATGTCATAGTCCTTGTTTAAACCTAATTTTTCAATAAGAATGAGTACCAAAATTATGCTAATGTAATATAATAATTTCCTTAACTTCATACGTTCTATCTCTTCTTGGATATTCCTTTATACTCTGACATAATATTTACCTGAATATTTTTGAATTGTGCATTATTACTGTTAGCTACTTTTTCATATCCATGTGTTAAATAATATTCATATAATCACTACTTAACAATTAAGGAAAAAATCAAGTTCAACAGCTAATGCTTCTCTACCTTAAAACTTATCTCATAATGGCCTTTTATAATGTTCTGTATCAACATATCCAGGAGGCAATACAAGTTCTGTATAGCTAGTGGTTTGTCGAAAGCCTTGAGGTGGCACACTTCCACGCACAATAGTCACAGGTTGAATAGCTGGGTATGGTGGATCCAAAGGGCTTGCAAAATCTTCTACTTTTAAGTCCGAACTGAGCATAAGAGAAAAATAAGTTAAAATAAATAATCCATAAGAGTATATTTAACTATCTATATTATTTTTCATTTTTAATGTAATATTTTTGTATTGATCTAAAGTAAAATACCAAGTGATTGGTCAGTGCTGTGGTTTAAATGAAAGCAAAGGTTTTCCAAGGAGGTAAAGAAAGAACTATGATATTACAGATCGAACATTGATTTTTCTTTCCATCAACTTACTGAATATGAGATTTATTTTCATTTAAAATATATCATAGACCAACCCTCTGATATGGATATTTATTTTCAAAATTCAGTTCCCCACAATATATTTAGATAATTTAATTTACTGATCAACATTTATGCAAAATACAAAAAAACTGTAAAATCTCAAGTTTCAGCAACTGTGGAGCCAAGAGCCTCTCATCTTGTTAAGCCCATATATAGCATGCATACCTACATAGCTTTATCTTCCCTCTCAAACATTTTGCTATTCTCCCCCCCCCCCCCTCTCCTTCCTCCTATACTGGTGTATTAATTTTCATTTACTTAGAATATATTTATCCTAATTCTGCCTATATTACCATCTGATCTTTTGATTAGTTTATATACATGAGATATAATAAAAATCATTTTCTTTCATTTGTAAATAATAATTAATCTGCTGATGGTGTCAATGATTTCTGATTTCAAAAGATCTATTACAATAATAACTAATGTTTACTTTATGTAGTTAGGCAGGAATTTGCCTAAGCTATTCCTCTTGTCATTAAACATTAGAATGCTCTATTGTAGCAGTTTTCAAACTATGGTCTGCAGTACCCCAGGGGATCTTGAGGCCTTCCCTGGCTTAATGAAGCATTAGAATGTTGTTAACATCAATTATTTTTGAATGTTTGAATACAAACAATGAATAACAAGCAAATGAAAGATAATACCAATTTTTTTTATGTGTGTTTATTAAAGAGAAATAAATAAACAAATTGAAGGAGGCTATTTGTTCTGGAAGGAGCTTCCAAATAGATAACCAGAAATTAAAACCAGATAAAACACTGATATGTAATGCCATAGTTTCCCTAGCAACAGTATGCATCTTTCAACAGCAAATATGTTTATTGGGGTTTGCCTGTCTCTCTGAAGCAGATTAGCTCCAGAGTTTCAATTATAATAAAAGGGCATGAATGGTCTTTCATAACAACTTACTATTATATTTAACTTATATATCCTCATATATCTAAAAAATAAGTCAGGAAACCATCTGAAAAAATTTAGAGTCAGAACACAAAAATGAATTTCTCCTAAGCCAAATATATCATGGTTTATTAGCCTCATCCCTCCCATTCCAGTATTAAAATTAATGAATAGTTGTGCTATCATACATTAGTTATTAATATTAGTGTTTTATGCATTTTATATAACTATACTATTTTGAATGTAACATTATTGTTATGATTATTACTATTGTGTAAGGAACACTAATACACTACATTTAAAAAGACAAATATTAATTTGATTGTTTATATATCTTTAAATTTTGGAAAGCTATTCTAATTCCTTACATGAAAATATCTCATAAATTAGTTCAATACATGAAATTATTATTTTCTTATGATAATTATTGATTGTTGAAAAAGTTATATTATTTAAGAACTTTGCAACTGAATGAATTTATTTTCTGATATCTTTACTTAACTCATCTGAAGTTTCTTATTGAAATCCAGAGGACTTAGGGGTAAGCTATACCTAAATAACATTAAAGTAAATCTTTACTATATAGAGTATAAAAATATCTAGCATTTAATACAAAGAATATTTTAAAATTAAACCAATTAACTATCTATTTCTTTAACATTTATTGTGCATGACCTTCAAAATGCACCTACACAATTTAATTTTTAACTTATACCCTTATTTTAGAGTTACTACATAAAATAATTTATTGGTCTCAATACACCATAACCTCCAGTTGTTGATGTATTGATTATCCACCCATATAGGTTTGCACTGGTTTATAGGAATAAAGAGATTCTTATTCTTTAAAAGTTATGTAAATTATAATAATTAAGATTTATTATTATTATTATCATCATCATCATCATCATCATTATTTAAAATATGACACTTAAGAGCTGTTTTACATATTCTATGTTAATATTATTGTTTTACTTATGCCATGTTCTTGTATATTTTGAATTTTATTTTGTAAGTTTAAAAGCCTTTGAAGCAATTTCATTTATAAGTATCTTTCTCTTCCACCAAGAGTGTATATATGGAATAACAATTTAAGCACAGAGTTTGTAATGCTTAACACTTATGTAACAAAATTTTATCAACTGTAACTATATTCAATCTAATTAAAATGTTAATTGGAACTTGCACAGTGAAGTCAATCATATAACTGATATTATTGTAAAATTTAGTTGAACTACACACTCTTGATGCAACAAGTAAGTGAAGCATCAAGAGTGTGTAGTTCAACTAAATTACACAATAATATCAACTATATTCAATCTATTTACTTTGTTACCAGAATAACTTTTGCCTAGAAACTTACTCATTAATGATAGCTGTAGCCTGTACTGCAGATGGGTGTGTTTTCTTATAGTTAATTTGTGGTTGAATTATTCCTCCTGGTCCACTTATTGTGCTTATCACTGGTATTGCAGTGGGTGGTGAAACATTTCTTATTCGAATAATGTTTTGTTGTTTACGTTTGCAGGAACCAAGTATGTAGGAAAACACAGAAGTTAAAACGAATAAAAAAATTATGATAATTCCAAACCTAAAACAAAGATCACTTATTTTACTAAAATAGGAAGAGCTTTATATGTTTCACCTGTCATGATATACATGTGTTTATCAATTTATGCAATAAAATTCTTTCAGAGAGGCAATTAAACAAGTTGAAAAGCATTATTTGTGCTAATTAATTGATGCAGTTTTGAAAATGTTTTATCTTTTTAATCAAGCTAGTATCACTTTCATACCAGAAATACCAAGTTTCCCATATGTCTTTGTGATGCCTGTTGATGATACAACATTGTCGATTACAGCAGTACTGATATTCAGGAGGGCACCTGGAAACAGTGAGTGTTAAAAATTTATTAATAAAACATTTATGAGGATGGGAAAGGGCCTTTAATATTTCAAATATTTTCACAATGGTCAGAAGAGCTATTGAAAGAGGAGCTGGAACTGATGAACAGTTTATCCACCTCTTTATGACCAAAAATCACTTAAATAAATTGATATCATTGTATGATTCAGTTGAACTACACACTCTTAAAGCTTCTATAATGTATAAAATGCACTGTACTAACATAAAGATAAGTGATTATTTAATTATATAATAAAAATTTAAATAACAATAAACAAATGGCCTTTCACTAACTTTTGTTACCTTATCTACCTGAATTTAAGTTTTCTTTTTATATTTACTGATTTTTTTCCAGTATTTATTCACAAAGAAGCTTTAAAATCTTTAATGCACTATATTTAACATACATACAAATAAATGTATAATATACAGTTTATAAAGAACTGATTTAGAATATTATAAATATGTAGGGTTACAATATTTTTTGGGTCCAACTGAAACATTAAACTTTATTTATTCAGTTATAATTTTCACTAGACATGACTTTTTCTGAAATAGTTAGTTTTAATTACATCATTAAATTCACAACAAAAAAGTTCTGAATTAATTTTAACATTTAACAGATATTTAACAGTAGATACTGAAAGTCTACCCCTTTCTGCAGATCAAACGTTCCCCATAATTGATAAAACTCTCTCAACTGGAGCAGATGTCTCAGGCAAAGACATTGTAAACTCAACCATTTTATAAATAATGCAACATGAAATATCAGTCTTTTGAAATACCTTAAAAATTGCCTTTCACTTCTCTTCAATACTATCTGGCACTTTTCAGAACTTGAACCACAATCTACACTTTAGTTTTGAAGCACCTGGTTCAACAATGTATGTCTCCATCAAAATCGATGTCAGCACTTGCTCCAAGGTCAGCTGAGAGATGCACGGCATAAGAGAATGTTTATAAAAGGGACGCTGAACATATAGGTCTAAAATTAAAAAAAAATCCTCTCCAGTCATAAAATTCTCAAATGCCGGACCTTTTTGTAACCCTGGACTTTACCCCAGGCAGCACTAAAAACCAGGACTCTCCGGGCTAATTATGGATGCATGGTAAGCCTATAAATATGTTCTAAGGGCTTGAATATGCATAAAGGTGTAATCTGAATATAAAAAAAATAGGCAAATAAAGCTCCAAAATATCTAGTTCTACTGGTTCATATATCGTTGTATGCAAATATTTATGATATTTTATTATCTGAAGAAAAAACTCATTTCTCTTAATCCCATTCAATGTTGTCAGTTTCTTGTTCAATAAACTGAGTTGTGGGGGTCTTCACATACTCCATTATGTTTCCTTTGTTTTGTACAGGATCAAATTAAAATACCTCATATTATATTGTTACCAAACATTTAATTAAATTTCTACTAAATGAAACTCAAATAAAATAAGCAATATTCTACAATACAGTTAAATATGTTCAACCATTTAAGCTGAGAATAGCATTGAAAACTTAACACTTTTTTGTGTTTGGTATAATACATGTTCTTAATACTGCTAATTTTAAACAATAATGTATGAGTTCATTTAAGAAATTACGAAAAATAAGACATTTTTAAAAAATTCTGTTGGAACTCACACAGTGAAGCTTGTTGAATGTAAATTATAATTAATCTATCGTCTAACATACTCTTATGCTTCACTTACTTTTAAATATGGTGGGACTGGTTTCCAAAGAGACATCCTCTTCATCTTCAACCAACTTGACGACTGGTATGAGAACCTAACATCTATGAGGACCTGTGGCTCTGTCCTGGTGGTGCTTTTTCTTTATAAACTGGAAATTGGTATTACATTCTCCTATAATGTCGAAATTCATAAGATGATCCCTATGTTTATGAATGTGAATCCATGTGTCCAATTCTGTACGTCCGTGTGCTTCTTTAAGTAACTTTATTTCTCTTTTTATGTCATGATTATCTTTCCAAAAATGGTGTGCCACTGCTGACCTATCAATCTGTTTGTACTTAATGCTCCTGAGATGTTTCTTTAACCGTGTTCCTATGTTCCTTTTAGTTTTTTCAACATATATCTTATCACATTCTTACGTGTTATTTTGTAGATGTCTGACTTTTTTCTCCTGTGGAATGTTATTCAAACTCTCGTCCACTAAAGCATTTTTCAGAGTGTATTTGTTAACAGGTGCCAACTTAATGTTAATATCTTTAAAAAAATTTTGGAATTTATTCATAGCTACTGGATGGTAGGTGAATTTTTTAAAAAAACCGGTATCTCGTTTTCAGTTAATAGTGTGGTGGTATTCTTGATCAATTTCTTCTTTAGGAATCTATTAAGTTTTTTGTTTACTAAATTTTTGTTAAAATCATTTATAATGGCAATCTCCTGTATCTTCTCCAATTTTTTTTTTTGTACTCCACTTTACTGATTGGTAAATTTTACCAGTCTATTTGTTAAGCTGTTGAAAATTGAGTACTTGTGAGCTATGAGGTTAACTCAATTTTCCACAGCTTAACATATAGATTGGTAAATTTACCAATCAGTAAAGAGGAGTACAAAAAAAAAAAATTGCAGAAGATACAGGAGATTGCCATTATAAATGATTTTAACAAAAATTTAGTAAACAAAAAACTTAATAGATTCCTAAAGAAGAAATTGATCAAGAATACCACCACACTATTAACTGAAAACGAGATACCGGTTTTTTTTAAAAAATTCACCTACCATCCAGTAGCTATGAATAAATTCCAAAATTTTTTTAAAGATATTAACATTAAGTTGGCACCTGTTAACAAATACACTCTGAAAAATGCTTTAGTGGACGAGAGTTTGAATAACATTCCGCAGGAGAAAAAGTCAGACATCTACAAAATAACACGTAAAGAATGTGATAAGATATATGTTGAAAAAACTAAAAGGAACATAGGAACACAGTTAAAGAAACATCTCAGGAGCATTAAGTACAAACAGATTGATAGGTCAGCAGTGGCACACCATTTTTGGAAAGATAATCACAACATAAAAAAAGAAATAAAGTTACTTAAAGAAGCACATGGATATACAGAATTGGACACATGGATTCACATTCATAAACATAGGGATCATCTTATGAATTTCGACATTATAGGAGAACGTAATACCAATTTCCAGTTTATAAAGAAAAAGCACCACCAGGACAGAGCCACAGGTCCTCATAGATGTTAGGTTCTCATACCAGTCGTCAAGTTGGTTGAAGATGAAGAGGATGTCTCTTCGAAACTGGTCCCACTGTATTTAAAAGTAAGTGAAGCATAAGTGTGTGTTAGAGATGACAGATTAATTATAATTTACAAATAATGTATGAAGTTATTAAAAATGTAACTTTTTATGGAGAAATATTTTTATGTCATTTCCACAATGGTCAATATGCATGCTTTTATTTTATTTATTTAGAAGTTTTACATTTAGCTGCTCTCTCAATCAGTTATACATATTCTTAAGTATTAAATGATTCTTTATAACTCTTTTCATTATCTGACAATCCGAATGCACATTCTAAAATACTTTCAGTGATTGGGATCATTAGCTTAACATCCTCTTAATCTTCTACTTCTTGAATTCATTGATTCACAATATCATTGAAATTTGAGTCATTCACAAAGGCACTATCCAGTCAACCACTGTCCAGCAACCAGTCATTGTAACTAATTACAAACAAATTGAAACTCCAGAAATACAGTTGGTGCTATGAGTTGCAAGAAGACTCCAGGTATACTTTGAGTTAACATAGAGAATACTGAATGCTTTGCATAGTAAATCAACTGCAGTCTTAATTAACATTTCACAAACTGATTTGATGTTACTGAAATGAAGAGATAATGTATGAAGTTTACAGTATTTTGAATTTCAAAAGTATGTGGTGTATACAGATAGCCCACAATAATGACTAAGAGTTAATCTAGATTTAAGAGTAAAAATTGGAAATATTGAACAAGATGTAGAAAGATTATTTTTAAAACAGAATGAGGCATTCTTCCATGATATTTATTTAGACTGAGCAGTTTCTAGAGATGTCATATATTTATTCAAACTGTTACAAATAAGTGTTAACATAAATTACTTAACCCCCCCTTTTTAGTCCATATTGCTACCTACCTCTACTTAGGTGCAGTCACAAAGATACAAAAGCATTAAAAAGTATTCAATCTGTTACTGATCTCCAAAAAAATCCACAGTTCTTATCTAACTTATATCACTGTTCCACACCATCAATATTTGACAATACATTGTTTATCAATTATTTTCAAAATCTGGCACTCAAAAAATAAACAGTTTACTGTATTAACTAACTTACTTACTACAAATGGAGAGATTGACGGTGAGTAGAGAAAAGAAAAAACAAATGCAATAAGGATGTTGGTTCTTGACAAAGAAATGATGATAGACATGGGGATTTACCACTTATTGCAGTTTAGCAAGACATACCATATTTATGTGAATCTAATGCACACATTTTTGTCCAAATGCAGCATTCAAAATTGCAGTGAGCATTAGATTTGATGGCATATAATATTTGAGTGCAAATCCAGTCCATAGCTCACTGGTAACTTCATTCAAATTTATTGTTTATTACATCATAAAGCATTGCTGCAATTCTTGACTTTGTTACATATATTGTTGATCTATTATTGCACAGAGCATTTGAAAAGTAGGTAGTAATGAAATGGAGGGCAAACAGAGAAAAACATTTTATAATGCTACTTTCAAGCATCAAGTAATTCTTATGCTGAAAAAAATGGTAACAAACAGTATGAAGAGAGTTCAATGCAGCTGAGAGCAAAGTTCCCTTGTGACGGTAACAGAAATCGACTATTTACAATTAAAGCTATTAGGAAAAAATTCACTAGTCCTGTCAAAGGAAGACGTCTTGACATTGAAGAAAAGTTTTGGAATTCATACTTAAAAGAAAGCAGAACGATCAACCCATGACTATGACACATTAAGAAATAGATTTTTTTCTTTCCAATTAACAATTTTAGTTAACTTTTTCTTCTTTTACCTATTCCAACTATCCTGGCAACAGCACAAGTGATGGATTTTGTCCTATGTGCTCTATGATATAATAATAGACCACCTTAAAATTCTATGTTCTGATCATTTTATGAAATAAACATGCTTATCTCTAAGATGCCATACAACAATATGCCAAAAACATTTTCATGATTTTAAGTTTCAAATTTGAGTTGCATATTACAGTGGCACATTGGATTCACATAAATACAGTATTTCATATTTCGCATTAACATTGTTTTGTTTGTTCAAGATATTGCTCAATGTCAGTTAATATATGAATGCTATCAAACATTTTTATTTCATCCTAAAATTTAAATGGAAAAGAAAAGTTTCTGCTATAGGTAACTAGCTCATCAATAGTACAAGCTTTTTCTTTCTCTATGTTGAATGCTAGAAATTTTAGTTTAGCATTAACAATATAGATACTAAACATTTCTAATGTAAAATAAAAGCTAAATACTTACTGAAATGGAATTGAGTTATTGAGAAATAAGCTGCTGCATTCATATACAAGCCTAGCCATGAGCTTAAAGCAGTCAATAAAAGCTCTGAAAGAGATCAAAAAAGACAACGTTTTTTTATAAAAGTAATGCTGGAAATTCTAAGGTTTTTAGAAAAATTTTCATATAATTAAATTTCATATACAATGCAGAGGAGAAAACAATTCATTGCCCCATAAGCTTGATTTGAAAAAAATAAGATATTTAATAACATAGTGCTTTTATGAGATAGCCTAGAAGGTAGGTTTTTTAATTTTAATACAAATTAAAACATGGATATGTTTATACCCTTTAATACTTTATAAAGCATTACTTAGTAATACTTAATAGTTATTTGATGAATAATTATATTTGTAAGCCTTATATTTTATAATGGAACAGGAAATCTTACAATGAATTTGAGTTTGGAATTATATTATTTGTACATAAGCATAAATAATGCTTGGAAACTTAATTGAATATGAGAAACAGTAGATTGTTTACACACATACAGAAGTTGGTATTAGGTGACACTATTAAATGATTAATTTGTCAGAACATATTTCAAGAGCTTGCATTCTCATCCTCAGCTGAAGACAAATTAATCAGTTAATGAAGTATAGTGTCACTTAATACTGACTTCTTTATGTATATTATGGTTACAAATAAACCCAATACAGTATTAAACCAATATAATGATAAACTAATGAAATCTCGGTGTAATTTCAATGTTTCAGTGAAACTTTTCCAAGAATAGAACAATATTCTCAATCATTGGAAACCTTCTACAGCAAAAATTATTTTATGAACCTGCTTTCAATAGATCAGTAATAAGAAGCAGGGGAAAAAAGGCAAGTTAGGATCCTGATTGACAATTGCAATATAAATAATATTCCAACAATAAAAATGTTCAGTTTGGCTATTGGATATGGAGTAATTATGAACTTTAATGAAATATTACTTTCCAGTGCAATGTATGATTGCAGACATTGAAATGAAAGACAACTTAAATGTAGAAAAGGTTATGATATATTTACCAGTTTCTGTTTGAAGCAGCACCTAGTATGATATAAATTAAACTTGTTTGAGTAAACAAAGATTGCCATATGTGGAAGTGATACAATGGGAAAAGGTATATAAATGTTTAAGAAATTTATTTGGTAACAGCTGGGCTAAAGGTGACAATATGAGCTTAACAATATGTCTATGGCTGATGGCACATTGGTATTTCAAAATTGCACCAAAAATTTTACGATAGGAGAAGTGGTAGTCACTCCTTATGAGCTGTATCTCACTATTTATATGACTCAATAACAATTTTTTTCAAACTTTCAACCTATAAACAAAACAGTAAAATTTTTGAGGTGTTGTTCTGTATCTATGAATTTTTAACCTGTACTACAGCAATGGAATGTGTTCTAGTATAGAACTGAAATATTCCAGAAGACATGCTTGGAGCTCTCAGTACACTTGGAATCAAGTTATGATATCTTCAGCAGGCCATTAACAGTGAGACTGCTGCATAAGATAAGTGCATATGTAAAAAAATTGAATATAAAAGTTTATTAAAAGAGTTGGTTATGTGAATGTGGAATTCAAAATGCTCTCATCTGTTTTCCCTGCATACTTTTTGGAAACAGCGATGCTTGGAGTAAAGGGATTGTGATAGCTCTTGCATAGTAATAAAAAACATGCAGGAAATGAAAAAACCTCTCAATATCTTGGATCTCAGTACTTTAGGTGCTAATAGATTTCATTTTTCAGCAATGAGTGTGTATTTTTTCCCCCCTCCTTTGGTTGGTTATTTAAAAAATAGTGCATCTCACATCTAATTTCTATCATGAGGTGTCACTGGATAGGATAATAAAAATGAAGGGATTGTTAATTATGACAAAGACAGTGATGTGGTAACTGTTAAATCTAAATTTTCTTCATGCTGGATTGATCTGCCGCTTGAAGACCATTTAGCAAATAGCAATTGCAATCTCAGGTGAATCTGTGTAATAATCAATTTCACTAATAAAATAATATTTATGACAGAAAAGTTTATAAAAAGATAAAAATGTAATTTTTGTTTGCTGAGCAAGAAGGCATTTTAAACTTCATTTAGTTTTATTTTATTGCTTTTTACTGCAAACCTTTTTTTTTTAAAGAAAATAAACTGCAAAATAGACCAAAAATGTTAACTTACTTTAACAGAATGGAATCTGAATTTTGTTGAATGGTTGAACGCATTAAAAGAAATATTTTATGCTATTATATATGCCAGCAGTAGTATTTATCATTAACCATTTGCTGATTTTGTTCTTAAAACTAGTATTTTGAGAATATTAATGTATTTAAATATACTTTCATAAATTGCAAAATACAATGCCATATGATCGGAACTGGATGTATATGCAACAGAAGAAAAAAATGACATATTGTTACATTTTAAGATTATATGTTCACCTTAAAATAAAAATGAATGGTTCAACTATTGGAGCCTAACATATATCTAAGTCCATTTCCGCACAGAAATGTTCATGTATGAAAAATATAAACCATTTTATGTCCAAGTAAGTGGAACAAAATTAGTGAAATTTGAGTGATCTGTAATAATAATTTGTCATATTATACTACATTTCACTGTGAAAATCCCAGATACAAAAAACTGCTTAAAAATGCCAATAAAACTTTATAATGAAGGTGTAGTGCCTGCACTTAATACTACTAATACTTTGAATCCAACTTTACCAAGTGCCATAAAGTTCCTGAAGTGGTACTTAAGCTCTGAAAGCAAACCACTTTTTTCTTCTTCTTTAAGGGATGTACATGCTATCCCTTACTGCTATAGTTTTTATACTTACATATAATTTGGGCTGCTGGGTTTGATGCAAAACATTGTCATCTAACCTATTTTGTATGGGTTTAGTAGTTAGTAGTGACTTAAACTGAATGTTTACACATTATGTTTTGAAGCTCTCAGCTCTGTTGCATTATAAATTTTAAGTCTGCTTGCACAGTCCTAATCTTATTTTACACATCATACTTCAGTGTCAAACTATATATTTCTAGTCTTTCTTATTATATATTTATTCAAAAATTTACCCCTGAGAGTGTGAGGCAACATTAACACTTACCGTTTAAGAGCAAATCGTTTACATAAGAGGCATCCATAGGGTCACGCCAGCTTTATGATCCTCCAAAACACCCAGAAATGCCACTTTTTGCCAGAGCAATCTCCCTAAGGTATAAGAATATCATACATTTTTTTATTTCATTCAAACAATGACTTTATTAGCAAATGTTTATTGAATGCTCTTCCTTCAAGCTAAAAATAATCATTCATTTCTGGTTAAAATAAAAACTTCCAGCTGAGCTCACTATTTTCAAATTAGAAAATAATGGACATAATTATTTGCAACTCATTTTTTGATAATTTCGCATTTTGATTGAAAGGAAATATAACAAATAAAATACTGGGGATAGTAAATGTATTGTTAAGTAACAGAATGCATTATTCAGCAAGTACAAAGTAGCATTTACCAGCCAAAATAGTTAACTTAGTTGTAAACAACTAAAAAATACTATAGTAAAATACTTATAGTGAGATAGCTAAGTATAAATAATTCTATAAAAAAATTATTTTTACATAATTGATAGACCTAAAACAGAGGTAAAACAGACATAAATATTAGATCTGCAAACTATTAGATCTGCATATTTGCTACTTTCATACCAAAATACCCTAAAAGTAATAATATTCACAAAATATCCAAAGCTCACAATGTGTAACTGCAAAATGACATTTGAGTTTCTGACAAATATTTAGGTCTGGTGCTACCATCTGGGACAATAAGAATGAAGCCAAAATAATCAATTGAATGATATTGACTAAATTAGGAAGTGCATGTCATTCTGTCCTGGTGCCATGGAAACTAAACTCACTAAATAAACAAAGAGCACATGGGAGCTCAAGGGTGTATGTTCTATGTACTTTATTATTAATTATGGCATACTTAGCAAGGAAGTTTCTTAACTTCTCTATCAAAATGTTTATCTAACATGAGTTATATTCACATGCACCATCCTGTGTAGAGTAATATAAAAATACATAGAGTGACAGATATGACATTGTGTTTTAAACCATGAATGTAATATTGAATAAAATATACATACTGGTATATGTGCTCTGTGTTCATGCAATAAAACAAAATATACAACAAACAAAAAGTACATGTATATTCTGAATGAAGCTGAATAGCACTGATGCAAATGCCTAGATACTACACAATTTTTTTTCTTACAGGTCTATATTTTAATGAACCATAAATAAGTTTTGTTAGTTTATAATATTGCATTTCTTCCATACAAAATGTATGTATATATGTGTGTGTGCATATAAATAAAAATAATGACATATAATATGTAAAGCTAAATCTTATGATGATTTAGTTGCTGTATACCACATTTAAATTTAAATAAGTAGTGCAGATAATTTATATAAGGTTAAATATTTCTTAAATTGGTAAATACCTATCTGTTTAATTTAATTCGTTTCATATAATTCTATGGTACACCTCCAGCCATAGCACTGCCTCATGCCATACAGGTACCAAGCATACTCATTAGTGCAACAATTAAAACACAAAAGAAAAATATATACAAAGTAAATATGTAAACCATCAGCTATAGCTTACTTTCTCTCTTGCCATATACATTCCTTTGCATGCTGTTCTTTTTTATTCTAGATTAATCTATCTCCTCTTAACCTAAACTAAAGCTAAAATAAGGTCACCATCTAAAATTTATTACCAAAAGTGTTTTTGAATGCTATAACTTTCTGATCCTGAGTCATTTCCCTTTAATCAGATCTCTCTTTGATTCAACTAACCCTTAACATTCAAACAAAATGTAGATTTTATCTCAAGAAATTGGGCATGCATTACACCTTGCAGAGTTTTCACCCCAAAATTTTCAGAGTCCAAACCAAACAGCTAGTTGAAAACAAGCAATAACCTCTTCCTCTTCTTTGTTACACTTATTGATATCTCTCTCATAGTTAGCCCTTAGTTCTTTATAAAATATTGAGGATCCCCCCCCCCAACCATATTTTGTTGTCCATATCCTCAATCCTGGACTACCCTAAAAAAATCTGCTCATCATATTTCTTTCCAAAACTCTATATCTCCAATTTCATTATTTTCTTGGCATTTTGAGTACTCCTGAATATTATTACTAATATTCTCTCAATTTCTATCTTTAAGAAGAAATTAAACATTTTTTCAAAATTGAATAAATTATTTTGAATAGTATTTATATTTTAATGGTGTTTCGCTCATTTTTACTACTGAGGCACCACAGGTAGTGAGCCCTGATGATGTATGAGATGAAATGATATATTGGGAAAGTATTTTTTAAGGAAGGAAACATTCCAGGCCTAAGTTTAGGATACCTCTCCAGCATTTGCCATTTATGAGGACTGAGGAAAACTTGGAAAAAACCTCAGTTAGGGTGGAATTCGAACCCCAGACCTCCCACTCATGTGTTCACACCTTAATGACCTTGGCCATCTGTGGCAGTCAAAAATGCATTTAACACTCAATGATTTGTTATTCATTTATAATTAATTTTTAATCCCTTACCCCACATCTTAGCTCTCAATATTCAGATTCTTAGCTAGAAATGAAAAAGAATTGCAATATGCAGCCACCAGTGTACTGTAATTATTTTCAAAGGGAAGATCATTTAAGTCTAGTGTATATATTCATGTCTATAAAACGAGGACACATCTTTTATTCTTTGGTTATAATTTTTTTTCCTCTCCGTTTGTCTTATAGTTTTATTTAAAGAACTATCTGTGTTGGGAGCACTGAAATAATGTAAAAAGTTGCTAGAGCAAGTAAATTATAATAAAAAAATTTAAGTTTTAAATAATTTTATACTTCTTCTCAAAATAAATAACCAAGTTTTTAGTAATTATTTCAATCATTCACAATCATTTAAGAGCACTTTTCAGCTGCTACTAATTTAATATATATTATTTTTTCATATATTGTATATAATATATTTTTGCCCGCGCGCACGAGCATGGAAGAAAACTTTACATTCTCAAAGCATGTCCATTTAAGTAGTAAATTACTGCCTCCAGTGGCTGAGGTCGTTAAGGCACGCACTCATGAGCAGCAGGTCTGGGGTTGGAATCCCTACAGGACCCTCCTCCCTGACTGAGGTTTTTTCCAGGTTTTCCTCAGTCCTCATAAATGGCAAATTTCTGGGAGGTACCCTAACTTTGGCCTGGAATGTTTCCTTCCTTAAAAACAATAAATCCTTTCCCAATATATCATTTCATCTTATGTATCATCAGTGTCCATCGCCTGTGGTGCCTCTGTAGTAAAAATGGGCATTAAACACCATTCATTCAAGCAGTAAATTTCTGAAGTTGACCAAACGATCCAAATTAATGAGATTTTACTGAATTAGAATTAAATTATTCTTTTCCCCTCTTTTCCCTGAAGAAATGTTTTAAAATGATCAATATTTATTTTGTACATAACTACTATTGCATGGCCTTGCTTTAAGTTTCATTAATACCAAAAAAGTAGTTTCAAATATCTACCATATAATATATCTAATATTCAGTGACTTATAAACATTGTTAATGACAAAAAGAGGTTCCAATCTCAAAATTTAATACTGTGAAAAACTTAAAAGTAGCAATGCTCATGTGGTTCAAAATCCAGACAGAGGATCACGAAAAGGACATCCAAAATCTTGTTCCTCAGTTTCTTAAGTGTTTGAAAAGGAATATGCCAAAATTTAGTACACATGTTTAATAAGTTTACAAGTAATAAAGTTTGTAAAATTTGTCTTTTTATTACATTTCAAGTGAACAGTCTTACTTTTGAACTGCACATTACATATGCCTTCCTCCCTATCAATCAGCAATGTTTTATTACCATAAAGCTAACCAACAGAATGTTGATTTATAAAGCTCAATCATATGATAAAAAGGTTATAATTTGTTAATCTAAAATATCAATATTTAACATAGCTTTTTATACAATGTTATTAAAATCAACATTAAAAAGTATTAAAATATGACTTATCATTAACAAACTTACAATTTGTATTATGTTAAATTACAATTGAAATGCATAGAAATAGAGACTGTTCTGGCTGAGCATGGAAACCTGGAAAACCCTAATTTTAGAGAGCTATCTAAAAAGTGCTTAAAACACCTCACTGTTCTTAAATGGTTTCATGGTACATATAATCTGAATCTTACCTTATGTCAAGATATTTTTTATTAACTAAAGTATACTTAGGGCAACTCTGGATTTTTATTTATGAAATGCAAATAGAAACTACTTCAGTTTCTAATATCTAGAGCTGCCTCAAACTAGAGATAACATAATTCAAATACAAAACTATTTTAGTAACAATTACAACATTTTTAAAAACCTGAATTTTGTTTGCATTTTAAAAATTTGATATAGACTCACTTGAAAAGTTTAACAGCATCTGTGCATTTTTAAATAAGCAGTGTTTTATAACATTGAAATATGCTTATTTCTTGAATGCTAAGATTTCTCAGGAATGTTTCTTAAATTTAAAAAAAAAAAGAAAAGGTTTAATATATTAGAGGTACAGCCTAAAAAAGAATGAGAGAAATAAAAAAGTAAGAGATTGAACTACTGTTAGAGTTTAGTTGTTAACCCCTGCAAAAAGTGTTTGGGTTTTTTTTTTCCTCTTCTCTTCTTTCAATATATTAATACCTGTCAGCTTATACTTTAAAGAAAGCAAATAAACCAAGTCAGTGGCATGGCATGATATTCTTGAAACTTGTAAGCCATATTAATTATAATGCTAATCCTGAATAATGTTACCATACCAACATTCCCTAACCAATGCAAAATTAATGCATCTTCAAGTATTGTCCTTTTATATGTTATGACAGTTTCCCACTTCTACTCTTGAGATGCACAGGAGTCAGATCAGTTCACTTAAGTGGGAAGAAATGTGATGGATAAGTCTTTTGTGTGTTGTAAGTACTTCTGTTCATGTACTTATTATGCCACCTGCAAAATTCTCCCTTTCATTTTTGACATTTCCCCTCTTTCATGTCTATGAACTGTCTCCAAATAATAATTGAATAGTGTAATTGATAGATTATGATACTTAATTTACCTACACATAAGCTGCAAAGTTGTAGGTTGTTTTTCACAATCAGCTAAGTTATCAAGGTGAAGGAAGTATCCAATATACATTGTCTCTCATTATGAGATTCACTACGTTGTCCACTATGTAAGATTCATATATAAAATGCATCTCTTAGGGAACAATCTGTTAATACAAGAGTTCTATCCTTATAAGTATTTTGGCAGACAAATTGTTCACTTTATTATAAAAATTAGATTTCTTTTTCAAGGATGATATTAATGACTTTGCAATAAACACAAATTACAATTCAGTCAGTCTGTTTTTAGTCTGATAATTACACAAACCAGTCTTTATTTTCTTTAAAGTTTAAAAGCTCTTTTACTAGAGGCACTTGTAACTGTAATTATAACCACAATTTGAATTAGTTTATACACTTGCAGCTGGATGTTACCAAGTTCTGTGCTCATGTTCTGAGCGTTAAGAAACACTGTCCTGAGAAAGAAAAAATTAAAATAAATTGCTAAAAGTTCACTCCTCAATCAAAGAAAGTCAAAATATTATTCACAGCATTTTTTATCAGTTAATTTCAAACATAACTCTTGAAACTTTAATGAATACAAGAGTGAAAGGAAATGCGGATGACCCACATCTGCAAATCTTTGATTTAGTTCACCTTTAATGGTGTCAGTGGCTTATAATAAAGTCTTCTTTACACATCCTTCTCATTTGGAACATTTTTAACTCTTGACCTTTTGCAATGATGTTCTTCAGAATTATCTTCTTTTACTACCTTTAACTAAAAAAATTTGTAAAAAGTTGTGAAATTTAAGTGATTCCTTATCAAAATTGTTTAATTATTGTTACATTTCACAGTGAGAATTTCCACCATCCAAACTACATATAATTGGAAAACTTGCTAAACCAAGATGTTTTAAGAGCTGTGTTGCATTGCCATGCAGATATTTAAGCAACGAGCATAGATTGATGACAGATATTTTAACAAATTTTCCTCAGTGATTTGTCTTAAAAATATGTGCTGTAAACAGGAAAGTTCGACTTTTACTGATATTTGCCCTATACCCAATGCTTTCTAAGGAATGTTAATATTAGAATTTTCAAACTACTACTGCTGCCACAAATTTTATTTTATTTTATTATGAACTTTGACTTTTTACAGATAATTTAGGCACTGTAACTTTTCCAAAATGAATGTTTCAAATGTTGATACAAACTTCATTTACAGGATTTTTAAATAGGACATATATTTCGGGAACCTTTGTTTACTTCATCTGTTGACCAACTGCTTGGTAAGTTTTGGGCTGTTTGGTGTAGTTATGGCTTTAGAAATATTTGGATAAAACAATTGCAAAAATTAATTCCAATTCATTTTTGAAGGCATGAGCATGAAATTGAGCAGTAAGTAATTTTGTTAAAAGAAATGCATACTCCAAAGAACTATCCAGGGGGGAAAAGTTTCATTCTAAAAAATATTAGATATATTAATGAATTTTGGCATTCCACCTTTGAACGAATTCAGTAAATTCCTATTCCAGTCAATAGATGTTGACATTGAAGAACTTTGATCCAGCCACATCTACACACAACAGCCCAAAATTTACCAAGCAGCTGGTCAACAGCTGAAGATGGGAACCAAGGTTCCCAAAACATGTATAATTAAAAACCCTGTAAGTAAAGTTAATGTCAACATTCAAAACATTCAGTTTGGAATACTTCAGTACTTCACTATCAACAGTTCCTAAATGCACATAGTACGTAACTGAACACACATAGTACTGTAACTTTTATTTTGTTGAGTTAGTTATCAGCTTACCAGGATTTATTCTTAAAACAGTTAGATGGTCAATTTGACCACTATGTTTTTCTAACAATAATTGCTCCATTTTAAGCAGCTGCATATGATTCACAGCAATGTATTGCAAGCATACACAACAAAATTTTAAGACTCTGATTATGTATTTGAAGGGTAAACATGTCTCAGCTATTGGTGTGGCATAGACTTTCATCCTCTCATAGATGAAGAAATGTTGAGGTTTTCAAGATATTTCTGAGGATCTGTTGGATCTGGAGCACACTCCAGACATGGACAATATGATAGGAAAGCATGGTAATAACTCAGATGAAGATTACCATCCTTCAATTGTTTTAGAGAGTAACAGTTTTGATAATGAAAGTGCCTTGTCATTCCTCAGTCAGATAATGGGTAGGAATGGATTCTGCAAAATACTAAGATTTCTACATTTTGATCTGAAAACTAGAAGAGTATAGCATTTTAAAAGCATATAAATATGCATTAATATCACATTCTTGAAACAGATTCATTGATAGCCGTCAACTATGGTACTATCTAGGTGCAAATGTCACTGTAGTTGAGCAACTTTTCCCCTGCAGAACACAATGCCCTTACCTGCGATACACCTGAAACAAAGCCTGATAATTAAGTAAAATTGTACTTGCAAAGCATAGACAATGGGGTGGTAATATATCTATATTAATATACTCAATTTGTTATAACACTCTCCACTTACTTTTTAAAAAATTGGACCAGTTTTGGGAGAGGTCCAGCAGCCGGATGGGAGGGACCTCTCCCAAAACTAGTTCAATTTTTTAAATAGTAAGTGCAGTTAGTGTTAACAAGTTGAATACATTAATGTAGAAAGCCTGATAAATTTGGAAAATATTGGCTTCTATTAGACATTGATACAAAATATCTTTATAATAGATCCCCATATCTTGGCAAAGATGAACAAAGACCAGCTGATAAAAAAACTTCCTGAGAGCATAGTGATGAAGTTAGCATCACCATATCGCAATAAGATGTGCACTATCACTACAAATAACTTTTTATTACAGTAAAACTTGGTAGGAAGTTTAAAGTTGAAGGAACTAGTCTAGCTGGTACAATGAAAAGTACAAAAAATAAAATAGGTGATATAAAAAACACATGAAAACTTCTCTGTTCATGTCAATTCTCCTAAAGAATTTACACATCGCCCCAACTGTTTATCAATGGAAAAGAAACAAACATGGTTTTTCTGGATAGTTCAATATACATAGTGTCGATATACAGAACAATGCAAAACAACTTCTGAATACAATTAGCTTCTACAGAAAAACAAAGTTTGCAGTCAATGTCATGGATGAGATAGCAAGAAAATATTCTGTTTTTTCTGGGATAGCCATCGATAACCAGTGAATGATTTCTTCAAAATTCCTGATTTAGTTGCAATCAGTTCATGGATTATTTTCAAGCAAATAACAAGAAGTAGGATAAGTTGTAGAAATGTTATCCCAGAACTCACAGAAGGATTACGCTCTAAATGCATGGAAGCTAGAAAGCAAACAAGGAGGATGGAGATGGAGGAAGAAGAGGAGGAGGAGGAGGACGAAGAAGAAGAAGAAGAAGAAGAAGAAGAAGAAGAAGAAGAAGGAGGAGGAGGAGGAGGAGGAGGAGAAGAAGAAAATAATCAGACACAACAGCACAAAATAAAGAAATGGTGAAACAAGGCAAATATACTACATTAATGTGTCAAATTGTTAACACTAACTCCACTTACTGTTTTAAAACTTTGGACTAGTTTCACAAGAGGCTCCTCCCATCATCTGCTGCTGTTGACTGAATGCCGTTGTTTACCATAGAAGAAGAGAGAAATGGATGTCTCCCATTCCTAGATTTAAAAATAATAAGAAATGCAAACAGCCTTGGCTTTGGAATTCACAGGAAACAAACACACACAGAAAATTACATAAAAAATGATAGTTATAACCCCATCCCACATAAATATGCAGTGTTTCACAGTTTAGCACACAGGCTAATCAACAACCCATTGACTGAAACCGAGTACAAAATGGAACACCAACACATAATGAAGACGGCTATAACCAACGGTTTCAATCACAGACTCAGTAACAAAAATCATCAATAAAGCTAAAAGACAAAAATCGATTAAGGAAGTTTCCACACTTAAGAACACAGAAGAAAGATATAAATTCAAAAGTTTCACATACCACTCAACATACCACAACAAATTTAAGAAGATATTCAAAGAACATGGAATTATGTTAGCCCCAAAGAACAAATATAATACAAAAAATTTAGTACATTGCACAATGAAAGATACCATCCCTACAGAGTAAAAATCAGGAATATATGAGATTAAATGTGCAGATTTTGAGCAGAGCTACATTGGGAAAACGAAAAGAAATTTAGAAATTCAAAGAATAGAACACTTTAGGAACATTAGATTGAAACAGACAGACAAATCAGCAATAGCAGCTCATTTTTGGAACAAAAATCATGAAATAAAACCAGAAATTAAATTATTGAAACAACTTCACAACCCAAAAAATTATCCACATGGGAGAGAATTTTCATTTTAAAAAATAAGAAGAATTTGATGAATTTTGATTTTCCGCCACTGGATGAACTCAGCAAGTTTCTACTAGAACCACAAGATACCACCACAGGAGCGAACAGGCGTCCTTCTCCCGTTTCGACAACGGCATTCAGTCAACAGCAACAGATGATGGGAGGAACCTCTCCCGAAACTAGTCCAAAGTTTTAAAAAAGTAAGTGGAGTTAGTGTTAACAATTTGACACATTAATGTAGGATATATTACCACTCCATTGTCTACAGCTTGGTAAGTACATTTTTTACTTAATAAGACAAATATATATTACAATAAATTTAGAAAGCATGTTTATCGATATGGCACTAAAGAAACAATAAAGAAAATAATTTGAATTAAATATAAACAGTACACTGGAATCATATTTTATTATTATTTCATTGCTATATTTTGTATTTTTGTTAGTCATGGCAAAAGATTTAAAACATACAAATATAATTTTAACAATATGTTAATAAAAGTGTTCCATAGGCATATTATAGTCTTTTATCAAGCTACATTCCAATGTGATTATTATTCAATATGTTGTAAAGTATTATATTAATTGGAAATATAATAGGCAGTTAGAAATTGTTGAAAGCTACCAGCAATCCTAAGGAATCAGCAATGTGGGAAAAGACTTTCATTTTTTAAAAAAATAAGCATCATATTAATAACTTTGACATCCCATCAATGGACTTCTTGTTTCACTTTATATAGGAACCACCAGAGGTTACATCATCAGCTGCCAGCACTAATCGGTCCCCTGGCTGAGGATGAGAGAAAAAGCTCTTGAGGCATGTTCTGAAGAACTAATCCATCAGTGATGTATAGTGTTATCTATTACTGACTTCTTTATGTGTATGTGATACATTGTTTTATTTAGTATAAAGTTACTAGTTATACTTCTTAATATATATTTTAACATCAGTGATCAAAATGACAACTTCAGCAGTTTTAAGTACCTATATAACAGATTGCAGTAGATATGGTATTAAAGTTAATTTCTTTCCATTCTTGAACCAGCAAGTTCAATCACTAAAGTTAGGCATCATCTACAGCTTTAAAGCTAAACATAGAAAGTAACTGATCTGGAAACCTATGGCATATCTTGAACTAAACTAAACTAAACTAAAATCATGAAAATTAACATGCTACAGACAATGCACATGTTAGATGCAACTTGAAATTCGGTGTCTACAGAAACAGTTGCTAATAGTTTATTTCCAAGGGTGGTTTCATGACATCTGGCAATTCATCTAGCGAGATAGCTAAAGTAATTGAAGCTAATGACTGGAATTTGTTTGTGAAGATTTTGCAGTCACTTTCAAACATATATATCATGTAATGATGTGCTCACTTCTAACATCCTGGACATGGAAGAGCTGTGTTCCAAAATGGTGTATGAAGATGAGCATCAGATACTCTTAATGAAACTAAGCTTCTAACTTTCTCTGAAGTTCTGGCACGATTTGAAACCCTCAGAAATTATATGATGTACTTTGAAATGAATGGCATTAACAAAGATTAATCTGGAAGAATAAGATCTGCTACATCTGTCAAAGTGGTATCCCAAAAAGCAGGAAACAATTATACATTTCTTCAGAAAATGTGTATGTATATATATATATATATATATATATATATATATATACACACACACACACATTATCTATGCACATGCATAAAAACTGAAATTAGTACATAATATATAATACAATGACCTGATAAGGTTCTTTTAGGTGGCCTTAACATGAAGATGATATCACTTGTAATTGTAATAGTGCAATTTTTAATGTCATGTGTGTTTTTAACAATAAATATAATGATGTGCATAAAATATTACCAGTTTTAAAATAAAAAATGAAATCCTCATTTAGTGTGAACCGCCATTTAAAGTAAATTTTTTCAGTTTCCAGAAAAACTTTAATTGGGGGTTTTATGCAAGTTCTGCAATAGAAAGCTGTGCTGCAATGGACTTTTAATTTTTTATATTAAGTGAGCTGTTCATTGCATTTTTTGTTTCTAAACATTTAAGAAGTTAACACTCAATATTTTTGCCATCAACACAACTAATCCCATAAAACTATCCTATTCGTGATAAACATACCATAATGTAAAAATTTCATCTAGTTTCAATAACAAATATTACAAAATTATTCAGTTGTTTAGCTTCAGTTACATCATTTAGTGTACCTCTACATACAGTTATCAGTCTTAAAAGGATATTATTCCTAAAATTCTGTATTGACATTTTATGTAAAAGACATCTTTGGAGCATTAATTTCTTTGCCATTCATACAGTTTATGCAGATGCTTTTAGCTGCTCCAGTTAAAAGACTTCAGGAAAGAAATCAAATCTGGAATATTTCAAAAATATACAATCTCATTCATATTGCTTAAGTTTCAAGGCTTCACAAGAGGCCCCCAAAAATGTTTACTTGGCTTCTTCTCATCTTCTGACAAGAAAAATTCTCTTCCAAGTTTCACAAATTCCTTAAGACTCAGACAACCATCATCATTAACATCAATGCTTCTAAAACTGCAGACAGCATCCTGCAACAAACATGAGTAATTAAATTACACACAGTTTTTTTTAACTGTGTAACAGGCAAGTAGTTCTCATGAACCATTTATTTAACATTTGTTTTCCTTATACAGTATTAATATTTACATTAAATCCTTTTACAGAGGCTACTTAGATAAGAAGAATAAATTCAAATGGTGCAAGTTACATTTTTCAGATATATGTAAATTTTTATCAATTTTCTCAAAATTGGTTTAATACCTATACATTTAGAGAGTTTATCTTATATTAAACCCTAAAAACAATAATATTTTAAGAAAATAACTATATTGTGACAAAGTTTAATTTCCCTTATTTATTTATTTATTTATTTATTTATTTATTTATTTATTCATCCTTTTGATCATTTTACATGATATAGGACATGTCCTAGAGCTACAGTTGCTTAATATAATATCAATTTATAATTAAAATAAACAGATATTTAACATGAGATATAAATTCTATTTACAGATCTTAACAGAATGAGTTTGAAATTTTCAAAGATATTTGCATCTAATTTTTATATAACTCTCTTAACTATAAATCAATGATTAAGTGGCAGCTTTATTAGCACACTTAAATTTATGCAAAACAAAATCTATAGTTTCTTATTAACTTATAATCACGTATTAAGAGATGTCTAATATGAGATGTATGTTATTTACAAACAATATTAGTTAGTCACAGTTGATAAGCTCTGTCTATATACAGTATAAAATCACTGATATCTAACAGCTTTCTGAAACTCACTTTGATGAAAAAGGCAATAATACTGAATAAAAGGTATGTTGTAGTAGAAAGGCTTTGACTTCATTATTAAATTGGTTATTTTTTTAATATTTATTGGTAGTTTGTTATACATTTTGATGCCTACATTTGTGAGGCATTAGATTACTCTATATCTACTTTAATCTTCACATTATATATATATAATGCAACATTTATTATAATGTGTACACATTTGAGTTTCTGCATCATTTTAATAACATTATATATATATTATG
Source organism: Metallyticus violacea (assembly GCA_030762175.1). NCBI lineage: Eukaryota > Metazoa > Arthropoda > Insecta > Mantodea > Metallyticidae > Metallyticus > Metallyticus violacea. The sequence continues at coordinate 46,114,228 of CM060839.1, forward strand.
GTAGTTCAATAGTGGAACATAGGCATACCAAGCCAAATTTCTATGCTTCTAATTTTTCCTTCCTAATTCAACTTTCAAATCCTTGTTTCAATATGAAAGAGACATTTGCAAATATTACTTTTATAGTATGATCAACTAGAAACCTTGGTTCAAGTTTGTTCATTTTAGTTATCTCTTTGAGGAGATGCTTCCAAACTACAGGAATTTGCCATTATTTTAATTATTAAATTTAAAATGTTTTGGAAGTGTATATTTTGTATGTCAATCAAAATTGTATATCTTCAGACATTTATCCTTAATTTATATTATTGCTATATCTATTATTACCAGATTTGGAACATGTAACTTATACAGCATCCACTCTGTGCATAGCAAAGATTCTCTTTATTTCCAGTAATGCATTGCATATGTAAGTCTCTAATCACAAGGTCATGCAGCAAATCAGTCTATGTCTCTCTTGTTGTAGAACATTCCAGCAATTAAGTACCTTGATTTTACCAGAGCATTCAGACAATGCATATAAACTCTGACTAGCAGACAATTGTCAATGCAAAGTTCAAAGCATTCAATTTTTACTTTTGTGTGCCTATTGCAAGTGTTCTAGTTTATTTTTTCACAAGTAGTAATTTAATATGGGGACACTTTGAAAAAGGTAGATAGTGAAAAGTAGGGTCCATTACATATACAACCAGGGTGTTAAATGTATAAGATCCTAAATAGCTAGGCACTCCAAGAGCAGTTGCATGATTTGTAAAAGTTAATGTAAGAGAATTATGCAGAAATAAAGAATTCATTTAATATGGGAACAAAAAGAAAAGTTTTTAAACTTTTAGTGCATCTATAAAAATATTTACAGAGAATGTCACATAAAAAGCCAAGTACAAGATATATTAAAACTGCTACTTTTTCTTTCCTCCTTTTTTCCCCCCTCTCCAGCATGAGGGGAGGGTCATCATAATGAGCATCCTCAATGTGCAACATGTTCAATGATGTTAGCTGTTATAATATATGCTTTAAGTGAGCTAAGGCATTGCCTCTTCATCCAAACATACCCAAAAAGTCAAGGAATTTTTGTATACAAAATAAACAGAAATAAATTGAAAAGTAAGCTTTCTCAAAACCACTTAAAGCTGACAGTATTACTCACCTGGCTTCTTATTATAAGGTTTACTGTGTTGCTCAATGCTGAAGCTTTACAGTGTTGAACAGTTCATTTTACCTGAAGCTGTTTGACAGGTTAAAAATGATGCTCTGTGAAGATACTGATAACTGACTCTTCTAGGTGCTCCTGTCTAATAATAAGTCAGCAAGAGTATTTCAATAAAGCTGAAGACATTAGCAATCAGTTGCGATAATTTAAAAGACCGAAGTTTGTGCTCCATTTGGATGTAGCAGAGATAACCATAAAGCGACCCTTCCTATTTGCTATATTTGGTTTAATGAAGAGATATTTTTGTTGAGTATATGTTATTCTGTAAAGAAATTTAAAGTTGAACAAAAGGTGAAAATTTATTTAAGATTGTAGTTCATTTTATGCCTTGCAATTAGGTTGATGTATAAAAAATGTTAAGAGTTTGCAGATAAAGGGGCTATTTAATGGCAGAATAGTATAAAGGACTTCAAGTTCACAGTTGATTAAAGTGACTAATGCCATTTGGAATAGTTTTAGCAGCAGAAAACCACAGTAAGGAAGCACAAGATACCAAGAGAGTAATTACAGTGACAATTTCAGTTATGTAACATCATGTTTTCCAACAATAAAATGTTTAATTTTAACCTATCACAGCTACATATCACTGTAAATTTATTATAATTTTTTATCATAATCATTTTACTGCATGAGCATGCATTTGTCTTCTCAGTGTCAATCATTTTCTCATCATGAGCAAGAATCTATTAATTGCAACAACCAACAATCATATCACAAAATGGTAAAAAAAATAACCATGCACTCCAGTAGATTAACTCCTGTGTTACAAACTGGAATTAGGAAAATTTACATACATGTAAGTAGCATAGTCAAATCTCTATTTTCCTTTTCTCTATGGGTGTTATTTAGTAAATTTAATTGCAATAATCAACTTTCATCTCTTTCAAACTCTCAATTTCTGAATAAGTAGATATTCATAAATGCCAGTTTAAAGGTTTTAGACAATTATTAATATTTTGTGAGAAAATTTTACGAGCATATTTTTTTCATTCTAATTTTATTCTTGAAATAGTACCAATAACAATGCTCTAAGCTTGTGAATTTATCAGTAATCTTAGAACATTTTGTGACATTACTTGTTATAAATATTAAACAAACCCAATAAGAGCAACATTTGCAATTAAACAGTATAACGGCACTGGCCTGAAATGTTTGTCTCTCGTTCTTTACCAGTACTCAAAGTTATCTCTTCGCAACTCCCTTCTTAGGGCATCTGAGTTGAGAAATGAAACACACTCTTAACTGCATTGTGTAGACTATTGTTTTACTGGCATACATATTAATACCTTTCCTACACATCTTTTAGAAAAGCTGAATATACTGAAGTCCCTGAAAGGTAATATTCAGACACATTGAAGATTTCAAAAGGAAATTGATCCTTTGGAAAAGCATTTTCACTTTTTTCTTTTTCTTTTTTTGAATAGTGTTTAACACCCATTTTTACTGCTGTGGAATGAAAGACAGTGACACTGATGATACATGAGATGAAACAATAAATTAGGAAAGGATTTGTCAGTCCTAGTGATGCAATGGTAACCATACTTGCCTCCTAAACCCAATATCACGGGTTTGATCCCAGCCAGAACCGATGGATTTTTTGGGCATAAAAATCCTAAGTAAAGTTGTGAGTTCCATGTCATACATTTACAGCATGATAAAGAACATCAAGCCTGAAAAAAGAGGCCTCTGAGCAAAATTTGTCTGCTGTTTCATGCCCTGATTTGAATGGGATGCTGATGACCTGAGATGTTAAAGAGCATCCGTAAATAAACCAAATAAAAAAAGGATATTTTTAAAGGAAGGAAGCATTTACAACCTAATTCTAGAGTACCTCTCCAGCATTTGCCATTTATGAGGACTGAGGAAAACCTGGAAAAATATGTAATCAGGCAGGACGGTCCTGGTGGAATCAAAACACCAGACCTCCTGCTCAAGAATCCTTGCCTTAACAACCTCAGCCAGCCATTTGATACAGTATCACTAAACTTTACATATTTGCATTCAGCAAGGGATGAATCAACATTAAAAGTAAAGTTTATGTTCTGTATTGGACAACACTGGAACTTTACTTTGACAAATATCTAACATTATAAAATCAAGCGAACAAAATGAGTAACTCATTTAAAGCAGAGGTTTCCTCAAAATGAGGAAACAGAACAACTAACTGGCATTTCAACTGGACATGTCATTAAAATAAAGATTTCACTTCCAGTGTTTGTTGGATTTTTATATAAAGTTAAAGACAAGCAGGAGAGCCATGCATGCCTAGACTCCAGTTGCAATATTACTGTTTTAAAGATAATTTTTCAATAATACAACAATAAAATCAACATATAGAATGAAAGTTATCTCTGATAATGTCATGTGTATGACAAGCTCAAAAATTATGCCAAGATATAATAACCTAATTAAGGGACAATAAATATATGGATGTGTTTATGAGAGCTCTCCTCAGGAGAGAGAAAATGGGCATGAACTTACAATCATATCAGTCAAGGATTAGGTTATTTAACAGTATAAATACCCTACCAAGTAGAAAACAGAATGATGGCTTACCTGTTTTAATATGGTGTAAGTTAGTTTTGGCAATGCTGTTGGTGAGAGTAAGAGTCAAGTTAAAACCAGATCCTGGAGATACTTAAAATCATTTTAGAAGACCTAAATGAATTAAAAACGATGGAAAAAAGGATGGATGATAAAATTAGTAAAAGAATAGAAGGAGTCAAGGAAACTGTGATAAATCCGGTAGGACAACTACAAGCAAAAATAACAGAATGCAAAAGAAGGGCCACTGATTTAGAAAGAGCTGAAGACAAGAGGAAGAAAATGAATATTATTATATTTGGAGTTAAAGAATCAAGAGATAAATGGACATGGCAACTGCTAGAAGAAATTCTCGCAAAAAAATTAGGCCTGCAACTAGTGGGCTGGGAAAATAGAGACAAAGAGGGGAACAGAAAGGCAGAATATTATGATTGAAAGGCCGGGATATAAATCCCTCATGGAGGCAAAAAAGAAAGAATGGGGTCAGAATATTAGTAAGAAAATACAGGAGGCAATGAGGACAAATGACAATAAAATAATGTGGATGATAGTTAAGAGATTATATAAAAGGACAGTAAATGTGAATAATATCAATGTTGAAGAATGGTGTTTATGCTTTAAAAACCTTTTAGGGATAGAAGAGATATTCCACTAGCAGGGTGGATAGTGGAAAAAATATATTAAGTGGAGATTATTTGGATAAACAGATTGATATAAACAAAATAAAGATGCAGATAAAAAGAATAAAAAGAAATAAGGGATTCCGAGGGAATTCTGGAGGGCATGGGGGCAGAATGATGATAAAACTGTCTTATTGGCACAGATATTTAACTCAATATATGAAGAAACTAAAGTTCCCAAAGGTTGGAAAACAGCGATTGTAGTACCTATATTTAAAGGAAAAGGTGATATAAATAAACCAGCTAATTATAGAGGAATTAGCTTATTATTGGTCTTAGGTAAGCTATATATGGACACTCTTGCAGAAAGGTTTCAAAATTGGACAGAATAAGATAATAAATTATTCGAGTTTCAAGTAGGCTTCAGGAAAAATAAGAGAACAGTGGATAATGTCTTCATTATTAATACAATGGTAGAAAAATATCTAGGCCAAAAATGAGGGGAGACTATATATGTTTTTTGTTGATTTTGAAAAGACATTTGATGTAATGTAAGGCATTATGAACAAAATTGAATGAGATAGGAGTTAGCGATAAGTTTATAAAAGCATTACAAAATTTATACTATGTGAATGAGTACTATATTAAGATTGCCCAAGATAGGGTGACTCCAAATAATTTGAACACAGTTGATCTAAGACAAGGATGTACACTAAGTCCCAAACTGTTTAACTTATTTATTAATGATATTTTAGAAGAAGGTAACAAAGTTTTTACCCACATGCCCACAATTGAAAATGTTGAGATTCCAGAACTATTATTTGTGGATGATTTGGTAGTGGGGTCAATTGCTAATATTGGTCTAGTGAAATCAATCAAAGTAATCACTAAATTCTGTAAGAAGTGAGGACTAAGAATAAACATTCAAAAATCATGGTATTTAAGAATGGAAATAAGTTACACAATAATGAGAAATGGAATTGGGAAAGAGCAGAAATTGAGGTGGTTAATAAATTTGAATATTTGGTTATTAAGCTTAACAAGAATGGAGGATGGAGGGAACAAAAAAAAAAAAGGTTGTAACAAAAGGTAGGCTAGCTTTGAAAGCTATTATTGCCTGTATGCATAAAGTACCAGAAATGCATATAAAGTGGTTGGAGAAAATATGTACAGTAATAGTAGAGGCTAAAATGATGTTTGGGGTTGAAACTTGGGGTAGTGATGAGGGGTGACTAAATGTAGAATTGATTCACAGGAATTTCTGCAAACAAATTATGGGCCTACCCAAAAGCTCACCAAACTGGGTTGCACAAGCTGAATTAGGCAGATTAATGCTGTAAAGGGAAAATAATGACGAAAACTCTGAAATAATGCTTTAGGATTAAGAATTTAGAAGAGAACTGTATTTTGAAACACTGTCTAGTGACACATGAGAAAGTGAAGGGAGGAAAACTTGGGTTAGTAGAAACAATGAGATTATGGAAAAAAATTGGCTTGAGTATGCTGTGGCATGATAGAGAAAGTAAAGAAAGAGGTTTTTGGAGAGAAATTAAACAAAGAATTGATGACAGGGAAAGGCAAGAGATATTGTTTTAGTAGTAAAAAATCATTGAGGTTTTATAAGGGATAAAAGGAAATATGGTGTAAAGAGAATTATGTGGATGAAGGTGACAGGTGGATGCGGGAGGGAATTCCATGGGCCCAGATAGGGGTAGTGAATCTGGAAGGAATAAGAGGAGGTTTAAATATATAGGAATGTCCAATGGTGGAATGCAAGATAGTTATTGGTATGCAATTGTTTAATGTAAAGAAACTCAAGAAATGAGAGCAAAACTTAGGCTTCAGAAGTGGAATAACTTACCAGTAGAAATAAGGGAAAACGAGTTGGTGAATATGAAAACAAGGCAGAAAATTTTGAAGTATGGGAACTATTTAGGCAAGGTTAAAAGAAAATGGTTGAAAAAAATAACTGACAAATGTGGTACCAAACTGGACAAAAACATAATTTAAATTGGTTTTTGATTGAGTTAATTTTGTAGATGTAAGTTGCCTAATAGTTGAGTAACAGCAAGGTTGAAACTATTCTGGCCACTTGGTTACACAGCAAATCGGGAAAGATTTATTAGAGTGACTATGGTTGTATTTTTTTTTTTTTGTATGACTGAGTGATTGCAAAAGAGTACTGTGGAAACTTTTATTAAGTGGAAATAAATTCATTTCAATAAATATAAGCATGTCATTAGATTTTTACATAAATAAAAGCATTTTTCTACTTTGCTTTTCATATTAAGCTACATTCTTTCCTGCTGTTAAAAGACAAGAGGTAAGAAAGAAATAATAAACAAACAAATGGAGGGAGAAAGGTAAAAAATAAAACTTCTCCTAGATGTTACATTAATGCTTTCAGTTGTTAACACTAACTCCACTTACTTATTTAAAACTTTGGACTAGTTTCGGGAGAGGTTCCTCCCATCATCGGCTGCTGTTGACTGAGTGCCGTTGTTCGAAACAGGGGATGGACGCCCGTTCGCCCCTGTGGTGGTATCTCGTGGCTCTAATAGAAACTTGCTGAGTTCATCCAGCGGCGGAAAATCAAAATTCATTAAGTTGTTCTTATTTTTTAAAATGAAAATTCTCTCCCATGTGGATAGTTCTATTGGTTTGCGAAGTTGTTTCAATAATTTAATTTCTGGTTTTATTTCATGATTTTTGTTCCAAAAATGAGCTGCTATTGCTGATTTGTCTATCTGTTTCAATCTAATGTTCCTAAAATGTTCTTTTCTTCGAATTTCTAAATTTCTTTTTGTTTTCCCAATGTAGCTCTGTTCACAATCTGCACATTTAATCTCATATATTCCTGATTTTTGTTCTGTGGGAATGGTATCTTTCATTGTGCAGTCTACTAAATTTTTTATATTGTATTTGTTCTTTGGGGCTAACATAATTCCATGCTCTTTGAATATCTTCTTAAATTTGTTGTGGTAAGTTGGGTGGTATGTGAAACTTTTGAATTTATATCTGTCTTGGGTGTTTTTAAGTGTGGAGACTTCCTTAATCGATTTTTGTCTTTTAGCTTTTTTGATGATTTTTGTTATTGAGTCTGTGTTGAAACCATTAGTTATAGCCGTCTTCATTATATGTTGGTGTTCCATTTTGTACTCGGTTTCAGTCAATGGGATGTTGATTAGTCTGTGTGCTAAACTGTGAAACACTGCATATTTATGTGGGGTGGGGTTATAGCTGTCATTTTTTATGTAATTTTCTGTGTGTGTTTGTTTCCTGTGAATTCCAAAGTTAAAACTGTTTGCATTTCTTATTATTTTTAAATCAAGGAATGGGAGACAACCATTTCTCTCTTCTTCTATGGTAAACTGTACAGATTTGTGTTGTAAGTTGAGGAGTTTCAATGCATCTGTAGAATGTTTTTTAGGTATTATTGCGAATATGTCGTCCACATATCTATGCCATGTCTTGAAGATCCACGGAAATGCTTTTGTAATGTGTATTTCAAAGAAGCTCATGAAAAGATCCGCCAAAAATGGAGACAAAGGATTTCCCATGGCTAGGCCAGAAACTTGTTGATAATATTTTCTATTGAAACTAAAGAAGTTTTGTTGGATGCATATATCTGTTAATTTCATCAAATCATCTACTTCTTCTGATATTAAGTTTATTGATGTTAACCATTTTTTTAAATTTTGCATCAAGTTTACTATTGGAATACTCGGAAATAAGGCTTTCACGTCGAATGACACCATTATATCCTCAGTTTTTATTTTGCTATGTTTAAGTTTTTCAACTAGCTCAAATGAATTTTTAATACTTAAGCTTTGGAATTTTTTAAAAGAATTGAAAATATTGATTAGTTTTTTTGCTAGTTGGTATGTGGGTGAGTTTATGTTATTAATTATTGGTCTCATGCTGTTATCATTTTTGTGTATTTTTGGGAGTGCATAAAGTCTGGGTATTACCGGGTTGCTCTGTGTGATTTTCATTTTTTCTGTAGTGGATAGTGTATTCACTTCGTTTAATGTTTTACTCAGGTTTTTTGTGCATCGGTTGAGTGGATTCTTTTCTATTGGTTTATAGGCTTCTCCCATTAACATATTTTCAACTCTATTTTTGTATTCTTCTTGGTCTAAAATGGCAATTTTATTTCCTTTGTCTGCTTTTGTATATATTACTGGCTTTTCTTTTAACTTTTTTAATGTACTTCTGTAGTTTTTGCATTTATTTTCGTTTTTTATGTTTTCCAAAACATTTTTGCATTTCATCTTAACGAATGATTTTTCGCTATCTCTAAGGTGGTGGGTGGCTATGTCGATGTCCGCTATGTATTCCTCTATTTTTTCGGAAAAATCTACGCAAGTTTTGAGGCCTTTGTTTAAGAACTGAATTTCTTTGTTTGAAAATGTGGAGCTGGAGAGATTGATTACATTGTTTATTTTTTGTGTGCGTGGCGTTGGTACAGTTTTGGTTTGGTGTTTTCGTAGATTTTGCAGTTTCTTTTTTAGTTTTTGGTTCTTGTGTTTCATGTAGTTCTTTAAGTTTTTATGTGAATTTCGCTCTAAGTTGGTCCATAAATGAACGCCTAGTGTTTTTGATAGTTTTAGATGTAAATCATACATTTTTAAGTCATTTTCATTGAGTTTTTTATACTGTAGGCCTTTTTCTATTTCTATTACTGTTTTTTCGGCTGCTTTTTGATGAATGCTATTGTCTATTTTAACAGTTTTTCTTACGAATTTAGGGGTGACTTTATATTTTAAGCATAATTTTAGGAAATGTATGTTAGCCGCAATATTTCTCTTCTTAATTTGTAATTTTAAGTAGGTTTTTATGTCCCGTTAACAACTGAAAGCATTAATGTAACATATATTACCACTCCATTGTCTACAGCTTCGTAAGTACAATTTTTACTTTTTTACTTTTACTTCTCCTAGATATTTATAATTCTGTTTTGTGGATTATTTTATTTGAGCTAAAATGTGTAGTTAATACATGTGGGGCATGCATAAAGAATTATTGTAAATATAATTGAGGTGCATAAAATAAATAATGCATATTATTTATCTGTTTATACATGAACTCTAGTAACACTTTCAAACATAAAAAATCACAAGTGATATCACTCTCATAGGAATACCATTCTGAAGAGAAACCCACCAAGTTTGTTCATTATAGTGCTTCAATATGGGCATTAAGTGGGACTAAACAGATTTCCACATGATAATCTAACTCATGCCACATTAATTTTGATGATTCATACTGATATTCAATGAATTCTATAAGTTTCTGGGTACTCCAAATGCAATAATTATGATTGTTTATGGTTCTATTTGTGTGAAATGTGTCTTTGTCACTGAAAATTAATAAATTATGAAGTTGTCATCCTCTCTGTCTGTTATTGTCAACACTGGAACAAAACTGCAAGCACTTTTCTTTATCAGCTTCTGTTAGCTTATGTCACAACTGCAATTTATATGTTTCATAGTCAGTAGTTTCTTATGCAGAATTTTCCACACAGTTGTTGCCAACCTTTGGAGCTCAAGGCATACTACTCAATGGTTTCTTCAGGATTCTTTTGAATGTTTCTTTCACTCATTTTACATTCTCTTAACTCACCCCAGGACAGCCATTTCTCTGCTGAGGGCACAAACAACTCATAAATACAAATTTAGCATGCTACTAGTAGAATGACTTCCTGCTTGATGGCTGTTGGTCATACTCAGTTCAACATTTCCATCAAACATATCTGTGGCACATTTGCTGCCATGAAATTCTAAAACACAAAAATCTTTCTCAGGAATAGACATTGCTTGTTTTGCAAATAATTCTCATTTGGACAATTTACAAAACTACATCCTTGGTGTAAATCAGTACAAACTTGATGAATTTCTCTTCAGAATGGTGTACATTAGTGGATCACTTGTGGTTTTTGTGTAATTGAATTTTGAATTTTGAATTACGAATGAATGAATAGTGTTTAACACCTGTTTTTGCTACAGAGGCACCACAGGCGATGGACACTGATGATACATGAGATGAAATGATATATTGGGAAAGGATTTATTTTTAAGGAAGGAATCATTCCAGGCTTAAGTTTAGGGTACTTCCCTGGCATTTGCCATTTATGAGGACTGAAGAAAACTTGGAAAAAACCTCAGTCAGGGAGGACGGTCCTGGCGGTATTCAAACCCAGACCTCCTGCTCACGAGTCCGCGCCTTAACTACCTCGGTCACCCATGGCAGTTTTGAATTTTGAGACTGTATGTAAATTCTGCATTGTTTAACTATAATACCAACACTCTTAATTATTTTTGTGCAGCAAAATAGTGCTGTAGACTAGGTATACTCCTTTAAAGAAAAATTTGTATGTGTAAATTTATTTGTGTATTTATTTATTGTAGGAAACCATTGCTAGAAAGCAGCAGGTTTAGGAAACTATGAATCATAATAGTACAGGAATAAGGTTTAAATTTATTTCAATGAGACAACTTTTAAGATAGTCATTGGGGATAATTTAGGTAGCATTTGAAGAAGACTTGCTAGTTCAATAGCATTAGCATGGTATGCTTAGAATCCAAGGTTTGATTGCAACCATAGGATTCTGGTTTGGCTCACCTTTCCCTAAATATCCTATGTATGCTGTATGTATGCTGTATATTCAAAAAATAATTCTAAACTTATTTTTGAGTTCTTTTGACAATAGAAAAAAAATTACTGAATACGATGTAATGAATAGTACCCATTTCTTCACTTCCTTAAACACTTCAAAAGCTACATTTTTATTGTAAGGGAAGAATAGCAAAAAGATAATCATGTTAGAACAATATAGATATTCAGGAATGCACCTTTACTTTTTTTTCCACTTCTCCAAGTGATTGCTCTGTAGAGCTGCATTAGCTGCAGTTAATTGAATAAGGTTTTCTCAATGTACAGGTATAAAGTGTTGCCATACCTCTGAATTCAGTCCAAGGCACTGAAAAAACAGTTTGAATTCTTCTGTAGATATCACTCCATCTTTGTCCTTATCCACTGCCTGTAAATTTACATAATCTTTTAAGCATCTATCTATACAGAGTAATATGAGTTCCAGATAGTGCAGAAGGTTCTGGAATATAATATGAAAAATAACTAAAGATATGACCCTGCAGCCATGTACACATACATTACCATAAGACTTGTGATTTTAAACCAGGATATTGCAGCAGATTTATTTGTATCATTTATATTTGTAATGATGTTGTCTGCAGAAGCAAGTATTAAAATATCATGAGTTATTAATGTTGAATCAAAAGTCTGTGAAATGCTTAGAAACAATAATAAAAATATTTTTCTTCAAAAATTCTATTTCTAAAATGATACATATATATCAGTAACTTAAGATATTAGTTAGACAATAGATGATCTGTTATTAAGCTTGTTTCCTGAATGCATTTCCACCCAGCAAGCTTTGAAGGAAGATATAGTTAGATGCACTATCAGATTCTCTCCTCTGTTTCAGATAAAGTCCAACAAACCAATGAAGCTGTCACTTCTCATAAATACACTACACAATGAATGCATAATTTCAAGCCAAGAACTTATTACTGTGAAATGCAAAATACACAAAATATTTAACGGCTAAATTAAGTTTTAAAAGATTTTATATTAAAATAGAAAATAAATAAATAATGCCCTACCTTCAGTCACTTTCTTTGCTGGACTCATCATCACTATCTCCAGATGCATGGATGCACCTGTCATCTTCCTCCATTAGCAAAACGCAATATTCACTTTCTTTGTTTATTTATGCTGTTCACATTTTCTCCAGTACTCCTCATCAATGTCTCATAACCTTCAAACAATAGTTCACAAACACTCACACTTAACATGGATGTCATATTATGTTCCCTTATGTGAAGTTTCAGTGTAGCTCACACTCATTCAATGGGATAAAAAATACAGTAATAAGGGGGTAGCCTTATTACTTAATATAGTCAAGATACTTCAGCTACTTGTCTATCTCATATTGCTCATTTTTACTTGCTATATCAAACTGTTTTTATTAGAACTGGTTTTTCAGTAGGGAATTTTGGAACCAGTTTTCAAAAATATTGCCATTCATCTCCTTATGACTTTCAGTCTTAACATTGGCAATGTTTTTGGCCGAAAGATTTTCACTGAAAGTCGAATCAGTTCGGAACCCAGCTCTCACCTCTACCAGCATGTAGCACCTTTATTCTCTTTCCTTTGGACAACAACAAGGGTGTATGGGGAGCACAAGTGCAGATTCCATTGTCCTAGCCTTTCTTTATAACATTGCCTGTGTGTCAAATCAAGTTTCATCTATGTACACCACCTGATACACAGATTGCAATCAATTAATCCTCTGTATTTATACCTCCAAAGCACTATCCAAGGTATTTCCATGATAATACATTTTTGTTAAGGGTATGAAAGCAATATTTAAGTTTTCATACAAGGAGTCATAGGGATGTTATTTTGTATGGAAACTTGCAAGCTTGTTAGGAGTTCTTGGAGTGTTGGAAGTTTTCCTTGCCTATAGAAGTTATAGGTTTCTCACTGAATTATTTCACATTCAAATTCATCAAATTTCCCTATTGGTTTAATTTTGTTCCTCCGTTTTTGGGTGTTATTGACCCTCTTCTGATGGTTTCTCTGACTGTAGGTCTGCTCAGTTCCAAAATTTTACTGTATCACTTATGGGTCTTTTATTTGTCTATTCTTCACAATAGTCATAGACTTTACAGACCATTTCCTGGCACTTCTTGCTTAGCAATTTTATGTTTTTAGACTTACTACCAAGACTGGGCATAAACTCTGCAGTATTGGAATAATGATGAGCTTCAATGTCATGCATTTCCTCTTCTTCATTCACCTGCACCTCATTATCATGCATTTACTTTCCATTACCACAAACTTCTCTTTAATATCATTCACTGGCGCACTTAACCAAGGATGCTACATATTTAACTTAATATACAATGCCACAATAAACAATGTTCATGAACAGTAACCACTCAACTGCGTAAGAAAAAAATTTCAATCTACATTTGGTAAGGTGCTTTATCTTTACACTCCACAAAACTGTCATTAGCTAAACTAGCACATAATTGCCTACTGCAGAACAAGAAAGGTAGAGATGTTTGTTGAATATTAGGTTAAGCAACAAGAGTTAAATGATAACAACCTACATTTAATAACAAGGGGAAATGTATTTGGGGAATAAGCTTTACCATATAGAGCAAAATATTTTGAATTTACCTTAAAAAGATATGGTAAAAATTTGTGAGCTTTCCTCTTCAAGGATTTGTCATTGAGAATATGATGCATATTTTCTAAGTACTTCTCAGTAGATACCAAATTATAGCAATTTGGTTCACCCCACTGCTCTTCCCAAACAGCCTGGGAGAAAACATTTTAAATGTCATTAAATAAAGTTTTGATAAAGATAAGTCATCACACTTGTATAAATTTAATACATTTCACAAACACACTCACAGTGAAACACATTTAAAACTTTCCATTTGCAAGCCAGCCACTTAGAGAACAACTCTTCCTATCATCATTGGCCCAGTTATGGCATAGTTGCAAGATGTCTTCAATAATAGACACATTAGTTGCGTCTATTATTGGAGACACATTAATGCAGATTAGTAGGTATAATAGGTTGTGTTATGAAATAGCGAGGTATTCAATACACAAGCATATATACATTTTTAAGTGCAAAAAATAGTGTGGTAGAATGAGGCAAAAATTTAGACAAAACTTTGTAACTACTACATTCCATCAAACAACAAATGGGAAAGTTTAACTCAACAGTTTCCGTGACAGATTATAAAAAAAACAGATTTCATGTACTTACATAAGAACCAGTTTATGAAAATAGAAGCTGCCTTAGAATATAGTACAAAAAACTAATGAATGTAAATAGTTGTTTTTTAAGAAGATGTAGATTGTGTGTCATAAATAATGGCAATACTTCAGGTGGTAGGAAAGATGATTAGAAAATTAATTAATTTTATTTGTGGTACCAAAGTTGTAAAAAGATCAACATTTTTAACATGAGTTAACATTGGATGTTAGCAATCTCAAGGGTGATGTTGGTAAGTAGCCAATTGCAATGGGAGGTTTTAAATGTAGCACATACATTTATATATGATATAGTATTTGATAAGAACTTCCAGTATAATCTTAATGTATTTTTAAATGTTTATATAGAAAATATTTTACTTGTATATAATAATTTTTATAAGTACAAAAGAGAGTTAGTAGGTTTATGACTAAGAAATCATTAAAAAGCAGTATTATACCATTATTAAATAAATGCATACTCTGCCTTTACCATTTTTGTACATTTAAGAATTGCTGTTGGATACAAAAAGGAGTATCAACAGTTTCATGTAAATTCTTAAACAAATGATTATAACACTTGTAACAAAGCCAAGCTATTTTATTTATTTATTTATTTATTTATTTATACCGGCAGAGTTAAGGTCTTAGGGCCTTTTCTTCTACTCAACCAGTCTTACATGAATGTACATACATATTCAATTACAACATAATTAAAAACTAAACACAGAGAAATACATGTAACTATAAACACAATACATGAGTTATAATCATTGTCAACACAGATCATATTTAGCAGTTACATAAAAATTAAGTGAAATAAATGGAAATATATGGTTACTAAAATCAGTATATATAATATTTTGTTTTAAAGCTAAAATTTATCTATCTTATATAGCATATTTATTAATTAAGTACTTCTTAATTCTGATTTTTAAGCATATGTGCATATATAAAGTATATATTACTTAGTGTTTATTCATCTATATCATAGACATTTATGATACTGCTTGAGTTCTATTTTAAATCTATTGCCAGAAAGTACCTTTAATTTGCCAGGTAATTCGTTATATAGTATACCACCCATTGTATAAGGATCATGCATAATTTTCTTTTTGTGTTTATAGCACATACTTTATATGCATACTCTACCTTTACCATTTTTGTACATTTAAGAATTGCTGTTGGATGCAAAAAAGAGTATCAACAGTTTCATGTAAATTCTTAAACAAATGAATGTAACAAAGGCAAGCTATTTTATTTACTTATTTATACATTCTATGTTTATCAAAATTATATATTGATTGTATTTCATTATTCCTTTTATTAAATGCATTACCATCAACAGCTATTAGTATTGCTTTGTACGCATACAACAAAATAACTGAAAGAATTTTCTCTTTGATAAATTAGTCCCTACAAATTCCAGTTGTTTAAGATTAAACATGATTCAACTGTTACAAGTTGTTAACACAATTTATATGAAAGTTTTGACTACAAGAATATTTTGTATAACAGTTCAAAATTGCATTTAAATGTACCACTTTCTTCAAGATATCCAAAAACAAGTTGTTAATGCATTAACATACTTTTTACTGCATCAAGAGTTTGTAAAGGTTGCCAATTAGGTATTTCAAAGTAAATATGTACAAAGTTGTTTAATTTCTCTTAATCTAAATATTGTGTATTTATGTGCTATTAATGAAATCCATGACAAATGTGTTTTGTTTTAGTAAATTAATAAATAAATTAAAGCAAAGTTTTGCCTATTTTAGATGGACCAAAATGTTGAATTGAAGATCTATCCAGACACCTGCATAATTTCATTACAGTGAATGTATTTTTTAAACTACTGGTTTTAATTTCTACCTGAAATTATGAAACATTTCAAAATTCAGTTAGCATCATTTACAATATGCGGCAAAGATTATTTCCCATTAGATAACAAAATAATGAAACCCAACTATTGCTTTCATACCATACTCAGTGTGTCAGCAAAATATTTCAAATAAAATATTTGTACATGTAATTATTAAATTTTTTAGGAATGGTAGTGATATTTTAATAGATAAACATGAGTGAATATGCATGAATCTTATAATAAATACATACTCTTATCAACTTTTTGAAGTCCTTTTGTTGTTGAAGTGTCAAATGTCCTAAGTTGACAAATCGTTCTGCTAAAATCATAAAATCATCATAGGACACCACACCATCCTTGTTTAGATCAATGACTCCATGGAAAGTTCTCATCTTGCGACGCCAAAATTCACTGTTTCCCTAAAAGCACAAGCAACTAAATAAAATAATTATTAAAACGCAAATATTACCAATTTAATATTTGTGTGTGTTTAGAAGCTACTGACAGTGAAGCAATAAAATATTCCAAATTGAAGGCTTCCAATGATGACACAAACCTCATTTATAGGTTTTTTAATAAATCAACAGCTGAAAATGCGAACAAAGATTCCCGAAATATGTTCTAATTAAAAATCCTATAAGTGAAGTTCGTGTCAATATTCAAAAGCATTCAATTTGAAATAACACCAAGTTAGTTATAAGATTCAGATACAAATAAAGATAGTCAATTCAGTAGACCAGCATTACATGAGTATGATGCTATTGACATACACACCAAAGTTGCCAGCAATAATATTCGCTCATTCATGGGGCAACAATACTTTCTGTAACAGGTATGTATATGTAAATGTAATGATGCACCTACTTATCTTAACTTATCCTGCTTTTGAAATCAAATATCAACTACTGCAACTTTTGCAAAATGGATATTATACTCTGTGGCTGTTCTTATCTTTGACTTAGGTTCTTTTATCATTAACATTGTCCATCTAAAATTAATTCACTATCACTGAAAATCATGAAAATATTTGGAATCCTAGAATAGGGAAATTTGCCCTAAATGATATCAAACTTCACATGCTAACTACATTAATATAAAGTAATTCTAATGAATCCTTTTTTTTGAAATTGGGTAGGTATATGTACTGAACCAGATCCCTTTGTACTCAACACATTAATGGATAAAGAGAGCATTAAATGCCAACATTTTAGCAGCAAGCCATGCCTTGTGCCTGACTAAAAATTGTAAAATTAAGACTAATGCAAAAACCATGACCTGATTTTCCTGCAGTGAAGTACCAGAGAGATAATGGAGCATATTATTAGTAGAATTTTCCAATCAAAAATTAATATAATCATAAATATTTTCAAGAGTGGCTTTGCTTTTATACGGGGTTTCTACATTATAAAGAATGAGGCATTTTTAGTGATAGAAGAAATTTCTTTAGATAGCGTTTCTTGGTTTGAAGGGGCATAATAAGATATTGTTAGGTTCTTCATAGATGGAATTGTCAAGGAGGTATAAAACTAACCTTTGATACTTTAAATGGTTTGATATCTTTTAATAGTACCTTTGAAGAGGCTCACAATGCATATGTTTGAGCATCATTGAAGATCATTGAAGGTCAATGATGAACAATACTTTATATCAAGGAAGAGATTAAACATTTCACTACCTGAATTAAAGCACAGGATGAGTTCAAAAGGTTGACCATGAGTTTTAAAGTGATTTTTGGCAAAATATACTGCATCAATATAAAATATCAATTTTATCTAAACTTATCACAAAGCAAGCAAAGGCAGATCATAAAGGTAAGAACAGAATATCTTTCAGAATACAATCACTACTTGTTGATATTCGTCATAAATGAAAGTCATTATCAACTTTCCTGTTGCATTCTCTTCTTTTATATTTAAATTTTTTAATTTATTTTATTCTTTACATTTTCTTGTTTATTACAAATTTACTCAAATGTTCCTTACTAATTATTTCTATCAATTTGATTGTTTAATTAATTAAATATTTTATTGTACTTTTGTTTTTTTTTACTGTCCCCAGTGTCCCATTATTTATGTATTTTATTTCTTTCATATTTTATTCTTTTGTTTGCCTAAACCATTATATGCATTCTGTTCTAGCATATTATAGCCTGCCTTGTCCCTAACATTATTTAATTCATTTATTTTTGTATATATATTTTGTTTAGAATTGCCAATATTTTTTTGTGCTTGGCTACTCTGTGTCACAATAATTTACTTTATTTATATTTTGTAAATTAATTTTTAATAATCAGAATCAGATAGTATTAGGTAGCTTTTGAACAGGCTGTTTAAGGAATCTTCAGTGTTCACATGCCCACGTGTCTATACTGACCGGCTGGTCCGTCCTTGAACTCTTACGTGCTCCCACTCTCACTTCCTGAACCAAACTCCCTGTTGTGTTCGTTAGTTTTCAAATGGCCAGAGACCCAGATTCTGAGAGCTAGAGATGATGCGACTACCATACTCGCAAGCCCTTATATCTGTTTCGAGATTAACGCTCATTCAGGTAGAGAATGTGATGGAAGTTCGCAAAGTTTGCTAGAGTACTGGGTCCATTAAGCCAGTGCATTCCTTACGGAAAAATTCATTACCTTTCCCTCGAAGAAGAAATAGTTTCAAAGCGTATTTGTTTCGGGCAAACAAGGCAATGTATTTCCCATTTATAACAGTCACTAATAGGCTAAACCCAAGATTTATTTAAAAAATTGTAACTTCTCTAGTACTTTTCTCGATGCACAGAAAGGTCGCCTTTGCGCTCCAGAACTTCATGTTTCCCCATTTCTGAAGAGATGGGCTTTGGTAGAATGGTTAATATTATTAGATTAAGAAATACTCTTTTATATCATTGATTTATCTAGGTTGCTCAATGATAGCCACATTCTGCGATATACCATTATAGCTCTTAATTTCAATACAACTAAATATTTAGGTACATGAAATCGGCATTTAAATAAATTGAGATTCATTATCGTATAGGTGATTATGTTTATTATTGAATAAATATTATTATAAATTATCACTCCATACTTTGTTGGATTTCTAAAAAGTAGTGCAGTATAGAAATCTATATGTTTCATTGGCTGGGTAAATGTGAAATAGGCATCAACATTGTTCCTTGTACTACTATCAATACTCTCTTTCAGAGGGTATTGCACCGCCACAGGTGACCGAGGTCGTTAAGGCGCGCACTCGTAAGGGGAGGTCTGGGGTTCGAATCCCTCCAGGACCGTCCTCCCTGGCTGGTGTTTTCTCCAGGTTTTCCTCAGTCCTCAAAAATGGCAAATGCCGGGGAAATGCCCTAAACATAGGCCTGGAACGTTTCCTTCCTTAAAAAAAAGTCCTTTCTCAATATTTCATTTCATGTATTATCACTGCCCACAGCCTGTTGTGCCTCAGTAGTAAAAACGGGCATTAAACACCATTCGAAAAAAATCGTATTGTTAGATAAACTCACTGTATGCACTTCAGTTAAATGATAATAAACCTACTGTGTGCAATTCCTTTGATGATAATAGTTAAAGTGATTACATGCTTGCTATGGCTACAATGTTGGAAATATCGCTTGAAAAACGCGCTACAATGGTAGCGTTGAGGAAAATAGATTTGTCGAGTCTTCAAATAGCTAAGGAATATCACCTTTATTGGGAGAGTGCAATACACCCTTGCTCGCCACACAAACACTGGTAACAGCCAAAATTTACCATGACCAGCTAGGATGGTCTCGAAAAACTACAAAACGTGGTAATAAATTCATTAGATTTACCAACAAAAGAAATAAATTATCTATTGCAACAGTACAAAAAAGAGGAGAGGGACTGATCTGAAAGGGGCATGTGACAGTAAGGAAACAATTGTTAAACCCTATTTACGTAAAGGAGAGAGTCAATGGGTTCTAAACATCGACAATGAACACCTGCCGATTATGTACTTGTTTTGTATAGTGTTTAGCGCCCATTTTTACTGCTGAAACATTACAGGTAGTTAACATTGGTGATATGTGAGATGATATAATAAATTGGAAAAGCATTTTAAGGCTTGAGTTTAGGATAACCTTCCCGGCATTTGCCATTTATGAGGACTGAGGAAAACGTGAAAAAACTTCAAAGGGAATTGTCCTGGCAGTTCGAACTCCAGACATCCCGTTCACGAGACCATTTCTTAACAACCTCGGACACACTTGTCAATGTAAGTAATTTTCATATGAGTCCAAATACAAGCTCTTTGGTAAATATCAGAAGAGTAGTCCTCCAATGTAAAATAGAGGCTTCCAATCAGTGTGTTCTGCTAACTGTTAAACACATGAGGATATATTATGATTTTAGCATGTTTTTCGAGAATAAAGAATGAGATATTGTGAAAACTGAAGGAAAGATAGATCATAAAAATAGCTATCCGGATTGCATCCACTAGAGAAAGATTTCATCTTGCAGAAAAATAATAATTTTAAATATCGATCTATATACTGCATGAGGTTATTGCATCTAAAGAAAAACGGAGGATGCTGCTTGCTTGTTCTAAGTCCTGACTGCAACACTGTAAAATTGTTACGGGACAAAGTGGACAGAGGTGTCCAGGAAGTTTAGACTATTTTGGGGGAGTTATCCAACGTGCAGAATTAGAATACTTCCGAACTTATAAACCACATTCCTAAAGTATGCTAGGTAGTCATTAAATAAAGCAGTTGGTGAGAACAGTAGCGCAAACCCAAGTTGTAGCTGGTTAATTTTATCCTTATTTGTTTAGGTACACTGATTGAATTAAACATTAGAATACGCATTTTTATGTACCTATCTTTATTCAGGCTTGTTCTCGAAAATGCGGCAATTAAGCCAATTTTGTGATACGGGTGAACAGAAGTTAATAGTGCTTGATCTTATAAAATGTTTTACAAATAAAAAAAGATTACTATCATTTACGTTGATTGTCCTTCTAGGTTCTATCTTGCACTGAGTGGGCTTCTTTTAGGAAATGAAAAAGACTTGATTCCGAAACACTAGTACAATAGGTATATTTAATTCCTCGAGAGATGGCGTGATCATAGGGCTGTTGACCAACGGCAATGGTCAACAAGTGAGGTGAGGCTTCTCATTTTGCTATTTCCACTGATAACAGTCTTTAAACTATGCACTGGAAGTGCACAAGACATACCACCTTAAAGTTAACTAAAAATGTGTTTTTCATAATTGTAGTGCATCATTTTCATTCAGCAAAATTTAACCTAAAACATTAACATTTTCCTTTTCCATTTTTCTTTACTGATGAAGATTTAAACTTACAGCTTAAACAGATTGCAATAACTATATTGGTATTCGTGGATTACATGCAGCATAAACGTTGGTCTGTCGACTATATCTATACAGACGCAAGAGTAAACAAAGAAAGCGGTAATCCTAGAGCTATCGTCCTTTCACAGCCATGCAAAATTAAATGAGAACACTCCTGCCTGGCGACAAACGATCTATTTGGACCAGAGCAAGGATCAATTTGTAAACAAAGAGACCCTCGTGCTTCCACTGTCCCAGCTACGTGACCTCCAGCATGCGTCTTTCTGTGCTGCAAGGCAACGCAACGCACTTCCCCATGACACGTTCTAAAGAGCCATTGTCATTGGTCAAGAGCAAATTGAGCTTTCAAGATGTCATGAATTGTTATTAGCTCGGAATATCTGTGTTAATCCATAATAGAAGTGGGTAGATTGAATTTTTTTCCAGTGAACGCCCTTTTAAATTGAGTATAACCTTTCTTCAATTGCGAATAAGTATCGCTACAAATTTAACAACTTATTAATTTATTTATGCGCAGTATATGTACGTACTAAATGAAAGTACGATGTTCCTTTGTTTACGTGCAGGCATGTGTATATTAGTTTATAAAAGCATTAAATATGCCAGAAAGTGGTCGTTTACCATTACACAACATTAAATTCGAATCCAGCTTCTTGCTAGGGAAGTTTATTGTACCAATCAGGGAACATTTTGACATTCACTACTGCAACAGGCTACTTATTCGTAAAAAATATTGCAGTTACATACAGATATAATAAATATGTGATTCTATTTATTAAGTGAAAGAGTTCCTAACATATTTATAAAATCAGAAGTTAAAATTAACAGTTATTGCATGGCTCTTTGAAAGTCGATGTATAAATATTTTACCCAACAACACTGATGGTCCATGGAACACCGTCCAGTCCATTTAATTTCTCAAAGAATATTAAGAAGAGTAAATGGCGATTTCTCAAATAAATGCCAGAAATGGGTGGAAAATGAAACAGTTGTCCCGCACTCCCCGAATCTAGAGTAGCACGGCTGGCCATGAGCGATGGCTGATGCAGTCGCCGCTGTCGCGTCGGTCATCAGATATTTAAATGATCATTTAGTAGGAAACTATATTTCTTTTACCGACACGGTGACCGAGGTCGTTAAGGCGTAGACTCGTGAGCGGGAGGTCCGGGGTTATATTCTCACCAGGTCCATCCTCCCTGACTGTTTTTTTTTTTCCTCAGTCCTCATTATGGCAAATGCCGGGGAAGTATCCTAAACTTATAACTAGAACGCGTTCTTCCTTAAAAAAGAATCTTTTTTTCTATGATATAATTTCACCTCGTATATCACCAGTGTCCACCGCCTGTGATGCCTCCACAGTAAAAAGATGCGTTAAAACACAACTTAAAAAGCAAGATACTATTTGGACAAGAAATTGTCGACAATTTTGTTCGGATATGGATTTATTTAACGTGCCATAAAACTACAACACAGCTTAAAGTCCCTTCCAGAGTACCTGCGCTCTGGGTTTTTGCGTCCTGAAAATTCCATTGACCTTAACCGGAATCGAACCGAAAATCTTGGTCTCGAGACGAAACCACCGAGGCCAACATTTTATTCTTAGTAAATTATTTTCACTTTATTTAACATTGTCCTAGTAGTTTTCACCAGAATGAAAAAGAATCCATCTTCAATTTTGGAACTGGTGGTCCCTTAGACGTGACGTTTTTCTGTATATTTTTTCCATGTATAAATTGCAAAAATCGCAAAGATATTTTTATTGTGGGCTTAAGTTAACTGTTTAGACCGTAAGACACGGACAGCTCAAACCGGCGACTGACTGGACATTCACTCTCATACCTCGTCCTGCCAGGAGTCGTGTTAAGCTTGAAAGGAAACATAACAGGCAGGCATGTATGAGCTGTAGTTTTATATGTAGTTGCATATACTTTTATGGAGTTCATCGCTTGAGCATTGTAGTTGTTTGGAACACGTATTAATATATAAACATTAACGTCAATATCGTTACCTACTGTGTGTATCATACATTCAAATTATGTAATAGCGCACACATTCACTTTAAAAAAAAAAAAAAAAAAAACTTAATTATAAGCTCACCTACTTAAACAAAACAGCAGAGCATGTAAACATGGAGACACTTTTAAGAGCATCGGTATGATCTATACGCCAAGTTGCGGCATAGGTCGTAAGATAAATCTTGAGTTAGACTTCATTCAGGGCAGTACAAGGTCAGGTATTCATTGTGATAATTCTGACATCTTGAAGACAAACAAAGTTCAGGAAATCATTTAGCACAACAAGGCAAAGTTTATACAACGTTTCTGTAATCTAGTTACAACATGAAAAATATTAGATTCAGTGAATAAACTTAGCAGTTCCTTGAATAAGAGCAAAAACAAATAAACATGCTAGGTGCTTACAGAAGAGTGGTTTATAGCTTGCTCGCTCCATAAATCCAATAGTTTGCTATTTCTAAAGAAAGCATTCGAACCGAAGTTAGTTTCTTTAGCGCAAAAGAACTGATTGGTGTAAATTAACTTCCAGCACGTACTATGAGTAGCACATCTTAGTTGCAATGCAGCAAGCTCACGAAAAGAGATGCCCGGCTTTAACGTGGGGTTCGCGTCGCTGACCGGCAAACTACGAACCAATATTGTTATAAGTGTCTCTGTGGATAACTACAGTTGCAAGTGACGGGAATGCGTGCAGTGACGTACCGGTGCAGTAGCTATACATTTCTATGCAGTCTGTTCTCTAACTTGCTCAGCTATCTTGATTGTTTTAATGATAACAGTATACCAGGGGCATAACTACCTAGTTGTTAGGGGGGTTAGAATCGTTTGGGTTATTCACTCTAATCTAATCTAAACTAATAGCTAAGGCCTAATCATTAAAGAACGGTTGAAAAAAAACAGATATTTAATTTTTAAATGTGAAATGTATCTAATCTTTTGCAGGTTGACATACCAGTTTGCAACACTGTTAAATATGTTAAACAATGTAAAACAAAACGTTACTTTGTGTAATATAATGTATTGTAATATTTAAAATATCTCTTGTTCTACTGAAATATTAAATATTTAAATATGTTTATATGTGGAAACTGTTCTTTCACACTAGCAATGTATGGACAAAAGTCAGAAATGAAGAGTCGGACTTGAAAAATTCAGGTCAGGGTCTTCAGTCTTCCACGTTGACGCTCTACAGAGCTACCGTATTCACCTCCAAGTATTGAACCGCGAAACTGATTTTATATATTGCAGAGACCTCCGTAAGAACCTACTCACGGGTATATGAAAGAATAATTTCCATATATAAATCAAACTCTACATAGTGGGTGGTTAAACTAGAAGCTGGGTCAAAAGTGCTCGTAACATTTTGATGGGTGAGGTTCGGGGTTCCGTTGTGGAAGACACGGTAGCTCAGGTGGTAGAGCGTCAGGCCGGAAGATTGAAGATCCCGACTGTGACCCGAATTTTCATATCTGATTTTTCGTTTACAGTTTAAATATACAAGCTAGTCCTGAATTTTGTGCCTCCAGTATTCAATTACCCTTTTTATAAATTTAATGGAGCAAGTACCTTTTTATTTACTTATTTATTTTTTAAAATTCTTTTTTATTATTTCACAAACAAAACTGAGGCCCTCCCCCTGAGAAATTTCTGACTAAGCAACAGCAGTACACCAATTCTATTGTGTAATATTTAAATTTTAAGAGAACAGAGCAAACAATAATAACAACAACTCTTACCTTTTCGCCGTGAAATGTCTCATTGTCAGAATCGGAATCAGAGTCATAATCACTGATATAACCTCTTTCAGGGCGACCATTGCCATATAGTCGGAAGCCTTGCTGCAAATAAAGAAATAAAAGTTTTCTAGTCATTCTAAAATGCACAACAAATTTTAATTTGTAACTAAAGAAGTCGATGTAATCTGAAATAAAATTATTTAGTATCACTTCATGTGTTTTATATATCAATTAATTAGAACTGTTGACATTTAAACAGTACACATTTGAAACTTTTATGTTTGGGTTAGATGATTTCAGAAAACTTTAAAATCTCTCTATCCCAAACTTTTCATCAATGATTCTGAACACTATTGTCTTCAGGATTTGTGACGTTCTTTCTTATATGTTTATTAATAATTAATACGAGCCGACATGCAATTCCGCATCATAACATTTCTTACATAAATTTTATAGCCGATTTCAAGCTTTCCTTCATTTTTTCGGTTGAGCTTGGGCTACGCAGTTACCTACTATCTCAACAACAAAAAAGGTCGGTCCTGGTAGTGTAGTGGTAGCCATATTTGCCTCCTAAACCCAAGGTCAAACCCAGCCAGGATCAACGGATTTTTTCGG
Source organism: Metallyticus violacea (assembly GCA_030762175.1). Classification (NCBI taxonomy): domain Eukaryota; kingdom Metazoa; phylum Arthropoda; class Insecta; order Mantodea; family Metallyticidae; genus Metallyticus; species Metallyticus violacea. The sequence goes on from CM060839.1 coordinate 46,140,013, forward strand.
GCGTAAAAATCCTAAGTATGGCTTCCTTCGGAAGGGAAGTAATCCCGTGTCGTACATTTACGGCACGATAAAGAACCTCAAGCCTGAAAGAAGAGGCCTCTGAGTAAAATTTACCGGCCATTTCATGCCCTGATTTGAATGGACGCTGATGACCTGAGATGTTAAAGAGCATCCATAAATAAATCAATAAAAAAATCAACAAAAAAGGTTAAAAGAATTTTCGTTACCCTTCATTTTGGCCAATATACTTTTCAGCAATTTGTCCCTATTGATTTCCGTGAGAAATGGCATTTTTCCCCTCTCCTATTTTTCTATGATTCATAGTCCTCTTTCTTATTACTGTTCTACTAAGGATGCACTTTCTATCCAGATTCTCGATGTGTTCTGGTTGAAGGCTTTTTCTTGATTGCCTTTAATCCTGTTTTCTCTTTCAAATCTTCTTATTATGTCACTAAATTTGATCCCTATCATGTTCAATCTTTTGGTGTATATGTGGCAAACTTCCAGGAGCTATTTTTGACCTGCTTCTGCAGTAGAGCGCTGCTTGCGTTGGGCCAAGGTCACGTTAGTCGCCTGTCATAAGAACAACCCTTGTAATTTGTCTTTACGAGATAAACATCAGTTCTGTCTGTGTTATTAATTGCAGTGTATTGATGATATTGAAATAATAATAATAATAATAATAATAATAATAATAATAATAATAATAATAATAATAAATCAGATGGCATAACCCCTGTAGGCACTTCAATGTAATATCGGGACAGAAATTTTAAGAATTACGAAAGCATATTGCAGTCGGTGAATCCCAAGTTTCATTAAAAGATGTTAAAAATGTGCGATTGGGAAACAACTTTGAACATCTCCTATAATTTAGGTTAGCATTCTTTGTTAAATAAAGCTAATGTATGTGCATGCTATCTATTGCTGATCAAAATTGTGTGAGTAAAAATGCGAGGGAAACTTGGCCGGCGACTAGCGTGACCTGGATGCCGCGCGGTTGCAGGCCAAAAATAACTGTACTATACGGAGTAGATCTAAATTATTAATTACTTATGGTGACAAAATCCTTTTCCGCTTGCATGAGAGTATTAGAAATATTCCTTGAGAATGTATTAACTGGAATCAAGTTGGGGAAGGGGGGGGGGAGACTCAAAGTAGACTCTGTGGGACATCGACAATAACCAAAACCATATTAGATCAACCATTTTCTAGAACGAACTATCATTGGATAAGAATGGCTAAAAAACGATTAATTACAATCACCCCCTTAAAAGTTCAAACATACATTTTCCATTGGCTGGTTTAAGTTCACCTGCCACACGCGCCATTCGCTATTTTTGAAAGTTTAAAACATTTTGTTAACATTGGCTAGTTTAAAGGCACTTACAATGCCTGTCGGGTTCAAAGCTCCAACAGATTTAATCTTGCTACTTACAATACATGAAATATTATGTTAATTAGGTTTGCAACATACATATTACATTTATATTTCAGTAGGCCGTAATAACTGTGACACAGTCAGGCGTCATACTAAGCCCACCTAGGCAGTAACGTTTATTATTTTCAAATTTGAATAACAAACCAATACTTCAATTATCAATAATGGAGTTCTGAAGTCATACTAACTTGTAGTGTAAATAAAAACTCAAATTATTGGTTTAATTTTTTTAACATTGCTTATTCAATAATCTTTTAAAAAAAAATAGGAATAACTTTTGCCACTTTTACGCTAGTATGTAAGGCAAATACTTTGTCGATGAAGTAGTCTATACAAATGATAAACAGATAAATAAATCAGTATTCAGCTTTAAAAGGTTGTTAGACATATAGAAACCGTTGTATATAAAAATTTCACTTTGGACTCAGTTTTTCAACATTTGAACTTAGCGGAAGCTCGCGAGAGCATAAAGCAGAATAGCATAACTTTGCTGCTGCTATTTTTATTGGTAAATATATGTAGATTCTTATGTTTTGAAATCACAGTTTGACTCAAATTAATGCTTGTAGTGGTGTACCTGCTTTTTTAATTTCAATTTTCTCTTTTAATGGTCGCAAAGAAAAGAGCTGGCAAATGCCGGGGAGTTATCCTAAACACTAGACCTGGAACGTTTCCTTCCTTAAAAAATATCCTTTCCCAATATATCAATTCATCTCATGTATCACCAGTGTCCACCGTCTGTGATGCGTCAGTAGCAAAAACTGGCGTTAACACTATTAAAAAAATAGCTTAGAATACAACTTTTGTATAGTGTTTCTTTTCTTCACAACACGAGATGGAGCAACTGCTTCACTAATTCTCTATACCAGTTTGACATTCAATAACAGTGTACTATCGTGGTTTTGAATAGTCCTGGCGAATGACCTTGTGTCGATCTAAGTGAGTCAATTCTAAGCAATTCATTGTGGGAGTAACTTTTCAGCTGCACAAATGTAACAAACAATTGCTAGCGAGAAAGACGAGAGCGGTACAGTGTGAAATAAGGCATTCCTACAATATGTTCAGTACGGAGCAATAAAACGTTCCTACAATGTGTTCAGTATGGAAGATACTAACCTGATTCCCCTATAAACGAATAGAGAGAAAATGAACTCGACCAGAAACCATTGTGCATCTTTTGCTCATTCTTCAGGACCATTCAAAATACTTTACAAATGAAACGACTGAGTATTATCTGGATATTACATTAGCTGCTGGAGAATGTCTGCATGAGACCTTTGTTTCTTCAAGTTTAATGTTTGATATTGAAATAAGAGCGAGTTTTCCCAGTTTTAATATATATATATATATATATATATATATATATATATATATATATATATATGACTGTGTTGTCATTAATATACTGTTTAACTATAGTTATCTAATAGTCTTTCTAATTTTGTAAAGCAACAACAACCGGTCTGTATAAAAATCGACGCGAACTTTCCTGAGAATACATGTGACAAGTGGTGCATTCATAAACACATTGACTAATGGGAAAGAGGCTCGTCTTACCGCTTCCTCTCCTCTCCTCCAGTCAAAATACTCCATTAGCTCGTCCAGACAAAGGTTTGCAGCGAGACTATAGACCAAGTCCCCAGATAATAATGGAAAATAGGAACATTAGGCCCAAAACAGAAATTCGCCACACACGCACACACATATAACTAAAATAACAAGAACAAGAAAAGAATAAAACACTAAGAAAAAGTCACAGATTAACAATTGTAAATATGTATATCATCAAGCAATAATTATAGGAAATTAAATTAAATGTAGAAATGTTTGGGGGGGGGGGGGATAGCACAAACGGCAACCTCTTAGAGGAGTCGCCCTTGCCTTGAACTAACTTTCCAGCACCAATACGAAGGAGTCTCCTTCTGCACAGGTAGGAAAGAGACAGCAAATAAGGATCGTATTAATGAAGGAATGACTACCAGCAACTGTAGGAAGCGGAAACGATTGTATGGAAGAGCATGTTACATCAACCTGTATCTATGCACAGTATCCCAGATTAAGGTCAGACATAATTAACATCTAGCAGGTAATGAGTCGTCCAAAAGTAGAGAGAAGAGAAAGTCACGAACGTAGAAAGCAATAAGACAGGCGGAAATATTTAAGTTTAGAACAAACAGAAATATTTATCGGCACTAATGACGCAAAGTACGTGTATGTCTAGAGATAACGTATGGCAGACTTGGAACCTCTGTCTATTGACATTTCAAATGAGATATTAACTACTCTAAGACATCCAAATTTGTTTCCTTCTCTTCACAGACTCCTATTCCTTAAAACAACCTCTGAGCTACTAGTTCAGTTATGCGGGATGACCACTCAAGTCATACTGCAAGAAAATCAGTTTTAATCATACGCAGATTCAAATGATCCTGCAGTGGAATGACAAGAAGATGAACAAATTGCAATCTGCTGCTCATGTAAAGGGAGAATATGGAAGCAGATAGTTTTATTAAATTAATGGCGTTTTTTTCTTTTTCTTTTTCAATTTGTTCTTAACGCGCCGATTTACATTTTCTTTTCGATAGATTTCCAGTGAACCACTTTAGAAAAAAAGTACTTAGTAATAAAATAAGATATAGATATGAATTACAATGCCTTTTTTTCGTGCTTCTGTTTCAATAAATAACAATATACTTTTGTAAAGTGTGAAAATAAAAGCCTCTGTGCTTAGTAGTGTTCTTTTATAAAAAAAATAACTTATATATATCTTATTGATATTTTCATACTTTAGACTTTGCATTTGTGGATTCCTTACTAGTGTTTCCACACTTCCATTAAATAAATACAAAACACTTTGAAAAGCGTCAACATAAAATTTTCTTACGTTTCTTGGTGTACTTCAGACTTTGATAATATAATAAGAGTCTTTTCAATTATGCATTTCTTTCTGATATTACAATAAATAACATCACCTTTATGACAAGTTCCAAAAGAAAACTGACTTTGTCGACGGCCTTACAGACGGAGTATCGCCTTTATTCAGCCACTTCTAAGTGGTGCAGACCTGTACTTAAACAGAAGGGGGCGGGGGTTGGAGGAAAATTAATAAACGCTTGAGGACGTTAACAGGCACCTGACTCTTTCGAAGTGTGCAGAAAAAAATTTCCCTGGAAGGGAGCGTTACATCCAAATGGACTCGCTTGGTTTAGATTAGGCGTGGCGGAAGTTTAAAGTAGCAGTTAAGAGAGGGTACGAGAATCTGCTTTATATGTGCGGAGAAAGAATTTTGGGAACATGTTCTGGCTTACTGCAAGGAGACGGAAGAGTGATGAAAGAAATATCTATCGACCCCTTTGTTAACGGGGGAAGAGGATAATGGCAATACTGGACTTTGTTGGCAGTTAAGAAATAGGACCGGTTTACAACCCTATTCAACAAGATACTGCATGAGGAACATCCGAACAATGGAAGCCCGACAAAAGTATGCTGTTGCATAGAAAGTCCCTAAGGAAGACATGGATAATTACGGCCCATCAGTTTAATGCCCAATATGTATAAAGTGTTTTTAAAGGTAATAACTAGAAGACTGACAAAAACTCTGGATGAGAATCAACCAAACGAACAGGCAGGGTTCCATTCGGGTTTCAGCACCGCAGATCATCACTCCGTTAAGATGATTTAGGTTATAGCAAACTCTGGAGAGTTCAACTTACCACTATTTGTCGACTATGCAAGGCATTCTATTCGGTAGGTCACACAAGCGTATATACTATACAAACAGGGAATCAAACCAAAATACATCACATTATGAACAGCTTATAAGCCAGGGCAAAGCGAAAGTCAGAACGGAAAGAGTGGGACAAGCTTTCAATTTAAATAGGGGAGAAAGACGAGGCGACCCATCTGCCCCAAACTCTTCGCCTGCGTTCTGGAAGAAGTCTTCAGACAACTACAATGGGACAGCAAATATGGCATCAGCATAAATGGTACCAGACTAACCAACTTAAGATTCGCGGATGAAATGGTGTTATTTTCTAGCACACCAAGATTTACAATAGATGCTTCTAGAACTAAACAAGTGTAGTACAGCAATCCCATCGGCCTCATGATGAATTACACTATAATGAATTACACTATAACTAAAATAATGACCAATGCACCAAAAACGAAATAAATGGCGAAGAGATTCAGTATGTAGATGAATACGATATACAGGCCAGACGGTCTCATTTGACCATAAAATGGATAAAGCGATTAAGAGGAGAGTAGCACAAGCTTGGAAAGCCTTCTGGTCTCTAAAGTTCATATTGCAAGACGTATCTCTAAATAAGAAACTGAGACTCGAGGACCTCAACTCGCGTGTCTTCCTGGTGCTGATATATGGATGTCAAACCTGGTCTCTTACCGACATAGCAACATGTCAAAGGAAAACGGAGAGGAAGATCCCAGATATAACACGAGAGACAAGATCTCCAACACTAGACTGCAGGAAATCTCAGAATCAGAAAGCATCATGGACAGAGCTGCAGTGATAAATGGGGCGAGCATGTGGCGAGGCAACAGCAGGACAGTTGGGCGCAGATCACCACCATATGGTACTCAGGACAGAGAACTCCAGGACGACCGCGAATATGGTCATACACATTCAAAGAACATCTCGGAGTTCACTAGTCAAACATCGCCCGCAATAGAAATGAGTGGAGTGAGAAGTGGCAAGAACTCAAAAAGGGCAAGAAACTATAAAACATTGTGTTTTTTTTTTCCTAACTCACGTGGAACAGTTCACTACGTGAGTCACAAAATGAGACAATCACAGAGTAAAGAAAATATAATTTTTGTTTTGACATGCGTGGCATGCAATAGGCGCAATTTAATTTTTAATGTTTGATAAATTTCATACAACTTTTCATATTTTGAAGAAATGTTAGTAACTGTTAATAATTCCCAATTTTATTTTTAGCTCGTTTTAAATGTTCTTGTACGATTATAAGTTCTCATCCCTCGATCTTTTGTTTTAAAATTTTCAGTAAAATGAACATAATTTTGTAAAAAAACAAAACAAAATCCTTTTTTTTTTTTTTTTTTTTTTTTTTTTTTTTTTTTAAGTTCCAACTCATATATTGCATTCTTCTTATTCTCTTGCTACCATTGTTAGTACTCAACTACAACTTGTTCCTCCCTGCCGATGAATCCCATAGAGAGTGAGCTTGATGTTTTTAAATATTACGTACAGAACCAAAACATGTATATTTCTAGCTGTAGAGGTATTTGCCATGAGGCATTTGGCTGTCTTATATCGTAGCATTGTAAGGTATTAAAATAATGTTAAATCTTGATATACCCTTTCAATTTGAATAAGCAAACATTTTGTTCAAAAAGTTTTACATTTTTTTTTCATATTTAGTGATACAGATTTCATATTTCGTAAACAATGTCTTCATATTTTTCTGCTCTCTGTTTATAAGGAACACCATTTGCTAACTTCTAAGTCTTAATAACTACTTAGTCGTCACTACATACAAAGAAGTTTAGAATTTCATATTATCCAATTCCTACACCAGTAATAAATACATATGGATACTGTAACAAAACAATAACTGCTTTCAACTAAATTTTCTTTACTTTTAATTATTTATTTGGTTTGTTTAAGGACGCTCTTTAATATCTTTGGTCATTAGCATCCCATTCAGTTCAGAATTAAAACGGCCGATAAATTTTGCTCAGAGGCCTCTTCTTTCAGGTTTGAGGTTCTTTTACGTGTCGCAAAATCTACTTTACTTCCCTTCCTAAGGAAGCCATATTAAGGATTTTACGCCCTAAAAATCCATCGATTCTCGCGAACTTGGGTCTACGAGTAAGTATGGTTACCACTATATTCTCCTCGTAATTCACCTTAACGTATCATTTTCAAAGTATTTCCACGGGTGCCCAAAATCGTTAAGGCACAGATCTCCTGAACGAAGGTCTGGAGTTCGATTCCTTCCTGATTCAAGGTTTTTTTTTTCAGATTTTTCTCATTTCTCATAAATGACAAATGAAAATGGAGGTTTCTAAACTTAGGTCTAGAACGTTTCCCTCCTTAAAATAATAATTTTCCCTTGTTTATCATCAGTGGTCACCGCTTGTGATGCATTAGCAGCAAAAAAAGGGCGTTAAACATTAAAAAAAAATATCCAAAGTGTTCGAAAAACCAATTGAGAACCATGCATTTTAGAACAGTTCTTCTCAGAGTATATAACTTATGCTTCTGCAATATGAACTAACTGCAACTCATTAGGAAAGTAAAAGAGACCTGATGATACATATCACAATAACTAATGACATCACAACAACCTGTGGCGGTTTCACTATAAATATCTTCCGTTCGGCACGTTAACAGAAAAGTACCAAAAAGTCACACGTAACTGTTGAGTTCTAATAAATGTTTAGTAACAAAACATTACAGGTTAGATTTTAGTGTATATAAGTAAATAATAAATCCAGTTTCACTGCAGATACCAAGTTGTGTTTAGTAGTTTGAAAACAAATGCTAGTGACACAAAAACAATTCTGGCATACATAGGGAAAATATTGTTTATTAAGGAAGTTCTAGTTGTACACCACTGGTTATACATTTCGATAAATGTCCAATTGCACAGCAAAAGCCAAAAACAACTTACATTGAAGCTATATCATTTACCTTCTTAAAATCAGAGCATTTTCACTACCTTGTTATACCCGATATAGTTATTTTAAGACTCGGATTCGGATTTATTTGTTTATGGGCGCTCTTTAACATCTCAGGTCATCAGCGTCCCATTCAACTCAGGGCGTGAAACGGCAGACAAATTTTGCTCAGAGGCCTCTCTTTCAGGCTTGAGGTTCTTTTTCGTGCCGTAAATGTACGACACGGGACCCAAGGCTTTACTTCCCTTCCAAAGGAAGCCATACTTAGAATTTTTACGCCGAAAAAATCCATCGGTCCTGGCCGGGTTCGAACCCGCGATCTTGGGTTTAGAAGGCAAGTATGGTAACCACTACACCACCAGGACCGACTCATTTTAAGGCTCAACTTAATAGATTGTTTTACATTTCTATTTTACATATTTACAGTCGATTCTTTCCCATTATGATGACAGGCACGTGAATCTTTTGTTAACCCACCCATAAGCAGTGTCCCTTCGCGTAAATACGCGTTCAAGTCTCGCGGATGATCGGGAATTGGGTCAACAATACTTCGCCTAAGTCTTATGAAATCTTCTTCTAAGGTTGTTGACCCTGTGTAAAAATAAAGTGGCGGACTAAAGCTCTCCAGCTATAGGGAAATTGTTCCTTCAACTCTATCTACACTTGAGGTAGAAAGTGAAGATTGATTTTCAAAATGCTAAGTGCTGACTTAATCAAGACACACTTAGACAGCGCTGTAATTTCTTTTTCTTTTAATTTTGATAAGAAATGAACTAGTGATGATTAATAATTATAGGCATAGATTACCTGCAAAAGGTGGCTCAATAGTTCGAATTAGCCTTCTAGGGCTGAGAAACACCAGAAACAAAATGTTCAACTAACGTGTTCGTTCCGGATTCAAAAATAATAAAGAGTTGTGAGGATATACATTCTCCAAGACAGAGATTTGTGATTTAAATTTCCACAATTTTTAAGCCAGACAATTCTAAAAGAGAATTTCGAGATTTATTTAGAAGACCATGAAATATCTCTGGATGCTACTGCATGCCCAGCTTTCACCTAATGATACTCAAGGTGTGCTTTATAATATTGTCATTCCTCTAAGCCCGTGCGTATACAGTCAAAACAATCCAGGAAACAGCTAAATCGATATTTAAGAGATAAAAAATTAGCAATTTGTAGGTTCTGGATTTGTCTTAAATCCAATGTGCAGACTGGTACAAAGACATGTTCCTCGGGTTCTTCAACATTTTTTTTTTATTTACTGTCTACTTGGCTCTATATGCAGCAAAACAAAGGCGACCCATTCTTGACCCAATGTACTTTCAAATGTATATGTTACAAATCTCAGAAAACCGGAGCATCAAAACGTTTGAGTTATTTCCTTGTTAGTTAATGAAAGAGGGAAAGTTGTGATTTCATTTTGATAATGCAGTTTCTTGTGAAAGTATTTAAAAAAATTTTTTGTTTTATTTCTTTTTTAGAAACCTATGGTTAAGTTGGCTAAAGAGAATAGCTTTAATAATCTCTTCTATCACTGTAATTTTTTTTTTTTTAAATTTTCATACAACTTTACTTCGGTTTATTTAGAAGCGGTTAAATAATTTTAAAATTGCATCTCGTGAAAGTTTGCGCTACGCGTAAGACGCTCGAAGTTTTGAGGAAACGATGATACTTTTTGAATCGTATCGACTCTTACAAAAATTAAAATGCACACAGAAGATCTAAATTCTAAAATCACAAGTGAAGAGCAACTGTCTATTAAAACTGTAAGAATTCGTGGTGTTTTGCATTAGTTAACAAAATTGTGCGAGTTGATAATGGCTTTTTTTTAGTAGAGTTAATGCTGAACAGTTTTTTCAAAGAATTAATCTTACTTAAGGAATTCCCAGCATTAAGACAGATTTTATAGACTTTCTTTGTTTAGAACAGGACAATTACACAAATCCAGTCATAGGCGAATTTGTACGACAGAGCGATTCCGATTTTGCTGCAAAACAACAAAGGATGGAATTAATTTACAAAAATGAAGATATTATTTTATTAAATTGTAATTCATATTTTAGTTACAATGTTTATATTTTTTGCATTTGAAATAAAATAATTTATAGCGTTTTATATCTACTTTGAAGTAGGTACGTACACCCTTTGGCAAAATAGTCATTCCAGATTCTACGTGTCGAAGAACTTCGGGGACGCTCGTAAACGCTCTATTCACTTAACCTTCCAGTGTCAAGTCCTGAGAAACGAACGTTGGCGGAGAAAGTCGAAATCCTCAATACCGAAAGGCAGCTTGTGAAACAGTGCAGCTGTCATTGTTGCAAGATCCTAACAGTTTCAAAATAGCAGTTCGTGAGACAAGTCTGTTACGTACACACTGTACGGCGAGATTAAAGTTGCCGCCATTGTTACAGTAGTGTGTTTTCCAATTGCTTTTATATTTGCACTAAATTAAATAAATGCAACGTTTCTTATTTTTCAAATATTTTATTAAGTTTTTTATGCATAGCGGTTTTACTATGTCGAAGACAACCAATATTAAAATTGAGGTTAGGTTATATTCTCAAAATACAGAACAAAACCATATATTATCAAGGCCTGCTGAATTTTAAGTTTATATATTGCAAATAATATAAAATTATTGAAATAGATTAAAGCTGCAACCACTGTTACAGTAGCATTAAATTCATATAGAATTTAATTGCATGTTGTAATATTTTATTATGCTTTCCAAATATTTTAATATTTGCACTAAATGAAATAAACGCGATATTGCTCATTTTTCAAACATTTTATTAAGCGTTTTATGCATAGCGACCGGCACACTACAGTGGGCGCTTTGCCTGTAAACGCATGGTCACAATCATAAGCATTTAGAAAGAGAACACGGGTAGAGTAGCGTTGGCAGCGGTTTAGAAGACATGCTCTTCTGCGTAAGCTCCTGGGTTCAAATCTCACACAACATTTTTATTTTATTTGTTATTATTGGTTTTATTTGTGTATGTGTAGAAAATCGTGTTGCCTTAATATCATATTATATTTTAACGTAACATTTGAATGTTATGGCATTACCTGTGCACACACAAAAAGGAATTCACAAACTAACTTATCCTTTACAAATAACTAAATAAATACATGAGCAGAAACATTTATCATCTAGTAAACACGTAGAAATAATCACGAATTAATATTGGGTGTATGAGCCTTCAGCATGTATTATAACTCAATCTTCGGGGCATAGACAATATCAGATTTCTACAGTAGTGTGAACGAGAGGATACAACATCCCAGGTTTCTTGAATTTGTGCCCATAAGCCATCTTTTGTCTTTCGTGCATGTGCAGGGAATGAGTGTGCAGCATGTTGCATTATGTAGCCAAGACCGACTACATTAAATGTCGGTTTTAGATGTAATCTATTCTAGGGAGATTTTTAACTGCTTATGTCGCATAACGCAAAAGCTGATGATCCGCAGGCCGCGGATTTAATTCTTGTCATGCCATCAAACTTTTTAAATACTAAGTGCAGCGATACGGATACTAAAGAATTGTGAATAAAATTTACTTAATGCTTTCAAGTTTTATTGTCTTCCTTGTCGGTCCTGGTGGTATAGTGGTTACCATACTGGCCTCCTAAACCCAAGATCGCGGGTTCGAACCCGGCCAGGACCGATGGATTTTTTTTCGGGCGTAAAAATCCCAAGTATGGCTTCCTTCGGAAGGGAAGTAAAGCCGTGGGTCCCGTGTCGTACATTTACGGCACGAAAAAGAACCTCAAGCCTGAAAAGAGAGGCCTCTGAGCAAAATTTGTCGGCCGTTTCACGCCCTGAGTTGAATAGGACACTGATGACCTCAGATGTTAAAGAGCGTTCATAAATAAACCAATCAAAAAAAATTATCTTCCTCAATAATGAACATATTACTAACATACAATGGCTAATAAGCTTACTATTACCATGATGCCTAAAGCTTAATTTACCTAACACATACTCTCAGGACACGGTTCTGATTGGTAAATACAATAACTACAGAGGTTGTAATTTTATGAATTTATATGTTGAAATATAAGTGTATAAATGGCAACTTCAACTTAAAACGAAGGATGAAAGCTGTGTTATTAGGTCAGTCAGAAAATAAAATAAATAAAAGAGACTCGAAAACAAATAACCGCCTCTTACACGAAAGCTAATGTCAGAAACATTGCGTCAAAGCGATACGTTCTGAAATCTCTCTCAGTTATCGTATGAAATGCTTTCTAGGAGTACCTTCATTAGCCAGTATAATTAGAAAATTATAACCATAGATTCGAAATTTAAACAGACAAGCCATATGCGTTCTATCTCAAATTACCCGCCTAAGACACCTCTACATTCTCTGAAATTATTTCGGTGCAGTTCATTAACATTCTTTATATTAAAAATAGTACGTAAATTTGAAATTATTCATCTCAAAATATCATACTTAGATTGACATCGAACAGAACCTCAGTAGTTAAAATGTGTATAGTGCAAATACTGTTTTTTTTTTTTTTTTATGAAATTTGAATTTTCAACACACTTTTTTTTTCAATGTAAGAATTTTAAATGTTTTTCTAATTAACATAACAAAGGCTGAGGTTGAGATTGTTCAACTATAGGAAAAATCTCTAGGCAACTTTTCATGCAATTAACTTGAAAATGTTAGAACTTATGATGTAAACAGTTTTTGAAACCGTCCCTGGTACCTCACCAATTAGAAGATAATTAACATGCAAGGCGAGTAATTAGTAATTATGAGATTATTTATATATAGATGTTGCTATTTCACTGAAGAAGCTTTATAACCCACTTATCATATACAAGGCTATGACTGTACAGTGTTTAGAGCAATCAGAATGCATGTAATGTCTTGTTTTAGGTGAATTTGTATAATTATATGTGATAATGTAGCAAGGTTCCATGTCTCTCTTGTTCAGACCACGGGAGGGCGAATTTGCAAAGTTATACAATGGGCGTTAATACTATCTGGTATAAGTGAAGGGGCTGGTTTCCCCCCAGGCTGTGAAACTACCCTGAGTTAGCGCGTGAACGCGCAAAGAGTACCACTAGAAGGTAAGGAACTTAAACCACTGTAGGTTGTTCGAAGTCAAACTGAGAACCTATGGCAAAGCTTGTAGTTTAAGTTAAAAAAACTTATCAAATAGAATGTCAGATAAATGACGTCAAACCAGCCTATGATAAATGCTGACACAAAAAGGGCGCGAAATATCGCGCAGGTTTTTAGCGAAAGCGTTAGGCTTACGTAAGGTATTTAAAGAGTAAAGGCCTCCACAGATGTATGCAGTTCTCAGTTTTCAGCCCTCCGATTCAGTGCAGTTGCCGTGACAATGTCAGGCAATCTGAGAAAGAACGACCGATATAAATTTAAAGGTAAGCTTATACGTTAAGCATTGCAGAGAAGTAACCAGAGGTTGCTAGAGGTGCTCGCCTGATCATAGTGTTATGCTAAAGGAACCCAGGAGTAACGTCTACTTAGAATTTCGCATCATTTCGCAAGTATAAAAAATTCACGAAGCCGTCAATCTCGTTCGGCTTGTTGTCCGAGTCAAGACAAGTGAGCGTCAAAGGAAAACATCTGATTAATAAACACCATCCCGAAAGCCATAGCTCCCAAAATTTCAGCGGAAGACCCAAGTCTCTGCGAGGAAGAGTTGATGATTTGAAACATCTGCGTCGTGGTCTGCAGTCAGTCATCATCCTGTAGGAGCGGCTCCGCCGCTGCGAGTCAACGAAACAAGACAATTACTCCAGTTGTCGCTAGCTCGGGGGAAATCCAATCCAATCCAATCCAAATCACCAACGTAATTCCTCATTTTGAAAAACATATTTTTAAAAAAGAGCGATAAACTTACAGATTGATGTATTCACAGTTGCAGTTACAATAATGCAGCATCCAGTTTTCTTTATAGCAATACCTTTGCTCTATTAGTTATTTTTAAATTCGTATTTTTGTTGCGATATTGCAGCTTTCTTTTACCTAATAGGTTGTATTTCATCAAAAAGATAGAAACAAAGAAAGAAGTGTGGCATGGTTTGGTTTAAAGGTGATCGCACACTTAAATAATTTAACGTCTAACTCAGTCGATTTTGTAGATACTGAAAATATTATTTCACAGGCACGAAACAGAAAGTTTATTTCAAAATTAACATTAAAAATATATTTTGACCCTAAAGATTTTTTTTGAGTAGTGTTTAACGCCCGTTTTTACTACTGAGTCACCACAGGCGGTGGACACTGATGATACATGAGATGAAATGATATATTGGGAAAGGATTTTTTTTTTTTTTGAAGAAAGGAAGGAAGCGTTCCAGGCCTAAGTTTTAGGTACCTCCCCGGCATTTGCCAGTTATGAAGACTGAGGAAAACCTGGAAAAAAAAACCCAGTCAGGGAGGACGGTCCTGGCGGGATTTGAACCGCAGACCTCCCGCTCACGAGCCCGTGCCTTAACGACCTCAGCCACCCGTGGCGGTACCCTACAGATGTATCCCCTTATATATGGATTGCTTCTCTGTTCAAAATCTAACCGCACGCCACTGACGCAGAGTTAAATACAGTTTTTCATATTTAAATGTGTAGAGTATAGCAAATTTGTTTTGGAAAGGTGCCATTTAACCTTTAAAACAAACGCCTGGTTCAATTCCCAATGAAGATCTATTCTCAGTTATTTTCCTGTCGTCATAGATTAAACTACATGCTCCATACAACGTGTTGATGACTTGGTTTGTAACAACTCTAGTCATTATACCTCGCATTTTGGTCATTTCATACATTTCGGTCAGAGAGTACAAGCAAGAGATGCATAAATCCTATTCCCCTTCTATACTTTTTACCCTTTGTACCGACGGTATTGGCACAAAAAATCGATTGTGTATTTAACGCTGAAAACTTATTTGAAAATAATCCTACTCTTGACTAGTGGTCCCTCATATTTTGAATACTGGTGTTCATATTTGATGCTTGGCAATATAGTTTTCGGAAGTTTCATGTATATTAATACAACTAAAGACAATAAAGAACTTTTAATAAAAGAATATTCTTGCTTGCTTCATCTGCGTTTCTCTTGATGATAAATCGCATCATATTACAACTGCTTGTAAAAACGAAAGGCAGATCGTTCTCTCTTGTTCATCCTGCAGATAACGCCACAATTTTAATTTGCATGCAATAAATAATAATGTAACATAAAAATGCCCCAAATGTGAATCAATAAAGCTATACTGTTTTTCAAAAGACGTTCAGATTACGATTTTTTTTCGTCCTAGAATTGAACTCGATAAATAGGTGACGCTGTTAGTGTCATTAGTAATTTATTGACGAGTTCATTATGGATGAAACTCAAGAGATCTTGTTTGCCAACTTGAGATGGGGAATGAACTAATTAATAGGTTCGGAGTCTGTTGGCTTTAGTGGTGTATGACATTCCATTTTTGATTGACGAAGGATGAGGGGGGGGGGGACCTCAGCTTGTCTCTATCGGAAAAAGAAAGCATAAAATACCCTTCAGTCACATGGGCGCCCATAGGTTATCTCAGTAGGGGCAGATACATACGCGTGGTACAACCTTACACAAAAATAAATAAATAAATAAATAAATAATAATATATGGCAATAATATACATTTTAATAAACAACTATATTTAAATTTTAAGGTATTTATGCTCCAACACAAAACCATAACCTAATCATCTTCGTTTTCAAAATAAATGGTAAGTGAAAAACCAAAAGGAAAATATAATTGCCCTTTTTTCATTTAAAAAGACTTATTAATTTCCTATTTACTTTTTGTGAACATAAATGCCTTGAAATGCAAATAAGCTACATAATCATGTGCACATTATTTTAGTCGCAAAAATAATGAATAAAACAATTTATGCATGAGTAGGATTCGAATTTCTGCAGACACCTGTTTTTAACCGCTCGATTATCAGATATGTCTGCAATGTGACTGATGACAGAAGAGGCTACAGGCTTAAGACCAAATGCAGAATGCTACACCTACTAAGTGATCTAAATAAGAATTAGAATTGCCGCAATTACTGGCGTACTCATTATTTCGTCATTAAAGCTTATGTAATTCTTAAATTCTGTTAGAATACGAGTATAATAAGAAGCCCAAGGAAAGATTGACGTAAAGAATTTCTTGTATAATAAATGAAATTAAAGTAGATTTTGAAAATTTAAATAACATTTTTCACACTCAAGGTTACAATAATGGTAATTACTACCCACATTCATGTTGGAATTGTTTAAACAAAAACTGTATTCGGTTTTAACTCCCTTCCATAACAGTCTTGGTTTTATTTTTTCTCGAGAACTAATACTATACATAAACTGTTGATACATTTGTCCTTATTGTTCATAGCCACGATTTCACGCGTCTTGGATAGCATAGATAAAACTTGTCAAAACTTAATTCAATCTTTTTACCTTTGCAAATTAAAATAATGAAATTTGATTGTTAGGTCTAAATTTAAAAACCGTTATTATATCCCATTCTAATTTCTAAAGTTTAACGTTGGCATAACTGAGACGTTACCTTAGAGCAGTGTACCCCAAACTATTTCTAATCGCGAATACCCTTCATAGACAGCTGAGCTGAGGAACCCCTTATTAATATACAAAATGTTTAACCACCGTACATTTACCTAAAGTTGTTGCAGTTACGGCAAATAGGCTTGCCTTAGATTCTCCTCCGAAAATTACGCAACAACGATAAAAATATTGAAACTACACAAGTTCAAAGATCTATTTATACATTTATTTAACATTTAAAAAATTAAACCCAAAATTGTAAAATATGCAATTTAATACTTTCCAATGTTTAAAGTACTTTATATTTTAACATAAATCTAATCAGACACTGAGAATTACTGTTTAATATTACTGAAATATTTTGTATAGTGCAGAATCTCATACAAGGTAATTTCAATATTTTAAACTTCTCTCGTACTCTTAAAATGATCATTATAGTCTTTATGCCATCAGTCTAATCTTCCCTTCCGTCACCTGACACGTATTTTCGTGTCCAAAACCGGTTTTCTCCTTATAACGGGCTAAGGAAACTACTTTTTGTTACTAAATATATAAACATGCCTCGTTTCAAAGAACTGTAAACAATATGTGGGCACGTTTTGATATTCCAGGTATACGTTGTAATAATAGCATTACAAAAAAAAAAAAAAAAAAAAAAAAACTGCAATTAGAGAAAAACATGGGGAACTCCCAGGAGGGGAGGGGTCGCGAACTGCAGTTTGGCAAACATTGACAGCGTGTTTCGGTCGTTATAATACGAGATTGCTGCGTAACGAAATGGTTTGGAAAGAGATTAATAGTTTTGAACATTGCTGTCTAAAGGATAATAAATGTTTCACTCTTAATAACTTCTTTCGACTCTTGGTGATCACGTGAGAAAACAGGTTTTCTAGGATTCAGATAGTCTGACACTAATATCACAAAATACAATTTCATTATAAACCAAAAGACAAAGGGTCCACCATATTATGGTTTGTAGTAGTGAGGCGACCGTCATAAAATCTATTTATTCTGCTGGTAGTATTCAGTTTTTATCTATTCGTCAAACATCGAACGAAACCCTACGACTCAAATCTTATAAATATATGAAGCTCTTCCCCCCTTCTCCGTCACATTGTAACTGTAAACATGAACAAAGAAAATGAGAAACCTCCAGGCGGTGAACTGCCCTTTAACAAAAACACATTTAAATTCTTTGTTTGCTGTTAACGACTGCACGATTTAAAGAGACAACTTCTCCATTTATTGTAGAGAATATAAGTCAATGAAAATATCATATAGGTAGTTGCCTACAATAAATAAAAACTCAATAGAAACAATTGCCGCTACTGGCGCGAGTGTCAAGTCACTAAATCCGCTTTTGACCACTGTTCTAACTGTTCGTTTATGCTGTTCTCTCTCGCACAGCTGCAACGACCGTGGCAGCCGAGGTTGTTAAGGCGCGGACTCGTGAGCGGGAGGTCTAGGGTTCGAGTCTCGCCAGGACCGTCCTCCCTGACTGAGGTTTTTTCCAGGTTTTCCTCAGTCCTTATAAATGGCAAGTGCCGGGGAGGTACCCTAAACCTCGGCCTGGAACGTTCCTTCCTTAAAAAAAATCCATTCCCAATATATCATTTCATTTCATGTATCATCAGTGTCCATCGCATGTGGTGCCTCAGTGGTAAAACGGGCATTAAATACTATTAAAGAAAAAAAAAAAACCGGAGGTAAATCGAAAAATTCCTTTCGCAAAGTGTAATTTCATCACATTATCATCACCTGTACGTCACAATAGGTTAAACATTCAACAACAAACTTCATGTATACGTGTGCATATTACTGACCAAACACCCGTCGCTTATGGCCAGAACTCGTGTAACAGGAAATCTCAGGTCATTTCACCACATTAGGTGGTTTTCCTGAAATATCAACAGAATAAATGTTTAAAGCTCAGTCACAACTTTGGTGAAATCCATTAGTCAAGCATAAAACGATGACTAAACTGGATGATTACAAACATTTTAAACCAAGAGATGCAGATTCCAGTTCTGTTTAAGTTCTTTGGTCCTGTGAATATAATGGTTAACCAGTTATTCACGTTCATAGTTGGCAATAGCAATCCACCCTCCTAAAAATATCGAGGGCAGTCATACGGGTTTGGTGATGATTGATGAATACATAAACATTCTTAAGTACAAAGATCTGGAAAACTTTAGTTAAACTGTTTTGTACCATCGTTATTGATGTCGTGATTCCTTACTTTTCAAAGCGAGTAAAAATAGTTTTAACTATGAGAAAGCTAATCTATTTAATACTAAATAAGTGGCAAGAAACATACCTTCGAGGCTAGATTCCGTTGGTGGCCTTGTGCTATCGCTGCGCTGACGGGGGTTGAAAATCCTTTATCTTTGATATATGCGGCCACTCGAAGATTCGCTCGAAAGAGTGACAACATGCTGACTTCTATCTAACACAGGGAACTGCAGCAAACAGCAGTTAAAACTTTCTTTTGGTACCAACCCCAACAACTAGTAAACAACCTACACGACTCAACGATGCTACCCCTCTTTATTTCCCTACATTCTCCCTCCTCTCCTGATCTATCGTTTGTTTACATCTAGCAAAGCAAGTGGCAGGCTCTATAAGGACGCATGCGTAGCCGGAGTCATGCGGGTTGTATACGGTTAGGAGTATACTATCAAGTTTATAATTGAAAACCTCTAAAGTCTAAATATACACAATTGTGAAACACAATTTTGTGCAAGCGAACTTACAACTATTTTCTAATGCAATGCGATTCGGAATTAAATATAAATTACCCATATTAAAGAGTAAAATTATCTAAAACCGATTTTTTTTTTTTTGCAATAATGCATGCATGAAACAATGCATTCTTTAATCAGTTCTATAAATAAGAGACATTCTCTTTACACAGCATAAACTTATATTACATCCGAAATATGTTCTTCCTCATCACAGTTAACTCCATTTACATATTTATTTATTCATATTTATAGCTAAAATATCTCATATTTTTTTTATTTGCTTCTTTTTTTCTTACTGTGCAACACTTAGCTTATTATTCTAATATTTTGTTCTCTTTTCTGCTGTTTCAATTACTGTGTTGATCTTGAAGACAATGTGCTCAGGAGATTATGAGAATGAACCATTTTTTGCACTATAAACTAAGGAACCTGAGGCTATAGATAAAATATTATTCTGAGAATTAAAGGGAAAACCTTGATAATAATTTTAGCCAGAGAGTTTCACTAAAACAGCATTTGAACTTATGCTGTTTTACTACAGCGATTCATAGGATTGTGATTTTACAATCAGCAAACACAGCACTAGTTGTCAATTTCAAATGTGAATAGTGACACAACACTGAACATAAATTATTTCTTCAAAAATTTAAATAAAATGTTTTAAAAGTACCTAATAATCATTTTTAGGAAAGGCGATGCTGTGAACACCAGCTGTTAACAAGGCATACTCACTGTAGTAACCATTGAGAAATGTAGGCAGTGTGGTTCTATTTGTACACACTCTTTTAATTTATCACTGAAATAAATAGGGATATTTAGGAGGCACAAATTCTTACAAATGACTGCCCTGCTTGTACATTCTCTTGATTTCATTCATGGAAATATTGGCTATATGAACAAAACTAGCTTATATTTTGTTAACTCTCTTAAAAAAAGGAATAAGCCACATTCTATGTACCTGTGAGCATTAACTGCAACTCATAAAAAATTGGTACTATGATCGTTTTGACCATTATGCTCATGATGGAGATTCAAAATTAACTCATACTCCAAGTTCAAGATCGTCAACATCCTAATTCTAGCCTTACAGAATTTTATGACTTTAACAAATTAATAGCTCTTAGCACAGAAGAGTACAAAAGTCCTATTTAATTAAACTATACTTAGGAAGCTATAGATAATGGATTGGCAATAAATATATTCTATTAGAATGTACTAAATATTTTCACTGTAACTCCACTTACTTATACAACATTAGGACATGTTTCTGGACAATCATTCCGAACATCAGCTGTTGACCAACACTTGATTTGGTAGCTGGATTCCAAGATGCTTTATGGAGTTCTCTGATGGCTTGAGTAAGAACTTGCTGGGTTCATCTTTGGGGGAGAATATCAAAATTCATTAAGCTTTTCTTATTTTTTAGGATGAAAGTTTTCTCCCAGTAGCTCTCTCTCTATTGGGTTGTGAAGTTTTTTCAGCAGCTTAGCCTCTGGTTTAATTTCATTTTAAATCCAAAAGTGAGTTGCCATACTGATTTATTAATCTGTTTATAACAAATATTCCTAAATTGTTCCTTTCTCCAAATTTCTTAATTTCTCTTCGCTTTTCCAATATATCTTTGATTACAATTACAATCTGTCATTTAATTTTGTAAATTCCTGATTTCTGTTCTGTTGGTTTCGTGTCTTTTACCATGGAACCTAATAAATTTTTTATATTATATTTGTTCGTTGCGGCTAACTTTATGCCATGTTGTTTGAATATCCTATTGAATTTTTTGTGATAAGTTTGATATGTGAAATTTTTTAATTTGTATTTTTTGTTGATTTTTTTCAGTGTGGAAACCTCTCTTACAGACTTTTGTTTTTTAAATTTATTGACAAAATTTTTATTACTGTGCCTTGGTTATTGTTGTATTAATTATCTGTTGGTATTTCATTTTGCACTCTGTTTCTGTGAGTGTGCCAAACTGAGGAATGCTACATATTGTGTGGGGTGTGGCTATAACTCTTTATTTTTTATGTAATTTTCTTTATGTGTCTTTTTTCTATGGTTTCCAAAGTTCTGTCTTTATTCCTTATAATTTTTATACCTAGGAATGGGAGCTACATATTTTTCTCCTCTTCTATGGTAAACTATATAGATTTATGTGGTAAATTAAGGAGTTTTAGAGCATCTATTATATGATTTCTTTTCTTTTTTTTTTTTTTTTTGGTATTATTGCAAATATGTTACCCACATAACTATATCATGTCTTGAAAATTAAAGGAAGGCTTTGGAGATATTTATTTCAAAGGAGCTCATGAATAAATCTGCTAGAAACAGAGACAGTGAGTTTCCCATTGTTAGGCCACAAAGCTTTTGCTAATATTTTTGTTTAATGCTTATGTTAATAAGTTTTCTATTTCTTCCATTTGTAAATTTAAGGAGGTTGAGTATTTCCTTAAGATTCTCTACTGGGATACCCGGGAATTAAGATTTTTACATCAAAAGGCATCAGTGCATCTCCTGTTGCAATTCTGATATTTTGACGTTTTGCAACAAAATCAAATGAATTTTTGATTCCCAAGCTTTGAAATCTTTCAAGAGTTGAAATTATCATTAACATTTTTTGCCATTTTATATGAGGGTAATTGTTAATTGTTGGTCTCATGCTCTAATCATTCTTATGGATTTTTAGGAAGTGCATAATAGTACTGGATTGCTCTGTGTGATTCTGTTTTTCAGCTGTGGATAATATTTTAAATTCTTTCAGTGCTTTGGTTAAACTTTTATTGCGACTATTGAGGGGATCCTTTTTGATTAGTCTATAGTCTTCCCATTTTAACAAAATTTCTACTCTGTTTATGTAATCATTTTTGTCCAAAATGGCTATTTTATTTCCTTCATCCACCTTTATATAAATCATAGGTTTATCTTTTAGCTGCTCTAATGTACTTCTGAAGTTTTTGCATTTCTTTCAATTTTTAGGTTATCTAAAATTTTGCTTTAATTATTTTTTCTCCTTCGGTTAGGTTGTGGATGGCTATATCAATGTCCACAAAATATTCCTTCACAATTTCTGAAAGTCCATGCAGGTTTAGAGGCCTTTGTTTAGCAATGCAATTTTCTTACTAGAAAAGCTGTTTGTTGTGAAAGAAGCCAAAAGAATTTTACAATAATTTCCAAGCAACAGTCAGAAAACATCTTGATTTCTAAACTTTGAAACATTGAAGGATAAAAAATTCCAGTATAATTTGGACTGCAACAGGAAATGTTCCTTTCATATTTTATGAGCATTTACTATACATGAATTGCAGAATAGTGCTTACTCTTTGATAGAAAACCTACACACTTCATGATTAGAAACAAACACACTGCTTACAAAGCAAATTGCCCTCTTACTGCTGTGACCTCTTCTGTTTGAAATATGACATACCGAATTAACAAATTAAAGTTTCCTATTATTCATCAAACAGTACGAGAGTAGTTACTTAAATTTTGTTATTGTACTAAGCAGAAGGCCATAAGTTATCACCTCACCTATTTTTTTTCAAAGTAGTTCCCCCACTCTCGATAGACAGTTACATCATCTTCAACCAAACAAGGAAGCAGTCATACTGTGCTTCTTTAAAGTTAGCACTAACTTCCTTTTCATAGGATGCAACAGCTTCTTGCAACTCCCAAATTGATAGCTCCTTAGTTTTCCTTGAGGGTTGAAAATAAGAAAATGTCGAGTTCCAGATGTGGACTATATAATGGGTGGTTCACCAGTGTTGTTTCTGATTCTTGCAGAAATTAGATATAAACATCAATTCAATTTGGAATTGAACACAGTGAAATATATATTAATATAAACAATGTATACAGTTTTTTTCACACTAACTCCATTCACTTACATAAAATTTGGAACATATGTTTCGGGAGTGATCCCTCCCATCTTCAGCCTGTTGACAAACTATATATTAATAATCTCTTTTGAGTAGGATATTTAGAACCCTCTTTATGGTTTCACTTACATAGATTTACTCAGGACCTATGTTTTGTAGAACTTTTGTCCACATCATCAGCTGTTAAATGATCCAACAGTCGTTTAACAGCTGATGATGCACACAAAAGTTCCATAAAACATATGTCCTGAGTAAATTTCATATAAGTGAAACCGTAAAGACTGTTCTAAATATCCTACTAAGAAGAGATTAGAAATTATATTGTTTAGAAAGTGGTGTGTACAGAGGTATTATGGTGAAGCAGGAATTCTTGCATGCCAGTCTTTTTTCCATTAGTATTTTGAAGACCCTGGTGAGCAAAACTGTGATGCACCAGTTGGCAGTAACATTTATTGCTCATAGAAAGGAATGGTTGAAATATTGCCACTTGCTGAGAAGAAATTAGCAATTATGTTTCAGACTACACTTTGACAGTGCTTAACCTACACTGGGCAGTTGTCATTTGGGAAGACCCTGATTGCTAACAGCTTCTTTGATTCTAGGTCAATTTGATAAATCTAGCTTTTATCACCTGTGAAGATATTGTGGATATGTGAGGAACTGCCATTGTTGAAAATCAAATCATTTTCCATCACCATTCCACTTTTGCTGCCTTTTGTTCTTTTACGAAAAAATTTCACCATATGAAGACATTTGTGTGGGATTTCTGACATCTGTGACAAATAAATGTTTAGAAACTGTTCTAACTTCCTGTAAGTCATTCTTTACTATAGCTTCTACATGTGTCTTTTCATCTGTGTTTAATGTTGCTGGACGTCCATGTGCCCCTTGTCTTTTAAGGGTGTTCTTCGTCTAAACTCTGCAAATAATTATAGACTCTTGTACACACAGGAGCAGAATCTGGAAAGGTCCTCTTTAATTTTTGTTGACTCAGGCCGTACTGTAACTGTAAATAATCATCTCAAGAAAATGCTCTCAACTCACCTGCATCTTAGAGGACTAAACTGAGCGCTTAACTACAATGAGAGCCCCACATTTACTTAAGCTACGGTTGCCAATCAAGACATCTCTCCAGTGCTGCCAACATAATTTCTTCAAATTGTGAAAATTAAATAGTGACCCTTGTATGGCATTTGCTTATCAGCTAGACAGAGATTCATTATTAAGATGAAATATACTAAATTCGCTGAGCATGTTTTGTTCCAGAATTTCCAAATTTGAAAAGGTAAAGTATCTCTTTTGCCCAGTTATATATTTCTTTGATATCTTTTACTTTGGTAGCAAAAATGAATTTCATCTTCTATAACACCACCACAGGTGCCGAGGTCGTTAAGGTGCAGATTCGTGAGCAGGAAGTCTGGGGTTCAAATCCCACCAGGACCATCCTCCCTGACTGGGTTTTTTCCAGGTTTTCCTCAGTCCTCATTACTGGCAAATGCCAGGAGGTACCCTAAAATTAGGCCTGAAACATTTCCTTCCTTAAAAAAATATCCTTTCCCAATATATCATTTCATCTCATATACTATCAGTATCCACCGCCTGTGGTGCCTCAGTAGTAAAAACAAACGTTAAACACTACTCAAAAAAAAAAATCTATAACAAACTCAGGCTAAAATTTCATTTGTTGTGGTGAAATACAGGAATGGTCAGGAAGACTGAAGAAAGGCTATTAACTTCAGTAAAAATTTATTTTACTAAATGGATTTATTATAAAGGTAATTTTTTGAACAATCATACACCAAGGAACAATGTTTCAGTATCATTAAATCACAACAGAAAAAAAAATAATATTTCAAAATAATTCACATAAAAATCATCTTAGTCATTACAATGAACTTTAAGAGATATCTGCAGATAAAAACTCTCTAGGTTACAAATATCACACTTATAAATTTATCCAGTATTTCATACCTTAGTATGTTTCAAATGTATTTTCATAATTTTCATAATTGTTGTTTTCAAAAGTAGTTTCAAAGCTCTCTGTGTACTGCCCCTCAGCAGTTGCAGGCTGCCCAGGTCTTATTGCTCGCGGGGGTGGAGGTGGTCTCATGGCACGTGGAGGCGGTGGAGGACCTCTTGGGGGAAATGGAGGCCGACCAAAAGGAGGTCTACCAGGTGGAGGTGGTCGCCAACCAGGTGGAGGTCCTCCTAGAAAAGGAACAATCATATGTAACACAAGACTGGAATGCTTTATACAATATATCAACATAATGGATTTAAATATTTAATTGCACTTAACAGAAATATATGTCAGTGTAAATTATCTGTTGTCTTAACACTCTTCATGCTTCACTAACCTTAGTGAAGCATGAAGAGTGTTAAGACGACAGATTCAATTCACATGAGCTTCACTGTGTTAGTTCCATATGAAAACTTTTTTTTTTTTAAAGATTTACAATTTTTAAAAAATTTTGATATGTCAATGTATTTCCTGATAGAGTTACATTCATAAGAGAAAAAAGGGAATATCAAGAGATAATATATAATAATAAATATGTCTTTGATACATTTTAATATTATTACTTGATCCCAAAAGAGCTCTTACAGTCAACACTTGTTATTAAGCCATTCCATTATGCCAATTCATAATTGCAAACAAATCTTTTATATTACAAGAAGTCTCATCACTGTGCCATTTTACATAGTATATAACTTCATATATATAAGTATTAAAAACTGCAGTAAATGTGAATTCAAAATCTTCAGGGACAAGGAATTTAGGAAAATATATTGAGTTGAAAATAAATGGACAATCATGGCTAATAAATGAGTTCTAGGATGAAATTTAATATGTGAAAGAATAAATGTAATGGAAGTGGAACAGTTATACCACTTATTGATTGAATATAGTTGTAGTCGGAGTTTATTAAGATTGTACTGAAGTGAATATATAAATCTAAAAGAAAATAAGGTTAAGGATACCCCATATATACTGGTTATCTGATGATACTTCCAACCATATCCTGTAAGAATGTATTAAATATGTTTACACTAACTCTATGTACTTATACACATTATGACAATGTTGTTGGGAGCAATCGCTTCTATTATTAGTAACTGACTGACTACTTGATTGGTGGCTGGATCCCAAGGAGCTTCTGTGGCAGCTCATTTTTGGATCCAAATTATGAAATTAAACCACAGGCTAAGCTGCTGAAAGAACTTTCCAACCCAATAGAGCTATCTACTTGGGAAAAAATTTCATCATTAAAAATAGAAAAAGCTTAATTTTGATGTTCCACCTGTGGATGAACCCAGCAAGTTCCTACTCAAACCATCAGAGACCATCACAAAAGACCTCAGGATCCACCCACCAAATCCAGTAGCCAATCAACAGCTGAGATGGGAGCAATTGCCTCCAAAACATGTCCTAATGTAGTGTAAGTAAATACAGTTTATCTATAGATTCATAATTACAATTTAATTAAATTTCAACTATGGTTAAGATTGAATGTTGGGTAGGGGCCAGTAAAGCCCTCTATTATATAAGTATGGACATGCTACATTTTGGGCCTAACAGTCTCTAACTCCCATAAGACTATGTGTTAAGTTTCAGTCCTTTTACTAAATTGCCATACAATTAATTCCTAAAATATTTGTGTTATACTGTTGAATGATACCTCCCATGTCTGCTCATTTTCTTCTTTTTGCATTAGAAGGCCTAGGTCAGACAGAAAAAGCATACTTTTGAGACTATGTCAGTTATAGTTATGACACGTTTGCTAGTACCACCCCAAACTCAGCGGCCAATGATGGATCATTTGCTGGCAGAGGAAAAGGCTGTTATCGGTTAAAACAAAAATTGCAAATTAAACATAGGCCTTATTAATTACATCCTTTTAACACATGATGCCTAAAATACGAATTGCTCATTTTATTTTGCTATTCACTATTTCAATTATTTGTGGTAATGCATTTATTATATCAGTGTTGACATAAACTGTATAAGGCCTACAGTCAACCTGCCAATTAAGAATGAACTATAAGAATTATAGGGCTTAGAGGCTTCAATTTAGCACAAAAACTTTAGGTAGTTTAACATTTCTCTGCTCTAAATTGGTCCAATGAGAATGAATGGCTGTAACAGCCAGAAACCTATATTTTTAATTGGTGTGTGAAAACAAGAGATAAATAAACTAAAAGATATGTCTGAAGATTTAAACTATTCATAATTCATAGCTCTGCAATTTCCATTTCTTTTCTTCCAATCATGAACATGCATTTAGCTATCTTACAGTAGCATGTTGCATTTTTTAAATTATTTATTTTTTTTCTGGAATAGTGACATTGCAAATGAACTACATGATTGTAGCATTCTATTTTTTTGTAAAAAAATTCTAAACACTTTCGCATATTTCATACATTGATCTAATTTTTGAAAGCTATGGCAAATGTATTCATGAATAAGCACAGAGTAATACAGTAATAATATTGTAAATATAATATACTCAGTAATACTCACTGCTAAATACAACGTATCCATGTTGACAAATATTTTATTACATAAGTTATTTTGAATGCTGTTTACATATCAAATAAAACCTTGAATGCAATATAATGTCAGGCCTTTCTTTCCTTGAGTTGTACAACCAAATGCACTATACCCAGGCACAACACACAAACATAATGGTGGCTGATGCTGGCGAACCAATCACGGAGCTCCGTTGTCAGCAAATTCTGCTGCAAAGCATATCCATACTTGTATAATAGAGGGCTTTAGGGGCCAGACCTTCTGATTATCCAAAGGCGGGGTTCTGTTAATCAGTTAACAGGGGAGGGGGGAAGAGTCTCTTAGATATATAGTGGAGATGTTATACAATTAGTATATTTTCTTTGTATTAATTTAACATTTTAACTTATCTTTGTGTTATTTTCAATATTATTTCTAGGGTTATGGCTTTGAGTTAAAGTCATAAATTACACAGTAATATTACAGTTAACATTAATAAATGTTATAAAAAAAATATAGCAAGTAAGAAAAAAAAATATAGCAAGTGAGAAGGAGATGCATATGTGTTCACATTAAAACCTTCTCCCATCTTTAATCTAGTGCTCTTACAATTGTTATAAATACAATGTCAATGGAAATTACACTAAAATGAAGCAACAGCTGTATCCCTTTAAGAAATGTAAAGTGATTGTGCAGTAATTAATTATTTGACTGCTATAACAAAGTTTAAAGAAGAAGCAGGAATTAACTAATCACACATTTTTTAAAAAATTATATTAATATTTTTTTAATACTGTATGGTTTAACAATCAATCAAACTCAATACCTAACATATTACACAAGGATTGCTATTACATCTTCTGGATCCTAAGGAAATATGAGAGGTCAATTTTTATGGTAACACTATATAGACAATGTTTAAATTAGCAAAATTGATGCTGTGCACTTATTTGCTCTTCTAAGGTGGGACTTGAAAGCATCTTCATGCTATGATTTTAGTTGAGGCTTCAAATAGCAAGGCTCTCTCTAAAGATTTGAGAATGCATTTCCAGATGTTGCTCCTTCATGTACCAGTTTATGAGTGATTTTTTGGAATTTAGGCCAGGAAGAACAACCTTGAAAACTAACGAACATACCAGGAGCATTATCTGTAGCTGCAGATATCCTCAAACATTCATTTACTGCAGGTCTATAAAATCCTGTAGAAATACCTTCATATGAGGAAATTGTATTGCTATTTAATGCCTTATAACTCCAGATGAGAGGGAATTAAAAGGTGGAATAGTGTTAGAAAATGGTCCATTTTTTTGTGTCCACATCATCATGATAGGTGATAAAATTTGGGCATATCAGCTTGACCCAAAATTAAAGAGGCAGTCACTGCTCTGGGTCCTCCCAAGTTTTTTAATAATCTACCTATGAAAGTTATAATTGAGTGTAGATCTCAAGATGGTTGCCAATTACTTCTCTGGAAGTTGTCACCTTATGACATTCCATTGATGGGGGAGGGGGAGGGGGAGGGGGAGGAGGAGGAGAAAAAGAAACATACACAGCAATTCCTACAAACTGTACATAATAGTTGGCCTCTGTGGGGCCCTTGCAGAACTGCTGGGAAGAATTGCTTATTGCAGGTAACAAAATGTTTATGCAAGAAAACATTATGCCAGTTGAATTGTTACTACATTTTATACCATGGTAAATAATATACTGATGAACAAAATACAATATAGTAAATCAACTCAAGGAAAAATCAGCATCAAAAGAAGTGAGTAACCTAAAACTACTACATCTCTGCACTCAGTTCATAAGCTGAGTGCACAATATAACTGTTAAGGTTTTCATGGCCAGAGTTATACTTTGTAAAGTGTATAAATATTCAGATTTATTGGCTTTGATCCAGCATTTGATGTAATAGTAACCTATATTATACTATATTTGAAGTTATTATAACCACAAATGCTGGATCATGATCAACAAGCTCAGATATTAGCACCCTACAGAGTACAGGAGTAGTGAATAATGCTTTGGTGATGATGATGATTATTGTTTAAGGGGTGCACAACATCTAAGGTCATTAGCGCCCAAACACACTAAAAACTGCGCCAGAACTAAAAATAAATAGTTGACACAAATAATGTCTTAGGGTAAATAACAGTATCACATTGTGCAACAAAATAAAAACCCATAACAAATAACAAGTAGGTGTAATGGTCAACAAAGGACTGGTATTAAAAAAGCCGCAACAGCGAAAAACAACAGTCCTTTAATGGTCTAAAAAGGGTCAATAAAACCCTATAACCATCAACACTAGAACATATAAAAACTGGTAGTAAAACACATCAGCAAAAGCTGAAAATAAACCAGTATTGTAAAAGTCTAAACTGGTAACAATAAAACCCCAAAACAATAACAAGGGTTATATATAACAACTCAATAAAAGACTGGTACTAAAAACGATGCATCAAATGCTGAAACAACAACAGTCTTAAAATCGTCTAAAAATGCCGTCATGGATAAAAAGAGAACACCTCACACCTTGCTCCAAAAACCACAAACACGGATAAAACGGAGCACTCGCTCAACAGCAACCACATCATCTGCAAGTAATTCCTCAATAGAGGAGGGCAAACCTAGTCTATGTCTAAAAGCTGCCAGATGATGGCATTCAATTAAAATGTGACGCACTGTAAAGGGGTGGTCACAGTGGTGGCAAGGTGGAGCGGGTTGACCATTAAAAAGGTGAGAATGACTAAAACGGCAATGTCCAATTCTGAGACGAGCTAAAGTTACTTCTTCGCGACGAACAGCGCGAGAAGAAGTCGACCAGTTAAAAGGGGCTGACTTACACTCCCGAAGTTTATTGGTGGTTAGTAAATTCCACTCATCGCGCCAGCGCGAGAGAACGCCTCGTCGTAAGGAATGTATAAAATCCCCGAAGTAAAAACGGTGCTCGTACTCAGCAGGGTCTAAAAGAGCGGATTTTGCTGCAACATCTGCAGCCTCATTACCTGGGAGTCCGACGTGCCCAGGCACCCATAGCAGTGTTACCCTGACGCCAGCGTCGTAAAGGGTTAAAATTACATTCTGGACCATCTGTACAAGAGGGTGGAGGTTGTACAGAGTTCTAAAACTTAAAATTGCACTCAAAGAGTCGGAACATATAACACTGTTCCCTAGCCCCTGATCATAAATAAATAAAACCGCCCGAAAGATAGCATAAAGCTCCGCCATAAAAATAGATGTTGCAACGTCAAGACCATACGTAAAACTTGCCGCATTAAAAACAAAAGCACATCCTACACCTGGGTCACATTTAGAGCCGTCGGTATAGATAAAATTCCAGCCATTAAAAGAGGATTTGATCTCGCTAAAAGAACAACGAATAATATGTGCTGCGGTCGAAGATTTCGGACAGGACGTAAGCCCGAGATGAACGGGGGCCTCTGCTAAAATCCAGGGGGGAGAAGAAGTTTCCCCGGCTAAGAAAAAAGCAGGTAACTCAATGTCCAACGTCCGTAAGATCTCCCGAAAACGAAAGCCAGCGGGCTTAGGAGTAAAAGACCGAGCAGCATAAAAACGATCAAAAGACACATTAAAAAACGGCCCATTCGTGGGATGACGAGGTTGCGCAGCTAAGCGACAACCGTACGCAGCCAGTAAAACATCCCTACGATAAAACAACGGAGGTTCTCCAGACTCCGCACATAAACTCAGCACAGGACTGGTGGGGAATGCTCCAATGCCAACACGGATACCCCGGTGATGAATCGGGTTAAGCCGACGAAGGACAGAAGGTCGCGCTGATCCGTAAACCACACAGTCATAATCCAGTTTCGATCGGATAAGTGAGCGATAAAAACGTAAAAGAACAGTTCGGTCAGCTCCCCAAGATGTGCCACTTAAAACACGTAAAATACAAAGAGAACGTTCACACTTGCCTCTGAGTTGCGCTATATGCGATGACCAGCATAATTTCCTGTCAAACACCAAGCGAAGGAACCTAACTTCGTCTGCGAAAGAGAGTGCGTCTGGGCCAAGATGGAGCGCAGATGGAGGATACTCCTTGTGGCGCCAGAAGTTCATGCAGACGGTCTTCTCTGCGGAGAAACGGAACCCGTGAGATACACTCCAAGCGTAAAGGCGGTCGAGACAGCATTGGAGGCGGCGTTCCAAGAGACAGGTTCTCCGAGAGGAAAGATAGATGGCAAAATCGTCCACAAATAACGACGATTGTATTCCTGGCGGTAAACACTCGGTGATAGAGTTAATCGCAATGGCAAACAGTGTGCAACTAAGTACCGAGCCCTGAGGTACGCCGTTCTCTTGAATAAAATTAGATGATAAAACTGATCCCACGCGAACATTAAAAACCCGGTCTTTCATAAATTCCTGAATAAAAACAGACATACGCCCACGTATGTTCCAATCCTGAAGCGTTCGGAGGATACCGCCTCTCCAGCAAGTATCATACGCTTTCTCCAAATCAAAAAATACAGCAACCGTTTGGCACTTCCGAATAAAACCGTCCATTATGTGGGTCGAAAGAGATACGAGATGGTCGACAGAGGAGCGGTGACGACGGAAACCGCACTGAGCGTTCGTCAATAGATGTCTCGACTCCAAAAACCACATAAGCCGTCCGTTAATCATGCGTTCCAACACTTTGCAGACGCAGCTGGTGAGGGAAATCGGACGGTAACTGGAAGGAAGATGTGGGTCCTTTCCAGGCTTAGGTATCGGAATGACGGTGGCCAATCGCCAAGCGTTGGGAAATGTGCCATGACACCAAATAAAATTAAAAGTTCGTAATAAAAAAGCTTTGCCTTCTGCTGATAAATGCTGCAACATAGCAACATGAATGTTATCTGGCCCCGGTGCGCAGTGTCGAGAGGTGGAAAGGGCATGCTCCATTTCCCTGGCGGTAAAAGGAACGTTGTAGCTCTTCTGGTGGTCGGAGGCAAATGAGAAACCTTTCCTCTCAACCTGCTCCCTTACTGCGCGAAATGAAGCCG
Organism: Metallyticus violacea; assembly: GCA_030762175.1. Taxonomy (NCBI): domain Eukaryota; kingdom Metazoa; phylum Arthropoda; class Insecta; order Mantodea; family Metallyticidae; genus Metallyticus; species Metallyticus violacea. The sequence goes on from CM060839.1 coordinate 46,172,828, forward strand.
GGTAATTGGCGGAGCTGGAAACATCAGCGAAGGTTCGCCCTAAAACATTGGCGACGTTAGTCGGAGTAGTGAGCACTCTATTTAAAATCCTAAGACCGGGTATAGGTGTAAACCTTGGTTTGCCAGCAACGCGGCGTAGCCGTTCCCCGATGAAGGCGTTGTGCGGTTAAAAGAAGAGGTAAAAGCAATCCAAGAAGCCTTTTTGCTATCCTTGATGACTCGGCGGCATTTGGCGCGAAGTTGTTTATAGCAAATCATATTCGCTGAAGTAGGGTGGCGACGAAAAACTCGCAGAGCACCTGGGCGTGCACGCAATGCATCCCGGCATTCATCGGTCCACCTAGGAACCGGTAACCGTCTGGGGTGACAAGACGACCGGGGAATAGCCTTATCTGCGGCTGTTATGATGACCGTACGGAGGTGCTCGATCGCGATGTCGATAGATGGAAATTCACACCCTGAAAATTCGGCCAAAGATTGATAGAGAGGCCAATTTGCCTTTTCAATGAGCCATTTTGGCGTGCGCTGTGGATGTGCGTTTGAAGAGAGTACATGGATCTGACACGGAAAGTGGTCACTGGAATATGAGTCGGAGATGACGTTCCAGGTGAAATGTACAGCAAGTGAGGCAGAACAGATGGATAAGTCCAAGTGCGAAAAGCTGTGAGTGCTGTCAGAGAGAAAAGTAGGTTGACCAGTATTGAGAAGTATAAGATTGTGACAAAGTAAAAAGTCAGCTAAAAGGCTACCCCTTGCACACTCGGTGGTGGAACCCCATAGGGGATGGTGTGCATTGAAATCTCCCAAAAGAAGAACAGGGGGTGGTAGCTGAGACAAAAGATCGTCCAGGTCAACTGTGGTGATGGTGCCGGACGGAGGTAAATAAACAGTGCAGACAGAAAACTAAGGCCAGAAAAGTGAACTGTAGCTGCAACAGCTTGTAAAGGAGTCTGGAGCTGTAGTGAGGTGCTGTACACGTTATTGCGAATTAAAAGTAAAACTCCGCCGTGAGCGGGAGTGCCATCTGCGGGAGGGAGATCAAACCTCACCGAAGAGTACCCGCGTAAATTAAAAGAATCCTGTGGGCGAAGCTTTGTCTCTTGGAGACACACTAGCGGACAGTCAGTAGAGCGTAAAATTAACTCGAGGTCAGGTCTGCGACTACGGAGACCACGCACATTCCACGAAAGGATAGCCATTGTTAAAATTATATAAAATAAAAGAGAAAATTAACCACCTTACTTTTTGGACGGTCCAGGACGAATAAGACGTCCTTTTTTTAAACGCATGGGACTCGGTGGTTTTGAAGGAGCAGGCACATCCTGCTCCATCACATCCTCAGAGGGAGGGCTCTCCCGCTGAGAAGAATCAACCGATTCCAAAACCTGAAATCGGTTGGAGGTGGAAAGAGGCGGTGACGGCGACCGCCTAGCTTGCTCCCGTATCCATCATGGGAGCTCGACCTCCGAGGAGGAGAAGGGCTCGATTTCTGCTTCGTATTACTGGTAGTGGATTATTTAAGGAAGTCAGTTCGGGTATAAGCGGTCTTAAACTTAATAGATGGAGCATCAAAAACAATAGGCTTCGGCTTCTCAGTAGAACGGTTGGCGACAGTTGGCGCACAAGGCACCCGAGTAAAAACTAAATCGCAAGTCTGCGTGCTAATAGTGCGCTTCTGGACCGCAGAAGAAGCCACAGCGCTGTATGTCCCGGTTTTAGGCAACACGGCCAGGCGAGATTGGAATCGCTTCCGCGCTTCACTGAATGTAAGTTTCTCTTTAACCCTGATCTCCTGGATAGAGCGTTCATCGCGAAATCGAGGACAATCGCGGGACGAAGCCGGATGGTCACCTTGACAGTTCACGCAAACAGGGGCAGTTGCACAAGCTCCCTCATGACTTTCAGTACCACAGGTTGCACAGATCGACTTTGCACTCTTGCACGACACGCGAGTATGGCCAAAACGTTGGCATTGGAAACATCGCATGGGACTGGGAATATATGGGCGAACCTCAATTGCCTCATACCCAGCTTTGATCCTCTGTGGTAACTCAACCCGGTTGAAGGTGAGGAAGAGAGTACGGGTGGGCTGTGTTTCACCTTCCTTCCTAGCCTGTACACGATAGACTGATATGACTCCCTGGTCTTCCAGACAACTCTGGATCTCCGAGTCGGACATCCCGTCTAACACAGTCGTAGTAATAACTCCTCGCGAGGAATTTAAAGTTCTATGTGGCTCTACACGGATCGGATACCCGTGGAGAATTGTCGCCTTGAGCAATGAGTTAGTTTGCGCTATTCCAAGTGTCTCTACCAAAAGAGAACCATTAAGGAGAAGTGTACATGTCTTCACTGGTCCAGAAATGCCATCAATACCTTTCTGAATCACAAACGGATTTATTTTGCTGAATGACTGGCCATCCTCCGTATGACTAATTACCAAGAAACGAGCAAAGGGCTGCTCGGTCACTTCCTTTACATCCACTCTTTTTCTTTTCATATGAAAATTATTTTCATGTACCATAGCGTATTCATCCTCCACCATTACACCTGTCTCCGATGGCAGGCTGCTTCCTGGGCGCCACCCCGGCTTAGGTTAGTTGCCCTGGCCTGGAACAAGTAACCTCAGGGTCACACCTTCCTGGGTATAGACAAAGGGACCCAATCGCCTTCAGGAAGCTTACAGCACGCGTAATGGCCCCTCCCCGGGCCTGGCCTTTACCAGGGGATACGCTCTTGCCCTACATGATGACCCAGTGCTGGGAGTCACGCCATTACCCAGTCACCTGTGAACCGTGTCAAACACGGGGGCATCCTTCAGACTAAAAGCAGGGAGGTATAAAAGATAAAATTAAAATGGAGATGAAATAAAAAGGTGTCAAACGCGCTAAGCGTGGACCTATGGGAGCAGCTCGGGTGCCTCGGGGTCGCTACGCCCCGTACCCAATAAATTGGGCCCCTGAGGGGATAATGCTTTGGAAACTTATACTTAAGTAATTATACTTACGAGTAAGTATGCTTTCACATGATAACATTTTAATTTTTAATTAAAAATGGTAGCACAATTTCTGGGTTCTTTATTAGTGGCAAAATATACTACATATTTGAGCAACTGTTGCTCTGGATTATACTCACCATGTGGTGGTGGTGGAGGGAAGCTCCCTTGGAAAGGAGGCTGATGTGGAGGTGGTGGGGGAAACTGTCCCCCTGCTGCACCTCCTTGCCATGGTGGAGGCATCATCCTTGGAGGAGGTGGTGGTCCTCCCTGTGGTGGTGGTGGCATGGGTGGCATATGGCCCATCTGACCCATGCTCTGTTGAGGTGGTGGTTGCTGCTGTGCCTGTGGAGGTTGTGGAGGTGGCTGTTGCTGTTGCTGGGGTGGAGGGGGTGGCTGCTGTGGTGGTTGTTGCTGTGGAGTAGAGGTTGGTGGCATTGGTGGAAGAGGTGGTGGTCCAGCACGACCCATAGGAGGTGGTGGCATTCCTGGAGGACCTGGTGGCAGTGGTGGATGGCCAGGGTGACCTGGATGATGGAGTGGTGCAGGCGGAAGAGGTGGTGGTGGGATTCCTGGTGGCATTGCCATTGGTGGAGGTGGTAGTCCTGCAGTTGGAGGTGGAACTGGAGGTGGTGGAGGAGGATGCATGCCAGGAGTAGGAGGAGGAGGTGGTACCATGCCAAGCATTGCCACTGGCGGTGGTGGTGGAACTAGCTGTGGTGGCTGTGGCAAGGGAGCTGGAGGAGGAGCATCTGCAAACAGCTGGTGAGGACGATCAGCTTGTGATAGTGGGTTTTGTGCAGCCAGAAGTCTCTCTGCTGCAGAGCCATGTCGCTCTCCCTTTGCATCCTTTTTGAAGGCATAAGATACTGAAATTGGACGATTACAAAGGTACTGTCCATTCATGGCCTCTATGGAGGCATCCGATGCATCAAAGCTTGCAAAGTTAATGAATGCAAATCCTTTGGAGTTACCAGTTTCAGGATCACGCATGATCTGTAATAATGAAAAAAATGTATTAATACACTGCTACTTACAAAACCAATCAATTCAAACCTCAACTCATATTTTAAGAAGAAAAACTGAAAGAAGAAGAAGGAGGTAGTGCCATGGCTGAATGATTAAACAACTCAACTGTAACCAAGGCAGCCCACGTTCAATCCCGGTACCCTTAAGTGGGATTTCCAGCAGACAAAGCAATGCCTAGACAGATTTTCTGTGCTTGTTGTGGTTTTTCTTGCCAATTATTCTGCCAGTGCTTAACCATTATCTCATCCATATCTTCATCATTCAGCATAATGCATTTTGACAATTATGGGTGTACACATTACAAATGGACTACACTACTGCCCTCAACTGCAAAAGTGTGAAATTCCAGTGTTTGGCCGGCAAGTGAGATGGCATTAGAACTCAGTCATTTACTCATTCACCTGCCAAGACAAATCAAGATTAAATTCTCAACTTTCTTGGCAATTTCTCTGGAAGTTACTTATGCAGGTTGACTAGTAGAAGGAACTTTTTCAAAGGACTCTCTACCCTGTTTGATACATTATTTAATTTTATGCAATGATGGGACAGACTCATCATATATTCATTTATATTGTTAGAATTAAGGCCTTTTCTTCCTCTCAATCAATTTTATATTTTATTTTCACCCAAACAATCAATTAATACAAAGCAATAAGTTATGACAATAAATAGATGAACATTTAATAATATAAACATAAAAGACATACAAATATAAATACAATTGAAGAAAAGGCACATTTGTAATTATACACTTATAACAGATATACCTATAACAAATTATATAAAAATAATGTTTTATTTAAGACTACATAAACAGTACCTTTGGGCAGTCGCAGTAGTAAGTCATATAATTCAACAGCAGAGCATATTTAAGTGAGCAGTACTCTCAACTGTGATATATAAAAAACCATATGCATTTGAACTCAGGTCAGGTTAAGATTTAAATATTACTCTAGGATATATGACATGTAATTTAATGAAAGTTTATTTAATTTGCTTTTAAAGTATTGCTTACTCAGTTGTTTAATTAGCTTAATGTATATATTCCTTTATGCATGATGCTATTAAGACTTTTTTTTGGTCCTGTGATAGTTTAGGTGCATATTATTTCAGACTTAATATTAAGTGCAAGATAATCGTAATTTTTTTTTTTAATAATCATAGTTTCTGAGGACAAAGCACAACATCTGTAAAATTTAGATAGAAGGAAATTTAATTAGTTTGATTCTTTAAAACAATTTTACTAAGTATATGAGCATGTGTCTTTTTCATTATTGTCAAAAGTTCCTTTTGTATTTTAAAAACCTGGTCCCATACTGGTAAGCAAAGGAAATTCGAAATATAATGAGTTTAAAATATGGAAGATAACAAACACCATTACTAAGCACTTTACATGCAAACAGAAATGGCTAATTAAGTAAAAATTGTACTTATGAAGCTGTAGACAATGGAGTGGTAATATATGTTACATTAATGTTTTCAGTTGTTAAGTGGAGTTAGTGTTAACAACTGAAAACATTAATGTAACATAGAAATGGCTAAGTTTATCTATTAGTTTTTCAACATTAGTGTTCTAAGAAAGATTCTAGTCAATCTAAATACCAAGAATTTTATTTTTTTACTTTATGAACATCAGAGTTACTCATTAAAATGGACAAACAGTTATGTATTATTTGGTGATTAAAATATATACTTTATCAATATTTAAATGAGTTTATTATTACCTGTCCATTTTTCTGCAGTTATGCATTCATGGGTTTCTTCTTATGTGAAATTTTTTTTCATTGAACACCAGAGTTATTCATCAAAATGGACAAGGAGCTATATTTTACTAGGTGATTAAAATATGTGTAAAATATTTTATTAATATTTAAATAGAGTTGACTATTACCTAACCATTTTCTGCAGCCATGTATCCATGGACCTCCTCTTTTATGAAAAGTTTTATCACTGAATAATGCTCCAAACCTTCCATGTATGCCCTTTTGGCATGGCTTCTGAATGTTAGAAACAGACTTAGCGAGATAGTGCACACTTCAACATTCACCAACCTCCTTCAATACACTGTTAACTTCATATTCAGGAAACTATTTACCAATTATCAAAAGTTCCTTGCGTGCACTATTGTCAAATAAGACAGTAAATCATTGTGTATGATTTCCATAAGCAATCAATGTGGAAACATGTTTCTCCTGGATTATGATTTTTTAATGATCAATGAACTAAAAAGATAGCTCAAGGAGAAACAGTGGCAAGATAAAATATATTTGATTTGCTTCACTGTACAAGTTCCAATTAACACTTCATTATAGTTACTTGTTTGTTTCTAATTCAGGATAAAACAAAACCGATGAGTATAACAAATTATTTATAAGGAAATCACTTAAATTTCACTAATTTACTTGGACATGTTATGAAGGCTATTGCCCTATATGTCCAAGTAAGTAAAACAAAATTAAGGAAATTTGAGTGGTTTCCTCATAAATAATTTGCTATATTCTACTATATTTCACTGCAAAAATTCCCTCTATTTAAGTCTATATTAAAAATGATGAAATTTGTGAGAAAATGAAAGTAACAAATTTTCACTTCACATTCCATTTAGTTTAGTCACATCTCTTGTTATACAAAGCACCATTTATCATTTTTTATGAGCACAGCAAAGGAACTTTGTATATACTTATGAATAAGTGCAAAATGCCTAAATGAAACAAAAATGACAAACCAAATGAAAGAAATATTAAATAACTCTTCCATTTTTTGGGAAAACAAGGCTGGCTACTGACAAGTTTAGCCATTCCCTAACAATGCATAAAATTCACACACTCTTAAGAATATTAAAAGTGATGAACATAAATCTTTATTTCCTCTAAGGATGCATATAGACAAAATATTTAAAAAATTACCTTTGGAGTCTGAAGAATCACACCAAAAGCTGAAAATGTATCATATAGAAGTTTCTCATCAACCTCCGGATCCAAATTTCCAATAAAGATATTAGCACCAACATCCAAATTCTTCTGGTGAGCCGATGCCTATAAAAAATCATAAAACATTTAATCATAACAAAGTACAGTTTAGAGCTCTGATTTAGTAGTCAATATTCCTGGCCATTACTCCTGGGATTCAACATTTGATTCCCATATATGCCATAGCATTTTTTTCCTTTTCCTTCTTCTTTTTTTTTTTGTTTTTGGTAACAAGATCCTGTGGGTCCTGGTGGTATAGTGGTAACCATACTTGCCTTCTAAACCTAAGATTGAGGATTGATGGAGTTTTTTCGGGCGTAAAAATCCCAAGTATGGTTTCCTTCAGAAGAGAAGTAAAGCCATGGGTCCCATGTCGTACAATTATGGCACGAAAAAGAACCTCAAGCTTGAAAGAAGAGGCCTCTGAGCAAAATTTGTCAACCGTTTCATGCCATGAATTGAACGGGACATTGATGACCTGACTTGTTAAAGAGTGTCCATAAATAAACCAAATCAACAAATGATATTATTTTGTGCTTACATACTATATGACAGTCCTTGTTAAGATGCTTAAGTTGTTCCTTATTTACAATAAATAGAATTATCTTGCTAGAGTAATATTAATGTTAACATGTTCTATGTACTTCTACATAAAATTATCTTATGTACCTCAAACCCGGCCAGGACCGATGGATGTTTTCGGGGCGTAAAAATCCTAAGTATGGCTTCCTTCGGAAGGGAAGTAAAGCTGTGGGTCCCGTGTCGTACATTTACGGCACAAAAAAGAACCTCAAGCCTGAAAGAGAGGCCTCTGAGCAAAATTTGTCGGCCGTTTCACACCCTGAGTTGAATGGGACGCTGATGACCTGAGCTGTTAAAGAGCGTCCATAAATAAATCATTCAAAAAAAAAAAAATCTTATGTACCCAAATAATGCTTACTATGCATCAAATATTAATGCCTGCTTTGAAAATATAGGGGACCACTAGCCAAGCCCATTGCTGTGGTTCAAGTGATAGCATATTTGCTTATCAACTAACACACCAACATTAAATTCCCAGTCAGGACATACTGCATATGGTAAGGTTTTATCCACAGTTTTCCTCTACCTTGTGAAAGCAAATACCTGGTAACACATAAGCTGTGGGATACACCGTAATTTCATCCATTCCATGCATCTCAAAAGACCATGACACTTTGTGGGAAGTCTTAAAAAAAGAAATAAATAAAAAAAACCAGTAGCCAATAAGAGAGTTAATCTCTTATAGTAATCACTAGACAGAGTTAAACAGCAAATAACACAGTTATTTGATAGCAAGTGGTTTGCCTGGCAACATTTTTCAGCAGAATAACAGGTAAACACCTGTGGCTCAATGAATTAGGACATTGATCCAAAGTTAGCAACAAAAGTGGAGTATATAGATATGAATCCTGTTTGAATAAAGTTGCCTGAATGAGGCTTTTTCTGCAGTTTTCCCCATCTGTAAAATACCTACAGGCTCTGAACTCACCTGCATCCTTTAATTAACTTCATACACCATTATGAAAATCTACTGTAGTTGCTATGGGAGACTAAACACATTAAAAAAACAACCATAAGCATTTGTTTGGAAAATCAATACTATTTTTGAATATCCAATAGGTTTCCAATGTATAGTGCACATGGGAGAGATGGTAGAATGCCTGTTCAACTTCTATCTTAATTCAATGGAGACAGGTGGAAACCTTTACCCGAGCCACTGAAACATTACATTTGACAGCATTATTTCATGTAATGTTGGCTATGATGCAGTTGCAACATTGCAACAGCCACCGCTGTTTGGCAGTTGGTATAGTAAGAGTTTTCAATTTTCTCTAATAAACATATATTAATTGTATGTATTAATGAATTTATTGCTTTAAAATTATTTATAGCCACAATTAATTTGCTGCATAATAAAGAACAAACTTTTGACAGTGAGAGATCTGCCATGTAGATCTTTGCTCATGATTTTAAGTATGAAAAAAGCGTCGAGCCATTATGAACCCTCTTCTAAGAGCATTTTGTGTCCATGTAAACCCTGGATACAAAAGATTAGGTATCACTCCATGAATCTCTTTGCAAATGACCTCTTTGGAACATTTTCTAACTAACTACTAATCAGTTCAATTCAATTCAATTAATCACAGTAACTCAACTCAAACACATTATAGAAATCAGTTGCATACCCAATAAGAAAAACCAGCAACAAAGCAGCTGCCACATTACAACAGACTGACCAACTGAGCAATAATGGTACTTCGTAATTGGTTCAAAAGGTGCAACAAGTGGTATTCCTCATTTGTTAATCTGTAGGATTGTCAACTCAAAAGGCAATGTCAAGTGCAAGGTTTCAACAGCCTGGATGTAGAACAGATATAGATAGCGAAGGAAATGTAAAACCCTTGACTTTTAATATCAAACCAAATTTCAGAATGTACTGTCAACAGAAGAAATTCTAAATACTATTCTACTGATATGGTGTTTTTTTTTGGTACATAAGTTTATGTAAATGCTTTCTAAGATACTTTCCTTATGCTTTATACTACATTTACTAAACATTGTTGAAACCCAAAGATGAAACCAATTCAACTATTACATTTTGAAATCAACCCTTGAAAAGGAAAGGTATAGTAAGAGTGAAACATCGGTGAAATTTGGGCAAAAATGATGAAAAATTGAAATTTTTTTTGTTTTAAATTAATGTTTATATATTGTACTTTCATAATACGTCAACATTTTTATGCCTATGCATGATTTAAATGGCCACTGTATCACAATTTAAATGCCCTTGTGCAGGTGGGTATAGCTCTTTAAATGACTTCAATCTCTTTCTGCTGCAAAACCTAATGAAAGTTTCATATTTAAACTGTGCGACTTGATTGTAATTTGGAAATTAGGAGTGAGAAGGTACAGAGACATCTTCTGGGAGTTTTAGAAAATTTGTAGACACTCGAAGAATGCCATCTAGCCAGAGTTTGTAGCATTGCATTGTATTGAGAAAGTTACCACATGGTGGAGCATTTTGTTATTTTAAGGTTTTTATAAGAGTGACATTGCATTCATAGTGCAATATAAACAATAAGTATAAGTTAGAATAAGAATAGATATCTGTAAGATCAAACAGCAAATAGTAAATACTAGCTTTCTTGATGTAATATTATAACCTAGTTTGTTTGTAAACTTCTACTCAAAATAAGGAAGTTTAGGTTTGTAAACTGCCCTTTCACTTTCATAAACTAAAATTTGAAGAGTATATATTATGTGAGTTGAATCTCAGTTCATTTCTGATTATTAGTAAAAATTACAGAATAATGAGTAGACCTATTAAGAAAAGACCTACTAAAAATTTGTTGCAGCTGTAGCTGTAGCTTATTTCATAGAAGCTTTAAATGAACATAAATCAGGGCCAAGTGAGAAAACTTCATTAATTTATAAGAGAATGAATTGTTACAAACTGAAGTGCACACTCAGTATGGCATACAAAGCTGTCTGTCAGGCTCATTTAGAAATTAATCCAAATGTCTCTGAGCATGACACAATTGATATTTCTGTGTCATATGATGGCACTTGACACAACAGAGGGCATACTTCTCTCTATGGAATTGGAATTGTATTAATGTTTTCACAGGATTAGTGATTGATTTTGAAATTAAATCCAAGTATTATGGAACATGTTCATTTAAAGCCAAAGAGTTAGATGAAATCAGTGATGAATACAAATAATGGGTTAAAAACCACAAGGAAAGTGGTAAGTGTGAGGCAAATTGCACAGGGTCTTCTGGATCCATGGAGGCAGCCACTGCCAAGGAAATTTGGCAGAGATACATTACTTTGTGTAATACGCACTACACTACTTATATAGTGTGATGTTGATTCAAGGACACACCTGCTCCTTCAAAACCTGTAAGTGTATGGTTCCAGATATTCAGATTACTAAAGATGAATATCGGAATCACAATGCTAAGCATTTGTGTACAGGTCTTAAGACATACAGTGAAAGACTGAAAATTGAAAGGTACAGTTCTTGGTTAAAAGAAACCTGGTAGCTTGAAATCTGGGACCATGTAAAACTTCAGAATTATTATAGAAGTGCTATCAAGAATAACATTCCAAAAGCAGATCAGATGAAATCTGCAATATTTGCAACACTCTATCACTGTATGTCACTGAAGAAAGGCCACAGCCCTTCAAATGTAATGGGGATGAGTTGTCATGATGTTTTTTTACAATCAAGACATGGCCAAAGATGAGAAACCCCAAAACATGAAGGGAACAGGAAAACTTTTCTTTTACCTAGCGTTATTTGTGCAATAATGCCCGTTTACCAAAGACTAGTTTTAATGATTTACTAGACAGGTGACTCAAGGTATAATACAGAATGCCAATTAAAGTTTACATATATTACATAGTATATTTTGGAACAGCCATCCTAAAGAAGTTTTTGTTTCAAGAAAAAAATTGCAAACTGCAGTGATTGCAGCTGTTAGTGAGTTTAATATGGGATGCAAAGTCACATTAAATGCTAGGGAGATAGTTATTGCTGGCAAAATAAGTCCAGTATGTAAAAACATTAGTAATATTAGGGAGAGGCGACAACTGAACCAGAGCATTGAATTCTAAAATTACATATAAAATAGTTAAGAGGAAGGTTTTTTTTTAGTAGTGTTTAACACCCGTTTTTACTACTGAGGTACCACAGGCGGTCGACATTGATGATGCATGAGATGAAATGTAAAATTGGGAAAGGATTTATTTTTAAGGAAGGGAATGTTCCAGGTCTAAGTTTAGGGTACCTCCCTGGCATTTGCCAATTATGAGAACTGAGGAAACTTGGAAAAAATCCCAGTCAGGGAGGACGGTCCTGGTGGGATTCGAACCCCAGACTCCCACTCAAGAGTCTGCGCCTTAGCGACCTCGGCCACTCATGGCAGTTAGAGGAAGTTAAAGATAAGAAAATTTAAAGAAGAAGAAGTCAAAAAGGTAGCTGAAGGACCTTCATATGGGACAGGGGAATTCTAAAGAAAAGAAAACTGAATTTCCGAGAGATTCCACTCTTAATTTTACCACACTTCTGAATGTTCAAAATGCTCCACACAATGTAACTTTCAAAAGCGCTATTTGAAAGTTTTTAAACAGGTTCTTAGATAAAGATTTAATAAAAGAAGGCATATTTTGATCTTGTAGATAAAATATGTTAATTATTACATAATTTTTAAAGTTGCCAAATATGTATAATTTAAAAGAAATCATAAATTTTTGTTTAAACTCCCCCCCCACCAAATGGTTTGTCTGAAACAAATAAAAAATGCCATGTTTTATAGCTACATTATAATGAAATGAAGGCCCAAAGTTAGCCCCATTTATAATAAAAATTGTAGCGCATGGAGCATTTCTAATAATGCTAAAAAAAATTATAGATAGAAGCATTATATTTGGTACATACACTATAACCTAATGACTCTTAAGGATGCTAGACAACATTCTCTGCACGTCTTCTTGATTAAGAGCTACATCTAATGAATATTTAATTCTTTATATGGACATTTCATGGTTATTCATTTCTTGTTGAAACAGATGCTAAATTTTGTAATGCGCGCACACGCACGCACACACACACACACACACAAAAGGTCTATTTATAAAGTCTTAAGAGAAGTTTCAACACAATCTTACACAGTTCCCTTGTTGGGTAAATGCCCTGAACTTTACAACAAAGATGGCTGAAATGTAACATTATTTTACCTTAATAATCTCTTCTGAGTAGGATATTTAGAACATTCTTTAGGGTTTCACTTACATGAGATTTACTCATGACATATGTTTTGTGAAACTTTTGTCCACATCATCAGCTGTTAAATGACATAGGATAATTCGTAGAAGCTGAGTAGGTACCCACCGGGTTGACTCTGGTGGTCTAATGATAAACTCAAATAAAGTGCTGTCTGCTTCCAGGATGTCAAAATTCATAAGATTATGCTCATGTTTTTTTATACAAAACCTTTCCTATATGTTTAGATCTTTTGGTTGTTGAACAGTTTTTAATAACTTGACTCCTTGTTCTATTTCATAGTTTTCATTCCAAAAATGTGATGCCACAGCTGAATTATCTTATTAGCTTTTAACAGATATTTCTCCAATGTTCCTTCAAACTAATACCTATATTTCTCTTTGTCTTCCCTCAGCGGACTTTTTCACAATCCTTACAATTCATCTGGTAAAAACCAGATTTTTTCTGGTTTTCAGATTTTTACCCTGGAATCTGTTTTGTTTAATTTCAATAAATGTTTTATATGTATTGGTTTTAAGGCGCTAAGATGATATTGTACTGCTTGAACATTTTTGAAATTTCTTACTGGCTGATAGGTGGTAAGTGAAAATTTAAATGTTTTTTCCCCTGATAAATTACTCAGTTTGTTATTTGTTTAATTCTTTTTAGTTTCTGGAATCTTTTAATTTTTTGGTTAATCATCTGTTTGTTGAACCCATTGGATTTAGCTGCTTCTATTACGTGTAGATATTCATTCTTGTATCTTCTTTATACATTGGTATATTTATTAGTCTGTATATCACCTGTTGAATGCTGCTTCCTTGTGTGATCTTGGATTGAAACATAATTGTTTGTATGTGTGTCCTTTCTCTAGATGCCAAATTCAAGTTTATTATTGCATTTTATTATCTTCAGATCTAAAAATGGCAATATATTATCTCTTTCCATTTCGACAGTGAACTTAATTGAAGGCGAAAACACGAAACGCGTCTTACTTTTGTGTAAGTGAATGGTGTTTAGTGTAAAAAATGAATACCTAAGTTGAGGTTTATTGAAGGCTCTTACAAGTTTAAAAGTTTTAGTACATGTTCCACATGCTTTTTGTTTATAATAACAAATACATCATCTACATATTTGTGCCAAACCTTAAAAATGTGGGGAAATGCCTTAAAGATATGCATCTCAAAATAGCTCATGAATAAGAAAGGTGATAACAGACTGCCCATTATAAGTCCTGCTTTCTGTTTAAAGAATTTTCCCTCAAATATAATAAATGCTTGATTTATGCACAACTTAGTGAATTCAATGTGTTCTTTGATATGTTTTTCTGTTAGGTTGGTTGACTGTAACCATTTTCTTAGAAAAACTAATGATTTATTCTGTGGTATGCTGGGAAACAGGACTTTGACATCAAAAGAAACCAGTGTGTCGTTTAGTGATACTCTTTTATTTTTAATTTTATTGACGAGGTCCACGTATTTTTTTAAACTTAAGCTATCAAATTTTGGTAGTGAATGGAATTGTAATGATAACCAGTTTGCTAAATAGTAGATTGGAGTATTAACATTGTTAATAATTGGCCTTATACATCTCCCAGGTTTGTGGATCTTTGGAAGGCCATATATCCTAGCTAAAGATGGGTTGTGGACCTTAATTTTGTAATGATCTTTTTTTGGAATCGGGGTACTATTTTCCAAAACTTCTTCCATGGATTTAATTTAATGCATTTGTTCAATGGGTTTGTTTTGACTTTGAAAAATTTGTCACTATTTAATAAATCTTGTATCCTTTGCTTGTAGTCTTCTTTATCTAAAATAATGATTTTGTTACCCTTATCAGCCTTTGTGTAACATGTCTTTATTATTAGGAACTGTTGTTAGTTTTTGATAAGATCTTGGGCTAAAGCGATTATTTCTTATTTCCTGCAGTATTTTTCGCAAAGTTTTCCTAATGAAATTTTTGTCTGATAAATTCAAATTCTCTATTGCCAGCCAACATGATAAACCCACGCATGTGTTAATACCTTTGTTTAGGAATTCCATTTCTTCTGAGTTAAAACTGTCTTCAGAGAGGTTGATTACACTGAGGTTAGGTTTGGGAATAATGTTTTCCTTTTCCATTGATTTTGTATACAATTCTTTAAATTTTCTCTTTTGGCACACAGCTTTCTGTTTTACTTGGAAATTGATAAATTCAAAGGCATTTCTTTCCAAATTTTCCAAAATTGTGGTGCCTAACAATTTTGAGAAATTTAAATGTAATTCATATAATTTAAATCTATTTCGGCAATCTCTTCATAGTTCTTACATTTTTCCATCTCAAGAAATTAGTAAATTTCATGTAAATGAAACTATAAAGAGTGTTCTAAATATCCTACTCAGAAGAGATTATTAATGGGCATTTCACTGTGTTCAATTCCAAACTGAATTAATATTTAAATTATTTTACCTTGTTCACTCGTATTGGTTTTCCATATAACTTTATCATATTCATAATCTTTATGGAATAATCTGCATCTTCTTCACCCATAAACTCCACAAAACCATAGCCTTGATGCATCTGTGTCACTCTATCCTTTGGCATGTGCACATTCACTGTAGAAATAGGGAAATATATATATATATATATATATATATATATATATATATATATATATATATTTTTTATATTATTACATGGTAACAATTGCTATAAGTTAAGAACAAAGAGATTAATTTATATTATCTTAAATTTCATTGTTACTGAATAACTACTCCAGTGTTATCTAATTAACGAACAGTGAAGTTAAAGATAGTACCTTGTTTTACAAGGAAAACTATATATATTGGGTTGTATACTGTAATATAAACCTAACGTTTTGTTTCAATTATTAAATGTATAATTATGAAAATATGTTAGCAAAATAAAAACACAAACATGAGTTGTATGATTTTGGTTAATTGTGACATAATCTTTTGTTCTTCTTACAGACTATACAAAATAACCCTGCATGATATAAAAACAGCAGTCAACTACCAACTCATAAGACCATTAGAATCAGTGAGATTTCCTTGACAGCTGCTCCTCACATTCGACATGTCAGTAAACAAGAGATCCAATGAAGAGATAAAAAAAACATAAAAAAGAAGAAGGAAGGGCATTACTAAACAGCAAAAATCAAAGATAGCTTCTAATCTAGGTAACAGTTATCTCACAAAATGTGGCAAAGGTCAACCAAAATCCACTAGGTAGCACGAATTGTAATTATAACAAAAATTTTGAGAAAGTCAGTAAACACACTACGGCCTAAACCTTTGAAGAATTTTATTCAATGGGGAATTATGATCTATATGTTTGGACTCATAAAATCATAGACTCATAAAGTCAGCTACAAGCAAAACAAAAAAGATGGCACTATACATCACAATTTTTTTCTGCATTTATTGTCAGTAAAGGAGATGAAAAAGACACAAGTATGTAAAAAAAAACTTTTTGAATATACATGGTTTCCAAAAAAAAAAATAGAGGAAGTGTTGAAATTTTTGCTGACAGAAAAGGAAAGGGAGCTATAACTTCCCCAGAAGATAAAAGAAGAACACATGGAAAGCACAAATAATAGAAATGTTTTGAAGAAAATGTTGTATTTAAGTTTATTGACAAATTAACTAAATGTGAAACCATCCTTACACAGCTGATTTTAGGCCAAAGCCTATTTTATAAAAGCCTGAGATTTAGTATTTTTATTAACATTTATGTTTAAATAATATTTTTATAGTGTCTAAAATTGCATATTTCAACACTTTGTCAATATATCTTACAATTCTACCTTTCATCAGAATAGCAATCTGGCTTTGCACTACTAAATAGGTCATCCATAGAGTTCAAAGTGTTCACATGTAAACCTGCATAATGCCAAAAATAAAAATATCCAAAGAATCATTAATTCATCAGTGGTTTCATGAACTTCTGTATTACTTGACAGATGGCAAGATTCAAACCCCCGCCTTTTTTTTTTTCCACATTAGTAATAAAAGAAGTGAGTAAAACATATTTTCATATTGTAATCTAACTTTTAGATGTACAAATTAATTCTGAACATCAAATGCCATAATTTTTCTATTACAATTGTGCTTATTAGACCTCTCTAGACCACAGGGCATAAAAATTGCAAGCACAAGTCTGCCAGAAAGGACTTAAAGCCATGGGTTCCATGTCGTATTTACAGCACATTAAAGAGTTTCCTTACCTAAAAAAAAGAGATACCTGCACAAAATTACTGACTATTTCCCATCCAAGTAACACCTTAGCATCATACTAGATGGCATTTGAAGCAATTGCCAGACCATCTATCCTTCTGACATTTGTTAGTGCTAAGTGCAACTAAGATTGCACATGTTGTTGGTTTTATTGCTGTTATTTCACTTTCATTATTTTATTGCAGTGCAGCAAACAGTAATGGACAGCCATTGATTAAACAATTTTTTGTACATATATGGTTATATATAAGCCAAATTCATATTACTTTATGTTTCATTTACATATAAGAATTACTATTTATAAACAATTTCAGCTTCTGAAAACCATCAAAGTATTTTTTTATGATAAACAATAATATCTTGTAAACATAATGCTGCATAAAAGTTGTGTGTTTTATATCGGCAGTAGTGGGACAGCCATAATTTTCTTTCAGCATGGGGAGTGGAGTTGGTCTTGATTAGAGGAAAAAGAAGCTTACTATTTACTGTGAAGCAAATTAGGGAAATGATGTGTAAATTGTAACTTGTGTGCCTATTGAAAAATATGTTTGGTCTGTTTTTAAATTTGATATTGTGCATGAAATAAATGTTCTGATTACTTACAACAATGTTTTAGCATATTTTAAAAAAAACATAGCTGCCTTCTTTTTATTTTATAGAGCCTATTTTAGGGCCTAAACTTCTGTTGTCTAGTCCATTACACATGCAAAAAGGCATCTTAAATCCCAATATGCATTACACCAGAGGTGACCACATGAGTCAAATTTGAATTATACCATGCCCACAAAGCATAGTAGCAAAAGATTGCTGAGCATTATTGATTGATGGCATTATGATATGATATTTTGGAATTCTGTCCCCACTTAGAATGAAGTGATACAGGTTCGAAATCTCTAGTTCAATTCAGCATTTGCCACCCCTGCAATACACTATAGAGTCAATTTACTCAGAATATGTGAAGTATTTTTCTGAACTAAAGACAGCCAAATTTCTGATAATAAATTTAGTAAAATATTTGGCAAAGAGATGCTAAATGGACCTTAATATTGGTTTTAAAATCCCAAAATCAGTCACATGTAATGAATACAATATTCTCAAAATATAGATAAAGCAAGCAAATTAGAAAATGACGGATAAAGCGAGGCTCAAGAAACTAGGGAAAGCTCTACATTTGCATCATATGAAGGCTGAAGCAAGACTTATTAAGTTTCTTTCATAAAAGAGGTCCTTAGGGATAAGCATTGGGGCTTACATTTGATTTACAATAAGCTTTACTAAGCCCCGAATTATCTTGCGATTCTCCTTTCTATAAAAAAAAAATGTTTTTGCTGTAATCTCAATGTTTATGATTGTTCTGAAAATAAAGAGTTTTTCTATTTGGATAAAAATATGGCTGAAAGGTGGTCTGATGAGATAGCCCATTTGCATTGTGAAGCATTTTATTTTGCATGACAAAGTGTAAGAAACTGGTCATCATCTCAGATAATTGTGTCGAGCAAAATAAAAACTGGGCAGATGTTGTTTGATGCTAACATTGATGTCACGGGAGAGTGAAACAAATATACTGTCTTTCCTATTACTGGACACACTATGCTGCTATCTGATGGAAATTTTGGCTACATGGAGCAGTATATCAGACACTATATCCAGTATGTTTATATTCCAAATGACTGGGGTGAAATCTTTAAGAAATACCAATACAAGAATTCTTTCCATGTCTACTGAATGGAGATATCGAACTTCCTCAACATAGGTTCTGTGAAGTAGTAATGCAACCAACCTAGTGTCACAAGTTCTGTTATGAAGCAAGAAATGGATGTAAAAAATTCCCAAGTTATATTATTCATAGCAAATCACATTTTGGTAAGGGTAAGCATTGTGCATGTGTAAATACGGTTGTCACATATCAGAAGATATGTTCATTAAATAATATTACAGCCTCCAGTTTTGTACAACAATCTATGCCCAATAAACAAAGGAAAATTCCAACATGTCCTTAGTCTGTTGGTTTATATTCCAGAAGTGCATCACAGGTACTATAAAGTACTAAAATGAGAACTTAATGCAGCTGGTGAACATGAAAAGAACAGCATCAATAAATAAATATGAGCTAGATCTGCAAAAATGAGTTCTTACTAGGGAAAAACAACAGTAGTCTCCCTAATGGATGAAAAAGTGAATGAAAGATTGCAAAACTTACATTAAATTGTAGCAGAAGGGGAAGGCAATGAACTCTTTGAAGCTATTAACCCACCCACTCAACCCCAAAAAAGCAATTTAATTTATAGCAAATTTCAGCAGCAAGAAGGAAAAATGGTGTTTGAGTGGTGAGGATGGTGATGTCACTGCTGTTGCCAACAGCATGAAATACCCTAGATAACAGCAAAGTTACAATAGTGCAAAAAGATTGATTGTGTTGGATATCTCTCAGGTATAGATTTAAGGCATTTCTGTTATAGCAAATATAACAAACACCTAACCTAAATTAAGCAAATATTGTAATCCTCATAAAATTTAAAGTTAACCTTGGAGTTAAATTTAATATGTTGGGTTTGTATGCATATTTACAAACAACAGTAATCTTGAAATGTAACCCCTGGATTAGTTTTAACTTAACGAGTCTTATTCCTCAAGTTTCATTCCCAAGCATCGCTTGAATGGGTTGCACAGAGAAATGCCCTTGTTCCTCCCTGTAGTATTATGTAACAATTGGTGACGTTAAAAAATAGTGGATGAGTATAAGAAAGTGATATACACAGGCACCCTGGTGGTAAATAATGGAATACATAAATACGATTTTGAAGAAAATGAAGGAATTTAAATTATCAGAGGAAAAATAAACATTTGCATGGTATATAGAAAATTGACTGAGAAATATAAAATTATTGTAATAATTAATACAAGAAGAACGCCGTGGACTTAAAAGAATCGAAATAAAAACATATGGGGATTGAGGAAGCAGTAACCTTACTAAATATAATATTCTTCTGCAATGTAACATTTCATGAAGCTAATTAATAAACAGTTCAAAACTCACCAACAGGACCTGACTGCACAAACAGCTCCCACATTAATGCTTCAGTAACCTTCTCATCTAGACCGCCAACATAAATGGTGGCATCTGCATGGACAATAAAGTAGCAATTAATACAATGTCAGATTCTCTTTCTTATATATATAAAAAATTATAGGTACATATACTAATATATCATACACTTTAGCAAGATTTTAATTTTCAAAGTCAATAAACTTTGGTTGGTGATTTAATATAGAAAATTCTAGTCAACAGTAATACTATTTGTCGGTAAATTACTACCAATTTGCAGAGTATCAAACCTGAATTGAAGAGCTATGCAGAAAGTACGAGACAGTCATAATTATCTCAATAACTCAACCACATATTTTACCTTGATTTCGCTCAGCAATTGGCCCTGCCGCCATTATAATGAGTTTTCACAAAAACAACACGCAAAAAGTCGTATTTATTTAACATCCCATTAACTACCATATATTTGCATTCACAACTTCATACGCCGTGTTTTGTTTTATTTCACATCAACACCAGTTTAGCCACTTCTTCAAATTTAATGATCAACGCTTCGTGCTGCCATAACACCAACCTCTTCCTTCATTTTCCCTTTGCAAGAGAGTAAATAATTCTGTAGGCGTTAATGTGAGTGCTGCTCTCTACCAAAATAAAATGCACTGCCATAAACTGGCTACTACCGCTCATCCACGTGTAAAAGTAAATGTGGAAGCTGGGGTTCAGCGTTGGTAAATTGGAATTGGCTATCTGATAACGGAGTGCCGGATGGCTAAAGCAGAAAATTTGTATTTGGTTATAAAATTTGTTATAAAATTGATTGATTAAAAATGGGTAAGAAATGTTTTAAAATGTATGTTATGCAGTAATCTATTGTGTTCAGAATTAACGTTATTTTACATCACATAACCTCAATAGTTATACACAGCTGCCACACGTCACAGTTAAGTTTTTGTTCCAATGCTTTATCATTTCTTCATTCATAGTTCAGAACTCAATTTTGGACTTAAAATTCCCATTTTTTGCAATATTCAGTATCCATTTACATAAAAAATAATTTAAAAAAAATAATATATGTACATGAACCTATTTCTACAGTTACAATACTAGGTAAGCTGCTGACTTGAATGATCAATAAATTTACTAAAACTTTTTCAGGAGGGCAGAATTTTCAAGAAAAAATTATAGACATTTTTAAATACACATGTTATAAGGATAAATATTTTAATTTCATCAATTTCTCATTTTATTAGAGCTGATCAATATTTCCTAAATATGGTGGAGGGTTTTTTATTATTAAAAGTGAATGTTATAAAGCTGCTTAGGAGTTAGAATGTTGTACAATATAAATGGTGATGGTATGTTATAACAAGTGTTTGAATGTTTTATGTTGTATGGCATGTTCAGTATTCTTGAACTTTGCTCACCATAAAATCCAAGAACATCTTCCACTTCTAACTAATTACTTCTGCATGTTCCTTATGGACAATGAAATAAGAAGCTTTCTATTGTATCCCAAACAACAGTTAAGTTATAGCACTTAAAATTAAATTGTGCAACATTCACGAACATATGCATAGGCTAAACATAGACATTATATGAGGCTTTTATTTAATTATTTCAGCTGTATCAAGTGGAACATCCTTTGTCCTATCTTCAGTGCTGACAGTATTGCTGTTCTCGGGGATGCAGATGTATCGGCAGTGGTTGGCATCATCACAGATACATACCATATTAGGAGGATACTTGGGTTCTATTCTCTTTATATTAGTGCTAACTGTATCCTTTATTTGTGTACATAGAAGACTCCATGATGTGCCATTAGTCAAAATATCTAAAGTCACATCTGAATCAACTTTGTAATTCAGGTAGAAATCAGGATTTTGACTTGCAGGTGCCAAATGAGCATCCTAACACTAAGTAGCAGCACTAAAACAAAGAGAAATGGTTTGGACATTAATAACAATATAAAACAATTATAAAAATTATAGTGCAGTTTGAAATACTGTAGTGGCAGGATGCAGCCAAAGTGAGGCAACTACAAGCATACCTTACATTGATCCCTTGTTAGCTTCCAATGTGCAATTATCACAAACTAATTCTAATTAGTAAATGTGTGGTACTTTAAAATGTTTGAAGTAAGAGTGAAATTTTCTAATGTTATGAATTGAACTCATCTGATTTTAGTTCCAGTTTTTAAGTGGCATCTAAAGTCCTCACCATTATGGTCACAGAGACCTGTGCATCTCTTCTATGCTTACCAGGATACAAATTTTAAGTACAATCCATATACCAGTTGAGTGCAAACAGAAAATGTGTTTTAGTATAAAAATCTGTTCATTAGTCTAATTTTCTCTAGCTAAGAATTACTTTTTTCTGTATTAAATTTTAGCCTAAACATCTTTTGTTAATTATGCATAATTTAATTAATGGAGAAAATTTATTAGTAATTTTATTTTTTGGCATCTATGACCATCATACATCTTGTAAAAAGCCAGTAATACCGTAGAAAACATACTATGAAACTTTTAAAATTGGTCGTAAATGAAACTGTAAACACTCATAAGTAGTTTTTTGAATCAGGAATTTTTCACAGTGAAATATATTATATGACAAATTATTGTTACGATATCACTCAAATTTCACTAATTTTGTTCCACTTGGACATGTTTCAAAGGCGATTGCCTCCATCTTCAGCTTGGTCCCACTGGCCGCTTCCCAGTGTGGTATTAAGATGTCACTCTGTGGCTCTAACGAACTTATTGATAAGGTAACTGTTGTTTGGGAGATCAAAGTTAACCAAAAATTCTTTGTTTTTGTTTATAAATATATTTTCTCATACTGTTAATTCTATGGGTTTTGAAAAGCTTTTAATAGTTTTGGTTCCTTTTGGAATTCATGATTTTTTTTGCCAAAAATGATTTTTCAGCACACAGAAAAATCAGCAGTGGCAGATCATTTTTGGCAAAAAAATCATGAATTCCAAAAGGAACCAAAAGTATTAAAAGCTCTTCAAAAACCCATAGAATTAACAGTATGGGAAAATATATTTATAAACAAAAACAAAGAATTTTTGGTTAACTTTGATCTCCCGCACAACACTTACCTTATCAATAAGTTCGTTAGAGCCATAGAGCATCTTAATACCACACTGGGAAGCGGCCAGTGGGACCAAGCTGAAGATGGAGGAATCGCCTTTGAAACATGTCCAAGTAAGTGGAACAAAATTAGTGAAATTTGAGTGATTTCATAACAATAATTTTTCATATTGTAAACACTCACTTTAATAAAAATCTGATTTCACCAATTATTCCTCTAAGCATAATTACTATTTTGTACAGGTTTTTTTTTTTAATGTTGCATTTTATATACTGTATGAATCTGGTATTTTTTATGAGTATCCTATAATTTGATAATATATATTCTTCCTTGACTGTGTATCAGGCAGCTGGAAATCTAGAATCCACATTATTTGGAAAAGGATTTCAGACAAAGCTATTTCCAGAAAGTAAGAATCAATATCAGCATATAACTGCATAATATGAGGATCATTTCATAATACATTGTTTTTTACTTACACATTTATTTTTTTGACAGTATCTCTTTACAGTTCTTCATTATAGCTTCCCTTCTGAATGACTGAGTCCCAAAGTTTGTGAAGAACCACTTCTGTTAGTCTATTGAATGACTTGAGTAATGGCAGCAGAAAGTTCTAGAGGAGGAAAACAACTTCCATGCATGGGTTTTTTTTCAACTAAGCGAATAAGTCAAAGTCTGATGAACCAGTACTCAGACTGTAGGGCAGATGAAGTAACACTTTATATTCATATTTGCACAAGCATTTGTGGGCAAATGTTATCATGGAGACTCAGCCTCAAGCAACTCAGGTTGATTTTTGGACATTTTTGCAAAGTTTTTGCAGAAAGTCAAAATAATACATTCAGTAAATCATTTGTAATAATAAGGAATATGAACAATGAAATCCCTGTGGTTTCTGAAGGTTCCTCAAATGTTACATGACATACTTCTTCAAGAGCACCTGCCCAAGTTTCCCACTTCCTTCATCTGTCATTCTTTGCCCTCTCTGGGCTTGGGTCATCTATGTGACTTGATCAACTTGAAAATGATTAGCTCAACAATAAACTGTACTATGGTCTACTTCTACCAAAACTTCATTCAAAGCACTGTGGATTTCTGTCGGTTTTTACCATATAAAGTTTCATTTGTAATATACAAACTTTGATCTTCAACATCATAGCACCCGATATATATATATATATATATGTATATAATATAAAATAAAAATAAAGTAACACTATTAATAATGTAACAAATTAACAGTAATTATAAAAGTAGAAAAGGATAAAACACTAAGAAAAACTCACACTTGAGATCGCTATATTTCGAACTCGTGGAGTCCTTCTATGGCAAGAGGACAAGTGACGGTGTAAAAGAAAATATTGAGTATCGAAGGTAACATTATGCATGGAAACAGGTGAAACTAGAAAAAAAAATTAATACGTAAGATTTAAACCAGGTGGTATATGCGCTTTATGTAAAAATATAGCTGCCATTTCTCTATCTCTGAGTAAACTTTCAGAGCATTGTGTAGGTAATGCATCAATAAGTGTTAGATTAAAAGCATCGTCAAAATCCTTACAGTTAGATAAGGCATGTTGAGCAACCGGCAAGGGAGACTTGGTTTTAACAGAACGTCTATGATTGTTCATTCGTAGCGAAACAACAGTTGAAGTGAAACCAATATAAAATGCTTTGCAAAGCTTACAAGATAACATATATACAACATTCTTGTAAGAACAAGTAGCAAATGAAGAAATGTTAAATTCTCTGGATAAATTAGGGCTGTGGAATGAATGGCAAGACATAAATAGTGCACAGGTTTTACATTTAGGGCATTGGCCAGGATATGAGCCAGCAAAGGGACGTGGTAAATTTGGAGGAGATAGGTTTCAGCGAAATATACTTTTAAGGTTAGGGGGTGTTCTAAAAGTAAGGCGGGGTACAAATTTAGAAAAATCATTCAAAGATGAGTGCATTAACAAAGTATCATGACATTCTTTCAAAATAGGTCTGATGCTTTTAATTCCAGGCATGTAAGTAGTAACAAGGTTAATGAAGTTCTTATTAGAAGTTTTAGGTTTGCATTGGAAAGCTTTGTGCACTGGGATTATATGGGATTTTAAAAGAGCGGAAGGATAATTTTGGTCTTGGAACTTTTGAGCTAGGTTTTTAATATACTTGTCAAGAGATGAAAAGTTGTTACAAAGACGATGACCATGGATTGAAAGAGAAAATAAATAGATCTTTTGATATGCAAGAGATGACAGCTATCAAAATGAAGATACTGTTGTAAATTGGTAGGCTTAATGTGCACAGATGTAAGAAAAGAGCCATTACATAAAGAAATATCAATATCTAGGAACGTAGCAGCATTGGGAGAGACAAGAAGTGAACTTAACTGAAAATTTGGAGTTAAGATTAGTAAGGAATTGATCGAGGGATTCTGAGCCATGAGTCCAAAGCACGAATATATCATCAATATATCTCAGCCATAATGATGGTGCCAAAGGTTCTGACTTAAGAAATTCCTCCTCTAAGCGAGCCATAAAAAGATTGGCATAAGACGGTGCCATTCTGGTGCCCATTGCAGTACCTTTAATTTGTAGATAATATTTATTATCAAAACTAAACGCATTGCGAGTGAGGAGTAGATAAGCAAGATGACAAATGAAATCTGTGAATGGGATATGAGGAGGTGCTCGAGAGTTCAAGAAATGTCTAACAGTAGTTAATCCTAATGTCTTCTTGCCATAGAAGGACTCCATGATTTCGAAATATAGCAATCTCAAGTGTGACTTTTTCTTAGTGTTTTATCCTTTTCTACAAAATTAACATGTGTGTTTCTTTTTGAAGCCTTCAACTACAACAGGCATAATTTTCACTAGTATTGTGCCAGCCAATCCACAGTACTGTCAACTATTCATTATTCGTGATATTACCTTCACGTTAAAATAAAAAGAAACTAAATATATTTTATGCTTATTTAAAGATTAATTGAAGAATGCTTGAAAGTTACTCTTATTAAGGCTTTTCTCTGTGATACAACATAGTTAATGCGGTTTATTTTAATTTCATAGAAGAAGGATTTATGCTTGACTGAAAACTCAATTCACTGTTTCTGTTGTGCGTGCATTGTCACCAAAAGCTTGCTCCTCTCAATTTTAACATTCTCAATCTATGCATTTATAACTTTCCATCTTTGTTATAGTGTGAGATTTGATGATGAATTTTAGCAGATTTATTACTTTTTCCATAGAATTCATATCTTTATTAAAAACCACATATTGGTCATTATTCATCACTAGGCATTGAGGTTTCTAAGCGCACTAAAATCAGAATGAAATTATGTTGACACTGGACCTTAAACAGCAGGTGGTGTGGGTACAATAGGTTATAAGTTGCAAACTACATTCTCCCTATACCTATCTCTCATCAGTTCTTGTTTACCTGTAGGGCTGTGGCTCATAGCTTGCTTTGTTTTAGTTTGAGTGTGTGTTAAGTGCTTAAGAATCCCATTGTTTAGTAATCATATACCAGCAGCACTTCCCATTGTCAGTTTCACCCTTAAAAAAAATTGTTTTGTAAGGCAATCATATATAATTTTCCTGGAAAGTCTCTGCCATTATAATGCAGTGTCTTATGCAAACTTGTGCAACAAATGGCAAAAGTAACCATTGATTTTTGATTCACAGAGTATAATATTTATATTTTATATTCATTAAAAATATTAAATATCAATATAATTAAATGTTTCATTGGTTAAACTTTCTAGAATGATGAATGATTTCACAATGACAGAGTGGGTGCATCTCTTTTTTTTTTTTAAGGGAAGGTTTCCTTATACTAAATCTTTTCAAAGAATCTTCCAATCAGTATACCTTCAATAATTGACACATAAGTGTTGAAGGTGTTGCTGAATGTGGTTATGAACTGTTGAAATTTTTGTTTCAGTCAACAGTATTGTTTTGCTTTAAGACCAAAGGTATCATTTGAAAAGGACAGAGTATGTCAATTGTCTCCCCACAAAAATATGAATAATTGAGTAGTATTATGTAATAGAGTACATTTCTGTTATTGCTAGGTGACATACACTAAAAATCTTGTCCTCCTGAGCAAAAACTGCAATGGTACCCGTTTAAGACTTAGTGAATTGTCAGAAATTGTTGTTGTTGTTGTTGTTGTTATTATTATTATTATTATTATTATTGTAGTAGTAGTAGTAGTAGTAGTAGTAGTAGTAGTAGTAGTAGTAGTTATTGTAATTACTATAGGGAAGTCATAAGTCATGACAACTATTTTTTCCTCACTAACAAAGGACAACACAAGAAATCAAAGATATATGATATATGGAGCCACCAACAGAAGGCTGGAAGTAGGCAGCCCTTGTAGGGAAGAAGAAAACACAAGCAACTGTACAAAACTGGTTATTATGACATGAGCAAACGTTACACACACAGTTGCAAATCCATCACAGGACAGGTCTCCCAGGTAATCCATGGTGTTTAGCAGCCTTCAAAGTAGTTTCCAAGTACATTGATGGTTCATTGCTAGTGATGGAAAGGCCCCTGTCCAATAGTGCAGGGCATGTGCACCCAGTGCTTCCCATAGCTCTGTGTTGCATTCTCATTCGTTCCTGATGTGGAGAAATGCAATTTTTACAAATGCACATGATCTCCATTGCTTACCATTCCTAATGAATCGCTCACCAACTGAACTTCGGGGCATGCTGAGACATGCAGCTCTGCATGCAACATCTGATGGCTTCATTTGAAAGTACATTCCATATACTTTAATTGTATATCTTAAATTTTTCATGTTGTCCCTTGTTTGCAAGAAAAAAAAATAGTTGTCATGACTTATTCCTCATATTTTAATATTTAAATTATCTGTACAGCCCAGGGAGGTCAGTAAACTCAATACTCATGGTTTAAAGAAAGTATATATCATTATTACTGTGTGAAAATAAAATATTACCAATAATATACATTCAATGAAAATAGACCTAAACCGTAAACTTGGAAGACATCTTAACTAATAGGCCACAAACAGATTAGATTAGGTAGATTCCTTGATGGGATGGGCAACCCTAGGGAAGAGAGACAATAAGGCATTGCACACTTGAGTCAACAGCACTAGATGGAACCAGCACTGCTTTCAGCTATTTAAGCCCCCTAGTTAGGTATAGAAAACTCTTACCACATACCCCAAAAGTCATTTGGATTGCAAGCTAAGTGAACGTGGGTGAAACTTACCTTGACATAATGGAGAAAGATCCCTCTGCTGCTGCTGGGGATCACTGTCCAGCCTGTAGTTTAATGCCTTACGATGTGAGCATCGTATCACTAACAGAAATTGGTCATTATTAGCATGAGGATAAAAGCCAATGGGAACTTTTCTAGCCACTAAAGAGAGTTGCTGAATAAATAATGAACAAGTAAATTAAATAATTTGCCATTTCTTCTTTATGCCATTCATCATAATTACAAAAGCATTGCATTTGTTACAGTTGTGCTGTGTCTTGCTATTGCCATGACGGCTTCTGGAATGGTGCACAGGGTGTGCACAACAACATGGTAAGTATTGCGTTTGAAAGCAATATTCAACTTAAAGAGCCCCTTTAATACTTCTATTAGAGATGGGTTCTCAATACTCGAGAAATATCAGTATGAAATGATACCTGTACACAAGTTTGATACTTTGTTAATACAACAATTTTTAATAAATATTGTCACAAGTAGCACATTTTAAAGTAGAAGAAATGTGTCTCATTCATAAGTTCCTACAAAGCAGACAGTAGGTACCAAGAAATTACATGCACTTATAAGTGCAATTGCCAACTCCATAATAAATTGGCCTCCTTCCTTATATTTCTGCAGATAGTCTGGTAACAGCATATCTGACTATAAATTTCTTTATCATGTACCAGCGCAATAAAACTTGCAGTTTGAAGTAGTATTTTCTACTGCACTATTGCACTAATTTCTAGAATGTTTTTCACTTTTTTGCTGATATGGAAAAACGATGCTCTGACAATGCTTACCTCCTACCAAGGAGACCTGAGTCAATTGCAGTGGCTATAAGTGGAATTTGTGGCAGATAAAGCAGAGTCTGAGCAGCAGGTTTTCTCTAGGGTTTCTGGTTTCCCTTGCCACTCTTTCTGCCAAGGCTCCATCTTCATCTCATTCCTATCTTCATCATTTTGCATGATGCAGTTCATGGATTTCTTGGTGCGTGCATTTAAATGGACTACATTATCGCCATTTAACAGCAAATGGAAGAACTCCAATAAGCTAGACATTAGCAACCATCACCAACCATTTTCAAGTATATTGATATTTCACAGTGACAGTGACAGAAGGCTGTGTGTATCGCTTACCTTTTTCGGATAATACAGGTGCAGTTTGGAACTATTTTCAATTGGATCCTGTAGGTGATGTCATGCCATTTGCTGCACTTGCAATTTTTTTTTTTTTTTTTTTTTTTTTTTTTGTTGCAAGATACAAAATCTCACAACACTAGCAATAATTGTATAGGTGTTAATATCTCATAATAAAAAATACACTCAGTGAAATGCAGATCTATTTGTATATATATGTACCTTCAAAATAAAAAATGACGAAAATATACAAGTGTACATAAATTTCCAGCCTAACCATTTTCTATATATATTAAAGGCAAAAGCTATATTTCACTTTTCATATAATTTTACCCTTTATTGCAATACACTTCTTACATCTTTGAATTAACATTTCAATCCGTTCCCAAGACGAGTTAGAAGTCTTATCTGCAAAATGGACATAAACAACATCCATCACTTTTTTGTCACACTTAAATTTCCTTCCTCGAAGGTCCTTCTTGAGTTTTCAGAAGAGGAAATATAGGGAGCTAGATCTGAGCTGTAGGTTGGATGGTCCATCTCCTTGAAGCTACATTTCTTCACAGCTTCATTTGCAACAAGAGCTGTGTGCACAGGTGTGTTGTCATGAAGAAGGCGCACACCACCACTCAACTTTCCTTGTCTTTTCTCTTTGATGGAAGCACATAGTCTGTGCAGTAGGCCATTTACTGTGTTGTTCCTCTCCTTGAAGTCAGTCAACAGTATTCCTTCACAGTTCCAAAAGATTGTGGCCATGATCTTCTGGTTTGAATGAGTGACCTTGGCCTTTAGAGGCAGTGCTTTGCCAAGTTTATGCTACTGTATTGATTCTCTTTTGGACAAGGGATCATAATAGAGGACCATAGTTTCATCTCCTGTAACAATGGTTTGTAGAACTTCTCTCTCATTGCCATGGCAATGCCTGACAACAGATGCCTTAATGCTGCTTTTGAACTGGGGAAAGAAGTCTAGGCACTCGTCTTGCACTTACCTTGTGCTTAAATGTTCATGAATAATTCGAAGGACTGTTGTTTTAGAAAGGCTCAAAATTGCTACTATTTCTGTAACTTTGAGCAACTGGTCTTCCATAATTTCTCCTTCGACAAGAGTGATGTTTTCAGGAATGTCCGCCTCCAAGGGCCGACTTGCGTGCTCTTTGTTTTTGCTTTCTCGACCCATTCTTTTACAGTAGAAAATGAGGGGGATGAGCCCATATACACTGTCAAATTGCTGTTTAATTTCATTTGGAATAAGTTTGTCTTTTGTGAAGAACTTAATAACAGCTTGATACTCCATTGAACATGTCAAAATCTTCTACACATAGCCTTCTTTATGTAACTATATTTGAACAGCTGAACCCAGCAGAGCAAAAGTTACAGCTGCAATTATTTACTTAAAATATAAGATATGACACCAATAAGGCTTTTGTGAAGGCCATAATACTTATCGGCAAGGTCAGAAGCTCATGGACCTACCGTCATATATAGATTTCCAGTATCAAGAAATTTTGATACCAACCCATCTCTAATTTCTATAATAATATCATATCTTTATCATGCTTAACAGATTTGCATTGATATAATTTCAATTTATGATGAAAGTGTTAAGCATACTACTTTGATTTCAGTGCTTATTGATATTTTTTCGTGAAAAATTATTATTCTCTAAATTCATCTTTTCTGTTCTCTATTTAAAGAAAACTGAGATGCGATGTCAACAAGCATACCTTAGCACAAATGTCATATTTCTCCTCTTTCGGGAATAGTTTACAAAATATCTGTATAGCTCAGCCTGTTATTTGGGTTATTAGTAAATAGCTTTAATCATTGTAATTGTGTGTGAAACTGCCGTACTGATAAGATATGGCTATTGTGGGACTAATAAGAGCTGTTTGCTTCAGTTCAACTGTCCTTGTTCATTCATAGTGTCTTAACTCTGCTGTTCTGTTCAAGCATAAATGCAAAAGAATATAATATATTTTTGATAGTACATATCAGCTTTCAATCTTGCTTCCTCTCTTAACTGAACATTATACTTTGGTGACATGCAAACAAAAATGGTGTTGAAACCAAGTATAGTTTCTTAAATGTGCATATGAATGTAATTCTGTTCATTTTATATTGCAAGTGCTTAAAGTACACTTGCAGGCAAACACAAAAAGTAGAAATAACAACATACATTCCGCACATAGCAGAACGACTTAGTCAATGGATCTGATACAGCCTGCTTTGTCCAGTTATAAATGGAAAACTTATATTTGGATGAAACCTTGAAAGAAAATATGCCTAGTTTTGAACTCTTCCTGTTTACATTTTAATACCTTAAATTCCCATTGTATATTTTGCTATATACCTGCTGGTAAACACAAAAAGTAGAGATAACCACACACAGGCTGCATACAGCAGAAAGAGGATGGAAATTCTTTAGTGATTTAACTGATGAATCTGATACAGCAGCTTTCTACTTTGTCCAGTTATAAATGGGAATTTTATATTTGGATGAAATCTTTAAAGAAAAAATATTTGGTTTTGAATTCTCCCTCTTTACATTTTAATATCTTCAATTCCCTTACTTTTCAATTTGATTTGCTGTTTTAATTGTGGATAATGAAAGGAAAATCTCATTATTTTTAAGTAAAAAGATTTGTAAGGATTCTGCAAAACCTCTCTAGTGCAATTATGTATTATTATTCTTTTGCAGCTTGGTGTTCTCCTTAGTGGCATTATACTATGTCAATCGGATCTCACAACAAACCCATGCAGTACCTATTCCGCCACAGCCTGTGCCATCTAAGAAGAAGAATAAACAATGAGGTGTAGTTTAACAATTTTAGCTCTTATTTAATAACTATACTCTAAATGGTTAAAAGTGAATTTAGTATTATTCATTGTAAAAGACATATCAAAAGATAGTATTTTGAAGACAATGATTGCTTATATTAATAATTTCTTTTTGCAGGTTGGCACAACAATAGGATTAAAAGAGTGACATTACTAAAGAATCAAGACTGCTTCTCACACTTTGTGCTGCATTTAATGCTACATTTTCACTACAAAATAAATGTTTGAAATTTTACTGCTCATTATTTACTTTAATCCTTTTCCCATAAATTATAAATGGGTACTTTTGAAAAGCAACCATAGGGGAAAAAATTATGAGAAATGGTGGCTCTTTGGTTTTTATGCATATAAAAAAGAAATAAGAAACAGCATATATAAAGGGAAAGGAAATGAGTGATATTCATAATATTTAGTCCTCTTGTGAAATGAGAATTTGTTTTTCTAATGGTTCTTCACTTAAGACCTCTATCTATTTGGTTATGCATGTCTTGGATTAAGAAACAATGCATCTTCTGTTCTGTGCAATTTAATAGAAGGCTTATGATTGTCTTACCCATTTCTTGAAAATATACAGCATATTATAAAGCCTATTAAAGATTTCAAAACAAAGGCACATGTTGATAGTTGAGAAATATTAAGCTATGTCATGTACCAATCAAACGAGAAACTGTTCAAGTTTTAGTCATTTATATAATTTTTTTTAATGTTAAACTGGTGCTTAGAAACAACTGACATGGGGCACTTCAGGTGCAGTAATGGCAGAGAAAGTGTTTTGCATGCTTGAATTTGCTCATAGACAATCAATTGTGCATGTGCAAAGCATTTTCTATGCCAAAAACCAGAAGGATCCACCAGTGTACAATAGCAACATGAAGTGGTACAAGAAATTTGAGGAAGGGGGTTGTTTGTGCGATGCAAATTGATTGAGTTTACCTATGTGGCTCGTGTGAGGGAAACTTCCATGTATAGTCCCAGAGTTGGGCTAATGCAAAACTGAATATCTCTTTTGTAAACATTTAAAAGTGGAGCCATACAAATTGCAGCTCCTGCCATGACAACATTTCCCTACAATTGTAATTCTGCATCGAAATGCAGAGCCATCTTAATGGTGACAGCTTTGGTAACAAATTGATCTTTAGTAATGAAGCAATTTTCCATCTTTCCAGAACAGTAAACTACCATAATATGCACATATCATTGAGCCCAAAGGTAACTTGTCTCTTCTTCATTGAGAGGGACTATTACTGGTATCTCCTATCTTGACATGCTGCAATTATGGCTCATGCCACAAATGGAAGCTGATAGTATGGATTTTATATTTCAGTAAGATGACTTCCACATTTCTACCATGTGCTTACCTAAGTGAAAAGTAGCCATGTAGCAGCCACTGAGAACATCGGACTTTTGGGTACATGACAAGGATCATGTCTTGCACCATCACTCTATAGGACCTCGATGATTTGTAACAAAATCACAACAGCCATTCATGCAATCACTCCTGATTTTCTGGGTCTGATATGGGTAGAAATAAAATATAGATTAGACATGTGTCGTGTGATGAAGAGTGGACATATTAAATATTTATAATGACTAAAAAAATATGAGATTGCCTTTCACTGGGTGCATGATGTAATTAATGTTTGTAAACATGTAGGTACACTAATTATGTGAAATCTTTCACTGACTTTTTAATTACTTTGTATATTTGCATACATTTATCTATCTTTGTTGTTTGCTATTATAGGATGGGCATTTTTTGGGGGGGGGGGATTGATTTATTTATAGATGCTCTTTAACATCTCAGGTCATCAGCGTCCCATTCAACTCAGGGCGTGAAACAGCCGACAAATTTTGCTCAGAGGCCTCTCTTTCAGGCTTGAGGTTCTTTATCGTGCCATAAATGTACGATATGGGACCCACAGCTTTACTTCCCTTCCGAAGGATGGGCATGTTGATATCTTACTTTATGTATATTTTTAAAATTTGTCAGAAATCTATTTTTTTAGTACCTATGTCTATCCAAGAATAAATATTTTTACTATAATATTATTCTTTTCTTGCCAAAAATTTGCTGTCAAGTACAACATGGAAGGGATTCTTGCTGTCTTAGCAGGTTCCTGCTTTTGTATTTTATCTCATTTTATTAGTATTAGATATTTCAAGACCTAATTTAAAATACCAGTGCCTTTTCAAAACATGCTTGTTTCTGCAGGAATTAATTCAGAGCAAAATTACTGCATTTATTTCATCTTCAAAAGTTTTTTTTCATTGCCAATACAGGTTACTAAAGGCATGGACTGGTGAATGGAAGGTAATTCTGCCTGGATCATCCTTCCTGTCTTGAGTCCATATTTTCTAGTCCTCATCAATGGAAATACCAGAGAGGTCCTTAAACTTTGTTCTGGAATGCTTCCTTACTAAATTGCTTTCCCAGTTTATCATATCATTCATGTACTACAGTGACCATAAATGGGCATTAAACACTTTTTGAAAAAAATGTGATTGAAAAATTCTGTATAATCTTCAACCATCAGTTTCAATTTAGGCAAGGTACTTTTCTTTTAGCATGCTTTGGAAGTTATAACTTATTATAATTTTTATTCACTGAGTTAAAATTCCTAAAAAAGTGGGTTTAATAATGGAGCTTACAGGGAAGTAAACATTCAATGAAGTTGCAAGTTCTGATGTATCTGTTATAATGGAGAATTAGATAAGATTCATTTTGAAATTATTAATCAATGTCTCATCAAAAAAGCTGTGTATAAATTTGACATCTATAAGATGAATAAATCAGTAGCTCACCACCAACAGAATTGGCACTAGAACTAGAAGCAGGCTCTGAACAAATCAATCTATATACCGGGCTATGGATATTTCAGTGCATATTTTGTTGCCAAGAGGGCAGTTAAAACTTTCGTGGTACTTAGTGAACAAACAGAATGGTTCAAAACAACAAAATCATGAACATTTACCAAAATAATGGATAAGTTTGATTATTTAGTAAAACGTTTTACAATTATTAAACTTGAATTGATCAACTTTTACTGTATTCATTGAGTGTACTCATTAAGGAAGTGAAAGTACATGTTACATTCACATATTAGGTATAATTTTAATTTTTTAAAATAAAACTTTGTAGGTATTTGGAGTAAATTGAAAATTCTTTCTTAATAACATATATATTAATAACAAAAACTATATAACAAATTAACAAGAACAAGGTGTTCAAATATAACTAAAAAGAAAATCTGAAGCTGGCACACAAAAAAGTAATATTGTGAATAGTCTGGAAACATCACTTTACTTATTTATGAAGAAGCACAGCATTTACATATATTTATATTTTCAACAGCTGTAGCTCCCCTTCCCTTTGGGACATTCTAGATCTGGCCTGAGTATTAAATTTAATGCTAATTGTAACTTGTATAGTGAAGCAAATCATATAATTAAAATTATTGTATGACTGAGTCAAACTACATACTCTTATTGGCTCCACTTTACTTGTTTATTGAGGTTATGGATGATGGTCTGCAAAACATGTTATAAATATAAAAAAGTAAATAAAGTCCATAAGAGTGTGTAGTTTGACTTAACTTAATTATATCATTATACTTAAATTATTATGGAATCTACTGACATTCAGCAAATGGCAAGCATTCATTAATGATAACTATCCACCAAGAGCATCAGTGTTATATGGCAGTAAATTACAAATTGGATCATCCTATATAATTAAAAAAAAACCAATATGGAGAAAATGCAAAACAATCTATATTTCTGAGTGGAATCCTTGACTAATCAGAGCTAAAGGCAATTTACTAAGATCCCATTCAATTTCTTACTAGGCATGATAACAAAAGCTACAATACTGATAAGATAATAGGTCTAATAAAAATAGTACAATAATTACCTTATGCAGGTATATGTCATCTTGTATCACCAAAAATTAGGAGAAAAGTATTTACATTAACTTAAAAATTAATAAAATATTCCTGAATATATATTTGTTTATACATAGCAAGGCAATGAACTAAAAACCAACCTGTAGTGTTTATCAAGACAAGAGCTATACTTGTTGCAGTCTGCAGGTATCGTATAGTGGTGCTGATGCAACCATACAACATTTCTTCAATTACTTTAAAAGGTGTTACTTGAAATGAAATTTACTGAAACGCTAAGAAAAATACAAAGGGGCCTACACCTGTCTGGCCCAGGTCTTTTTTTAGGTTTAACTCCCCCCCACACAATTACAAAAAATTTTACAATATTTGATTTTTCTCTAAATAAATACTATTCCACACTCCTGCTCCCCTTTCAGTCTCTAATATTCATGTTTATAATCATTTTGTTCTAAATGTTGCATATCTAACAATCAAATTTAGCCCTAACATTCACTACTAGTGGAAAGTGACCACTATTTACTATTTGACTATAAGTTTAAAACTTTAAAATCATTTACTAAGTAGCTGATACTAATAAGCCATAAAATATGATTTATTACACTGAGATCATTGTATGATTAGCTTCACTGTGCAATGTTCCAATTAATATTACACTTTGCAATTTTTATTTACAAATGTAAATTCACCACACTCACCCTCTCCATGTTTTCCATTTAAAATGTCAAATGAATTTGATTCACAAAACTTCAGTTTTTTACTACCTCTATTTAATCAATAACTTCTTAAAGAACACTCCAACCCTCCTGATATTCTTCCTTTCTAAGCTAACATTTCCCCTTGCCTCCCAAAATAACTTAAATCATTAGCATTTATAACATCATGTTTTAACCTCACTTCTACAATGGCCAAAATGTCTACTTTCGCCAATAAAAGTTTCATTAGCTAATTTATTACTTTAACCCTTCACAGTTTCAAAAACCAAATTGCCTTCCCTTCTCTAGCTGCTATTGAGAACCTGATCTATTTTTAAATACATCCAATTGCTATTTACTTCTTAATTGATTGC
Source organism: Metallyticus violacea (assembly GCA_030762175.1). Lineage (NCBI taxonomy): Eukaryota > Metazoa > Arthropoda > Insecta > Mantodea > Metallyticidae > Metallyticus > Metallyticus violacea. Next base: position 46,210,152 of record CM060839.1, read on the forward strand.
TTCTGTTTTGCCACTGAACTTATTCAGAACTATTAAAAATCCACACTGATGATACCACGCTTTCTTCTCCTTCTGTGCTTTCCCCACCACTCAGCACCATGCTAGGTGTTACTTACAAACTTTATGAAAGAAGATACTGAAACATTGGCATCATTGCCCATACATTTTTGGCACCTCTTTAAAGAACTATCTATAACTCGCTGTAATTCATGTTGAGTAATGTGGCTATTTCCTGGCAGATATTTCATTTCAAGCATAGATAAAAGTTGCAAGGGATTAGACCAAGGGGCCACAAATCATCAACTCCTATCATTTTGAAACACACTTTCAATTTTTCTCATCAAAATATTTGCTGTGGTAGAGTCTTATTAAAAAAAGGCAAAATCATGCTCCCTATCAGTTAATTATATGGGGGGGGGGGGCAAAATTTTATTCTTGTTTGTGAGGGCTCAACTGTTGACGTGAAAAAATGGCCTTATGATTCTACTTTCATGGCGCACTATACACCAATTTTATACAATTGTGGGGCACTTCATGCAGTTTTCAGTGCTCTAAAAACAATTATTATGTGAACATATATAACCATGAAGGTAGAACTAGGCTTTGTCTGAAAAAATTAAATATGGAATTGTTTATAACAATTAAATATGAGTCTATTTTGCCATTGTATAAACTATTCAGACTCCACTCCAAAAAATGTGCACCTACATCAGGATTATCTGGTTGAAGAGCCTGTGTCACAGTTATTTTATATGGTTTAACTTTAATAATAATTTAGCAGCTCTTTGCATAGAGCCATAAGAAATTCCTCTTTGGTGTGAAAGATATCTAAATGATTTTTGGGGGGGAAGTTCACCAAAAAATGACCAATACTATTTAATGTTACTTTGTAATGAACTCCATGCTATCTTTTTTGTTTCTTGGACTGAACACTACTCATGGCCTGAAATTTATTATAAAGATTTTGGATTGCTGTGCAAATTGGAACTTTAACACTTGGGAATTTTTCTTCAAATTATCTTTGAACTTGACAAGATGACTGAGTTAACACATATGAATCATAAATAAAACATGTGCAATAGAAAAATATAATTCTTTTTGCAATTAAATACAGAATAAAACACACCAATATTGCATCAATCCTTACATACTAAATAAATTTTATTGGAATTCATTATTCAACTAACAATAACCAAACTGAACTCAACCACTAACATATCCAAAGCTTGTGGCCTTGTTCCAGTCAGTGGGAGGAAACACATGTGCATATGCTCAGTGGAAAAACACTCAAAATTGGTTCATAGTTCATTGGTTCTATCTGTATTTAGTTAACTTGTTATTGAGCTATTTTTAAAGACAATTTTATTATTATGCAAATAGAAACAGAGAAGCAGTATATGTTTATAAAGAAAATTATTATTATTATTATTATTATTATTATTATTATTATTATTATTATTATTCTGTAATGTTCAGCCCTCATCTCATTCTTAACGTTATCAACATGCCTTTAACAATTTAAAAGTGCTTTGAATTGTGGAAAATGTAAAACGCAAAATTAATGGAAAACATAGGAGGCAGGAGTGAATGTTCACTTGCTTTCTAGCTTGACAGGGTACAAATGTCAAACTGGGCAAGGTTCATGCTGGGAATAGTTGCAATAGCCATGAGAGGGCACACAGCATCAGCAGAGAATGCTACGGAGAAAACTAACTAATGGGGGCCATTGGTTGAGGGAATAAAGATTAAGCAGAACAGCTAAGGTGTCAAAAAGAGAGAGTAGCGCAGAGAGACAGCAAAGGAGACCAGGGCCAGCAGTTGCAATGAAAGAAGAAAGATGCAATGTAAGAGAGGCAAGCAATGACAGGACAAGAAGGATGAAAAAAACATTGGGTTTGATTTGTATGATTTAAAGCATGCTCTGGCATGAGGGTAGATCAATAAGTTTCCAGCCTCACCGATAAGGCTTATTGTATTCACAAAATCCTTATCTGGCGTCATACCTTATCTGTTAAATAAATAATTACAGCTGTAACTTCTCATCTTCTGTGTTCAGTTGTTCAGATATAGTTGCATAAAGAAGGGTATGTGTAGAATATTGTAACATGTTCAATAAAGTATCAAGCTATTATTAAGTTCTTCACAAAAAAGGACTTACTCCAAATGAAATTAAACAGTGATTAGACAGTGTATATGGGGAAGCATCCCCCTCATATTCTACCACAAAAGATTAGGCCAAACTTTTTCGAATGGGTCGAGAAAGCATTGCAGATGACAAGCATGCAGGTTGGCCCTTGGAGGTGCTCACTCCAGAAAACATCATGCTTGTGGAAGGAGATATTATGGAAGACTGATGGCTCAAAGTTACAGAAATAGAAGCAAGGTTGGGCCTTTCTGAAACAAAATGCCTTTGAATTATTCATGAACATTTAAACATGAATAAGGTTAGTGCAAGATGGGTGCCTAGACTTCTTTCCTCAGTCCAAAAGCTGCAATGAGTAATCTGTTATCAGGCATTTTTGGAACTCTGCCATGGCAATGAGAGAGAAGTTCTGCAAAACTTTTCTTCTCATTGTTACAGGAGATGAAACTAGTCCTCTACTATGAACCCTTCCAATAGAGAATCAATGGAGTGGCGTAAACCTGGCAAAGCGCCACCTCTAAGGTTAAAGTCATTCACTCAACGTAGAAGATCATGGCCACAATCTTTTGGCACTGTGAAGTAATACTTTTGATTGACTTCAAGGAGAGGAACACCATAGAAATGGGGAGTACTATGCTGGCCTACTGCACAGACTACATACTTCCATCAAAGAGAAAAGGCGAGGAAAGCTGAGTGATGGTGTGTGCCTTCTTCACAACACACCTGTGCACACAGCTGTTATTGCAAAAGAAGCTGCGAAGAAATGTGGCTTCAAGGAGATCAACCATCCACCAACCATGCTAAAGCCCATGTCTAGCTCCCAGTGTCTATTTCCTCTTCTCAAAACTCAAGAAGGATCATCGTGGAAGAAAATTTAAGTGTGACAAAAAAGTGATGGATGCCGTTTATGCCCATTTTGCAGACTATTTTTGTGAGGGGATAGAAATGTTAATTCAAAGACATGAGAAGTGTATTGCAATAAAGGGTAATATAATGAAAAGTGAAATATAGTTTTTGTCTCTATCATACCTAGAAAATGGTTATGCCGAAAACTTATGGACCTACCCTCATATTTATAGATAATTGTCTACAAACTATAAATAAGATGAATAATTTGGATAATATGTATACCTAGTAGCTTAGGAGATTTAAAACAAGAGTCAATGGTATTTCACTCAAGGGGTTAATAATCCTAATTCCTCTGGCCCTCCCTTGTAAGCCATGAATGCAAAGAGGCCTGACTTATACTCCACTCAGCTGTAGTTGAGTAAGCAGCAGTGAGACAGCATCTATCAACACAATACTAAATCCTGATACCTCAATATTTGTTGTGTGTGGAGCACAGTATAAAAGCACCAAAGTACAGGACCTTGCTCATAATTGACAAACATTTCTAGTTCGTTTCTTGTCCCCAAATTACACCTCAATCCTACAGCCCCTGGGATCAAGGAATAATTCATATAGTAAGCTGCACTGTTGAGCACATGGTACAATGTACAGTCTTGGATAGAAATGTTGCATGGAAAATGAAGGTGTAGTTATGGTGAATTGCTTTGCCAAAGCTGATATAGGAAGGATATCCATGAAAATAAAATCCAAGCATTTACCTAGAAGTAGAAAATGATTGGACACTTCTGTATCATAAACTTTATGTTCCTGCAAGCTGATGGTGAAAGACTTTGTTGATTTAGTTGCAGATATAATAAGGAAAATGAAGAGACAAGGGAGAGTATAGTGGCTGAAATAAACCTCAGAATAGCCTGAACTGGTGGATTGGAAAATGGAAAGAGGAATTTAGTTACTCAGTTAGCAAACTCGTGAAATTAGGAGACAGGAAAACTAGTACAATCAAATAATAATAATTTCAAAAAACCTAAAAAACCAGGAAAATTACAGGTAACATGCCCAAATAATGTTGGCCACAAAATACTGAGTAAGGGTACAGGATTGGATTGGAAAGTGGAAAAGGGGATTTAGTAACCCAGTTAGCAAGCTCATGCAATAAGGTGACAGTAAATCTGGTACAATCACATCATAATAATCCCAAAAAACCCCAAAATTGGGAAAAAACAAGGAAAATACAGGTAGCATACCCAAATAATACTGTCTACAAAAATCATAGTAAGGATAGAGGATTTCAAAATAATTTCTCAATACTACAGAATAAAGATGACTGTCAAATCCCAACAGCATCCTTTGTAGACATATCCTTTCAGAGCTCTATCAATAAGACAATATGATAAAACAGCCAATCAAGGGGGAAGGGGGGCGAAAAATTCCAATCTTTGTAGACAGCCACAGATGACATTTGAGAGAAATAAAATAGCTCATAACCTTTACTAATAAGATTATACAGTCAATAAACCCAACGGCAACAAGAAATTTTATTGTTTCCAGAATATTTCCTATTATTTTCAATATATTTTATCCCTCATTGCAATGATAGTCAAATATTGGAGAAACTTCAATGGGACAATAAAATAATAGTTATATATTTTAATTTACTTTGTCTTTAAATCCAACATTTTACTTTTCAGATTAATATTGACCACTTAAAGATGATTTCCTGTTAAATATTTTGTAACCCTTCTTAGCCTATTTCATTTTGTTGGTTGGTCAGGCATATTTGTGCACCATGTGCCTCAAGGGCACATTTTACCTGCGCCTTCCATTTATAGTCTTTATACATTAGTGATTATCTATAATGGTAGTTGTAAAATGGAAGCAAATCACTCTAGAGACTAAATGACATTATTGATTTAGATAAGGGAGTGATGCAGATCATAGTGCTAAAATGTATGGATTTATACAATCATCACTCAATATTCATAAAGAAATGCAAGAAAATTGAATGCAAAGTTGCAAGTGAAAAAATTAATCCTGCATGGAAGTGTTTAAATCTGTGGTAGCAAAAGATGACATTGCTACCTTAAAGTGGTTTGATGAAATGAAAGCACTTAACATTCCTATAACGGACCCTATTCTGTGTCATAAAGTATTTTATTTTTGCCCGTGTACTTGGTGATTCCAACTTCAATGTAAGCAATGGAGCAGCAATATTTTAAAGAGAGACTTGGTGTCATTTTTAAGGTAGTAATGGGAAAAGAAATATCTTCTCCCATTGGTGATGCTAATTCTTGTTTAATTCATTTCTGGTATAAACTCCCTTTTAAAACACAAATATGAGTGCAACCAAACCCATCAATAAAATAAATCCTCTGATATAATGATTTTTCTGGTTCTTAAAATGTTACATTGAGGTTAACTGTAATTATCATATCCATAAAGTGTAATTACAGATGCAAAAAATAATTACCTCCATCTTCATTGAATACCTTTCTATAATATAGTTACTAAATTAATTGAAGCAAAGCAGCTAGGTATAGATATTAGTCTTTCTCACATTGTATAACTATCATGTCTTTTTGCACTTAATTGAAAATGAGATGCTACTACTCATTAACTACCTTAAGAGAAAAAGATGCAGTGGTTATGATGAAATACCAGCTTTTCTTGAGAAGCAGTGTGCAGAATATTGGGTTAAATATTCACTAATATTTGTAATATATCGTTCTCAAGTGGTTGCTTCCTTAAAGCACTGAAGATAGCAAAAATGAAACCACTATTTAAAAATGAGGATAAAAAAAACTGAAAATTATAGACCACATCTTTATTGTCTGTCTTTTCAAAACTTATTTATAAGTAATTGATGGCTTTTCTAGAAAACTATGTATAATTTCAGAAAGGCAAAAAAATAAATAATGGAATATTTTTCTTTTTGGGAAACATCTTAAATGCAAAAAAAGTTAAAGCAAAAGTTGCATATTTTACTAAGGCTTTCGATGTGATGGACATTTTATTACCAAAGTTTGAAGCTTATGGTATTAAAAGTATTGCAAACAAGTGGATTATTATGTATCTTAATACTAGAACACAGTTACTGATTATGGAAATTCATTTATATGGTATACATAGTATTTAATTTGTTTACAATTTTGGTAATTAAAATTGCACATTTGTTATTTTGTGTTTTCACACAAACCTGTATCTTCCGTCATATAAATAAATCAACACTAATCTTACAAGTTAATATAAATAATGACAAGACTAATTATGAATTTCAATATACATGCTCTTATTAATGATTCATACTGAATAGAAATGGAATACACATTTGAAAAGAACATAATAGTACAAAATTTAAGAGCCATAATTGACTCAGACCTATCTTGGAATGGATATATATTCTTACCTTGTGCAACACATTAGGCCAAGTATCTTAAGCAATTTGCCTATTTACAAGGTGATTTATTTGAAATGTCAGAAAAGTAAAATGTTATATACATTCAGCTGTCCGATGTGGTGGTGCTAGTGTGTATGAAACACACAAAATGGTGGTCATGCTGCAACAGTTCTGTTCTGTGCATTGTATAGTAGGCAAAATTTTCAAATCCTAGCAAGTTTTTAAACACTAGGGCACTTAATATTGATGTAGAGTTGGTTTAGTGACATTTATGCTTTACTTACTTGTTTTTTTTTAATTAGACATATTTCGGGAACATTCACTCCTATCATCAGCAGCACCTAAACCCAAGATCACGGGTTCAAACCCGGCCAGGACCAATGGATTTTTTTGGGGCGTAAAAATTCTAAGTATGGCTTCCTTCGGAAGGGAAGTAAAGCTGTGGGTTCCGTGTCGTACATTTATGGCATGAACAAGAACCTCAAGCCTGAAAGAGAGGCCTCTGAGCAAAATTTGTCGGCCGTTTCACGCCCTGAGTTGAATGGGACGCTGATGACCTGAGCTGTTAAAGAGTGTTCATAAATAAACCATTCTAAAAAATAAAAATTCTATAATCAGCAGAAGATCAACTTTTTCTTGCATACTCAAGTGCTTCATTACTTTACTTATGTATAACATTAAATAACAGAATTTGGTACTAACCTTTATTACAGTAGATGTTGGAAATTGTCCATTTTCCCAGATATTATCACTGACATGCATCAATTTCCCACCACTAATGAACTTAATTTCATTTCAAATGTTTGTTTTAAATTCCTCCAGGTGTGAGTGTTAAATATATTCCTATTTTTCAACGTCACCCAAAGATAAAAATCACAAACCATAATGTAAGATCTGGGGAATAATAAGACCATAAATCAGGGGCAGTAATTCTGGGAGCAAATGTATGCACAATTTTGTCATGAATTGATGAGCAATCTTTGGTTTTTTATTTCTAGTTTTTTCATTTATTTATGGAAGATCTTTAACATCTCAGGCCATCATCACAACATCCCATTCAATTCAAGACATGAAATGGCGATAAATTTTGCTCAGAGGTCTCTTCTTTCATGCTTGAAGTTCTTTTATGTGCAATAAATCTACCTGGGACCCACTGCTTTACTTCCCTTCTGAAGGAAGCCATACTTAGGATTTTTACGCCAGAAAAAAATCCATGGACCCTGGTCAGGATTGAACCAGCAAATTTGGGTCTATGAGGCAATTATGGTTACCACTAGACTACCAGGATCTGTTTTGTTCTGCCATACAACCTTCTGTACCTGATTTATGGCCAGAAGATGAATATATGACGATGCAGTGAATATTTCATCATTTCACAGCATTACTGCACCATTAAAAAAATCTCACTTTCAACTGCACAACATAACTGCCTGACTCTGTCAAAATCCCATTTACAACTGACTGGAAGAGAGAATGACCCCAAGTGTGCCACAGGGGGAATCTCAGATTGCAGGAGTTAGGTCTGCTGGTCATTCATTCTGAGTTGCAGGACTTTTAAACTGCTCTCATTGTATATAATGCTTTCATTTTCTAACATCTCAAATGGATCATCCTGTATATTATATACATTTTGAGAATAATAAATTTTGGTTATTTACCCTCCTTGGAAGCTTTGAATTTATCATCTATGGTCTTTAAATGATGATGATAATCATCATCATCATCATCATCATGTCATACTGTACACCCAGTAATTTTTTTTTAAGGAATTCAACAACATAACTTACCTACCATGCATAAATTAGAATTTTTTTTTTAATAATAAGCAGTTTTTTTAAGAATAATGGATGTTCTGATGTTCATATACTAGTTTCAGTTAGATCAATACACTGATAATATCATATGCTTACAAAATGCAGCAATTATACATTGCATAAAGGTGTAATCTTATAATAAATTATCATATTCATTTAAAAACCTTTCAAGTAGAGTATTTAATAAAAAATTACAAAGTTTATGTTGTGAAGAAATGCATGAAAATTACATTATATGCATTAAATACATACCTATATATATATAATGAAACTGTTGTATGACAGTCATTTTAAAAGTTCTTGAAAATACCCACAGATTGCACAGCAGTTCCAAATTAGTTTTGTTATTAAAACCTGCCATCTTCCATAAAAACATTTGTGCTATAATACATGGATTGGTCAAGAACTGTGGTAGCTATAGCTGTTTGTTGTGGTGCAGACATATGTATATGGGAAAAATGGCAAATATCGAACATTATGTGATTATTAAGTACTGTTAAAGTAGGGTATGAAGCAACAGAAATTCATTCACATATGATAAAAACTCTAGGGAACTCTACATCATCATTTTCAACCATTTCCAAGCAGACTAAGGAGTTTAAATGTGACCAAGAAAGCTTGAAGATGACCCTGCAGCAGGCAACCAAAATCATGACATCAGAAATTATCAATAAGGTGCATGACATGGCTCTGGAGAATTCATTAAAGATGTTGGAAATTACTGAAGCTCTGGGCTTATCAGGGAAATGTGTGTTTCACATGAGGGAAGAATTGTACTTGATAAAATTATTGGTAATGGGTGTCATGTCTGCTAATTCATGATAAAAAGTGAATTAGAGTGCAAAACTCTCAGTAAAATTTTCAGAGAGATCTTGCTGACTTTATGCATTGATTTATGACCAATGATGAAACATGGGTGCACTACTACACACCTTAAACAACACAGCAGTGTAATGGAAGCATCATGATTCTCCACTGCCAAAGAAGGCTAAGTTAGTGAAAGCTGGAAAAATCATGGCATTGACTAGGATGCCAATAGTGTACTGCTAATTGATTATCTTCCAACTGGAACATCCATTGGAGCACATTAGGCTACCTTTTGGACATGTTGAAGAAAAAAATAAATGCAAAAAAGCTAGGTTGAACATAGAAGAAAATCATTTTGCATCAAACCAATGCTTGCCCTAACACATGTCATTGCAATGGCAAAACTCAATGAATTGGGGTATGATTTTCAGCCACATCTTCCTTATTCCGCTGACTTGCCTACATTGAACTTTCCTGTTCCCTAAGCTGAAAAAATTCCTTTGTGGAAAGAAATTTTCATCTGATTAAGAGTTTAAATATCAGTTGGGGCATATTTTGCAGGCCTGGAGGAATCTGACTTTTGTGATGGGATAAAGCATTGCTGGAAAGTGCATTATTTTTAAGGGAGACATAAGAATAATTTCAAAAAGCTATGCCATCATTTTGGGCTTTACTGAGAACTTTTCAAATGACTTAGGTATGTGTGCAAAATTATTAGGTATAATATAAACCAATGAAGCCAAATATACAAACTGTATATAATTAGTGAATAAATAAAATTTTCAATACAGCAAAATTTCACTATAACAAAGTAAATTCAATGATCTAAAGAGTTTGTTATAGTTACACTTTACTTTTTTTTATGAAGCATCAACATGTAGTGTAGACAATGTTGCAATACCTGCAAGTTCAATAAACACAAGTCTTACTAAAGAACCAGTTAGGAGATATGATAAATGTGATAACATTGTTTTGGGAAGTCTGCATGCATAGTCTTTGACTTGCCAATGTTAACCTTTAGAGTAGGATAGTAGGATAATGGAATTTCCTATGCCTATAAACTTCAAAACAAAATGTTCCAATAGGAAAATTATATTACAGTAGCAAGCTCTTTTATTACTCATATATACAACTACAGTTTTTGATGGAAAATAATATGTATATATATTTATACTGGGATGAGATTAAGTGATGAGATTCATTAAGATTTACCTAAAGCCTCTTTTTTATTAGTTTTTCTAGTTTCTTTATTCTGCTGGACTCATGTTCTGGACTGCTCAGTGACATGCTAAATGAAGCTGGTGGAGCATTTGCTGATCCACTGGGAATCTGAGTTGGCTGCTGTGCTCTGAATAATTCCAGTAGATGATCACTTTTCCTCAGACCCTGGTTACAATAATGCAAAAAAATTACATTTTAGAATATTCCTTTCCCCTAAATACACACAGCAGACACTTTATAAATGCTGAACAGGCACAGATGTTTGTTGGCAAATAGAATTTATTTTCATACTATCTTATGCAGAAACAAAATTAATGTTAATTTCAAGGTCATTCCCCTAAGTAGTTTTGAATACTGGGAATTTTCACAGTGAATTTGTTATATCATATTTCTAAATTTATAAACTTATAAGATACTACAAAAATAAATTCCTTTTTGGTAATTCAAAGAAGCAGAAACTGCATCACCAGTTTGTGTCTAAGTTTAAGCTAGCATCCAAATGAGTAATAATGATATTCTTATTAAAACACTAAAACATACCTCACATCAACCAAACAGTAGGTAAAGACCAGAACTCCCTCCCCTTCACTTTTCCCACAGTGGTGTAATCTTTTACATATATGTAAATTTACTAAAACCAGTCAATTTGAACTAATTAATATGGTAAATCAACAATAGTTTTTATCTTCTAATGATATCCCCCATACCTCCATAAATCCTTATGATATGCATATGCATATAAAGTTGAATTAAGGACAAGAAATAATTATTCAATTGAATTAAAAGATTTATAAAAAAGCTTTTAATACCTATAAATTTGTATAGACCACAGTAAAAATGAGCACTTGATCTTCACAAAGTATAAATACAATTTTAACTAATATACAATAAAGATCATATCATTAATATTAAATAACTTTTCCAAGTGCCTTAAAAAGTAAGAATAATCCACTTGCCAGTTTAGCTGTTATAATTTATGGTGCAAATTAAATATAAATTGCAATTTTGATTTTTGGCATATGGGCATGTAAAACCAGCCAAAAGTTTGCAAAGAATAAGTTCACAGTTTGGGGATAAGATGCTTCTAAGGCACTAGTTTATAGAATTTCACAGAAGAAAAGGAAATGTGGAAAATGAAAGTCACCAATGTTGACCTAGGACGAGTGGAATGGAAATTAACATTCAGGACTTTATCAAGGTGACCAATATTTGATGCTTTCTGCAGTCACTTCTGAGAATGGGATAAGTTATGGAAGCATTTAATCCATCTATTCTGATCCCTTGTCCAAAAGAGAATCAATGGAGTGGCATAAATCTGGCAAAGCACTGCCTCTAAAGGCTAAAGTCACTCAGTCAACCAAGAAGAACATGGCCACAATCTTTTGGGACTGTGAAGGAATACTCTTGATTGACTTCAAGGAGAGGAACACCACAGTAAATGGGGAGTGCTATGCTGGCCTACTGCACAGACTATGTGCTTCCATCAAAGAGAAAAGGTAAGGAAAGTTGAGTGGTGGTCTGTGCCTTCTTCAAGACAACAAGCCTGTGCACACAGCTATTGTTGCAAAGGAAGCTGTGAAGAAATGTGACTTCAAGGAGATCAACCATCCACCTTACAGCCCAGATCTAGCTCCCAGTGACTGTTTCCTCTTCTGAAAACTCAAAAAGGATCTTCAAGGAAAGAAATTTAAGTGTGACGAAGAAGTGATGGATGCCATTTATGCCCATTTTGCAGACAAGACTTCTGATTATTTTTTGGGGGGATTGAAATGTTAATTCAAAAGAAGTGTATTGCAATACGGGTAACTATATTGAAAATTGAATTATAGTTTGTCTTTATCTTACTTACCAAATGGTTAGGTTGGAAACTTATGGACCTATCCTCATATTAGAAAAATGACATATTCAATTTTTATTTAAATTGGTTTCAATAAATTAAATAATAAATAAACAAAAAAAATTATAAAAAAATTATATTTGATTCCCCTCATATGATGAATGCAGTATGTACATAATGAGATTGCAGTTTTAAGCTATAGTTATAACTGTTCTACTCCATTGTTACAATTTCCAATTAACTTCCCAATGCAACAAACAGTTAGATAGTATACCGTCAGAAAAGAAGTTGAAAATCTATCATATTAATTGATAGATTAATATAAAATATATACTGGAAAATGAAAAAGAAATATTAGTACCTGACTGAAAAAAACACAGCAGAATCATAAAGAGTAAACAAATAGAGAAATCTATTGTGGCAGCTCATTTTTGGACAGAAAATGATTAAATTAAAGAAAAAGTACAAACCTTAGTACATGGGAAAAAATTTATATCCATAAATTCAAGAATAGGCTAATGAACTTTGACATTCCAGAGGAGAAAACACTAATTTCAGATTCTTCAAATGTCCATCAGAACCAAACAATACATCCTCCTAGTATTATGACAACACTTCCAACAGTTGACAAGTGAGATGATAGGGGAAAAGTTTCACTAATGAAAAGTAAGTTAGTAAAGCTGTAAGAGTGTTTAGTTCGACTCATCACAACATAATAACAACATATAAGTGTATTCCTATAAGGATGTATTAAACATGTTCACACTAACTCCATTTATACAACATTAGAACTTGCTTTGGAGATAATTGCTCTCACTATCAGCTGACTAGTAAGCCAATAGCTGATGATGGAGCAATCACCCCTGAAACATGTCCTAATATTGTATAAGTATGTGGAGTTAGTGTGAACTTATTTAATACATTCTTATAGCATATATTACCACTCCCTTGTCAACTGTTTCCTAAGTGCAATTTAATTAATTTAAGTGTATATTCATCTTTATTCATATTCATATATTTATGGTTCCTATTTAGCAAATTTCAACTTTTCAAGGCTGAGATACGCATCAAGAATTAAGTGCCAAACATACCTTCATATCAAGGACTTTCTGGAATTCTGAAGCATCTGCCTCTGGAAGTAACTTCACAAACTGATCTACAAATGCACGACCAGGATCTGCTGGAGCCATCACCACTTTCAGAATCATTTCTGCTTTTGTCATCCCCTTCACTACTACTTTTGTATAGCTATAATCAACATTTCCAAAACAATTTCAAGTAAAATACACATATTTAGTATAATAATTTCATATATCCATCCTAGAAGACCCATGAGTCTATAAAAAATTAAGCATTAGTTTACATTTAAGTACAGTCTATCATTTTTGGAAATTTAAATTTTAAAAATTGTCTATATGTGATAAAAATCCTTAGAATTTTTATCAACATTAATGTCATCAATAATGATATAAAATAATATAGTATATGTAAATTAGATTATAATGATAAATTTGACCAACTTCATGATAATAGAGCAGTATTAAAGATATTTAAGAACAATTACAGAATTTTAATTTCACTCTTTTTATTTTTAAAAGTTTCTGGGGTAAAGCTTTTCATACTATTTCTGGAACACATTCTCATTTATGTATTCATGGATGTTTCACTTGAACCCCTGAAGATGGTATGTGGAAAAATGGTTAAAAAATGTCGTCCATTGTTAAATAATATGATAAATGAAGGTGCTTTAAAACTGTGCAACACTTATGAGTATCAGCACAAAACTAAAGTCTGGTTGACAGGATTTGCAGAATCAGTTCCCAGCTGAGGATGAGAGCAAAGGCTCTTAAAACAAGTAACTCTAGAAAGAAAACATCAAGTGAGATTAGCATTATTGTATGTTATTTTTAGATCTCCTTTTTGATTATAAAGTATGTATTTTTGAGTATAGTATATTATGTAGTCTGTTGGGATATATTTTCAATACATTTCAAATTAGTGATACCCAATAAGACTCACTAAAATTCTCAGGGAATGGAATGTCAATCACATAATAATTGTAATCAGAGTATAGCATAGTTATAATGTTACACCATCAAAAAATTCTTTAAGATTTTAAATTCCCAATAAACAATTTTTTTTAAACAAAGTAGTAATAAGCAGCAAATAATTACCCACCTTGCAGGCGCCTTGCGATTGACCTGTGAACCAATGGAAGGCAGGTCAAGTAATACTGTTTTCAGCATGTGGGTGTCAAGAAGAAGTTGTTCTGCTCCAACTGTATTTATTGGCTTGCATTTGTAGATATGCTGGATGAACTTTGGTATGAAAGAGCTGCAATAATTCATATTTTATCAGTAATCAGAAAATAAAATGGTAGCAACATTACTATGCAATACATTATCAATCAGTTTCAATTTTGCACAATTTGTGATGTCACCAAAACAGCCCAAGTTTATTCTTGGTGGCTGTCAGTAGAATTTGATAGATGAAGCAGATTTTAGATAATCTTCCCTGAATACTCTAGTTTCCTGTCTCAGCTTGAAATTAGAATTACTCCCTCTACTGCCCTGAGCAGAACTCCAATGCCTTTCTTGACAAAAGAACATTACCTATAATCTTATTTGATTTTGTACACTTTTAATTTAATATAAAGATATAGGACAAAGCTTTCAGTTAAAAAAGGTTTTAAAAACAAAGTTTCAATTTCATCTCAGTATGTAGTTTGGGTAAGAGTGGGACAGAGTTCAGAAGTATATTAAAAAGTTCTTTTCCATAGAAATAACTCTATTTACCATTGACTAAATTTTAATGAAGAGCATTTTTATCTTTATGTGTCTAATATCATGACCTCATTCTACCAAGTAATCAGATTATATATACCTACGCTACTGCAAACTGGTTAACCTTCGGTGCACATGCAATGCCTGTTAAGACTGGAATTAAAGTTCCATCCATGTAGATAATTGACATTCTTCAGTTATCATGCCATCTGTTTTAGTTATATTTGTGTATGCAGTGTGTGGTAAACTTTCTACTCTATATTATTTGTGTATTCGGAGTATGCAAAGAGTGAGACATGTTAGAACAAAGAATATTTATTTATTACTGTTATGTGCAAAAGAAATCATACAAGTATTGCAGGAGAGATTTTCATGCTAAATTACCAAGCGTAACATCTCCATCAGGAAGTGCAAGTTCCAGATTGGTGAACAAAATTCAAACCCAAGGCCTTTTCATTGACAAGAAGCTGAGACCAAAGAATAATGGGGATAACTCAAATAGCTCAAATTCCTTTTTCACCTTGAATAGTAGTTCATATACTATTATTATGATGGTTATTTAAGGATAGTTGGAAATATTTGCTGTCAGTTCCAACCATGCAACATGATTTTCCTCAGTAGGTGGCAACGGCATTACACAGTAACTTCAGGTAGGCAAAATCAATTTCTGATTGCATGGCAGAATGAGGATCCTGTACAATACCAAGGTAAAGTTAAATTTTTGCAATAACTTAATGACTGATATACTCACTTTGCAAATTTCACACAGAATTGCGTGAAATATTTTCTTGACGATGCCAAATTATCACGTATGAGAGGTACAGTTTGCTTCAAATGCACTGTAATAGCTGTCACATAACCACTTTGATCGCCAACAGTCTCAATATTCTGCCACATTATCTACAAGAGAAAGATTAATTAATTCATTTCTTTTTGAATTAAAGAACTATAACGAAAACTAAACCTAAAGCCACAAAAACATTCAAATTCAATTCAATAGGTAACAGCACTGCAGGAATAATCATGACTCGCTCACACTAAGCAACAAAAATATTACATACACATTAACAAATAAAAATTTATTTCTTTAATTAATACATCTACAGGATATATCAAAATAACACCAACAATACTTAGTATGTCAACCAGTCAGTTTCTTTGGATTGTTTTTGGTGTCCTAATTAGTTATACAACCCATTCGCCATCAGCATATGGTGGGTGAACAAACTGTGCCTAATAACTTTCATGCATATGCACTAATCCAAGGTTTGTAGCCTTTGGTAACACAGTGCAGTAATGTTATTGACAGCAGTACAACATGTACCAGTACATAAAAATGGAAATGATCAATATATTGCTTGCATATGGCAATGGCAGATCTGTTGTATGATTGTATGTGGAAAGGTTTCCTAATAGAAAAACTCTGATGTTCTTGGCCACTGAGAGATGATTAAGATAATCTGGAACCTTGAAAGTAAGTATTTTTCCATCTAGAGTGGTTCCACAATTGTAGTATGTACGTATATGTTTTTTGATTTTGTGCTTTTTACATTTGTAGCACTATACAGGTACTCTCATGTTGAGAAATTGTATTGTATGTATGGTAAGCTTTCTGCATAAGTCAGTATCATTCTGTATTTCCATTCTGTGTTAAGGTGTCAAACCAGAATATGGATCATCCATGCATAGCTCGAACACTGTCTTTGAAGGTTTGGGCACACATGCAAACATATTGGCATGTTTAAAATGCAAAGGAACTTGCACAGTGAAGCTAATCATATTAATTGATATCATTGTGTGATTCAGTTGAACTACACACTCTTAAAGCTTCACTTACTTTTCATAAATGTTCTCGAAACTTGTTCCATACATTTATGAAAAATAAGTGAAGCTTTAAGAGTGTGTAGTACAAATGAATCATACAATGATATCAATTAATAAGGCATGTTTTCAATGAACAGCAAGTACATCCATACCATCTGCAGAAAGTTCATACATTAAAAGGAAGGACTATCCAAGACAACAGTTTGTGTAGTGATATTCAAAGCACTGCATACTCCAGCCACAATTCTGGATCTTGATGCTATTCACCAAAGAATGCACTTTTGCTCAAGATGGCATTGTGAATCTGTGCAACATGCATGTTTTGGCAGGTGAAAATCTGTGCCCTCAAGTGATTACAAGTCATCAACACCAGTACAGTGTTAACCTAGGACTGGGATAATTGGTGACTAGATCATTGGGCCATATCAATTGCCAATCACACAAAGAGGACCAAACTATCTCATTTTTCTAAGACATGTTTTGCCTACCCCATTGGATGTGTATGTGGTGCCACTACAGGTGCATCAGATAATGTGGCTGCAACATGACGAAGCTCCAGCTCACTTTGATGCAAATGTGCAGCTCCACCTGGATGCCACATATCAAATTAATGGACTGGTAGAGGGGGGCTTGTACCATTGCCACCAGTCACCAGATCTCATGCCTCTATGAAGAATCTGGTGTATATTACTCCTGTAAGTAGGTCCTTATTTCATGAATCCACACAGTGATTGAAAAATTGAGCACACAGTTGCATTTATTTGATCATGTGCATGCATCTCTGTACTGCCAATATATCTATGCACTGAAGTAGGAGATCAAAATTTGTAATTTAATGCACGATGTGCTGCTTTTATTGGGCTATTTGAAATGTGAAACACACACCCATTACGAAATCCAAACCATTTTCACTTAAACACCACATAGCGCCCAAATCATGTATTTCTGGACAGGGGTTCCCTTTCATAAAATGCTCAGTTTATCATCCCGCTCAACATATTAAACTTGTCATTGTTGTTTTGATGCATCCTGTATATAATATAATGCACAACAATAAGTTAAAATAATCAGCTATTACAATCAAGTCTTACAACTAAATTTCCTCAAATAACTAGCATTAAAATTTTAAAAATTTTATTTCCAGGTATTCAATAAACTATAAAACCTTTGGTTTTCGTTGATAAAGTTTCCATCACCTTAAATTTTCCTGTAAATAAGATAGAAGTCAGAAATAAATAATAAAATAAATACTTGGAAACTGTAAATAACATATCCAAATAAGCAATGGCTTTAATGATAAAACAGGTATTGTGTCACTGCTTGACCATTTTATACTATTACCATTGTAGTATACAAATTATGAAGGTGTTTATTTTTCTAAATATTGTTAACACTTGGTAAACATTGCTGAGGCATCACAGGCAGTAGACAATGGTGATACATAAGACAAAATGATAAACTGGGAAAGGATTTTTTTTTTTAATGGAAAGAAATGTTCCAGGCCTAAGTTTAGCATGCCTCCCTGGCATTTGCCATTTATGAGGACTAAGGAAAACCTGGAAAAATCTCAGTCAGGGAGGAGAATCCTGGCAGGAATTGAACCCCAAACCTCCCACTCATGAGTCCATGTCTTAACAACCTCGGCCACTCGTGGCGATAAACACTATGAACATGCAAAAACACATATCAACATAGCATAACTCCTATACATTCATATATATAAAAAAGTATTATAATGCATTATTCCTTGGTCTCAGACTCAAAGGCAACTTACAATTAAAACCCATATCATTAAAAAAAACAGAATCATTAAACATATTTGATATAATGTAATCAATTTGTTTATACTAAAACTCCACTTACTTTTATAAACTAAGACCTTCTTCCGAAACTAGTCTTAGTTTATAAAAGTAAGTGGAGTTTTAGTGTAAACAAATTGATTACATAAGTGTAGGATTTATCCACTCCACTGTCAACAGCTTCATAAGTACAATATAATATATTTGATATTATTTCACTTTAAGAAGCTTTGAGCCAAAATGAGAATAGTTTATTTTCAATACATACCATCTCATGCTGATGAAGGGCGAAACAATAGAGCAGATCAACTTGCAAAATAAGAATCAGACTCTATGCAAGAAAAAGTATAGAAATAGTCCTAACAGATACAGAATCTATTTCATGAATAAGAAGTAAGAAAATATTTCAGATCTGTGCTCTGATGTTATACCATATAAGAGAAAGAAGCCACAATATTTTTCAGAATGTATGCAGGACATCATGTTCTTATTGAAACCTACTGTATGCTACATAAACTAAAGACAACAACAGTAACAACAAGAGCCTGATGAAATTATGATGAGGCTGCATTACTGCTAATATATTGATATCTGACATTGCCAAATAAATTTGTATATAGTATCACAGAAAGATCATTGCAAATACAAATTAAATATAGAGTTCCTATAAGTTTTAGATTCACATGTTCTTAGGCCATATGTTGCAGCCTGAGAATGTCTTTACTTCGCCTGCCAGCATTTTACCTATAATGTAAGCATCATACTAAACTTTCTTTTTGTATCTTGAGATTTCATAGATATCCTTATTTGTCTTTAGAATGATGATGATGATGATGATGATGATGATGATGATGATGAATAATCTAATTATTCCTTTCATTAAATTCATTGCTGTATATAATATTATGCTCTATACATAAAGTGATAAACTTAGGAACAACATCTTTTCATACTTTGGTGATTAGATGCTGCTGTAGAGTCTTGTTGGAAAATCTAATGTTTGTTCTGGAAAATAGTGATTAAAGCTAAACACTCCCAGACATTTTGTTGATGTCCTAAGCATTGATTTTTAGTCTTTTTTGGCATTTGAGTTGCATCAAGATCCTTAACCAGACCATCACTGACCATGCTGAACCAAGCAAAAAGTCAAGCCTTTTGATTATGTGCTATCATATTGTGTGTCTATAAGGAAATATAGAAAACCCTCTTAAGAGTAGTATATATAATGTTCATTAAAAAGTTGTGAAGTATATGTAAAAACAGTAATGACAAAAATAGATGCACAATTCATACAATATTTCAGATAGCTTAGTATCCCTGTTTGCAGTGTACAGATTACCTCTTGAATACCAGACAAAAAGTCATTATACCTGTTCCAAAAGTTTGATTAGGCACACCAGGACATGGGGTGGAAGGGAGGGAAACCAAGTGGCAGAGTTCTAACAAAAAGCAAAAGTGACAGATATCCAGGATAAACAAAAACTAAAGTGAAAATTAAAGTGTAAGATTAAGGCCTGATGGGATAAGTATTCTATGCAGAAAAGTGGCAGCCATTTCTCTGTCTCTAAGGTTGCTTTCAGAAGCATTAATGTGCAGGACATCGATAAATCATCGATGCAACTTTTCTTATGCGACAGGACATGTGGGCAAATGGCACAGGAATTTCACCTTATCAGACCATCTGTGTTTGTTCATGTACAGCAAAACATTGTAGAGGCCAATTCGATGTAAAATGCCATTTACATGACAGTAGATAAACAATATTCTTGGAGGCATAGTTTAACGAACGGTGTAATTTTGAAATCTGTGCCTAAATTGGGATTATGGAAGTAATGGCATTGAGTGATAAGGTATAGGTTTTACTTGGAATGTTGGCAAGGGTATGAACCATTGGATAAATGAAATGAGTGATTGGGAGCAAACTATAATGAAATATATTCCTAAATTGGGGGAAGCTCTGAATATGAGATGGGGCACAAATCTCCCAAGGAAAAGGCAACAATAAAATGCTATAACATTCTTTTAAGATAGGGCTGACACTCTCAATGTCTGTACTATACATAGTTATGAGATTAAGGAATTTCCTGTCCAAAGTTTATTGGGATGATATAGGTGTTTAAAAGGGAGGCATAACATTTCCGATCTTGGAGCCTTTGTACCAAGTTGCCTAGGTAAAAATCAAGAGATGGAGAATTGTTGCAAAGGCAGTAGCCATGGATAGAACCTCTAGAAATGTAAGTATTGTTGGAGGTGGGTTTTATATGAACATATGTGAGGAAAGATGAACCTTGTAACTCTGTATCAAGATCAAGTAAAGTGGTAGTGATAAAATAATCTCATATACATATATTTTAAGCTGTAAAAGTTAATTTAATATGTAAGCAGAACAAAACAGTGTTGACTGCTAATAAACCATAAAACAATTCTAATTCTCTCAATGTCAGCTTGTGACCAATGCTCCAACAATACCAGGTCTTTTAGCTCAAAATATTTATCTCCTGAGAAATTATTTTTTTCTAGTACAGGTTCAAACAGATCATTTGGTGGCCTGATACAGTGAGACTGTTTGAGTTACATGCCCACAGAGCATGAATGTGCAATGAGAGATACCAATTTTCAATGTCATGTATTGCATGTGTAGGTAGCAGTTTGTAGTTAGGATGAGGGAATCATTAAAGAGAGTCTATATGCTGCTTGATGCTTTCTTTATTATTTATGTCACAACTTAAATATTCTCTTCAAAAACAGATTTTTATGTACAATACATATATGAAAATGTATTCTTGCAGAGAAGTTGTAATGAGATTTACAAAAAAATATCCTGGCAATCATGTTCCACACAGAGAAATTTTTCGCTAATTGTTAATAAGTTATATGACAAAGGCTCTCTTAATGACAAGAAACTTGTTCCAAACTGTGCTGTTCTTATGGAAAATGAAATACAGAAATCCTATGCAGATGTTGACAATGTATTGCTGCTGAGAGGCATTATTTTCAAAAACTCTTATAATATGGAATAGTGTTTATTATCATCACTTTTAAATACATATTCATTTTATGCTTTCAGTGAAAATATAAATACTAAAATAAAAATACTAACCTTACATGCATTGACTCTGTCTGTCTCCCTTTTTCTGATTGTGGCAACTGCACTTCCCCAGTAAGCAGTCATGTTCAGGTGTGCCATAATTCAAATAACCTCACTGTGTTTCTCTGTCATTGGTAGTCTGTTATTCTCATAGAATAAACAAATGAATAATCTAAAAAGTTTCAGCAATTGAAATACTGTGCTGAACAATTCTTATGCTTAAGTAAGGAAATAGTAGGAACACAGCTTTCTTTCATGGACCATTCCATCTTACTCAATACTCACACTTTTTTTTAATAGTGTTTAATGTTTATTTTTGCTGCTGAGGCATCATAAGCAGTGACGCTGGGATACGTAAGATGAAATGAGAAATTGGGAAAGGATGTTTTTAAGGAAAGAAATGTCCAGCCCTAAGTTTTGGGTCCTCCCTGACATTTGCCATTTATGAGGACTGAGGAAAGCCTGGGAAAAACCTCAGTCCTAGCAGAAATCAAACCTCAGACATCCCTATCACCAGTCAGTATCTTAAAGACCTTGGCTACCCATATACGTCTGTACTCACAAATAAACCATTTTGCTGCAAAACATGAACAAAAGGACACACACTTGTACCATGTAGGTTGGTATTTGTATCATGTAGGTAGGTACCTGTAAAACAGTTTGCCATTTCTTCAAAAGCTACTCTTTCTTGTAATAAAATTATATAAATAATGAAATAATAAAAGTTAAATAGTTTAAATAAATAATTATTTTTTTTTTTTTGCTTACTTTGCTCATTGCTGTCAATGCTGGCTCACAAGCAGACTCAAGATCTTGAACAAGCAACTGGATGCAGTTAGAAATTACACTGAAAAATAGGTACATTATAAAACAGAAAGCTGTTTTATCATACTTTTCTATAATGTTACAATTTGGTACCAGTGATATGAACTAATAATTGACATAGCAATCCAATCAAGGCATATTAATAGATTATAACTTATAAACAAGACACATTGCAGGTTAAAAGCATTAATTTTTTATATATAAAAATCTATGTACATAAAACATGATCTTTTTTAAGGAAAGAAACAAATACATACTTATGGAATATGTCTTGTTCCTGTGACAAGTTGATTTGATCAGCTAAGTTAGGGTCAACTTTCTCTTTTAGTTTTTCCTCCAGTTGCTGTGTAGTCTCCAAACAATATTCAGCTGTAGTAAGGATGCTACAAATACAAATAAACATTATAATGTAAAACTATATAATGATAAATTGTACTTTTTTTTTTTTTACTTAATTATCTGATGAAGCCTCAAAATAAAATGCATAATTTGTGAACAGTAATACAATCTGCTAAAAAAATGTAATATTGAAATGCTAACGGTAACAAAATACTACTGGAAGAGAATGTTTTATGCTCTTAGTTATAGTGGGGAGAATTTAAAGGACATAAAAGTAATTTTTTAATTATTTATACAAAGAACATACCTAGTTACTTGACTGCACAAGTAAAACAGGCATCTAAGCAGAGTAATTTGTCAAAATTTCATTTTTATATATTGTCATAAATAAATTTTAAAACATAAAAACTATGCTCAAAGATCTACAAAAAACACTAAAGAATAAAGAAAATTGCATTTATCTTGGAACTGAATAAATGCCAGATTTACAATATCTGGTACACCTTAATAAATTACAAATGCAGGAATATCCATTTAGTAGGCTATAACTATATGGCATTGGCACTCCTGGTCAGCATAACAATAGCTGCTAGTGATAAAGTCCTCTGATTTGCATTACATCAACTGATTTGTAACAAATTATGAAATATATGATGCATGCATTTACCTAAAAAAACCAAGAATGTTAAAATATTTACTTTCATTTTCCAATAATTTTAGAATTTGTGATGAAATTACTTGCAACAGTTCTTGAGAAATAGAAACCATCTCATTACAAAAATTGATTTTCAATTACTCTAGAAAATACAAAAGTCATGCCACCTTTTATCATTTATACTTTCTGTTGTATGATGCTTAATTCTTCATTCTGTGTATTGATTTTGTCAGCATAATTATAATTTCTTTATATTTTTGACTAATTCCTTTTGTTTTCACTGAATTTTTTATATTATAATTTTTTATTAATATTGTAGCACAGTTTGTAATGATGAAATCTATTAACACTGTTTAAAAAGTTGAAGTCTCTTGTATTAGTACATTGCTTTCACTGGGTAACTAAATATTAATGTATGTAATGAGAAACTACCACAAAAATTACTTTTAAGCATCACTGGTTGAAAGATAATGTATAGGCTTAAGCTAAATTAAATTGGGTATCTAAATATATGATAAATACCTAACAAATAATCATCTTTATAACATAAATGAATATATAAGATTTCTATATCCCATTCCAAGATAAAATAAGTTCTTTTGTGTAACTATTAATTTTAATAACTATGTTAGCTTCTATTTTATATGCTCAACTAGCAGTTATTCAATTATTGTATCATTTTTACACATATATATGTAGGACACCATATACATATATGACAGTAATAGTGATGTAATACATTTATCTTGACATCTCCAATAACATCAGTCCTGGTGGTCTAATGGTAACCATACTTGCCTCGTTAACCCAATATCATGGGTTCAATCCTGGCCCGGGTTCATGGATTTTATCAGGCATAAAAATCCTAAGTATGGCTTCCTTCAGAAGGGAAGTAAAGTTGTGAGTCCTATGTTGTAGATTTATGATACTCAAGCCTGAAAGAAGAGGCCTCTGAGCAAAGTTTATCAGCCATTTCACGCCTTTATTGAAGGGGATGTTGATGACCTGAGATGTTAAAGAGCATCCGTAAATAAACCAAATCAACCAAAAATTCTTCCAATAACTATGTTAAAACAGTTCTAAGGAGGAAAATAAATAAACAAATAAATTAATACATTTTGGGAGTAGACACTGTAAAAAACAGAAAAACATAAACAAAATGGGAGTACTCAAGAGAACTTGATAGCATTATCTTTGAACTGAAAAACTCCTTAAAATTCTTTTTCAGAGCTCTTCTTGCTTGCTTCAACATCTAGCTGTAGCATGTATAATTTTTAAAGCTTTAAAGTCATTTTGGGTGTTTGTATATAATTGAGTTGGCTCAATTTAAGTACTTTGTTTCACAAAGAGATGATACTAAGATTTATATGCATAATGGAGTCAGTTTATGATTTCAAGGAGGATTTAAAGTAAAGTTCCTATTATTAGTATTTTGTATTGCTCCTTCCCCTTCTCCTTCTTCCTCTTCTTCAGCATTACAGTCTTCACAGTATGACCTTAACCTCCATAATGACATCCATTCACTTTAATCTTACGCTTCCCTCTTTAATTCTTCTATATCAGTTGGATGGATGGATTTACCCCCTTAATCTTCGTCTTCCAACTTTTCTCTTTTAATTATTTATAGCACCTAACACTATCTGGGAAGCCTATAGGTTTCCATTCCAACTACGTAACCCAGCCATCCAAGTCTTCTCATCTTTATGCATAATTGTGCATGAATATTGATATAGTCTGTTTAATTATTGGTTTGTTTTTATCTATCAAGAGCCTGAATAACAGACGGGACCATATATTTGTCAGTCCTGGTGGTTTAGTGATAACTATACTTGACTGGTAGACCCAAGTTCGTGGGTTCAATCCTGGCCAGGGCTGATGGATTTTTTTGGATGTAAAAACCAAAGTATCGCCGCATTCAAAAGGGACACATGTCAAGATTTATGGCATGTAACAGAGCCTCAAATCTGAAAGAAGAGGCCTCTGAGCAAAATTTATCAACCATTTCACATCCTGAATTGGATGGGACATAGATGCTCCGAGATGTTAAGGCTGATCTGCAAATAAACCAAATAAATAATTCAATAAACCATATATTTGTCTCAATACTTTTCTTTCCCATGTTGTTATGATGGCAATTGCTCTCTCAGATAAAGTCCAGTTCTCATCTGTATATACCACAATGAGTTCAATTACTGTCATATAAATATTTTTTTCTTTACTTTCTTTGAAATGTAAGTTGCTCTTACAGTATCTCAAATAGCCCATACACAGCAATTACCAACAGCAATTCTTTCCTTTATCTCCACTTTAGATCATTATTCTTTGTAATTAGAGAACCTAAATATTTCAAGTAAAATACATTTTCAAACCTGTATCATTTTATATTGCTCCACAACACTTAAATTCATTTATAATTGTTATGGAATAATAGAGGTATTAAAGAGAGAAAAAATTACATAAAAGAATGAGACAAAAAATACTCACTTAGGAAGCTTTGAATAACACTGTCTTTCAAGCAAATTTTTGCACCTTACAGAGAATGAAAATAAGCATTTATTTCTCCATAGGGGATGATTTTCACTTTCATTGGTGCTGGTGGCAAAAATGCTTATAAAATTATCTATGATTTCAGCATACGTTTTCAGCTGAAGTTAGGTATAACTATGCATATATAATTCTATCTAATAATCTTTATTGAATGTGTGCTGTTCTATGAATCTTATATCACTAGCCATTATCAACATGCCTAATGAGAGTGCCAATGCCATGTAGTGTACGTCTTCTGACAATGACTCTTATCATTCCATTTCTATTGTGCAACTTGAAAATTAAAGGGCATTCTTTGCCAGTACAAATATCAATGAGCATTCCTATATCTAAAATATTTACAAAAGGTGTAAGGTGTTCTTGATTCCTTGAATGTTGTGCTTATATCATATATGCCTAAAAAGACAAAAGCCACTGAAGCAAATTTAGTCCTCCAGAACTGAATATTAGCTAAACAGCCCTTTGTTGAGCCAGGAAGTTGCTCCATTAGACAAATTGATATGCCAGTTGCCCCTATAAAAAATAATTTCTATGTTGTAACTTTAATGCAGATTATTTCAGTGTAATGCTAATGGCTTTATTGTGTATATGAATTGCTGGAAAGGCTATGAACATGAAGAGTTGGAAGCAGTAGTTTTTGAGTACTTTGCTTCACTTTACATTCACTTTATAGACATTCTTTTATTTAATTATAATTATACAGAGCGTTCACATAAAAAAAACTATACTGCATGCATTGTGTTTTAAATTCATTGGCTGCGAGCAGCTCTCCCCACTCTTTACCCTAAAGTCTCTCCTCTGACCTTGTAAGTTGTTTAGAAGCAGTGAAGTAGTTGAGCCTCACCAAGATGGGACAGCTGACTCTAGAGTAGTGTATTTCATGTATAAACATTACCACAAATAGGAGTCAGCTCATTGTGTTCATGCAAAAATTCGTTTGTAGTTACCTACTAAATTATCTCCTTCCAGAAAAGCAATTCACGGTAGTGGAAATAAATTTGATTCTACTGGATCAGTGCACAAAAAAAAAAGACACCCAAAAACATAGTTTTAACAGATGATACACTGAATGAATTGGTGCAAACCTTAAATTCATGAACAAAATCACTCCTGAAATTAGCACAAGTTGGGATTTCAGTGGGTTTTGCACATAAAGCAACAAAATTATTATACCTCAAACCAGAAACTTGTCCATTGTTTAAAACAAGGCAACCCAGTAGCATGGGTGCATTATTGTGAATGGTTTTTTTCATCTGTGAATGAAAGTTTAATGGATCCAATGCTTCTGTTCTTTTCAGAGAAGGCCTGGTTTCACCTGAACGGCCATGTGAACAATGAAAACATGTGCTACTGCTGTACTGAAAATTCACATTGTGTACAGGAAAACCCTCTTTATGATAGGAAAGTTGGAGTTTAGAGTACTGTTAGTGCAAGGCATACTATCGATCTGATTTTTTATGAGATAACAATAGATGCAGAAAGGCACAGAAGGGACATTTTGATCCGTTTTTTCAGCAGCTTACAGAAGAAGAGAAATCATATGGGTGGTTTCAACAGGATTCTACAACTGCACATACAGCAGTGGAGTCCATGAATAAAATTAAGAAGTATTTGAAGATAAGAGTGATTAGTGTTGGTGTATGGCCATAGCTCACCAAATTTAACAGTGTATGATTTTTACCTGTGGGGTTACCTGATGGATAGAGCTTATAAAACAAACCCTGACACATTGGAGGAACTAAAGGCAAATATAACAAATGAAATTGGAAACTTTATAGTGGTCGAACTTAAACGTGTCATTGAGAATGTATTTTCTTGATGCAATGTTTGTGTAGCCAAATGATGACATTTCCAGCATTTTCTATGAGGTAAGATATATACAATCTTAGAAGCAAGGTTAAAATATGTTCTTGAGCGGCCACAACATGCCCAGCTGCTGAGAATCAAAACACTGCGCATGTGGGATAGTTTTTAAATGAAAGCTTGGTATATTATTTGTTGATCTAAATTTGGGAATGCATACTGTTACACAGCACATAGGGGGTATATTGAGGTTATATTTGTCACATGTAAATGAGTGGTTGTGCATTCATATGTTACTCATTCTCATTTTTTAATTGGGTGTAAATTATGAATAAATTGTTTACTTTAGTTAATATCATTACATAACTATAGTCTTAAGAATGGGTTTTTTTATGTAATATACACAAGTAAAAATTATTTTCTTGCCGAGAAGAAGTAAGACAATTTGCAAGAAAATATCCAAGTAATCATGTTGCAGGTAGAGAAACTGTTCACTTACTTGTTAAAAAGTTATGAGAGACAGGATCTCTCAATGACAAGAAATGTGTTCTGAATCGCTGTTCTTAGGAAAGAAAAGGTAGATGAATACAGGAATTTCCTATGCAGATGCTGGCAATGTTTTGCAACTAAGGGGCATAATTTCCAACATCTCTTATTACACAGGCTAATGCTTATTATCAGTTTAAATACAGTATCATCTAATGCTTTTAGTAAATATATAAACACAACAAATTATCTCCCTTTTTCCAGTTGCGGCAGCTGAAATTTGCCCAGGAAGGGGTCATGCTGGTGACTCATAACTCAAATAGCTTCACTATATATAGATTAGTGCAAGTGAGCCAACAAACAGCAAAGGGGTGTGGCAAAGCAACATTTTGATAATAGTGTAACTGAATTTCTGTGACATTCATCTGTGGCAAATAAAATTTTCTAAGAATCTATAAGAGAAAACAGTATCTGAAACAAAGACATAGAGTTGCTTAAAAATTTAGGTGTGTTGGATTCAGTATTTTATGAAAAAGTATTTTTAATATTTATGATTAAACAGTACAGGTCTGTAATATACAATGAGGTTTACAACACTTTGTGGTTGCATATGCAAATGCAAATAAAGATGCTTCAACTCATATTATCAGTTATTTATATTAATCTCAGATCAAAATGTTAACACTAACATCCTAAATAAATATTACAATGATTTGTAATTTATCTGCTGCATATATGGTACTGTACCTGCATACACGAGCTTGTTCTTCTCTGGTGTAGCGAGTAACTTCCCCCTCCTTTAGAAAGCTCTGAAAGTTCTGTATTAATCCTGAAGTTGAAAGATCTCTCAGCTCACGTGTGATGTTTGACATACTGCTCCCTAAAGATGACTGTGCTGTAATCCTATTCAAAGAAAAATTGCTATAATCAGTATAGGCAGAGTTTAAAACAGCTTTAAAAGCAAACTTAGTCAGATGTGCACTAACTTTGGCAAATTGTTCTGTAGAAGCTGCACTGCATACTCTCTCAAAAAATGCCGAAAAGTAGCTGCAAGTTTCAACATTGGTTCTCCAGTGCTCAGTTGCGTACATTGCACCATGCATTTCTTATAGAATACAAAGAGATCAGCACATGATGACAGCACTGCTCCTGATCCTTCTAATGGTAAATCACCTGTAGATCCAGATTGCTGCTGCTGCTGTTGTTGCTGTTTTGCATCTTGTACAAACCTTTCTATCAGATCAGCCAGATTCCTAAAAAAAAATAAAATTTGGAAGTGTGCATATGATAAAATTGCTTTACTTTGTGATACTACAAAGCAACAGGTTAGGAGAGAAAAATTCAAAGTTCATTGCTTTCTACTGCAGTGTTTGCAAGCTACTTAGCTTTGTAGAAACTAGTATAGTATTTATTTTTCTTTTTCTTTCTTTTATCGCCTTTTCTCTCTTATAATTTATATATAGTACACTTACACACACAGAGACTAACAAACTATCCCATAATTCGTGCCCATGGACAATGCCATGGGTAGGAACCCTGAACAAAAGATGTTAGTGACCAAATAAGCCCAACAAATTTCTAATTGCACAATTTGGCAACACTGTATAATGCAGAATGTGTTATATCCTGTTCAATGAAAGCTGATTTGCACTGTTAACAAACATATCTTTCCATGCTTATGCTGGATGGAACAATGAGAGGCTCTATGACTGGACATGAACAGAGATGGAAGGAGTAAGGCATGTACATTGAAGCAAACTTCCCTCTATTAGCTCTATAATGGCCATAGAGTTTTATTAACAGTACAGCAATTTCATACAAGATTAAAGTGATAATTGTTTGAAAAA
This sequence comes from Metallyticus violacea, assembly GCA_030762175.1. Classification (NCBI taxonomy): domain Eukaryota; kingdom Metazoa; phylum Arthropoda; class Insecta; order Mantodea; family Metallyticidae; genus Metallyticus; species Metallyticus violacea. The sequence goes on from CM060839.1 coordinate 46,240,213, forward strand.
ATTTTGCACCTATTTATTGAGCATTTTATTTATTAATAACTTTAAATAATAGGCTGAACCCAGTATATATTTTGTGAAATATTCACAAAGGAGTAGTAGTATGACATTTGTGCTATTTGTGCATTTGTTGACATTGTACCTCAGCTTTCATTAAAACAGAGATTATTGCATGCACTTTATTTGATGTTATGATGGCTCAATTGATAACATTGCACTTAGTATTTGTGCAATGAAGGTTTGCACCCCTTCCTTTCTGATATATTTTTAAATTTATTTATTAAAATTTCTTTTCAGTCTCAGCACATTTTGTACAAGTCTTATTTTAAATGTGGTGCTAGTTCTATGATGCTGTTTTTATAAATGGTACAATTTCATACGACATGAAACTTGAAAAATAAAAAAATACAGTATTTCTTACTAATAAAAAAAATTTGAGCTCTACAGAGCATGTATTATTTCATTCAAAAAATTGGCTAATGATATGACATAATTTTTAAATTACTCTTTAGTGAGTTTAATTATCGAATCATAGATAAATTATGTAGGCCATGCCTTTTTTTGACATCGGATACTGTTCTTTTGTTTTGTTATCTTCATCTTGACTAAAAATAAATGTCACTGTTAACAAAATTTTATTAATTTTTTAAAAATATTTATTAAGAGTGTTATGAATGTTACAAAAATAATTAAATTTATTTATGAAAGGGTTGGAGAGGAATATTGTTACAATTTACTTATAAATTCCTGGTCAGTTTGCCACAATTCAGAATCATTTTTTTCCTTTAAAATGTTCTGAAACTCTTATTAGATACATTAATTTCAAGTCAAAAATAAAGTTAAATGAATATTTCTTTTAAATCAAATTATATGATTTAAATTCTATATTTTCAGTACATCATGTCAGTAATAAAAGCAGAACACTCTAGCTTAATTCTTTGAAACAAAAGAAAGCACATGCATAAAGGAATAGAGTAATAGTTTTGATTAGGCTCAGTAAAAATAACTATGAAACCACAAAGTGACATAAGATTCCACTTAAATCTCAACATAGGATACATTAATAGAAATATTTATGATTTATACAAACAGTGCAGAGGTTACTTCATATATTTTGGTTTATTTTTAAGCTTTCATAACATTAATTTATTCTAACAGTTGCCTACTTCAACTGCAAATATGGAAGCTGACAGAAGCAATGTCTATAAAAGTGTGCAATAGTAGCCTAAGTATAAGATAAGTATGAAAGATATGAAGGTAAAAGCAATGAATGGTAGCACAAACTAAAACAGCAACACAATTTACTGCATGTAATAATTAAAAAAAATGAAAAGCACATAGAATAATAAAACTAGTTAAAAATTAAAAAAAAAAGGAAAAAATAAAGACTTGCCTGAAAAAAGAACTGGCAGCTATCCAGAGTATTACATCTTTTGTGTACCAGCTTTCAGTACTTACAGCTTATTACTCTAAATATCTTGCTCTTGTTCATTATTTATTATATTCTATACTATTCCTATGTACTTCCCAGTTTTTGATAATAAGAAATGTATATACAAACATTTAATAAATGTTGGTAACTTCCATCACCGACATGGCATACACATATTTAAAAAAGTATATTCTACATAGCAGAAAATAAATTAAGAAAAAAAATATGCTGCATACAAATACTCAGAATTTGCTGTTAACAGTCAATTAGAAAAAGTCTAGAGAAAGTCTTTAAGAGCACTGGCTTGCACTACTTTGTAGGAAAACAAATTTCATCTCATTTCCAGTTTTCAAATTAAAAAAGTTCAGCATATAAGGCACATGATCCACAGAATGTATCATAGCTTTATATTTAAAAAATCCTAAGAAAAGTGCCTCTACCACAAAATTATCCACTGCAGAAAGAAAGTAACCTAAATTTTATGCACCATTAAATTTCATTTCTGCCAAGCACAAAAATTCATATAGCATAAAATGCTAGATTATCTTACCTCTCTAAACTTTTAATGTATATGTACAGGTAAGGTTCAAAACATTTGCCTATAATACCATGGAATGGAGAGAGCTTTGGTTTTGTTATTTTTGGTTCATTTTTCTTTTCTTCCATGTCTTCCTGAAAAGGATTAGTGGACTGCTGATTTTCATCTGAATTTTCAAATGGATTTGTTGATTGTTGTGTCTGGAAAAAATGTTCCTCATAAAATAAAGTAGTATATTAAAAAACTGAATAATGCAATATACTGAATATCCATTTCTGTTATTTACACAAAATGACTGTCTACTTTTAAATGTAAATGACCTCTACTAATATTAATGTACAGAAATTATTTTTTTAATTTTCAGATTAATGTCTGGTGTAGGTATTACAATGCCCACGGTACAACTGGTTGAAAAATTAATCATACAAATGCAAGGTCTTTAGTTTGCCACGGGAAGATACATTTCCATTATGGTGCCAAGTATGAATATCACTCCATGAGTTGTCACTGAATGAAATGACTATGATGGAGATGTGGAAACAATGCTCTTCAACAAGAAAATAAATGGATCCTACTTTTTAATAGATAAATACCATAAAAATTTATTTAAATAACTATCAAAATGATGTTTTTCTGTAATCCGTTGCACCTTGTTCCTTCAATTTACATTATCTCATATATGTTCTATGTGTCATGTGCACACACCTGTATTAGGATTGATAAAATTTATAATTATTAAATTTAAAACTAATAATTTTCTAATAATAATGCATACAGATGTGCAGTTATTTAATTATGTGATTTTTCCTGTAAGAATAGTGTAAAAAGAGAAAGGAATGAAATGTTAATTAATATTAATTAATCAAGGAAATCTGGAATATGGAATATACAGAAAGAAAACACATGCAAATAATCACATCAAAGCGGACAGTTTTAATCCCACAGCACACAAACATGCAGTTATCAACAGTTTAACACACTGGCTAGTTAACCTATAAATTAGCAAAAAAGAATATTTTAATGAATACAAACAAATCAAAAAGGTGCAGAAATTCAAGAGACAAAAACATATCAAAGAAACCACAACACTTTCAGCAAGAAAAGATAAACTAATTTTTAAAAACATCACATATCATCCATGAGCTACAAAAAAATTTCAGAATATTCTTAAAGATTTTAATATCAGGTTAGCACCGGTTAACAGATTTAATGTTAAAAACCTACATGTTAAAGCCTACCTACCTGATAGATAATGTTATTTTTTTTTTGAGTAGTGTTTTACACCCCTTTTTACTACTGAGCCACCACAGGCGATGGACACTGATGATACACGAGATGAAATGATAAATTCAGAAAGGATATTTTTTGAGGAAGGAAGCATTCCAGGCCTAATTTTTTAGGTTACCTCCCCAGCATTTGCCATTTATGAGGACTGAGGAAAACCTGGGGAAAACCCCAGTCAGGGAGGACGGTCCTGACGGGATTCAAACCCCAAACCTCCCACTCACGAGTCAGTGCCTTAATGACCTCGGTCACCCGTGGCGGTCTAGACACTGTTAATGACAGTATTTCACAAGAGAAAAAAGCAGGTATTTAATTTGCGCAGAATGTAAAAAATTCAACATTGGAAAAACAAAGAGAAACATAGGCACATGGTTAAAGGAACATTTCAGGAACTTAAAGTACAAGCAAATAGATAAATCAGCAGTAACATCATTTTCGGACAGAAAATCATGACATAGTTAATAAAGCAGAATTATTCAAATCAGTACAAGGACCTACAGAATTAGCAACTTGGGAGAAAATCTACATCTACAAATACAAAGACAGTCTAATGAACTTCGACACTGCTGGGGATGAAAACATAAATTACAATTTAAAATTATACACTATGGGTAACTTATTTACACACTTCACTCACTATATTTCCCTAAATTGGGACAATGTTTTGGGAACCAGCGTTGTTCCAACTTAGGAAAATATAATGAGTGAAGTGTGTAAATAAGTTACCCATAGTGTATCATTTTAAATATGATGACTTCACTGCAAACAGCTTCAAGAATTATGCATATAAATTACAAGTTTATAACACTGCCACCAGAGCTGAATACACATTCCCAAAGCTTAACGAATTATTCGACACATGAATTTTAGCCAAGCTGATGATGAGAATGAAATGTTCTTGAAACCTGTTCTATATATTGTGACAAGTAAGTGAAGCATTAAGAGTGTTTAGTTCAACTAAATCATACAATAATATCAATATGATTGGCTTCACTGTGCAAGTTCCAATTAACATTTTAATTAATTAATCAATCAGTTTATTATAGTTTCCATTATTATTATTATTATTATTATTATTATTATTATTATTATTATTATTATTATTATTATTATTATTAATTATTTTCCATAAAATCTTGGCATTCATTATTGATTATGGCTTTTTGGGTAATCAGCCATGTCAATATGATAAAAATCCATAAATTTTAATAAAACTGAATCAATTATAGACCTCCATCTTCAAGATACACAAAAACTACCATATATATCAAGTACACAACATAGATCTACCACTTTTCCATCTACTGCCAGGCCTCTAACTTACATCCTGGGAGTCACTGTCAGAACACACCCATACTCCAATTGGCTAGCGCTAAATTTCATTCTAAACCAATCAGCGTGTATCTAAGTTGGTTATCTATCCACAGAGCCTTACATCCTCCTTTCCTCTTTATGTTTCAAAGAAGCCATAATCAATATTCGCAAATTGTTTCCAGTTCATTATATGCCAAAAACTAAATGAATAATATAAACATGTGCTATTTTAATGCATACATTGGTATTGTTGTTCATATGTATGAATTATTTTTTAAAGTTATAAAATCACTTTATAGAACTTTTGTTGTCATTTTATGGATAATTTTTCAAAACAGTTTTAGGGCAGTCAAAATACCAACTGAGTCATAAGCATAATAATTCTGAATATATGCATTTTTAATAATGTTCTGTCTTAGAAATCCCACTACTTCATGCAAGTTATGTTCTATAATAGTTGTGTCATCTATGACTTTGACATCACAAGAGTGGCATATTTGGGTTTTGTTGGGCAATGTAACAGATGTACATAGAAATATTCTATTTATGTTGTTTTCTTAGGTCTATAATGATTAGTTAAATTTTGCTTCGGCTCTTCTGAAAAATGACTTTGCAAAATGAAAAATGCAATGGAATGGTAATTCACAAAAGAGAAAATGTAATTATTGTTGGTAAACGTAGTCAAAGGCCTTAATAAAATATAGTCAAGTGTAAAATTGGAGGGTATAAGTTTGAATCTTGCTTAAGTCAAGCTGCCTAGCTGAAGCTTTTAATTGGAATTATACAGCTTTAACACCTTCTCAGTCTTATAAAAAATATGAACATTATTCACTCTTCATTATTATCAAAATTATACTCTGAATGTCTAGGCGGCTGACAAAAAACATGAATAAAAATAAAATTATACACACATATACATGTAACTTCAATGCTAAGCAGCATAAGGTAGGGTCCTGGTGCTTAAGTTAAAGAAGTATGAATAAAAACATATATTTAGAAGAGTATAATAAGTAACCCCAGCTTTCCATCTCTTCTATTTGTGATTTAATAATTCATGCTGATACCACCATTTGTTAAAACATTAATTACACTGATTAATAATGCTATAAATGTTTATGAAACCTGTTTGGCTTAAAGGACGTGAGAAAACTCTGGAAAAAGTGCATTTAGGAAATTTTACACAATAAGGAAAGGAACACAGACTCACTAATGATTTCTTAAATGTGTTGGAACATTCAGAATTCCTGTCCCAAATGCCACCCTATTATCTTGTATTTGGGGCACCATAGACATGAAAATAGGATAAATGGAATATCTTGCAAGTGCAAAAATTAAGAACAACCAAAAATGTTTTTAGTACGCCTTGACTTCACTTTGTTTTTCCCATGATTTTAAATATAGATATGTGTATGTAGTGTATATGCACATGCATACACACATACACATTCACATATCTGTATTTAAAATCATGAGAACAAAAAAGTAAGTCAAAATATATTAAAAAACATTTTTGGGCATTCTTAAATTTTGAACTAGCAATATTATCCCATTCATCCATGTCTATTGCCCTCAAATACAAGATAATAGTTGGCATTTGGGACAGGAATTCTGAAGGTCCCATTACACTTAAGAAATAAAAGCATTAGTGAGCCTGTGTTCCTTTTCCTGTTGGGTAAACCTCCCTAAATGCATTTTTCTAAGGTTTTCTCATAATCTGTAAAGCCAAACAGGTTACATAAAAATTTGTAACATTATTAATCAGTTTGATTAATACATGTTGATAGCTAAACTACAAATACATTTTAGCTTAATAACAATTTTACATACAACAATTTCATACAATTAGTAATACTGAGCAGAAAAATGCTATGGCCTTACCTGTGACTTTCTTCTGTCAGCTGCAATATTGTCTCCAGATTCTTCTAATGTAATTCCAGTGAAGCGGCGTAAAAGGAGGCTTTCAAAATTACTTGTTTTTTGAATGGCATATAGTAGAAGCTTTACATCTATTTCAGATTTTCGTTTTGCCATCAGTTTTGATAATTCTGATCTATATAAAATTAACAAATACTGTCATGATTATTGTAATGACTATGAATCCATTAATGGCAAAGATCCAAATAAATCATAAACAATCTTATTATCACCAACCTTGTTATATAGCAAAACTCCACTGTTATTCTTTCAGATACTTCCCAATTTGGTGGAAACATGGGACCAAATTTTTCCTCAAACTCCAGTAAATGTCTCTTAATCCAAGCATATCTTCTGTCAATTTTATCCAACCATGCTGTGTCTTGTGTTTCTTGGAACAAGTGACGGTATTCTGCTAGCTGCAGTTCAATGAACCATTTAAGGAGATCTCGCCTGTAAAAGATTTAAACATCATAAGTTTACATTTTGGAAACAATGAATCCTAATAAATATTTTTGTCTTCAAAGTCCATATGATGCATCCATAATACAGATCAGCTACAGCAAATCATTGCACTTCAGAAACAGGAAAATTATGCTTTCTCACTTTTAAAAGCTTCTTCTTATTTTTAAATTTATATGCAAATCTTACACTCTTTTGCAGTCTAATTATGGATTTAGCATTCCATTTATGCTAATGTAATAGGTATTATTATCATAACATGTTTATTATATTTTTTTTGTGGTATTAACTTAAAATTTTTTACCTTATAATAATAATGAGCAATGAAAGATATTACTGTATGAGCAAAGGAGGAAAATACCCAAGTACATGACACGATAAAAAATGAAACATAGTTTATTTGGAGAAAATGGAAAAGTAATCAATATGTACTTTAAAATAATTATTATTTCATTTATTAAAACTATAATATGATGTCACAAAGTTAAAAAACAACAGTAAACCCAGTAAGCAAGTGTCCATTAAGGGTGCAAGACAGAGCCTATACAAAATTAATGTTGTCTCATATGTGTTAATTATAATTGATGAATTTAAACATTTATTTTTATTTGAACTAGTGTGCTGTCTATGACATAAAGTACTAATTACTAATAATATGGTTGAAGACTCGGCTTGCCTTGCACAAGCATAGTAGTGCTTTTTCACATCAATGTCAGGGAGAGGTGAAGGGGGTCTTTAATAGAGTTTTCATTACAGTTTAGACTTGCCCTTGTTTCAATTGATTATGTCTGCCTTCTTCTAGGATTTAGTAGTACATGGACCTAATATAAGGACCTAGACAACGATAACCATAATGCAAAAAATATCATTTTAAAACACAGTATCTCATTATTTTTGGTTGAATTATAGCAATACAGAATTATACATTTATTTTAACAATAAATAAATGCATAATATTCCTTATGATAGATTGGCAGCTTTTCATTTCTAGCTGCTCCCTCTATTTGTACCTAAATGTCAACTGCAATGGGAATGGCACAAAGGATTATGGAGAAAGGAACAGTAAAACATTCAGTGAAACATCAAACATTCATTTCAAGAGTCATTGATTTATATGTGTAGAAAAAGGACCAAAGGATTGAGTTTATATACAAACAGATTTAAGGATGAGTCATGGAACATGGACTGTTTTTAACATTTCACATAATTTAATTTAATTATCACTTACATTATTGATAGTCACCATACCACAATTTTGAATATGAAAACATTTAATGATAACATAATAGTGCCATTTTCATGGCATATTTAGCATAAATTAGGTTTTTCATTAATTTTCGCATGTGTAACCTATTCCATACAAAAATTCACGCTTCATAACTACGTAAATCCTAATTTTTTATTTTAGTTATTTTAATTTCAATATATGCTTCAGTCTTTTGCTATATATGTTTAAACAAACAGCTATAATGTACACTGAGGAGTATAAGAAGTTTAATATGTATTTCTCTTTTCCACACATTTTTAGTGTGCTATATAATTTCAGAGATAACCTGATACTAGAAATATATGGGGATGGGAAAAATAAGTAGATATTTGTAACAAAAGGAGAAGGAAAGGATTTGCTTGGTAGATCAGGTATATTGGAGTTAAGTAGATTAAAAATGTAAAAGGAAGAGTGTACACTATGTGGAGAAATGGAGAAAGAATTTCACGAATTTTCACAAACTAAAGAATGGACAGAACAAGTATGGATTAAGAAATAGGACAATTTACAGGTAGCAATTGTGATAATAACATTTTTTGGAACTGTTAACAAGGAGTTTTTGAACAATTTTGGTGATTATATAGGGAAGATAAGTGAGGAATGGTGGAAAAGAGTGGTCAAAGTTAAGGACAAATATATCTAAGGAGATAAGGGAGGAACTAAGGAAAGTAGGATCTAGTACACACATAACCACAGTGTTAAGTGTATAAGATCCCAAAAAATATGATAAAAAATGTAAAAGCATTTGTTAAACATTTTGTAATGACAGAGCGAAATAAATATTCTATTCTATTCTAAGAATTTTAAAATTCAAAGGATACATCTATAACTGAAATATTTTCATTTGTATACTTCTTTCTTAGCTTATTTCTATAAAGTTCCACTCTGTTTAATTCATATTATAGAGCAGCTGTTTGTATATTCCTCTTCTTTCTACACACTGGCCAAAGAAGTGTTAATGTAAATACAGTAAATATAGAGGGGTACCATCTAGCATAAAGAATAGGAAGGGATTTGATGTTAATTCTGGAAATTATTACATATCTGATTTTGTAGGTGTCATCACATCTTGCTTTTTAACCATGTGCCTTAAAATAAATTCTCCAACTATTTTAAAGGATGTGATAACATATATATCATACCACCTATAACTTTGGGCACCTAAGCTACTTAAACAATAATATGGCATCATTTTTTACCCAATAATAAAATGTACAAAGATTAATAAAACCACTAATATGAAGGCTACCCATTCGCTATATTTCAATGGAATATTTTAAGTTTTTGCTGTGGTTTTTTTTTTTTTTTTGAGTAGTGTTTAATGCCCATTTTTACTACTGAGGCACATTTTGCAGGTGTCATCACATCTTGCTTTTTAACCATGTGCCTTAAAATAAATTCTCCAACTATTTTAAAGGGTGTGATAACATATATATCATACCACCTATAACTTTGGGCACCTAAGCTACTTCAACAATAATATGGCATCATTTTTTACCCAATAATAAAATGTATAATGATTAACAAAACTCTTAATATGAAGGCTACCCATTCGCTATATTTCAATGGAATATTTTAAGTTTTTGCTGTTTTTTTTTTTTTTTTTTTTTTTTTTGTGCCCGTTTTTACTACTGAGGCACCACAGGCAGTGGACATTGATGATACATGAAATGAAATGAAATGAAATGATATATTGGGAAAGTATATTATTTAATGAAGGAAGCACTCCAGGCCTAAGTTTAGGGTACCTCCCCAGCACTTGCCAGTTATGAGGACTGAGGAAAACCTGGAAAAAAACCTGGAAAAAAAAAACCCAATCAACGAGGACAGTCCTGGCGGGATTCAAACCCCAGACCTCCCGTTCACGAGTCCACATCTTAACGACCTCTGCCACCAGTAGCAGTTTTTGCTGTGTATGATATTGACACCCTGCTTAGGGAAAACTGGAACAAGTAGGAAGATGAAAATGCGTCAGATAGTGAAAAAGAGGAGAAAAACAAATTTTAAAAAAATAATTTAAATATTGTTTAGCGCTTGTTTTATTATTCTAGCATCGCAGGCAGTAAACACTGATGATACATGGATTGAAATGATAATGGGAAAGGATTTTTGGGAAGGAAGTATTCTAAGCTTGAGTTTAGGAATCTGGACAACATTTGCCATTAGTGAAGAGTGAAGAAAATCTGAAGAAAAAAAAAAGTCAGGAAGGACAATCCTGGCAGGATTGAACCACATACCTCCCATTTGTTAGTTTATGTTTTAGCACTCTCAACAAATTGGTGCCATTCAGCAAGACAAGTAATGACATCTTATACGGTTTAGTCACATTTCAAGCATTGAACGACAACATTCTCAAGTTCCTGAAACATTCTTTAAAGTATTAAAACTACAAAAATTCTATGGCGGTAAGAAAAATGTTACAAAATAATATTCACTCTTCAAATCAACTGAATTACAAAACCTTGACATAAACATTTTCATTAACAAAAGGGCAAAGAATGGAGCCATGTGATAAATTAAGACTGTAGTACCCACAAAATAAAGATAAGCATACTGTGAATAATAACAAATAATTAACATACTAATTCATCAACTTAAGCATAAAAAATAGTTAAAACAGTTTGGAATAAAACTCAATAAAATAAACATACTTTTCTAATTAATAATTTCCTATTCTACATTCTGTTAAAGTGGTTGATTGAAAATATAATAATTTAGCTCATTTGCACTGAATTTTGGAGATTCTCAATACATTTAGTTAATGCTAACTATACATCATGTTTGAGTCCTCATTGTTAAACTATTGTCAGCATATATGAGCTGAATTGAACTTCCATTATAAACTTGAGATCACTGGTAAATCCTTTGTTAAATTATTGCTAGTACAACTTTACAACTAGGTACACTCTTACCATAAGCTTCTATTTGGTGTAAACATTTTGTTACACTGCAAAAATAATGTTTTCCTAAATTTTATAAGAAAGAAAAAGAAAAAAGGAAAAGAAAGAAAATAAAGATAAAACAATAAATAAAAAAGAGGTAAAGAAAAAAAAAGAATGTCATGTTTCACCACTCACTGTTAAATTATTGCCAGCATATGCGAGCTCCATTAGGCTTCAATTTAAAGTTAAGATCACTGGTGAGCCCTCTGTTAAATTATTGCCAGCACACCTTTGCATATAAGTATACTCTTACATTAAGTTTCTATTTAGTACAAATATTTTATTGCACTACAAAATTATGTTTTCCTAAATGTTATAAAGAAAGAAAAAAGAAAATAAAGAAAGGAAAGGTAAAAAATAAACAAAGAAGTAAAGAACGAAGGAAGAAAGAAAAAAGTTGGTCTGAGCATGCATGCCCATAAGAAGGGAGAGAGATTCCCCTTTCCGATATACCACTCTGAAAAGAATGCTGGTCTGTGTATGCATGGCCATAAGGAGGGAAAGCACCCTTCCATATGAGAATCTGCTATTTCTTTTACTCTGTCTTTGTCTTAGAAGGTCAAGGCTCATTCATGATGAATACGTTTATATTAATGCAAGGGCCAACATCATGAGCAGTGGTTAAAATATGAATGGCTTGTTTGTCATAAAAACAATATAGCTGGAAAATCATTGATTGTTCATAAAATGATGCCTCTCATTTTCTTTTCAGTGTGTAAATGTAAAATGTAGCCAAAGAAACAATTTCCCTGTTGCATGCATTGTTGAATTTCCACCCAACTGGCCAAGTCAACAAAATTATCAGTATAAAAGTTCCCTCATGCTTAGCAAGTTGTGTTGACTTATTATTTAGCTCATTTAAGAACTTTCAAAAAATGAGACATTTTTAAAAAATTCTATTGAAACTCACACAGTGAAGCTTGTTAAATGTAAATTATAATTAATCTGTCGTCTAACACACTCTTATGCTTCACTTACTTTTAAATATGGTGGGACTGGTTTCGAAGAGACATCCTCTCCATCTGTCAAGTTGGTTGAAAATGAATAGGATGTCTCTTCGAAACCGGTCCCATCCTATTTAAAAGTAAGTGAAGCATAAGAGTGTGTTAGACGACAGATTAATTATAATTTACAATTATTATTTAGTGTTCTTTTTTCATGCATTTTCTTGTAGTGTTTATGTTTTCATTGTAGTTACTAACATTATCTCTAATGGAAAGAGTTTTGTAAGTTGTTAGGCTAGTTATGTTATTCTATGCAAGCAATATTGCAATCTTTTCAAATAAGATGACTCCTACTTAATTAAAATCTTTAAGTAGTCTGGAAGGCCTCTTAGTAGTTAAACATGTAATAGTATGTAATGTTGCCCAATTATTTAAAAGAAGTTCAGGTAATGCTGTTCTTTGTTTTAAAATGTTCACAGAATATGATAATATAGGTAATGAAATGGACAGGATTAATCAAAGTAAATGTGACTAGCAATGTTAGCACTCTGATGAGGGTGACGACAGCAGCATTGTGTTGAAGAGGGGAGCATGGAGAGAGGAGGAAATGAGATCATGGAGAGGGAAGCAACCTTGCAGCAAAATACGGTGGGCCTTGCCTCGAACTTTCTTTTCAGTGTGGTATTAACAGTAATGATGGGAATATACTTTAATTGAGACACTAGTACTGTTAACGATACTTTGCAATTTAACTTACTTGACTTTTGGATCAAGAACAGAGATGACTAGGCATGCCTCAGCTAATTGTTTATTAGGAGTAAAATGTTTTGCATTGGGTCCAGTGAATGCATCACGGAAATCAGCTGTTATTTGCTCAGCCAGCTCCAAGTGTATTTGACGAACCTATCACACAGATAAATAGGTATTATGGAATGCATAAATAAAATTTCCTGAAAATCTGCATTACTACAGGAGAGGCTACTAATCCACAAAAGTTGCATTTACTCCTTGACACATCATGTACTAGTCATATTTGTGCACAGTACTTGCTACAAAATAATAAAACTTTGCCATCAGGAGCTAAATGAATTCCTCACCAGTTGAATAACTTTTAATAAAAATTAACATAAAATCCAAATTAGGCTTTGTTAATTAATGAAATAAAATAAGTTATAGCTGTGTAGTATTAGGGAAACAAAATTAGAATTCTTGCAATCTTTAAGTATTACAAAAGAGAAACCACTTTTTTTAAGAATTATTATTATTATTATTATTATTATTATTATTATTATTCAGATTAAACTACAAGAATTAATGGTACATTATTAATTAAATGAAATATATGACCGTTGATAGACAAAGGTATATTGTATGGGTATTTTTAAACATTTTTAAAGGTAACCGTGTTAATGAACTTACTCATTAATATCTTCACATTCACTTAAATAGAGAAAAATAACAGAAAGGTTCGAGTTACATTCTGTATCTAAGAAGATGATGTTCATAAATTTCAATAAATTAAAAACTTGTTACTATTTAAAACAATTTTGATGTATTAAACTAATGTGCAGAATAAGCAAGGAACAATTGAAAGTTTCATTGATTTTCATTGACTATGAAATTTAATTTAAATGTTATTGCATTAAACACATAAAACAAAAATTTTCTGAGAGCTCTTATATATAAATATAATTCTCAAACCATATTAGATTAATATCACATAGATGCTATCTTCACAACAATAATTTTGTTAAATATAAAACATATGCATGCAATCACAATTTTTTAAAAATTGTAAATCTTTAAAAAAAATTTCATATGGAACTAACACAGTGAAACTCATGTGAATTGAATGTCGTCTTATCACTCTTCATGCTTCACTAACCTTAAAAATATACAGAACTGGTTTCAAAGATATGTTATCTCCATCTTCAGCCATGGACGACTGGTGTGAAAGGTTGTTGTTGTGTAGTATCAGAAGTAATGTTCCGCTCTGGTGAAACTTTTATGAACTTAAAATTTATATTTTCTTCTTTCGGAATGTCAAAATTCATCAAATGATCCTTATGTTTGTAGATGTAAATCTTTTCCCTAATATCCAATTCTACTGGTCCCCGTACAGCTCTCAATAATTCAACCTTTTTCTTTATATCATGATTTTCGGTCCAAAAGTGATATGCCACCGCTGATTTTTCTATTTGTTTGTATTTTAAATTCCTCATATGTTCTTTAAGACATATCCCCACATTCCTCTTGGTTTTTCATATGTAGATCTTATCACATTCAGCACATGAAATCTTGTAAATTCCTGATTTTTCCTCCTTTGGAGTATTATCTGTAGTATTGTCTTTCAAAACATTGTTTAGACTAAATTCGTGGGAGCCAATTTTATATTAACATCTTTAAATATTTTTTGAATTTTATACATCACTGATGGGTTATATGTGAATTTTTTAGAGGACATTTTTTCTTTAACTGTTGATAATGTAGTGCAATTTTCAATTCTTTTCTTCTTCTGGAATTTTTTAATCTTATTACCTATTAAGTCTTCATTAAAACCATTTAAAATTGCTATTTCTTTAATTTTCTTATATTCCATGTTATATTCTTCTTTACTGATTGGCAAATTGATCATTCTGCATATCAGACTATTAAAAATTGCATGTTTATGAGCCATAGGATTAAAACCATTTTCTTTAATATAATTATCTGCATGTGTGTCCTTTCTATATATGCCAAATTTAAGGTTTTCTTTACTTTTTATAATTTTTATATCCAAAAAAGGCAGCATATTGTCTGTTTCTATTTCATGTGTGAATTTTATATCTTTATCTTGAATATTCAAAATCTTTAGTGCATCTTCAATTAACTTTTCATTAACTATGGCAAAAACATCATCAACATATCTGTACCAACCTTAAAGAAATGTGGAAAGGCTGAAGTAATGTGTGTTTCAAAATTACTCATGTAAAGATTTGCCAGAAAAGGAGATAGAGGACTGCCCATGGTCAAGCCTGTTTGTTGTTTATAAAAATGTTTATCAAATGTAAAATATGACTGATTAATACAAATGTTTGTCAGATGTATGTACATTTGATGAATTTTGACATTCCGAAAGAAGAAAATATAAATTTTAAGTTCATAAAAGTTTCACCATAGTGGAACATTGCTTCTGATACTACGCAACAACAACCTTTCACACCAGTCGTCCATGGCCGAAGATGGAGATAACATATCTTTGAAACCGGTTCCATATATTTTTAAGGTTAGTGAAGCATGAAGAGTGTTAAGACGACAGATTCAATTAATATGCATGCAATGTTATAAATATAGTTTATATGCTGAGTTAATTTATCATGTTATTTTAAAACAATATAAAAAGAATATAGGGAAAGTTAAATGCAAGAGCACTTTTTAAATTTCAGTTTTCAAGTATACCTTTACTCCTAAAAGTCCAATTTCCCTAATTTTCAGAAACTATTTTCTTGTTTATTTAAATATGAAATTTTGTTGTAAATAAACAAATAATGATGTCAAGAGAGTGATATTTTATTTTGGTTTTCAGGTAACATCCCCCCCCCCCCCAAGCCTGATTTCCCTGAGTTTCAGAAACCCTTATTATAATTCTATTTAAATGGCATATATGGAGTTTCATTGTGAAAACATATTTATGCCACCAGAGTGATTTTTAAATTTTGGGGTTCAGGCAAACCCCCCCCCTTTCTAATAGTCCTAATTCACTGATGCTCAGAAATTTTTTTTTTTTATTATATTTAAATGGAATATCCATAGTTTTGCTGTGAAACAAATATTAAAGTAGCTAGAAGATTTTTAAATTTTGGGTAAACCACCCTGTTAATAGTTCAATTTCACTGATTTTGAGAAATTATTTTCTTAAATTTAAAATTAATTTCATGTCAAAACCAATACTTTACAGCAATTAATTTATTTTTAATTAGCTAGTGAGTTGAATTAATACTCTTATGTTCCACTTACCATTGAATTATACAAAACATGTTTCATAGGCTTGTTATTGCTTGGATGGATTCGGTGTAGCCCTCATGGACATTTTGTTAACTTTTGGATTAATTTGTTTTTGGGTGGGATCTCAAAGTTCATAACCTTATTTTCATATTTTTTATAAAAAATTTCTCCCATATTCCTAACTCCAAGGGTCTATCTATGAATTTCAATATTTTGACTTCCAATTTCTATATCATATTTATCTCTCCAAAAGTGATTGCAACTGCTGATTTACCTATCTGATTGTACATGATGTTTCTGCAGTGTTCCTTTAGCCTAATTCCAATGATTTTTTTTGTTTTGCCAATATATACTTTGATGCACTGTTTTTTTTTTATTTTATTTTAATGACATATATCGAGTTTCCTTTAAAAAAATTAAAATTGCGGCTATTAGAGCAATTTTTAAATTTGGGCTTAGCCACCAAAAGTTTTCAAGTATACCACCACTCCCAATAATGTTACAACATTCAATAACTATTTTTCTTATTTCATTTAAATGGTATATGGCAATTTTGTTGAGAAAAAAACAATTATTGGTGGTGTTAGCGCGATTTTTAAATTTTGAGTTTCAGGTAACCCACCCTCCTAATGGCCCTATTTCCCTGATTTTAAAAAAATTATATTTCTTTTCTATTTAAAGGAGTACATAGAGTTTTGCTGCAAAAAAAAAAAACAAAAGCCTTTAAAGTGATTTTTAAATTTTGGGGTACAGGCAAACCCCACTCCTTATGCTTTAATTTCCCTGATTTTCAGAAATAATTTTTCATATTCCATTTAAATGGCCTGTATGTATTGTGACAAATGATATATTAATGCCAATAGAGCAATTTTAAAATTTTGGGTTCCAGGTAAACCCCCCTCTTAATAGTACAATTTAACTGATTTTTGAAAATTCCTTTTCTTACTTTATTTCTATGGCATATAGTGTGTTTCCTTTAAAAGCATTTAAAATTAAAGCCACTAGAGCTATTTTTAAATTTTGCTTTAACCCCCAAAATTTTTCCAGGTATACTACTCCCACTCCTAGTGGCCTGATTGCCATGCTTTTTTAAAACTGCTTTTAAGAATTTATTTTAAAGATATTTTTGGTTTCATTGATATAAAGCAAAAATTGTGGCCAATAAATCGACTTTTCAATCTTTTTTAAAATTTTTGCTTTAGGTTAACTTCACCCTCAATGGTTCAATTTTGCTGGTAAACGAACTCAGCCAATTGTTTGTTAATTGATGGCTATGTGCCGAGTTTCACTGAAGAAAAAAACAACTGCGACCCCCCCCACGCACGCACGCACGCGCGCGCGCACACACACACACACACACACACACACAAAAGAGTAGGTCCCTAAGTTTCCGGCCTAACCATTTTCTAGGATGATAAAGACAAAAACTATATTCACTTTTTAATACAGTTACTCTTTATTGGAATACACTTCTCACATCTTTGAATTAACATTTCAATCGATCCCCCCCTCAAAAATTCAAAGTCTTGTCTGCAAAATGGGCATAAATAGCATCCATCAATTCTTCGCCACACTTAAATTTCCTTCTTTGAAGTTCATTCTTGAGTTTTGAGAAGAGGAAATAGTCACTGGGAGCTAGATCTGGGCTGTAGGGTGGATGACCAATCTCCTTGAAGTCGCATTTCTTCACAGTTTCCTTTGCAACAACATCTGTGTGCACATGCACTTGAAGAAGGCACATGCCACCACTCAGCTTTCCTTGCATTTTCTCTTTGATGGAAGCACTTAGTCTGTGCAGCAGGCCAGCATAGTAATCCCTATTTACTGTGGTATTCCTCTCCTTGAAGTCAACAAAGAGTATTTCTTCACAGTCCCAAAAGATTAAGGCCATGATCTTTTGGTTGACTGAGTGACCTTGGCCTTTAGAGGCAATGCTTCGCCAGGTTTATGCCACTCCAATGATTCTCTTTTGGACAAGGGATCACAGTAGAGGACTATAGATTCATCTCCTGTAACAATGGTTTGCAGAAATTCTCTCTCTCATTGCCATGGCACAGCTCCAAAAATGCTTGACAACAGACGACTCGTTGCTGCTTTTGGACTGAGGAAAGAAGTTTTACACTAACCTTATTCATGTTTAAATGTCCATCAATAATTTGAAGGGATATTATTTTAGAAAGGTCCAAGCTTGCTGCTATTTCTGTAATTTTGAGCGCCAGTCTTCCATAATTTCTCCTTCCACAAGAACAACCGATATTTTCAAGAGTGAGCACCTCCAAGGGCCGACCTGCATGCTCTTCGTCTTCAATGCTTTCTTGATCCATTCAAAAAAGCTTGGCCCATTCTTTTACGGTAGAATATGAGGGGGATGCTTCCCCATATACAACATCCAATCACTGTTTAGTTTCATTTAGAGGAAGTCCTTTTGTGAAGAATTTAATAACGGGTGGATACTCCATTTTGAACTTGTCACAATCTTCTACACCTAGCCTCCTTTATGAGCTATATCTGAACAACTGAACACATTGGTGTGGAAGTTACAGCTGCAATTATTTACACAGATAAGGTATGACACCAGATAAGGATTTTGTGAAGGCGATAATCCTTATCAGTGAGACTGGAAACTTATGGACCTACTCTTGTATATACATATAAAATTACAAATTTTTATATTTTGTCTTTCTTGATGCCTATAGTAGGTATGATGGATGTAGATTTGGATAGATTAATAAAAACTCTTTCCATTAGTACAACTGCAATTGCTAATATTCCTTCAGAATTCACTAAAAGTGTATATAGATATATGTGACTTGTCTTATGCCTTTCAAAAAAAAACAAAAGCTTGAAATATTACAATATTTTTGTTACTATTTAAGTGTTTTATTTATTTCTACTTTTCTAGTTCTTGTTATTTAATTATATTATTCCAAGAGTTACTTTATTTTTCATTTATATATATCCAATTTATGAAATCGGGTACAAGAAGTCTTAATTATCTTACCAGTTCCTTCTCCCTTATTTGTGGGCAGAGTGGGGCACAAAACTATACCAGTTAAAATGACAATTATCAATTTTCTTTTGTATGAAAATATGCAAATACATAAAATGAGGCAATGTCATCGTTGAATTCCTGCCTTTTGCTAACATTCTGGCTATTAAGGTAATTTGGCTTATTGGTCACAAAATTCTGGTGTTGGTAGTGGTGGGGTGGGGTGGCAACAACAACAATGACAACACCACCACCACCACCACCACCACCAATAATAATAATAATAATAATAATAATAATAATAATACAGACAAGAGACATACCTGATCTGCAAGCTGTTTTATTTGGGGAATGTCCATATAGTTGTGGAAATGCTTCATCACTTCCATCACAGCTTGAAGAGGCATCACAATTTCTCCATATTGCCGTTTTTTAGTCAGAGCTCTGTGGGCAAAAATTTCTGCATAGTTTACTGTTCTTATATTTACATAATTGTTACCCAAAAAATGCTAAAACAGCAGTATTTTTAAAATTGCTTTGTATTTAGTATAACCTTGCAAAGAACTTTTGACAAGAGTTGAATCATATCTATTTGCAACATATGAAGAACTATTCCATTATCTTTAAACAAAGAGCAATAAACTGATGCAAACCATCCAGAGCGCAATTTGCAGGGGGATTGAGGGATTTTCTTCCCTCTGAGTTGAACCATCCCACCCTCTGGTTTTTTGTCAGTCCTGGTTGGTGGTGTAGTGGTTAACATACTTGCCTCCTAAACCCAAAACACGGGTTCGAACCCGGACAGGACCGATGGATTTTTTCGGGCGTAAAAATCCTAAGTATGGCTTCCTTCGGAAGGGAAGTAAAGCCATGGGTCCCGTGTCGTACATTTGCGGCAAGAAAAAGAACCTCAAGCGTTAAAGAGAGGCCTCTAAGCAAAATTTGTCGTCCATTTCATGCCCCTGATGGGACGCTGATGACCTGAGCTGTTAAAGAGCGTCCATAAATAAATCAATCAAAAAAAAAAAAACTCTGGTTTTAAATTACCCATCCCAACATATCCAGTTTCCTATTCACTGGATTGTAAACTATATAACTTAACACTTAATTTAAATTTGTGGAACCATACACAGAAAGTATTATGTTCTGTAGCTATTTTAATATTAAAATGTATTTAAAAGGCATATAACAATAATATATGCCCTTAATCTTGCTCATTAATTTTGGAAACAATATTATGTATTTAAGCATTTCAAACTGACTCTTCATTCTCTTTGTGTCATTGTTGCTTTAATCTGTTATAATAAGTTTTAATCTGTTATAATAAGTTACTCTGTGAAGTCAGTGCTAATTCCTGTGAACCAAGCAACAGTTATCAGTTCAGCATGTTCTAGGCCCATGTAAACCACAGATTTTCAGTATGTGTCAGAAAAAAAAAAAACAAATTTGTCACTCTTCATGACCAGTGAATTGGCGGAAATGTATGTAAATAGTGACCATCAGGATACTAGCAGTGGCACTAAAAGAGTTAAATAGATGCAGAATCTATGAAACAAAATGGTAATCATACTGCTAAGAGAAATTTAGTGAATTTTCAGCGATCAAAAATTTTGAGCATTGCTAGTTCCGAAAGGGAATAACAGTAAGGGTAAATTATAGTAGGAAATTGTGTTGTTTTATCACATTTTCAAAATTGTCATAAGACAAGCTGGGGCTGTCTGTAAATGACAAAAACTTAGTAATAAGCACAGTGTATTCGGAAGTTGGTGAATTTAAGGTGGAAAAAATGGAATGTGTGTATTTGCTAATGCCTTTTTAATTTTTTTGTTCTAATAGTGTTTAATGCCTGTTTTTACTAATGAGGCACCACAGGCAGTGGACACTGATGATACATGAAATGAAATGATATATTGGGAAAGAATTTTTTAAGGAAGGAAAAGTTCCAGGCCTAAGTTTAGGGTACCTCCCCCGTATATGCCATTTATAAGGACTGAGGAAAACCTCAGTCAGGGAGGACAGTCCTGGCAGGATTAAAACCCCAGACCTCCCGCTTACAAGTCCGCTCCTTGGCCCCCCGTGGTGGTTTTTAACTAGTGTGTCAGCAAATAATTCCAATATAACCAAATTATAAAATTGGTGATCACGCAAAACACAATTACACATGAAATGTACAGAAATCATACATAGTAAAGAAAAACAAAGTATAGAAAAGTCAGTGAATAAAAGCGAAAAATTGCGGGGAAAGCAGCATCAAGAAAAGTAAACAAAGTGCTTTGCTATTCAGTTCTGCATATGTAATAGCTAAACAGAAGTTATCATTCAAAACATATCTTGCAGTAATCAAACTGCAAAAATTAAATGGTATATCAATCAGTAATATGCTTCATTCTGACCATGCATGCCAAACTATCCTGCTCAGTTCATTGTAGAATCAAGTGCAAACTTAGTATTATGATAGATGGAAGTAGTAAAACGATTTCTAATAAAACCTGCTTAACACTCTATGTATATTTGTCCTATGAGGGGGTTGCTTACAATTATTTTTTTGATATTATTGAATTAGAATGTGTGACAGGGGAAGGTATTTTCAATAGTATTAGCCACTCTTTTTTTTTGGGGGGGGGGGGTTGTTTGAATGGTGTTTAACACCCGTTTTCACTAGTGAGGTATCACAGGCAGTTAGCCGCTCTTGGAAAATATAACATTAAAATATGATGTACTCAAAAACCATCTTGTAAGCATCGCAACAGCATTAGCAATGCTTGCACCTCACAAAGGCATAGCCACTCTGCTGCGTAAATATTTACATAAGAACTTAATTGTCATGCACTGTATGAACCACAAAATGGAACTAGCTGTGCATGATGTAATGCATGATGTGGCAGATATCTACCATATACAGTCTTTTTTAAATTTGTTATATTCTGTGTTTTCTCAAAGTCCCAAAAATCAGAGACTGCTACAGGATGTTTCACAAAAACTCAACTCTCAACTGTTAAAGATAAACTGCATTTTTAATATATGTTGGGTTAATTTGTTATTTAATGCTGTTCAAGCTCTTCTTGAAAGTCAGTTCTTTTGTCCATCTATTTGTAGAGCAGTGTTTGATTCCTGATCAACTTGCGAGAGGTCTAAATTTGAATGATTGGTAAAATATCTCACAAAGTGGTTGCTTATAATGGAATTAGTTGTACTTTATGAGGCCTTAGAAGTTTTGAAAGTTTTATCATTCTTTATGCAAATCAGAAATTCTTCAGTTCTTAGAGCAAAACAAGAAATTTATGTGGCTATAAAAACTGTAGAAAAAAAACAAATGACTTGCTGCATATTAAGATGATAGTACAAGGATTGCGGAAAAGTACATGTTCAAAGAAACTGCAACTGAAGAACTGTCATGCTATGAACATGACAAATTTTAAATATTTCAAAAGAAAAGTTTTCATTCTTTGGAGGCAGTATGAAAAACAATTTTGAAGACTCGGATTTCTTTTTGGATGTAGCCATATTAAATCCAAATATGTGATCTTTAGACAAATGTGAACATGTGTTTTATGATCACATGTCAATTCCTAGTTTATGTAAAAAGATGGATTTTAAATAAGTGAAAGCATACGTGCATTACTAGTTAAAAGATTTACACATCTATAAAGAAAATCAACACATTCCCATTTCAGTTAAAGAACTTATGAAATGTCAAAATTATACCTATATCTATGGCTAATGTGAACATGGATTTAGTGCCATAAATCTAACCCTGACTGATTAGAGAAATTATTTATACACTCCACACTTTCAAATCTATTTTTTATTTCAATAAATGGCTCCAGTGCATTGTTTCAATGCAGAAAAGTTTGTAGCAAGATGGATCAAGTCTCAGTAACATAGTGTCCTTGACAAACCAATCATCAAACCTTCGCACCTTTAATTTCATTCATCTTGTCTATTCAACTAAACTCTGTAAGTTAAAATGACAAGTTTATAGTCTGATTTTGTGAATTTGCTTTCTCTATAATGTGGTGAATGGTACACAAAAATATATATTAAGAAAGTAATAATAAATTATATCAAGTGATAATATGCATTTATGCATGAAAATAGTGTACATATATATTTGCTAACCCACTAAGACCTCCCCTCCCCCCAGTGGTAAAGGCACAATCACACACTGAAACCTTCATAGTATTAGAATCAAATCTATTAACTGGCATCAATGCCACATTGATCTATGAAACCAATGTCATGAAATACTTGCTTAATGTAAAGAAAGCTTTCTTTTAAAATTTCTTCAAGAAAATTAAACATTGTACTTACGAAGCTGTTGACAATGGAGTGGCAATATAACCTAAACTTAGGTATTCATTTTTTACACTAAACTCCACTCACTTACACAAAAGTAAAATGGGTGAATCTCTCCCATCTTCAGTCGCTCACTGAACTGCTGTTACTCGAAACGATGGCTGGACAACTGGATGTTCCTGTGGTGGCCTCTGTTGGTTGAAGTAGGAAGTTGCTGAGTTCTTCCATAAGAGGAAACTCAAAATTCATTAGGTTTTCTCTATTTCTTAACATGAAAATTTTTTCCCAAGTGGATAACTCCAATGGGTTGTGAAGATGTTTCAGTAGTTTAATTCCCGGTTTTATTTCATGGTTTTTGGTCCAAAAGTGTGCTGCTACTGCTGATTTATCCACCTGTTTAAACCAAATGTTCCTAAAATGTTCTTTCCTCCAAATTTCCAAATTTCTTCTTTCCTCCAAATTTCCAGCAGTAGCAGCACACTTTTGGACCAAAAACCATGAAATAAAACTGAGAATTAAACTGCTGAAACATCTTCACAACCCATTGGAGTTATCCACTTGGGAAAAAATTTTCATATTAAAAAATAGAGCAAACCTAATGAATTTTGAGTTTCCTCCTATGGATGAACTCAGCAACTTCCTACTTCAACCAACAGAGGCCACCACAGGAACATCTGGTTGTCCAGCCATCGTTTCGAGTAATGGCATTTCATTGAGCAACTGAAAATGGGAGAGATTCTCCCGAAATGCATCTTACTTTTGTGTAAGTGAGTGGAGTTTAGTGTAAAAAATAAATACCTAAATTTAGGTCAAATAGTTAAACCTTAATGTCAATGAATAAAGTTCCTTTCATTTGCAAAAAATTAACAATTTCAGCTGTTTATACTAACTTTAATGTAGCTGATGTATATGTCTTAGGTACTAATGATAATTTTCATTATATTTTAAGCATAAATAAATACATTATCTCTAAGTACATCTTCTGTAAAGAGTATTTGTAATTATCTAAATTATTAATTAATATTATAATTATTTTGTAAAGTAATCTAAGGTCTGAAGGATCAACAGTGCTTAAGGAGGGGGGAGGGGCCAGGATGCACAAGATGGCATCCAGGTTCTTTTTTAAATGGCTTAAAAGCATTGCATTACTTCTTAACATCATTAACACCATTCAGAAATGGTTTTTTGTACAATTATAAGTGTATAGATGTGCTGATTTTAAAATATTTCCTTTATTTCATATTGCTTGAAGAAAAATAATCGGGTTAACTATTATCATTTTTCCAATGACCTTTTACTACTTATGTCAACATCATACAAGCTTCATTTTTGTATTCTTAAAGCCTGATAGTCCCGGTTCTTTTTTACATTTCATCTAAAGCATTGAGGATAAGTATACTAAAATTATATAACAAATTATTTATGAGGAAGTCGCTCAAATTTTACTAGTTGTATTCCAATTACTTGGACATGTTTCAAAGGCAAATTTCCTTCATCGTCAGCACGGTTCCTCATAAGTAATTTGTTATATGATATTATATTTCACTTTGAAAATCCCAAACTATTGAAATTTATACTAAAATTAATTTATGAAGATAGGTTCTTAAAATCAAGTATTTAGTTCATCTTTCATGGACAGAACCCATAAAACATATTTCAGATAGCATTAAATGGAGGAAAATAATTAAGGAGGTTACAACAATAACAAAAAAAAACTGCTTGTAATCTAAGCAGGCTAGCAATCTACTGTTGTTACTAACCAATAGGATAACAAGGGACTGTTTACAATGTATACCAGATGCATATATAATGAACATATTGAAAACAACAAATTATTGCTGTTACTATTATTAATGAAGATACAGCTTTTGAAATGTCCTTCAGTAATGTTTCCAGTTTTTATCAGATCGTTTCCAAAAATTAGCACCTAATGCAAATATTTTCATATTAGAAATACATTATTTGTATAGCACATAAATCTACTTTTCTTTAAGTCTGTAATGCCAGTATATTTCATGAAGAAAGTATAAAGCAGGAGTGCGCAAAACATGAAACTATTTTTCTTTTATGTCATAAATGAGAAGAAATAAATCTGCAATGCAATTTGAAAATAACATTACAACTTTGAGACTGAATGAATTACTATTACTTACTTTAGTGTGTTAACACCCCCAACAAGCATATGTAGATGGTTTAGAGTGGTAATGGCTGCTGTGAGATTTCGTTTAGCACAATCTAGCTGCTTGATATCACGAGTTATTTCCTTCACCATCTCTTCTGACTGCTCTGCTTTCGTTTTAATATCTGCAATATGTATAAACAACTGGCGGATCATCTTCTGAGCTTCTTCCAATGCTGCTCTGCCATCCTATAAAATAATATTTGTATACATAAATATTTAATAAGGCCAATTTAGAAACCCACAGCTGTTTCAACATATTTCACTGTAGTTGAATGCAGTTTATCATATCGAGCATAAAACACAAATTCAGTTCATGTAAACCATGAGTGAACTAGCAATTTAGTTTCTTGCCTACCTAAGTCAAAGCATTTGATTTTTAAAATGCACTTTTCAATATTCTGAAATGACTTTATCAGCCTTTTTCTATCACATGTTAATATGCCATACAATGCAAAGATCTATGAGACTAAGAGTTATGAATTAATATTTTTTTTTGTAAATAAACCTTGGAAAGGAATTGGCATAAAAGCCTACAGAATTTGAAAACTTGGCTCTATGCAACAAATTTCTTTACAATTTATAAAGTTAAAAAGAAATGTGCAAAAACAGCATTTACTTTAATTTACATATTAATTAGAATGAACAAATTTGACCATAATTATAGGAAATGTACTGAAATTTAAAATAATTATAATATTAAGCAAATGAATAAACATTTTTCAATTAATTAAATTCACATGAAGGGATTTCTTTTAGCCAATAACATTTTTTCACAACTATTCTGTGGCTATAATTTCCATTTGGCTAAAGCAGAGGCTACCTGCCTCAGAAAAAAATGATTCAATGGTCATTTAAGTACGGCTTCAAATATGCAAAGTTATACATTTTTCCACATTGATATATACCATCTTCTCTAGTTAGATCCATATGGTGCTACAAATTTTGAGCATGCAATTCACACAGTTGGCCTAAAAGTAAGTGATTATTTCTGTAGACCAAAGATATAGTGATGCAATTCATGAAGTGATAATCTGCAAAACAATATTTGAAAGCAGTTACTTAGCAACATCTAAGAAAGTATTTTCCTTCAAAGCAGACCATTTGCAGAAATCATAAGTTTATTGCTAAAAAGAGATATCTCATACAGTAATCTGTACTAATCCCATCAAAAAATGTATTTTACAGAATCTAAAGCACCACATAACTGGAATTAAATTGGTAACAAAATAAGAAGTGCTACATGTTTGTTTTTAGCACATGAGAGGTAAGTTGTTTGGATGTGCATGATCTTTTGCAAACAAGCAACAATGCTGACAAGACCTTTGCCCTATTATACAAAAATTATTTTTAAATCTCTCTGCTAATACTGATTTTTCCTTTGCTATTTGCAAAGAAAATATTCTTGCTTATAATTTATGATAAAAGAAAGAGAAAAAGTAATATATCTAAGCTATATAGGGGAAGCAGATGCACATGAGTTCAAACAACTAAACAACAGCCTCCTTTTGCACAATTGATCCTCACTGTTTTGCACACCAATGAAACTTAATACTTGCTCAAGCAATCATTTAGAAAGGACAATTTTGTCTATTTTTGACCACAATTAAGCAATTTTAAATATTGGTTTTTAAAATTGGTTTTTACTAAACAAGGTATGCAAGGAATTCCAGAGGATTCAATTTCAAATGGAACTTTTATTCAAGCTTAATAACAGCCTGTGAGCAACAAAGAGTTAATCAGAAGGCACTGGAAAATTAATGAAAACATCAGCACCAATAATTACTTTCAACCAAACGTATTCATTTAAGGTGAAATTATAGCAGTAATTTTTCATTAAAAATGTCGCATAAATTAATTTCCCATGTTTATATTTTGCGGCCAGTTACAATGAGCTGATCTCAGTGACACAGGCTATAATATTTTCTGAAAATGAAACATCAACATTAGAGAAGATAACTGCAGAGAAAGAAGAGCTAAATGAAGAGCATTTTAAGGATCATGATTTAATTGTTCATCACAACACAAAAAAATGAGTTTACCAAATACTTTGAGACTCCATATTACCTGAACATCATTTCTATCTTTCATTTGACAGTAAGTTCTGTGATGAAATACTCTCAGCTATAGTGTAGCCATATCAACTTTTAACAAATTTACATAGCTAAAGTTTTATCCCCAAAATTATTACCTGCAGCAACAACTTTGGCTCTTAATTTAAAGTATTTGTACAGGCCTTTTGGTGACATAAATGTATTAAAAAGTATTTGCTAATAACCCAAAAATACTGAATTTTTATTGTGTTTTTCTCATCATATTTACTGGACTTGCAGGCAGGAGTACAGAACATGGTTCCCCACACCCAATATCACCCAGCCTGCCCCACAACTGGTAAGTACTGAAAACATTACCTAAACTTAGGTATTCATTTTTTACACTAAACTCCATTCACTTACACAAAAGTAAGACGTGTTTCGGGAGAATCTCTCCCATCTTCAGTTGCTCACTGAACCGCCGTTACTTGAAACTATGGCTGGACAAACAGATGTTCCTGTGGTGGCCTCTGTTGGTTCAAGTAGGAAGTTTTTTTTATTAATTTATTTATGGATGCTCTTTAACATCTCAGGTCATCAGTGTCCCATTCAACTCAGGGCGTGAAATGGCAGACAAATTTTGCTCAGAGGCCTCTCATTCAGGCTTGAGGTTCTTTTTCGTGCTGTAAATGTATGACACGGGACCCACGGCTTTACTTCCCTTCCGAAGGAAGCCATACTTAGGATTTTTGCCCCGAAAAAACCCATCGGTCCTGGCCGGGTTTGAACCCACGATCTTGGGTTTAGGAGGCAAGTATGGTTACCACTACACCACCAGGACTGACAAATAGGAAGTTGCTGAGCTCATCCATAGGAGGAAACTGGAAATTCATTAGGTTTTCTCTATTTTTTAACATGAAAATTTTTTCCCAAGTGGATAACTCTAATGGGTTGTGAAGATATTTCAGCAGTTTAATTTCATGGTTTTTGGTCCATAAGTGAGCTGCTACTGCTGATTTATCCTCCTGTTTAAACCGAATATTGTGTTCTTTCCTCCAAATTTCCAAATTTCTTTTTGTTTTGCCTATGTAGTTCTGTTCACAAACTGCAAATTTTATTTCGTAAATTCCTGATTTCTGTTCTGTTGGTATGGAGTCTTTTACTGTGCAACCTAATAAATTCTTGATGTTGTATCTGTTCTTTGGGGCTAACATTATCCCATGTTTTTTGAAGATTTTCTTGAACTTGTTGTGGTAAATTGGATGGTAGGTGAAACTTTTGAATTTGTATTCTTCTTTTGATTTTTCAGTGTGGAAACTTCCCTTATCCCCTTTTGTCTTTTAGATTTATTGATAATTTTTATCACTGTTTCTTTGTTGAAACCATTGATTATAGCTGTCTTTATTATTTGTTTGTATTCTATTTTGTACTTTGCTACTTTGAGTGGAATATTCATCAATCTGTGTGCCAAACTGTGAAAAACTGCATATTTATGTGGAATGGGGTTATAACTCTCATTTTTTATGTAGTTTTCTGTGTATGTTTCTTTTCTGTAAATTCCAAAATTCAAACAATCCCCATTTCTTATAATTTTTAAATCTAGAAATGGTAGCCACCCATTTCTTTCTTCTTCTATAGTAAATTGTATGGATTCATGTTGCAAATTAAGAAGTTTCAGGGCATCTATTCAGTGTTTCTTCGGTATTATTACAAAAATGTCATCCACATGCCTATACATGACTTGAAAATTAAAGGGAAGGCTTTTGTGGTGTGTATTTTAAATGAGCTCATGAATAATTCTGCTAGAAAAGGTGAAAAAGGATTTCCCATTGCTAGGCCTGAAACTTGTTGGTAATATTTTTTGTTGAAGCTGAAGTAATTTTGTTTAATGCAAATATTAGTAAGTTTTAATAAGTCTTCTATTTCTTCTGTTTTTAAATTTATTGATGTTAACCATTTCTTTAGTATAATCATAAATTTCTCTATAGGGGAATAAGGCTTTTACATAAAATGAAACCATTATATCTCCAGCCATAATTCTGTTATTTTCAAGTTTTTTGACTAGGTCAACTGAATTTTTAGTGCTCAAACTTTGGAATCTCTTAAAAGAATTGAAGGCTTTGATCAATGTTTTTGCTACCTGGTATGTGGGTGAATTGATATTGTTTATTATTGGTCTCATGCTGTTATCATTTTTATGTATTTTAGGTAGTGCATAAAGCCTGGGTAGTACTGGATTACTCTGTGTGATATTCTGTTTTTTAGTAGTAGTTAGTGTTTTGATTTCATTTAATGTTTTATTTAACATTTTATTGCATTTATTGAGTGGATTCTTTTCAATTGGTTTGTAGTCTTTTTCTTTTAACATAATTTCAACTCTATTTATGTATTCATTTTCATCTAAAATGGCTATTTTATTACCTTTGCTTTTATGTATATTACTGGTTTTTCTTTTAATTGTTTTAATGCCGTTCTGTAGTTTATTGAAGATTACATAGCCACCCAACAACTGAACGAAGGAGAAAAATCGTTTGTTAAAAGTAAATGCAAAAAAGTTTTAGAGAACATAAAAACCGACGGAAATCAATAAACTACAGAACGGCATTAAAACAATTAAAAGAAAAACCAGTAATATACATAAAAGCAGATAAAGGTAATAAAATAGCCATTTTAGACGAAAATGAATATATACATAGAGTTAAAATTATGTTCAAAGTAAAAGACTACAAACCAATTGAAAAGAATCCACTCAATAAATGCAATAAAATGTTAAACAAAACATTAAATGAAGTCAAAACACTATCCACTACTGAAAAACAGAATATCACACAGAGTAATCCAGTACTACCCAGGCTTTATGCACTACCTAAAATACATAAAAATGATAACAGCATGAGACCAATAATAAACAATATCAATTCACCCACATACTAGGTAGCAAAAACATTGATCAAAGCCTTCAATTCTTTTAAGAGATTCCAAAGTTTGAGCACTAAAAATTCAGTTGACCAAGTCAAAAAACTTGAAAATAGCAGAATTACGGCTGGAGATATAATGGTTTCATTTGATATAAAAGCCTTATTCCCAGGCATACCTATAGAGAAACTTGTGTGTATGAAGTAAAATTTATGTTATAACAGTTGATTACATTTGTAAAGATATTAAAGTTTATATATATATAATATCAATGAAAAATAATGTAACACTATAACAATGTAACTCTGATGAACTGGGGACTGGGAACTGATGCAATCAATATTGAAAGTTTGTATTTTAACTATCTAGAGTTTAGGTAAAGATGTTAATATAACATGTATTATTGTATCAACAATTGTAATTGTGAGGGGATACAATTAAGATAGGAGGAGGCCCAGTTATAGTGTGCATTTAAATTTTTCTTAACACTTTATAAACATCAAAGTTCATTATAGTAGATATTTGAGAAATAAAAGAATTAGAAGTTTGTAGAGACTGTAGCTAGCTGATATAAGTAGAGTAATGGAAATATTTTATTTTAGTACCCTGGATTGAGTTGTAGTATAGTCCCCTGGAATTCCAGTAAGCTACTGATGATGAACCAGGGACTGGGATCTGATGCAATCAAGGTGGAAATTTTGTACTTAAATAATTATTTAAAATTTAGATAATGGGTGAGTATACAATCATTATTGTATTAAAATTCCTGTAATTGTGAGGATGCACACCTAAAATGGCCTGGGCCAGATAGGTGGAGACCCCTTGTAGTTTGTATTTTGCTTAGCATTTTCAATAAATTCAACAATGTAACTAAAATAACAATAACTAGAAAAGGATAACACACTTAGAAAAAAATCACAGCTTTGTAATATATACAGAGGATGCCAAAATATGTATACACACTTCAAGCATAGAAAAAACTGTATTAACATAACAAACATTTCTGAGAACATGTCCTCAGCGATTGCAGCACATGCCATTTCAATTTGTTGCTGTGCTAGGTCTCCTAGATCTGTCCTTGTGAACATTGCATATGGTACCACGAGTCTCAAATTTGTCTCGAATGCATGCAATTGTTACTCGCATTGGCAGTTTTGTTCTGTACACACATCTCCATTGCCCTTGAACTTCAAAAACTTCTTGGTTTTCCAATACCACTTCAAAATTGCTTTCTGCTGTTCAAACGATAATCTTGGCTCCATTTTGTTTTGGCAACACTAGCATAACATAATGTGAGTTAAATCTGTTTACAGAACATCACACAATAATCTTGGCTTCATTTGTTCATTGTTAATTTACGATTATCTTTGCTTCATTTGTTCATTACTGATTTACCTGTCATGTTGCAATACTATCATAATGTATCTGAGTCACATCTGTTTACAGAACATCATACTACATATTACTGTAGTTTTTCAATCCAGCTTTGAAATATATTAAATAGATATCTACTGTGAAAGTGTGTATACATTTTTTTGGCACCCTCGGTATATATAACTTTGTTCTAGAAAATTCAAACGGATTATCAAGATTTATTTTACATTACAGCATACCAAATGATAAATTTTTTATTATTAATAGCCTCATGTGATTTGAAAATTTTTGTTTATTCAAAGAGATATTTGATCTATCCTGTAACAACTAGCACATCTGTGCATTGTATAATTTATAAGGATTAATAAATATATGTTCCTGACTACATACATATACTTCAAGATCTTAAGAAAATGTTAAGTATTTTGGAAAGCAAATATTGGAGGTTTTAGCTACTTTTTGGCTTGCTGTATGTGCAACATTACACAGAAATCAAGATATGAGGAACATACTATTAAGAATGGTCTATCTTGGTATTTCAATCTTTAAGACAGGGCAATATTCATAAACATTTAATTTAATTTGATGCCCTTGGTTTATATAAATATGAGTGTTTCATTACGGTCAATTTTTAACTGATCTCTTACCTGGCCAACATTTGTTTGTCCACGCACTACTGTTCTAATTTCATCATCTATTGTTCGTATTTTGCATTCCATATTATTGACCACATCATCGATATTTGAGAGAGACTGTTCCGTAGGAAAGAGTGAGTTTATATAGTCTACAGCATTGAAGTCAGGTTGATCTAGAGGGTCATTGCTAGGAAGAACCTGAAACAGGAATTATAGTGGAGGACACTGTTAGGAAGAACCTGAAACAGGAATTATTAGTAACATATATTTAATGTATAACAAATTATTTATGAGGAAATCACTTAAATTTCACTAGTTTTATTCCACTTACTTGGACATGTTTTTTTTCCTTTGAAACCTGTGCAAATATGAAATGTTTGCACCTCTCATTTTATGAGCATCCTGTTTCCAGGTCTCCTTAAGTAATTGTATGTTTTACATATATTGAAAAACTTCAAGGGATTTTTCACCTCTATCACTCATTGAGGTATTTTTTGGACAAAATTTACTGTAAAACAACAATTGTTAGTATACCTGTGCCGCTAGTGACTACAGACACCAAAAAAGATATATAAAAGTTTTCACAATACTCACTTCAACTACACTATTTATTTCTCTGTCATTTCGCATATAAAAACTAAAAACTTCTCTGCAAAATATATATTAATTAACAATTTTGTTAGGAGAAATTGATAATAGAAACTAAAAAAGTTGATCTTGATGGTATCACAAACAAATTTAAAGCAGCTAACACTTCATAAGTTTAATTCCAAGGTAAAATCAACCAATAATTATAAAACCTTATAATTACAAGCTTCTTCTTCCTCCTCCTCCTCCTCTTCCTCTTCTTCTTCTTCTTCTTCTTTGTCTTCCTCCTCCTCCTCCTCCTCCTTCTTCTTCTTCTTCTTCTTCTTCTTCTTCTTCTTCTTCTTCTTCCCCGTTGAGATAGTTACTGACAAAAAGGAATAAGATATTTGTTGGTGCCACATATTTGCTGCAATTAATATTTGTTTTCATAATTAAAGTTCTATTCCATAATTTTGGAAATAAAAATATATTTGTCGTTTGCTTATCTCATATTGTTCCCATTGCAATCCTTCTTATAGTAATTGCGAGCAAGTTTCTTTAAGAAACTCTTTTAGTATTATGATGTAATGCTTCTGTAAATATATTTTTTAAGTTACTAGTCTTTTTCTGATTTTCATATAAAAGGGAATACACACAAATGAGCAAGAGATGTTAGCAGAATTAATATTGGGTCTTGCTTTTGTTTTTCCTTGCACTCAGATAAGCAGCTGAGAGCACATAGTGCAGATGCCTACATCAAAGTAACTGTGCAATCAGCAAAGTAATGAAAATGTGGTTACCTTTTCCACAGAAGATGAAATTTCTCCTTCCCAAGTTGGTGGGCTGTAAGGCATGCACTTCAGTAAGCTTGTAGGGATTATGTAGCAGAATGTACTGATTTCTGTTTATGCTAACTTTGCAAGAAATTTTTGTGATGATTGTTCTAATCAAGCAGTGATATCTAGTTTTTCCTATGTTAACATATGGTGCTTGTGTCTTATTTTCTTGTCCAGAACTAATCCTGTTATTTTGAATTTAAGAATTATTTTCTGGATAGATGAACCCTTGGAAAACGTTCTTGAATTTCTGCATGACACTAAACAGTCAATTCATTTCTTCAAAAATTACCACAAATTAAATTGTGTTATTCAGTATAAAATCTTTGAATCATGGCAAACAGAGAAATGAAATACAATAACACACACTAAATGGTCTTATTAGCAAAATGCTTCCTTGAACGTGTTTGCAGCTATGACCTGCCAGCTTTGGATCCAGTCCACAAGTCCACATAAAAGGAAGACCCAATATTTGCTGCAGGCAGTAAGTGATTAGAGTGGTATTTTCACACTTTTGTGTGGGTCTCATAATTTACCATGAATTCACAAATACATTTGGTCTTAGTTTGAAATAGGGTTGTTTTTGCAAATCTTATCTGTAGACTGCTAGAGCTGTTATATGAATGGAGTTTGCAAATTTCCTATGGGTCATTGTGCTTAAGGCAATGCCAATTTCAATCATATTTCTTCGTGCTTCCTTTACTCTCTTTTGGTAGTTTTCTGAGGGAGAAGTAAAAACTTGCAGTAAAGATCATCTATGAGAAAGTATCTTTCCCTAGTTTATAAGCTAGTTTCAGCAGTGCATGTTTTAAATTTGAAGGGCTCTTTTGAGCAATTGCAACTAGAAAATTTTATAGAATTGTGACCTTGAGATTCAGTGTGGGTCATGTAATTGCAATGTAAGTACTAAGAACACTTTGACTTGGAACAGCTTTGTAGCAGCTTCATGCTATGCTATCGTAAGTTCAAGTCTAACATACCTTTAGTTGCTGCAGTGCTTGCTCTTTAATATGATTTTGATAGTGCTGTAGAGTAACAAAATGTAGCAGATGTAGTAGAAATAGTGACAATGATGACGATTATAATAGTTGTCAATGACTCACACATGAGTATCTGACATTATTGTATATATACAATAAAACATTATCTAAACAAGATTACTTTCACAATTTTCAAGCTTTTTCCATGATTCCAAGCACATGCAACAAATTTTAAGTTTATGTACAATATATTTACATTGAATTTATTCTGTAACATACTTTAATATAAAGCAGTAAACATTTTAATAATGTGTAAAATATTTACATTTCGTCTATTCTGTACAGACATTTTTTATTTAAATAATACCTCTTCAGACATTTTTTTTAATTTATAACCATATGTAGACTTTACATGCTGAGGAAATTGTTAAATAATTTATTTCCTCTGGAATAGAGATCTTAATTTGGCAAAACTTTGTTGGTACAAACCCTAAGATAGTCATTGGCTCTTCTAGTGTCATAGGAAATAAATATTTACTGATACCATTTTATTTCTTTCTTTAGTTAGTATTACTATGTTATACACATATAAAGAAACTATAATAAGTATATGATTTATAAAATATATGCATTTATATGATTGATGGTAATTTAAATTGTATAGGCACCTAAGATATCATTTTTGCAATACAAGTCTCCAAATCTTAGGTTTTAAACTGGTTGCCCCTCCAGATTTCTATTCTGTATTCTAAATGTGGATGGATAATTCCACAATGAGCAATG
Source organism: Metallyticus violacea (assembly GCA_030762175.1). Classification (NCBI taxonomy): domain Eukaryota; kingdom Metazoa; phylum Arthropoda; class Insecta; order Mantodea; family Metallyticidae; genus Metallyticus; species Metallyticus violacea. The sequence goes on from CM060839.1 coordinate 46,275,879, forward strand.
TTTAATATTTCACTGTTCAGATGTTTTGTTATCTTCCATCCTGATTGTATTACTTGACCTCCATTCTCTTCAAAGGATATATATATATATAAATATACTTGAGAAAACTACTATAATTATTTCTTACTTATTGTAATGTTTCTTATTTGACAGCTTATCAAACTGAAGTAGTATACATTTTTTTCCTGTTTTCCCCACTCCAATGTTTAATTTTAATTATGTTAGTGTCTTGAATTTTTACCTGTAAACCTTTTATACTAGCAACGAAGAGAAGTATCTTGAGTATAATGGAATACATTAGTGACTTTTACTTGATTGTGTTGATGTAGATTGTAAATTTAATGTAATGGGAAAGGTATAAAATGAAATAAATTTTACATTTATAAAAACTTTTATTTTGGTAAACTTTTCTTGTAACGCACACAAATATAAGCAATAGCCAATTCTGATAAAATGCACAAAATAATTCAAATGTCATATTAGAAATATAAAGTTTAACTTCAGTTCTTTATATCTTTGAACTTGTCTGCAGATGGCCCTGAAATTGCTGTTTGAGGATGCAGTGATCAGTGAATAAGATGAGCAAGGCAGAACCCAGAAGGAGGGAATATTTTAGAGGGAGAAAAATATAACTTCCTCCTCCTTTTATTCCCATACTTGATATGCAAAACTGCTTGGTCAAACAAAATATTTATGGTTTACATTTATTTCTTAGTAATTATCTTTTGGTGTAAAACAAAAGAAAAATATAATTCAAATTGGATGCAGAGCTACCATTAAGAGAAACAACAGTAGTAAATATATACTTTGTAATTATTTATTTTATTTGAATAAAATATAATGAATATTATCCAGAAATATTGAGCAAATGGTCTAACTTAATATAAATATTTATTTATTTCCAATAGTCAGGATTGACATTTAGTGATCTCTCTGGCTTTCGAATACAAGTCTTGAGTTTGTTTTTATTTTTGATTTTGAGTGAGCAGTACATGAGATGATGCTTATCCATAATAGTCATTGCACGGAATGCCTATATGTATTCTTTTAGATATGCCCATCTTATGTAAGTAATGAACTTGGCAGCCTTACTGGTATCAATCTGAAATTTACTATTACTTGTTTGCATCCTTTTTACTTCATTTTCAATACTAGTTCTGCTTTTATCACCATGTCTTTCCTTTGGCAGTAGCAGAGCTTTTTTGTGTATTTTGTTCAGAATGCTTTCTTTACCATTTAAGCTCTTTGCAGAGATTTGGTTTTGAATGGACGGGAATGTTTGGATATTTTTTTCTTCTCTAGTTTGTCAGCAATTTCATTGCCAAAAATTCCAATGCATAAGGGCATCAATTAGAAATTTTTTTTTATTCTGGTTTCCCAGAGGCTTTAGAATTTAGCAATATTCTACAATAGTTCATGTTCTGATGTTCTCTAAGGGGATATATGAAAATTTTACTTTAGGCATGCTTGGAGACCTAGCAGATAAAAAAGACCAATTAACAATTACATTCTGTAAATTAAAAAAAAATGTTTATTCATGTGGTATACTCAAGCAGTAGGAAGCATATGTGATATTTAATGCAATCACTGTGCGGGAATGTTTTTTATTTTTATTTTAAATATTTTGAGTGTTCCAGGAACCAAAATAGTGCACTTAGGAATTCCTTCTTTCCTTCTTTCCTTCCTTCCTTCCTTCCTTCCTTTTTTTTTTTTTTTTTTTTTTTTTTTTGTAATTTTTTTTTCTTTTCCTTTTTTCCATATTAGTTCAGTTTTCATTAGAATTTTTCTTAAGTATGATACTAGAGCATTTTCTTTTCTAGTAAGCTAAAATTAAATAAATTAATAAAATGTGTATTTGCTTTAATAGAATGATTGGGCAATAAAACATACCAAGCATTAATGACAGGAATGCTAGCAGATATGAAAGACCTTAAGATACCTAGATCTCCCATAATTACCTATTATATAATGCTTCAACATCTGTAATGGTTCAAAGAAACTAAAGAGCTGTTGCAAGAAAAAGCAAACAAGACCACTTTAGTTGAATTGAAAGATTAATCTGGTAATGTTACACCAAAGCTATTTATGTATATTGCAATGTTATTTGTGTTCCCCTTTCTATGATAAAGGAAGGAAATAAAAATAAATTTTGAAGAAAAATGTCAAGTACTCAGAATCCTATATGTAATAACAGTGAGTCTAGATTTTAAATTGTTAAATATATAAATTTGAATAGTTTGGGATTTTCACAGTGAAATATAGTATCATATAACAAATTATTTTGCCTTTGAAACATGTCCAAGTAAGTGGAATAAAACTAGTGAAATTTGAGTGACTTCCTCATAAATAATTTCATATTTGTTTAAACAAAATTTCAAAACTGGAACAATGATATCAATTTTATTCTTATGTATTTTCAATCCACATCTTTGCTTATATTATTTAAACAGTTGTCACTCTCTCTTAAATTATTACCATTAGGAATGGTAGCCAAACCATTTTGGGGGGGGATTAGCAACTCATATGCTTAGCTTGACATGACAGGCTGTAATTGTATAAACAAATTTTAATTGCAGGAAAAGTTATCTTAGAACATGAATATTACAGAAAATTAATCATACAACAAATATGGTACAATGTGGGAATATTTAAATATAACAAGTGGCCCATGACATACAAAAATGTTATTTTACAACATACATATAATTTCACAGAAATGAATAGAAATACAAGGCAGAAATGCTGTCCTTCATTAGCCTCAGAAAATTAAAACATAAAAGCATCTTGGAATCATATAGCAGTCATATAAATTATTTTTATTAACACAGCTAATAAATTATTTTATTAATTTGTGTTATTATTTTTTTCTACTTAGTAGTTTGAACAAAAATGTCTATTTGCTTTTAATCCTTGCACTCTAGATTTATATTTACAATGATGGTGAAACTTTACTAGTACATTCCATAAGTAAAATTTACCTAGAATAACAGGGTCGCCTCTTTTTCATGAATAACCCAAATAAATAGTTCAGTCTGCAAAAATGGATTTCTAATCAATTCACACACATACACTAACCTATACTTAAGTTTCAGTGAATCCTCGAAACCAGAGGATCCAGTGGTTTATTACTTGTGTAATAATATCTCTACCTACTCTCCTATTATATTACATAAGTTTAAAATTGGCTCACATACATGGAAGGAAATTTTGAAGTGGAATGCATATAGTTTCAATCAATGAATTAATAAAATTGGACACAATATGCAAACCCATTGTGTAACCATCTTAATATTACACTTCATGCCAAGCAAAAAACATTTTTAAGTCGATAAACATATAGTGTTATCATTAATATTGGGGATTAATTCAAGTTTTTTGTTATTATTTTTCAAAATGTTATTATAGTGTATCAACTCTCTCCGTACTTTGGCTTAAATCAAACTTTAAAATAAAGAATGAGTCAGAGAAGGAACACTTCCTTTAAATGGCTATTACTTTTTTTTTTGTTTTTTTGTTTAGTATATTAAATTGTCCAGTGTTTAGACAACGATTAGTTAATTTCGAAAACTCCTTAGTTTATCGTTCAGTTTCACATAATACACAAATTACATTTGACATATTGAGGTTATGCCATGTTATAAGGATACGATCGGTTTACACTGTCCTTTCACCTGTTCTATTGCATTTTGAACTTCTGGAGGAAAACTTATGAATATATCATCGGTTGTTTCTTCGTCCAGAAAGTCGTCATCATCCACTGTTGCCATTTTAATCGCATACTACAACTATTTACGATCTTTTTTCCAATTACAGCGCCATATTGCCACTGACACTGCAGTTTAACAGGGGTGCCAGTCATAGTATTCGCATTTTTCGCTTTAAAAATTTACCTTTAGGTTACGTTTTTTCCCCTTCTTTTACCTCTTATAAATTACCGCTAAATTTGAAGTTTGGAACCTTAAACAGTGCCCCACCTAACCAGCCTAGTTATGTTATAGAAAACAATTTAAAATTAATCAGAAACGGTATTTCGGCATGAATATAATTTAATGCATTATGATATGCAATTATGAGTTAACATGCTCAGAGCTCCTGATTCTTGTGATTTATATCAGGGTTTCACATTAGACTTGAACTGAAAAACAAATACCTTAAAACAAATAAATAAATAAAATTCACGACACATGATTTCTTTTTTAATATAAATTACTCAATTTCAGCATGCTGACTTTTTCCTTGTTCTAAAGTTACTAACACTTTCTTATATTAAATTATATTAAATTCTCATTCTCATTGATTGAAATGCCAAGCTTAAGCTATATTATCTGCAGATTTAAAGCATCTACTTTTTTAAAAATGGCACTTTGTAATTTATTTATCCTTTCTAAATTATACACTTTGAAATGTAAAATTTCATGTATAATTTATTTCCATCCAAACTAGTATAATGTGTCTTCTCCACTACAGTAAAAGCTAAATGGAAACAGTTCTGGTTAAATTATGCATACACCAAAACTGTACCATTTAAACATTATAATAATCTATCACACACTGCGAAGCTATTTTGCTTTTGTCAATAATATAAAAGTTTGTAATGCAATATAAAATTACAATTCCAAAAAGTATAAGTTGCATTCAAATATTTACAAAATGTATATTATTGGAAATGGTGAATATTCACTGATTTCATCTCTGTACTATTAAAATTCAAAATTCACATTTAACAATTATGGAATTTGTGGCTTTCAGCAGCAATTACTTGGATGAATTTACAATTTTCTTCCTTCAGTTGAGTACCACACTGCATATCCCATAACAGCAAAATGTCAGGTGAATATGAAAATGCACTTAGTGTTTATATATAGTTTATTATTTGTAGAAATATAAGTAACATGAATCAAAAGTTGAATTATATTTCTCCTTTATTTTTGAAGAAGTGAATTACAGGTAATATGAAAAATATTTACTATCTTTTACATTGCTACATAGTCCTCCATTAGTATAAGGCAAAAGTACACCTTTCATGAACTTCATTTTACCATATTACTTTTGCTGTGATTGAGGAATATTTAAACATTTAAACACCTGAGCATATAGTTTATTACCATAATCTTGAAAATTGAGAATGAGACATTTAATATTATAACTTCTCATAATATTCAAATTCAGATAGTCTAAAGTTAGTATATTATGGCTTAATCTATCCGTATTGTTATGCAATTGAGGTCTGGTAAAGTACATGTACTATAAATATGAATAGTCTACTAACCCGTCAAAAATTTGTTTGATGTACATATATAAGGCAAGCAGGAGAATATCATGTAGAAGTATTTTTAAGGAATCTAAAATGTTAACTATAATGTCATTATATGTGTATAAGGTAGTTGTATTTGTTGTTAACAATGAACAAGAAGTTCCTAAACAAGAACTGCCACAACTGTTGCAGTGTTTAACTGAATAGAGTTTGAACACCCGTTTTTACTACTGAGGCACCACAGGCGGTGGGCACTGATGATGCATGAAATGATATATTGTGAAAGGATATTTTTTAAGAAAGGAAGTGTTTCAGGGCTAAATTTAGGGTATCTCCCTGGCATTTGCCATTTATTAGGACTGAGGAAAACCTGGAAAAAACCTCAATCAGGGAGAACGGTCCTGGCAGGTTTCGAACCCCAGACCTCCCTCCCACTCACTAGTCCGCACCTTAACAACCTCAACCATCGGTGGCAGTCTTGTCATTTACAATGATTACAACAGTATACATTCTTCTATATGTATAAGAAACAGTATATCTATATACATGTTTACATATCAGTGTTTTTGAATCAATAATCTATTGTCATTCATATACTCCTCTACAGAATAATAGGTCTTTTTACACAGGTATTTTTTAAGAGCAGATTTGAAGAATTTGCCATTGTTTATTTAGACTTTTAGGCCAAGGGGATGATTACTTTGTATTAAAATGTGTTCATAATGAACTCTTTTTGACAATTCCCTTTAAAAATATTCTTTCAGATATCATTAGATGTTCATGATAGACATATTTAACCTCAGTAATTCATCATTTTCACATCTGCCAAAATTTAGATCTCAAAAATAATTGCAGAAACATTCCTTATTTTCAGCAACTAAAAGTACAATTTACCTTTTGCATAAATCCTGGAGTGATAGGGGACCAAATATATTTCCTAACCTATCCTAATTTTTTAAAAGAATTGGCAAAATCTCTAAGATACCTTTAGTAAGATTTTAATATCTATGGGTATAGCAGTGACTGACTGTGGTGAATCATTGATATGTCAAAAATTTTATCAAACAGAATTAATGTAATGCAAAAACAAAGGTCTTCCAATGTGCTATATGATAACACTTTTTTTTTAAAAAAAGCACCATTTGTTATCCTGTAGACTTGAAAATAATCTATATTCAATATTTTTCATATGAAGATTGCCTTTGTATGCCAGTGATTATAAAGGAAAACGTTTAAGATGTGAGCTAGAATTAAGGATTCAACAGCAAGAGATCACCACAAGTTTTATTCAAGTGCAGGTGTGCTCTGGTAGTTCAATTAGCTCTCCCTTTTCAAAGCGAAAGGAGTGGAAATATTAATAATTAATTGACATAAAACAGCATTTGCTGTACTTTCTGATCTCTTACTTTCAAACAGAAAACAAAACTGCTGTATACTAATTTTTATTCTAAAGGAATTAAATCTACACCTTCTGCTTATACCACTGAAATGAAAATTGTAACAGTAAAAACAGATTAAAAAAATGTAAAAGTAAACAATGCATTATAAATCGTGAACTTTATTATCATCATCATCAATATTTCAACAATACACTTTATAAAAATAATCTCTTCTTACATTTTTAGCTGACAGGAATATAATTGTACAAGAATAAAAGTGTGTCATCTATATGCAATACCATATGATAATCATAAAAGGGATTCTTTAGGCCAATTTTTTGGAAAAGGAACCCATGTTCAGCAATTCTTCCTTAACATACACATTACATTTAGGAAATAAACAGAGGGTGCCAAAAAAAATGTATATATGCTTCAAGCAAAGAAAAAACTATTTTAACATAACAAAACTGAATTCACAGAAACAGAAAATGATGAACACTAATCTTCTTAGACTTTTACAGTTACAACAGTTGCTCAAAATGCCCACCATTGGCATCGATAAACTTCTGAGTATACTGAATTATTGATTGAGCAATGTTTGCAAAAGTGTCCTTAGCGATTGCAGCACATGCCGTTTCAATTTCTTCTCGAAGTGCTGCCAGTGTAGCTAGTTTTCTATGGTATACAACATGCTTAAGAATTAATCACAGGTAGAAGTTCAACGGAGTTAGATTTGGAGAATGCTGTGGAAACATAATTGGACCTCTTCATCCTATCCAGTGCCTTGGATCCAGTTTGCAAGGCTTGTTGCTGTGCAAGGTCTCCCAGATCTGCCCTTATGAACATTGCATATGGTTCCATGAGTCTCAAATATGACTCAAATGCATGCAATTGTTACTTGCATTGGCAGTTCTGTTCTGTACATACGTCTCCGTTGCCTTTGAACTTCAACAACATTTTCAGTTTTCCAATACCACTTCAAAATTGCTTTCAGCTGTTCAAACAATGATCTTGGCTCCATTTTGTTCCAGCAACACTAGCTAACGTAATGTGAGTCACATCTGTTTACAGAACATCATACGATAATCTTGGCTTCATTTGTTCATTATTGATTTATGATAATCTTGGCTTCATTTGTTCATTATTGATTTATGATAATCTTGGCTTCATTTGTTTATTGTTGATTTACCTGTCATGTAGCAAAACTATCATAATGTATGTGAGTCACATCTGATTATAGAACAGTATACTACACATTACTGTTGTTTTTCGGTCCAACTTTGAAATATATTAAATAGATATCTACTGTGAAAGTGTGCATACATTTTTTTGGCACCCTGGATATTTATTAACTATGCAAGTAGTATATAAAGTCATTAAGATAATAAAGCAAAGAGAGTATACTCTTTTCATAGCTTAGGCTTATGGATCTGAGCTACATTGCCAGTATGAAAGCTTATTCCTATACACAACTATTAAATATATAAGAACCAAGCATAACATTCAAATATGAAACAAATAGATAACAAGCTTCCTTTTCTGAATCTTAAAATAATAAAAAGAAATAAAAAAAGCTATTATTTATAGTATACAGACAAAATACACATATACTAACAGATAATGACATAAAAATCAACAGCTTTAGCCCTAAAATGCAGCAACCAACACCTTAGTACACACTTGTTAATATAATTTTTAGTAAAACAGAAAATCTGATTATAACTGGTGATGTAATCTGATGCTGTGAAGCAAAAGCTAATAATATAAACTGAGACAACTTATGTTTTAAACACTTGACTTGCTCTGCTTCATTGAAAGGCCGTAATAAATCAAGAAATCTATTTTAGCTCTAATCTATTTTAGCAAGTTGGACAAGACTGTTTATATATATTGTCAAAGCAGAGTATATTATTAAAATTGAATATGTGCAGAAGTGCATTCAAATAAAAAAAAAAAATACACTGCAGTGAAAAATGAATTCAGTAAGGAATTACCATATATTTCCAAACCTAAGGAACACTTGAATATGGTGCGCCGCAAAATCAAAGATGCAGTAAGTCAAAAAAGAAAAAAATCGGAATATAAGGTGAACTTCAAAATTTATAGAAAATAAAAAGCTATGGGCTTTGAAAGACAATAGCTATACATGTTACTAGGGCATGGACAACTATGATATTGATAGTGATTTCAATGGTGATTCAGTGATGGTGCTCGGAATGATGATGAGAGCAAGTGACTACAATATGTAACTGTGCCCTTCTGTGGACATAACTATGGTAATGATTGTTCTACTAATGTTTCAAAAAATTTATATTTTTGCTCTTTTGTGATATCTACCAACACATTGTTCTATAATAAACTGGAGCTGCAAATGTGAAATAAAAATTAAACTTTATTGATTACCATATATAGGAATGAAATGGGGAATACATTTGGTGCTACAACCTGGGGTAAGTCTTTGCCTGCCGTGGCAACCTTTGCTTCCTCTACCTGCATCTTTCGACTTCATTGATAGAGGGCAGTATTCCAGAGGGGCATGCCAGCATGCCCGCACCCTGATGGTAACCTATCATGCAGTTTTGTGATGAATATATAGGATGTGTTGGTATATATCACTTTGAGAATGTTTGCATTTTTTTGCAAATATAAGGTGCACCCCAATTTTGAGCAGCCAAGAAATGGCAAAAAGGTGTACCTTTCATTGAGAAATATATATTAGTTTGCAAAAAGAAATACAGAATAACAAATTATTTATGAGGAAGTCACTCAGACTTCACTAGTTTTATTCCACTTACTAATTTGAGTGACTTCCTCATAAATAGTTTATTATATGATACTATATTTCACGGTGAAAATCCCAAACTATTCAAATTTATAGAAATACAGAAGCTCAAAAGACAAAAGCCACTAAAGAAAATCAGCTGAGAAAGGAAATAATGTTTTTAAAAAATGTATATTATCCCTGGGCTATGCAAAAGTTTCAGAAAAATCTTTAAAAAAATTTAAATCGCCTTAGCACCTAAAAAAAGTTCAATGTAAAAATTATATAAAGAACAAGAATATTAGATATTTTACTGCTGGAAAAGAAATCAAGAATATATTGCATACTGTGCAAGCTATGCAATATAAAATATACATTAGAAAAACCAAGTTGAATATGAGCATATGGCAAGACAAGCACATAAGGAGCATAAAAAAATTAACCAATGCAGCAGCTCATTTTTGGACAGATAATCATGAAAAAGAAAAGAAAATGCAAGTGTTAAAGATAGCATGTGAACACACAGAACTAAGCACATGGGAAAAAATCTGCATTTACCAGCTTTCTTTAGATCCTTTGGCAGCTGACAAGAGCAAATGATGCAGGCAAAAGTTAGTAATATATGATCTACCAAAATATAGGCAAGTGAAGCTGTATGAGTGTACAGCTTCAACTAAATACATATAAAAAATAAAAATAGTTACAACTTAAGAATGTAATCTAAACTGTGCCTTCATTTAAATAGAAATCTAGCAGGTTTGATTATGGGATTTGGCTGAAACACTAATACTCCTAAAAATAATAATCAAAATCACTTGAATCTACACCAAATATTGAAACACCTTCAAATGTAGGTGGCTGGCCAAAAACCACTACAAAGAATGTCAGTTGTATGGTTTGATGAAGAATGCACATTGAAAGAAAATATAGCTAAAAACACTATCAAACCTCAGAGAATTCCAAAGAAGAGTTTTTTTTTTTTGATTGATTTATTTATGGACGCTCTTCAACATCTCAGGTCATCAGCGTCCCATTCAACTCAGGGCATGAAACGTTCGACCAATTTTGCTCAGAGGCCTCTCTTTCAGGCTTGAGGTTCTTTTTCGTGCCGTAAATGTACGACACGGGACCCACGGCTTTACTTCCCTTCCGAAGTAAGCCATACTTAGTCAAAGAAGAGTTCCACAATATAATCATGGGGGGTTGCCCCAGTTAAAACTCAGATAATCTGAAGTAATTCATCTGCCATGGCCATTTTTAGTGCACACATGCATTCTCAGCGTAAATCTGAAGTTATTGTTGGTACATGTGCATGCATAAGTTGGTGAAAAATGGCATAAAAATTCAAAGGTAGACTGCTGGTCTTTCGTTCATTGGTTCTTGTTTGCCAATTATTGTAAAATGCTGAAAAGAGAAGCATTTCACCATTAGCAGTCATGTGTGGGTGGGTTGTATTACTCAACTCTTTAAGAATGGGTTCTCACCTGGAGCCCTAAGTATAAAAATACAAGCACAGCCAAGACAAATTGTATAAGCAGTAGTCTATGACAAGGAAGTAGTTAACTCAAGAAAATCCACAAACATAGAGAATTCTTGCCCAGTAATGCTTGGCTTTCTTAACATTTGCAACTTTCCTGGAGTTGTAGGTACTATAGTCTGTAACACGTACCCATTACCTGGGGGTAATAATGCAGAAGACTTCAGAAATTATTATGGCTGGTTTTCGTTGAATGTCCAAGCAGTCTATAATTCTAAGCTTTGCTTACAGAATGTTGTTACAAGATGGCCAGGACTTGCAAATAATTGTAACATATTTGTGAATTCTAGATTACATGCAAAATATGAAGCAGGAGAGTTTGTTGAAGGTATACTCCTATGAGAGAGTGCCTATCAGTGTTGCCATTACTTATTAACACCTATACTGCACAGTTTCTAAATGAGCATAGAACAAAGCCCATAAGCAAACAAGAACAGTTATTGAAAGAGCTTTTGGTGTAGTAAAAAGACGATTTCCATATTTGATAATGAAACTTAGATTCAAATTACAATGCTCTGAGGCAGTATATTGCAAGTGGATCAGAGAGGATGCCGCATTTAATGCATTGTACTGTATGGCCAGGATAGATGAAATCATAAGAATACAAGAGAAACATAAACAATAAATTTAAAAATTTTTCAAATAGATACATAAACTTGTAAATAATTATAAATTGTATATTAAGATCATTGTATTGTTGATTAGCTGCACTGTGCAATGTTCCAATTAACAATTTTAGTTAATTATAAATTACTTTATTTTTATTTATTGAGCTACATTTTTTCTATTGAATCTCTGGAAAGTGAAGAAGAAGAAGAAGAAGAAGAAGAAGAAGAGGGGGAGGAGGAGGAGGAGGAGGAGAAAGAGAAGAAGGAGGAGGAGGAGAAAGAGAAAGAGAAGAAGAAGAAGAAGAAGAAGAAGAAGAAGAAGAAGAAGAAGAAGAAGAAGAAGAAAAGAGGGGAGGAGGAGGAGGAGGAGAAGGAGAAGGAGAAGGAGAAGGAGAAGGAGAAGGAGAAGGAGAAGGAGAAGGAGAAGGAGAAGGAGAAGGAGAAGGAGAAGAAGAAGAAGAAGAAGAAGAAGAAGAAGAAGAAGAAGAAGAAGAAGAAGAAGAAGAAGTGGGGGAGAGGTTTACTATGTGATGAAAATTTGAATATGTAATTAATGGATGGGATAAAAGATAAAAAAATTACAAGTAGTTCCAGCTGAATCATATATAACTTATTTATCTTATTTACTGCACACCACCCACAAGCCTAAGAAGGCTATGATTACTTTAAGGATGTTTCTATGAACATGAGCTCTATATCTTCAAGTATGCCTTAAAACCTGTTATAACCAGAATAAAGTAGAACTATCATTTTAATGTCATTCCTTATCCTGATTGCATTCGTAAAGCCCCATCCAAACGTATGACTTCTCCATTTAATAATGGATTTTCAATAATGCACTGGACAAGATGAGCAAATTCTTCTGGTAATCCTAGCCTCTGTGGAAATGGAATGGTTGTAGCCAAGTAGCTGCGTACTTTCTCTGGAAGTGCTTCCAAGAGGGGTGTTTGGAAAAGGCCTGAAATGAAAAAGAAGTACACTTATATTGAGCCCTGCAATAAGGCTCAGAAACCCTGTCTTAATTCGTCAAAGATGCAAGGGACGATCCTTACATTCCTCTTTAACTATAATCTTTTGATACATGAACATATACTTTTAAAAAAATTGCAATTTATCTAATTTCACCCTCAGCAGTAAAAGACCATATGAGTGAATGAAAATGTTCAGTACTAAACATAACAAATACAAAGTACAAAATACAGTATAATACAGTATAATTTAAATTACTCATTTTATGGTGGGACAACCCAAAACCTTAAAAGTGTGGCAGAAGTTAGAAATATTGTGCCATGGGGCCTGTTTCACAAAAGTTGACAGGTGTATAATTGTGACATTTGTCAGTATATTCTGAATATTACTTGCTTCATACAACATACAAATATGTCACATATGTCAAGTAAAAAATTGTAACTTGTCACAAGGTAAATTAGTGTTTCATAAAGATGACAATTATGTAAAAACTACATAATTGTCAACACATGACTGTGTTTCTTTGATCACAGAAGCATTAACTGTATTCATTCAAGACTCTTTGCCACTTACCGAGCATTAATATTTACTTTCTTTGCATTGATATTATAATAAATTATATAATATTGTAATGTAAATTAAATCTGATGAAATGCAAAGCATTTGATAATACTTCTCAACTAATGAAATTACAATTATTAGCACAGTATTATCTATAATAAATTTCATGATGTCAAAACTCTGTTTACCAGCATACCACAGAATAAATTATTAGTTTTTCTAAAATGATGGTTACAATCAACTAACTTAACAGAAGAACATATCAAAGAATACATAGAATTTACTAAGTTGTGCATAAATCAAGCATTTTTATATTTGAGGACAACTTCTTTAAATAGAAAGCAGAACTTATAATGGGCAGTCCATTATCATTTATTTTAGCTGACTTATTCATGGGCTATTTTGAGATGCAAATTACTACGACTTTTCCCCACATTTTTTAGGTTTAGCACAGATATGTAAATGATGTACTCACTATTATAAACAAAAAGCACTAAAACTTTTAAAACTGCAAGAGCATTCAATTGAGTTCACTGTCGAAACGGAAAGAGATAATATGTTGCCAGTTTTGGTCTGAAGTTAATAAAATAAACAATGAACTTGAATTTGGCATCTACAGAAAAGACATACATACAGACAATTATATCAAAGCCCATAGTTTCAAACCAAGATCACATAAGGAAGCAGCATTCAAGTTGGTCCTGGTGGTGTAGTAATAACCATAATTGCCTTCTAAACCCAAGATCGGGGCTCAAACCTGGCCAGGATTGATGGATTTTTTGGGGTGCAAAAATCCTAAGTATGGCTTCCCTCGAAGGGAAGTAAAGCCCTGTGTCATACATACATTTATGGCACAAAAAAGAACCTAGCGGCTGAAAGAAGAGGCCTCTGAGCAAAATTTGTCAGCCGTTTCATGCCATAATAGAATAGGATGCTGATGACTTAAGATGTGAAAGAGCATCCGTAAATAATTCAATTCAACAGCATGATAAATAGACAAATAAATACACCACTGAGTAAAGAAGAATACAAGAATGAATTTTTTTTTTAAAAAAAACTGTTACAAAAGCTCACTATATTTTATACAAGAATGAATATCTACACATAATAGAAGCAGCTAAATCCAATGGGTTCAACAAACAAATAATTAACCAAAAAATTAAAAGATTCCAGAACAAAAAAGGATTAAACAAATAATCATTTTGAGTCATTTATCAGGGGAAAAAATAATTAAAACGTTCACTTATCAGTCAATAAGAAATTTCAAAACATTTTCAAGCAGTACAATATCATCTTAGCACCTGAAAACTGATACAGTGTAAAAAATTTATTGAAATTAAACAAAACAGATTTCATGCCCAAAGAGAAAAAATTTGGTATTTACAAAATTAAGGATTGTGAAAAAATGTACATAGGGAAGACAAAGAGAAATATAGGCATTAGGGTGAAGGAACATTGGAGAAACATCTATTATAAACAAATATATAAATCAGCTGTGGCAGCACATTTTTGAAATGAAAACCATGAAATAGAAAAAGGCATCAAGTTATTAAAAAACTGTTCAACAACCAAAAGAACTAAACATATGGGAAAGGATTTATATAAAAAAGCATGAGCATAACCTTAAGAATTTTGACATCCTGGAGCAGACTGCACTCTATATGAGTTTATCACTAGATCACCAGAGTCAACCTGGATACCTACCTAGCTTCTATGAATGATCCAATGGTTGTTTAACAGCTGATGATGTGGATGATAGTTCCATATACATCCTAAATAAATCTCATTTAAGTGAAACCATACAGATTGTTTTAAACAACTGACTCAGAAGAGATTATTAATGGATGTTTCACTGTGTTTGATTACAAGTTGAATTAAAATTAAAATGTTACACTTTAATTGATAGCATTGTATGATTCAGTTGAACTACACACTGTTAAAGCTTCACTTGTTACACTTTTCTTGTGTTTATAGAGTGCCCTGTTTGTCCTTAAGTCTTCGTGCACTTGCATGGAATGCCATATATCCCAGGGTGATTGTGTGGATCCAGACAATTCTTAACTGAACAGATATTTGTGAGTTGTTCTGTAATGTGTTACTACGAGGTGCATCCATAAAGTAAGTCCCAATCGCGTCTAGAGATGGCACCATTAGTCGAATAGGAATGCGCGTGCGCAGTAGAAGAGAGGAAGTATGTGGAAATAATGCAGTAAAGTTTCAGCCTTACGACGGCCGTGGTTACCGCACTGTGCTAGGAGAAAATGGCTGCTCTGATATTATCTCCCGCCAACTGCGAGGTTCGTGCAGTCATCCGATTTTTGCACCGTCAAAAGCAAAGTCCAGCAGAGATCCATCGCCAATTGTGTCAAGAGTATGGACACGACATTATGTGTGGTAGTATGGTAAGACAATGGTGCAGGCAATTCACTGAAGGACGAACCAATATTCACGACGACAACGGTAGGGGCCGACCGTCCCTGGTGACGGCAGAAATGTTGGAAAGTGTACGGCAAGCAATTGAGCAGAACCGGCTCTTCACAATTTCAGAACTCTCTTGTCAATTCCCCCGATGCCTCGCTCGCTTGTGCATGAAATTGTCTCCCGGAGGCTTGGTTTTAAAAAATGTGAGCATGATGGGTGGCTAGGCAACTGATAGATGAACACAAAAGCAACCAACCAACACAGCCAACGCCATACGAAATGTGTTGAGTTTGGATGGGAGATCTTCAACCATCCACCCTACAGCCCGGACCTCGTCCCAAGTGATTTTCATTTCTTCCGTCTCATGAAGCGTTTTCTGGCAGAAAAACGTTTCCACAATGACGCTGAGGTGCAGAATGAAGTGACTTCGTGGCTCCGAACATTGGCGGCAGATCCCTATGACTTGGGCATACAATTGATGGTGCACCGTTACGATAAATGCCTCAACAATGGTGGTGACTATGTTGAAAAGTAGCCAGTGAATCTATGTAATTATTCCAATAAATATTTCTTACTTAGTGATGCTTTCGTTCTCTTTATCGGTCATCGGGACTTACTTTCTGGATGCACCTCATATATTATATTTTCCAGTAATCTTATTACTCTGAGTTCATTCTGAATTAAAGAAAGAAATGAACAAGTTTGTTTGTTATCAGCGTATTGTTTTGTATTATACTTCCTGGGTTTTAAAAATTTGCTATTAGTTCTTCAAGAATATTCAGTGGCTAGCAGTGTATGCAAGCAATGATGTTATTCTATGAGTGTAGTGGGATAACTCCATACAATTACCAGTATATTGACAAATGTTCTCTTACCCTTAGGGGAAAGATGGGAAGTAAATACCTATTCCTATGAGTAGATCTTTTTACACAATATCATAATTTATGTATACTATCAAAAGTTTGTATTAATTTTCGTATATTGTGTAACATTATTGACAATAAATATTAAGATGTAATATAAGAAAGTTTACATTTAGATGTCTAATGCTTGTATCCTATATCATTTGTAATGATCTCATGGAATGAATGAATTAATAATAATATGCACATACCAGGAGCAATGGTAACCACTCTAATTCCTTGAGAAGCTAGATCACGAGCAATGGGAAGTGTCATCCCAACAATGGCTCCTTTGCTAGCTGAGTAAGCTGCCTGTCCCATTTGTCCCTCAAAAGCTGCTATGCTTGCTGTGTTGATTACTACTCCACATTGGCCATCAGCATTTCGTTTATTCTGACCCATCAAACCTACAGCCAAGCGTATGACATTGAAAGTTCCTACAGAATTGACCTGAAACAAATATTTACATACTCCACAGAATATCATATTTATTATGCTAACTAAAGATAGTTACATAAAGATTATCTCTTCTGAGTTGGATATTTAAAACACTCTTTATGTTTTCACTTACATGAGATTTACACAGGTCATACATTTCGTGGAACTTCTGTTCACATCATCAGCTGTTAAACGATAGTATCATTTGTAGAAACTGGGTGGGTGGGTGGGTGGGTGGGTGGGTGGGTGGGTGGGTGGGTGGGTGGGTGGGTGGGTGGGTGGGTGGGTGGGTGGGTGGGTGGGTGGGTGGGTGGGTGGGTGGGTGGGTGGGTGGGTGGGTGGGTGGGTGGGTGGGTGGGTGGGTGGGTGGGTGGGTGGGTGGGTGGGTGGGTGGGTGGGTGGGTGGGTGGGTGGGTGGGTGGGTGGGTGGGTGGGTGGGTGGGTGGGTGGGTGGGTGGGTGGGTGGGTGGGTGGGTGGGTGGGTGGGTGGGTGGGTGGGTGGGTGGGTGGGTGGGTGGGTGGGTGGGTGGGTGGGTGGGTGGGTGGGTGGGTGGGTGGGTGGGTGGGTGGGTGGGTGGGTGGGTGGGTGGGTGGGTGGGTGGGTGGGTGGGTGGGTGGGTGGGTGGGTGGGTGGGTGGGTGGGTGGGTAGGTAGGTAGGTAGGTAGGTAGGTAGGTAGGTAGGTAGGTAGGTAGGTAGGTAGGTAGGTAGGTAGGTAGGTAGGTAGGTAGGTAGGTAGGTAGGTAGGTAGGTAGGTAGGTAGGTAGGTAGGTAGGTAGGTAGGTAGGTAGGTAGGTAGGTAGGTAGGTAGGTAGGTAGGTAGGTAGGTAGGTAGGTAGGTAGGTAGGTAAATGGATTGACTTTGGTGGTCTAGTGATAAACTTAAATAAAGTGCTGTCTTCTTCCAGGATGTCAAAATTCATTAGGTTATACTCATAACTTTTCATATAAATCTTTTCCCATATGTTTAGCTCTTTTGGTTGTTGAACAGTTTTTAATAACTTGATGTCTTTTTCTATTTCATGGTTTTCATTCCAAAAATGTGCTGCTACAGCTGATTTATCTATTTATATTTTTATGGAATGAAAACTATGAAATAGAAAAAGGCATCACATTATTAAAAACTGTTCAATAACCAAAAGAGCTAAACATATGGGAAAGAATTTATATAAAAATTATGAGCATAACCTTATGAATTTTGACATCCCGGAAGCAGACATCACTTTATTTAAGTTTATCACTAGACCACCAGAGTCAACCCAGATACCTACCTAGCTTCTACAAATGATCCAACAGTCGTTAACAGCTGATGATGTGGACAAAAGTTCCACTGAGCATATGTATTAGGTAAATCTCATGCAAGTGAAACCATGAAGAGTGTTCTATATATCCGACTCAGAAGAGATTATTAATGGATGTTTCATTGTGTTCGATTTCAAATTGAATCAACATTCAAGCTTATGCTTGTAGTTCCTTTCTGTACAATGCTTTGCCTTATTTAAGGATTATAAGATGCTATACACTGTTTGCTCTTAGTTTAGGTTGCAAAGTGAATAAATGTATTCCTTCTCCTGCTACTATTGTATGCTACAAAGCATCCATTCATGACAGCAGCAGGCAAAGGAATACATTTATTCACTTTGGATTTTACAGTTTACCCATCATGTGTGCTTCTGTCAACTATTACCACAACGTAGATGACTTTACTACTATTATATCAGTCATAGAAATTCTGTATTTTTCTTACAAATAGCAACAAAATATGTATGAGGGTAGCTCCATAAGTTTCAGGCCTTGCCAATAAGGATTATCGCCTTTGCAAATACCTTATCTGGTGTCATACCTTATCTGTTAAATAAATAATTATTGCAGCTGTATTTGCTCCACTGTGTTCAGTTGTTCAGATATAGTTGCATAAAGAAGGCTATGAGTAGAAGATTGTGGCAAGTTAAAAATGGAGTATCGAGCTCTTATTAAGTTCTTCATAAAAGAAGGACTTACTCCAAATGTTATTAAATAGCAATTGGAAAGTGTATATGGGGAAGCCTTCCCCTCATATTCTACTGTAAAAGAATGGACCAAACTTTTTTGAATGGATTGAAAAAACATTAAAGGCAAAGAGCATTTGGAAGTGCTCACAAACATTGCTCTTGTGGAAGGAGAAATTATGGAAGACCGGCGGCTCAAAGCAGCAGCAACATTGGGCATTTCTAAAACAACAGTCCTTGGAATTATTCATGAACATTTAAACATGAATAATAAACATGGGTGCCTAGACGTCATTCCTCAGTTCAAAAGCAGCAGAGAGTCATCAGTTATCAGGTTTTTTTGGAGCTCTGCCATGGCAACGAGAGAGAAGTTCTGCGAACCATTGTTATAGGAGATGAAACTATCGTCCTCTACTATGTTTTCTTGTCCAAAAGAAAATCAATGGAGTTGCGTATACGTGGCAAAGCACCGCTTCTAAAGGCCATTGGTCACTTAGTCAACCAATGAGATCATAGCCACAATCTTTGGAACTGTGAAGGAATATTCTTCATTGACTTCAAGGAGAGGAGCACCATAGTAAATGGGGAGTACTATGCTGGCCTACTGCACCGTGCCTACTGCTTGCTTTCATCAAAGAGAAAAGGCGAGGAAAGCTAAGTGGTGGTGTGCACCTTCTTTACAACAACGCGCCTGAGCACACAGCTCTTGTTGCAAAGGAAGCTGTGAAGAAATGTAGCTTCAAGGAGATTGACCATCCATCCTACAATTCAGTTCTAGCTCCCAGTGACTATTTCCTCTTATCAAAACTCAAGGAGGACCTTCGAGGAAGGAAATTTAAGTGTGACGAAGAAATGATGGATGCTGTTTATGTCCATTTTGCAGACAAGACTTCTGACTATTTTTTGGGGGGATTGAAATGTCAATCCAAAGATTTGAGAAGTGTATTGCAATAAAGGGTAGCTATATTGAAAAGTGAAATATAGTTTTTGTTTTTATCATACCTAGAAAATGGTTAGGCCAGAAACTTATGGACCTACCCTTGTATGAGGTAAAAGAGGAACCTTAACCTTATCATTCTCTGGAATATTGTGTACTTGGCTAGTGGCCATGCTTGCTGACAAGTAGCTTCTTCATAAATTCTGTATGTGTTTTGTACTGCAATTGCCAAGTTAAAAATGCCCTATCCATTGCATATTAAATTTGCACTTTTACTATAATTACAGACATTTTAATGTGTTTTAATTTGTTTTATGAATAAGTGATACAGTTAGTCAAGCTACATTTTGCAATTGAAAATTAGAAAGAAAATTATATTTTCATCTACATTGTATGTATTCAATTTTCATAAATCTATCCATTTTATCTCTTCCAACATTTCTTTAGGCCTGTGAATTATTGTTTTCTTGTACCTAGTCATATTATTTACATTCACCTTTCACTATTCATGTACATACTTCACTACCTCATGCTTACCATCATAACTTTTACAAAATCATCAAGGTTATGTGGTATATTCTTCCTAAAATTATATGTCTTGAATGCTACTCCTATTCCTGCACAATTTACTGTTACATTCAGCTGACCAAATTTTTCTTTGGTAATGTGCAGTGCCTTAGTAACATCCTCTTCTGATGTAACCTACCAAAAGATAAAATCATTATTTACTGATTACATAACTAGGGGAAAAAGAAATAATCACACTTTAAAAACTAACATTTCAATAGAAATAAGATATGAGTCACTGTAGAATAATGCTACACCAGGTTTTGCATGAGTGCCTCAAGCAAGGCTTACACGATGACCAAAAAAGTAAATGTATCAGTCATATAAAATTTCTCAGTTTCATGGTTTTGCATTTCTTCTCAACTAAGCCTTTTAACTAAATAAATAAAGACAAGAAAATTGTGTTATAATATTTATTCATGTTAGTGATTCAAACCTGTTGATGTCTGAGACATTTCCATTCATATGGTATGAATGAATAGCAATAGTTTGTGTAGATTCATATGGACAGTGTTTCTTGCTACTTTTAAAAATAAAAATGAAACACCACATGCTCTTGGGCAAATATTTAATGGGGGTTTTCAAGTGGTTAGAATAAAGTGGAAAAAAATGTAAGTAAATGAAAACAAAATTCATATTTCTACATCAAGTGGCTTGGATTTTATGGCTTGTTAATCTCTTCCATTGACAAGGGCTACAGTAATAATTAAATCTTTTATTACTAATTTCATACGCTTTATCTGACAGATTACAATTTGTTTATACTTTTTAATATCACTATAGAATAATGGTTTAATGTTGCAGGATTCATTGCTCCTAGTAGTAAGTAGAATATGTTCTGATTATGCTATTCCTTTATAGTGTTTCATGTTGTCCTGAGTGTTAGTCAGCTGAATAGCAATAACAATCAGCAATATTTAATAGAGACCTCTTTCATAACAAACATACACTACCGGTTGAAACAAAAACATCCGTTGTTTTTGGGCTGCATTCAATGTACTCACTGCTCTTTAAGTAGCATTACAAAACAATGTTAGAGGTCTCCAGAACATGGCAATAGCTTTGGCCCTTCAGTAGCAAACAATGCATTAAAAGACATGTGCCCTTATATTATTTACTTATGTTTTAATTTTTAACTAGTTTATGAGGATGTTATAAAATGCAAATGTTATAATTTGCTATTTAAGTGAATGTAAGCTTAGCAATGATGTGTTAAAGAGGTTTGAATTGCATAATAATGATGAGTGATACATACATCTGTTGGCACAAACACACAATTTTCTCCTAATTCCTTTTCAAGAACTGCACCATTAGATGTTGGAAGATCACAAACCACAGCCTTACAACCCTGTTTAACTAGATACTGCACTGTCCCTCTACCCAGTCCTGAGGCTCCACCAGTTACCAGGGCTACTAAATTCTGTTAAACAAAAAATAAATTTCCATAAAAAAAATTAAGTAATTAAAAAATTAAAAACCTATGATCTCGGTAGATATATTATAATTTTAAAATAAATGTACCTTATAATATACCCAATAAAGAGCCATGAGAGAAATATTGTGCCCCTTACATTTTACTAGCTCAATAGTTGAATCATCTGCACACAAGATTTAACATTAAAACAAATATAAAACAACATCACGGATTCTAAATTTAAAACGTTGCAAATGAAGTTTCCCAACTTCATTTCATCATTTTGGGTATATTATTGCTTTATTGTCATTATTTCTAAACACAATAAACATGAAATCTAAGCATTTAGAAAAAGCCGAGTAACTCCACTTTTGATAAAAAAAAATTAGTTAAATGCACTGAATGATCACTTATAATCCATGTTGTATAAAATGGATAAATAAGCATGTGAAAAATGGAGGAGGTTTTTAAGCAGTAATTTTTTTTTTTGGTAAGTCAATGTGCACTTTTACAGTTACGTCAATTTATTTGATACTGATCAAAGGAAACAGGAAGAAGAAACAAACAAGCAAGTTGAGTTACATTGTATTGATCTCCTGTGGTACACAATTGTAGTAATTAAGTAAGTTTAAATTGGCTGACATACACAGAAGAAAGTTTGAATGTGGAATGCATATATTAAACTTTTAATTAGTGTTTCTGTTACTTCAAAATCTCATAACTCTATATAACCTAAGAATAGGTGCATAATAATACTAGCATATCAATTTATCAAAAATGCATTAATTTTGTCAAATAATAGTAAACAAAATGAATAAGATGCTCTATATTCAATGTTTACACATTTTCTTCCCACTAAAGGGCATTTTTCTTTGTGTTTGGAAGAAAATTAACGTTTCGTTTACATTTTTTTTCTCTGAAAAACTGTTCTGGAGATACGAAATTTTGGAATATCGGCACAGATATACAATTTAAATATTATAGAAAACTAAAATTTGCACTGCAAGGTGTACCATAGAAACTTCAGGCACCGTGACAAGTCGGGGAAGTAGGAAGCGAGCCGATATTTAAGAAAGATCTCAACATTACTGATCTGTACGGTTTAACCATCTGATAACATAAAAAATATACGTGTGTCTAATTTGGTAACCATTTCCGCCCATCAATATCTCAAAGGAAATTTCTTAAGTGTTTTGCTTTTTCACGACGAATCCCATTAATCGTCGGCAGCGAAACTACATCGCCCGGATTTGTTCGGTTGGTGGCTGGCATCCCGGCGCGCGTAGCTAGCAGACTGTTGATTGAAACGCAAGATATTAGTTATGATGTTAAAATTTAGGAAAAATGTGATTTCCCTTCAATCTACAAACCCTTTTGACAAGAGAGTAACTATAGCAGGTGTCCTATGAAAACTATAACTTTGACATTATGATCCCATACATACCTTATAACACATTACATAACACTGTTAGCGGCAGCAATGGTATATTACCAGTATTACCTTATATTAATGATAATAGATATAAAAATATGAAATTATATCACTTATTTTAATAGCATTACCTTCAGCATCTTGTTAATCTTTCGAAATATTAAGAGGAAACGCAGAGGTTGGCTTTGCACCTTTCCGGAATCTGTATTTCTGTTTATGCTTTTTTCTAGAGAAAGCAAAACTATTTAGCTCTCAAAAGCTATTTTCGAAGGTCAAGCTATCTTCTTTCGCCTTGAAGAACGGATATTAGAAAATTTGTTTTTTTCTGCTTCCTCGTAATATCAGCTGTGTATTGTAATTTGGTGTACGCTATGTACGGTTTCCCAATTGATTTATTCAACTCTGTTGCGCACTCTGCACAAACAGTGAACAGTCGACACATTGAAACATTCCAACGATGTTGGCTGAAAAAAAATTATATTTAAAATTATGAAAATTTATACCACTGTTAATCATTAGAAATTAGAAACCGGTATTTATCTACCGTATGAATTTTGGAAAATGGTCTGATTATGGATTATGTTGGCCACAAGTTACCACCAACAGAAACAATTGAGATTCCCCTATCTGAATACCTTTTTCTATATTTTTTTTTTTCCATATATGAAATAATGGGATGTTAAACTAAATACTTTAATATTTACCACTAATTGAGTTTAATTATGCGGATATATATGAAAAGTAATGTAACACTATTAACAATGTAACTGAAATAACAATATCTATAAAAAAAGCAGAAAAGGATAAAACACTACAAAAAAGTCACAGATCACTATATCACTATATTTCGAACTGAATATATATATATAAAACATAAAAATAAAGAAACACTATTAACAATGTAACAAATTAACACTAATAATAAAAGTAGATAAAGATAAAACACAGAGAAAGAGTCACACTTGAAACTGCTATATTTCGAACTACTGCGAGTTCTTCAATGGCAAGAAGATATATATATATATTGAATTCACTGTTTAAAAATGACGTACTAGTATTTTGTTATGTTGCTTCGGCCAGACTGCCAATCATATTGCCAACTGTATAAACATTCATAGCGAAAATGCCAATTAGAAAGGGTTTTCAGTACAAATTCCAATTTCTAACAATGAAATGAGGTAATGCGCTTGGCATCAATTAAAGTCCCAAATTTTCTCAAATGACCGTTTCCATTATATTGTGACATTACCGGCACACCAAATTTGTTGATAGCACTGACTGTTGGCTTCATGGTCTTTCGCAGGTTTTGGTTTATTTTACAACACAGGTGACGTTAGCCCCTGAACAAATTCTCAGGCTACGAGGCGTATTCTCGTACCGAACGAGAGATCACTTGTCTCACTCATTCGCGTGCTGCTAGAGCAACACCCATGGTTAGAGCAACTCGTGCAACAGCAGCAGGCGGCAGTCCCGAGACTTTGCAACAGCCGAGAGAACCGAACTTAATCCACGCACTTCTTGTGTAATTGTTTTTCACTTCACAGTAAAAGGCGTGCGATTGCCATCTTTTTACAAGAGACACGAAAACATTTTAAGTTTTCGGAGTGCCAGGCATACGAACTGTTTTGATGCACTCATTATTACATAGCATTTACACTTTCTAATTCACGCTAACATCACTGGAGAGAATCGAACTTTACTTTCAATTCTGAACGGTAGTGGCGGCGGCAATAGTACAATCTTGCACGTTTGCAGCCTGCAGCAAAGAAAAAACCGATGCTATAAAGTTCTTCTGTATCGGGTTTTGCAAGGGGGGAATGCGATGGGATGTTTCCTTTTTTTTTTTTTTTCCTCCCCCTTTTAGCGAAAAGTCCTCTTTAGGGTATGATCCTCCTCTTTTGCGACATTTCTTTAGTTTTGGGCATGGGTACTTTTCATTTTGGTTGCTAACAGCGGTTAATGTTGCCTGTAACGATGCCACATGTTCCTTTACAACTTCAAGTTCTGTTGTCGAAATTCCCATAATGGCATCCCAAAACTCGCAAGCAACATTTTCTTTTTGTTCTGATATGGGGCACAGAACAACTGAGACTTTCTTGTTTGCTCACTTGGGCTAGTGTTTCATCCTTTTCTCTGAGAACAGAGACATCTTCAGTGTCTATTATGAAGTCATTAATTAGCATTTACAATCCACATTATTATCTTGCACAAAATTTATCTCTGTCACTTTCGATGAGGATGGGATCTGCCAACCGCATTCTTCCCTAATGATGGTGTCCTTTTTTATTTTCAGGTTTTCTTTGTACCTATGACGTGTGTGTTTTATTTTATTTTTCCTTTCGTAAGTACACTTAGCCTGTCGAAAAGCTTGTCTTTAACAAAGGCCATTATAGAAAATATTGCTTTATCCATGCAGATACATATATTTGAGCGTGGGATGGGTTCGCTGGATATGCATGTTGGTATTCAAGCTGTAATAGTAAGCCCAGTATTATGCATTACTCCCGTAATTTTCCTGGAAGTATGAAGCAAATTCAGAGGTATCAGGGTCACATTTCAATTTATCTATTGCAGTAAGAAGAAGTAACTTCAGTGCAACCCCCTCTTTCAATTTATCTATTGCAGTAGGAAGTAGTAACCACAGTGCAACCCTTTTCTCCCATTCGGGACTGAGTTGTTCGGCTCTCTCTCAGGATCGCAGACGCAGACGAAATATGGCAGGCTCGGTTAGTGCTCAGCCTGTGTGTGGATGCTGCGTACCTACCCTGTGTTGGGTTTAACGGCAGAGAAGGGATGGTGGTTGTAGGGTGGTTGTACAGTTTTGGGTGAAGGGTGGAAGGATTGTGCTGTAAATGCTTATCCTTGTTGAAGCGGGCGGATGTGACATCCTTGGAGTTTTCTTAATATGTGCATGTTGTTCACTTACTTTGTGAACAGCATAGGCATATCGCTATTTAGTTTTTCAAATTGTTATTGTAATTGCTTTGCTGGAGATAGTTGGAATGTTTTCCTGTTGCTAGGTTATGCCCCTTTGTTATCCAAGGTGGCCACGCGCTAGGCGTGGCACCTTGAATTTTGCTACAAGAATAGCTGCCGAGCTGCCCGAGAATTTATCCTGCTACCCGTTGTTCTAGTAGCAGCACGCGAGTGAGACAAGTGATATCTCGTTCAGGACGAGAATGTGCCTTGTAGCCGGAGAATTTGTTCAGGGACTAACGATAAGTGTTTATAACACCTTGGAGAAGTATAATAGTGTAAGCATGGATGTGGAGGTGGAAGTGAATGAGAGCAAAGACAATTTTAAGGTTCTGTGACGGAAAAATTAAATATAACTGTTTGTAAAAATGTCATTTAAAAGGGACCTCATTTTGCTTTTAAAGCCTTACTATCTCATTAACATTATTTTAAGTGTGTCATATCTTGCAGCTAAAAAACTTCCATTAGTATGTAACCTATTATTTCCTAATTCAGCACCACAATGTGAACTGGATAGCGTAAGTCCTTTGATTTGTAATATAAATATCTGAATTGTTTACTGCTGCATATGTTCTATGGTTTAGGAATATCCTGTTAACATAATCTTGATCATAATTTGTTTCAGAGAGAAACAGAAATACTCTTCTTCTTGCTAATAGTAGTAATGATTAGAACTAAAAAGGCTGGTAGCGTGACTATGATAAATTATTTAACATCAAGTTTTATGTACAACAAAGTAGCAAACCTAATATTATGGTTCTATGCAGACATTAGAATGGGTATTATCTACAGTGTATTGTTTGTCTGTAAGTATGCATGGTGAATGCTTTATATTTATTGGCCTTGTTTTTTATATGGCTTCCTTTTATACTTTATCAGAAACCTCCTATGCTTCAAGTTTTTATAAGTGTGTTGTAAGTATTTTATAAAAATATAGGTGAAGGTTAAAAGAGTGTGTTCAAAACTGTAAAGTCATCTTGAATGCAATTAATATGAGATATAAATTACTATTTCAATACCATTAAAGGTTCATTTTAATTCAGATGAAAGCAATTGATTATATTTGACTTTGAAATTTCCTAAGAGCTATAGTTTAGTTCCTAGATCATTCTGTGATTTTGCAAAACAGCCATAAAGACTTACAAACATAGAATTTGTCATTTGCAATGATTGCAATACTATACAACCTTCTACATATATAAGAAACATCTAAATACATTGATATAAATCCAATACAGTGTTTTGAATCAGTATAATATATTGCCATTAATATACTCCTTTACAGAATAATAGTACTTTTTACACAGGGTTTTTAAGAGCAGATTTGAAGAATTTAGCATTGTTTATTATGGCTTTTAGGCTAGTGGGAACAGCATTCTGTATTAAACTCATTTTTTATGACAGGAAAGTGTTAAAATAGGTCTACATAGATTTGCTTTTTGTTTAATATTCTTGTCATGAATATTTTAGTTTTGTACAAATTTTTCTTTAGTGTATAAATGTTCATTAGATATAATAAATGTTCACATGGAAGAATTAGAATTTTTAATTACCTAAAGAGTTTCTTTGTGAATGTGTACCAGAGATTATTCCATGACTTTTTTCTATGAAAACACAACTGAGTTTCCCCGAAATATGATAGATTTCATTATTGAGTTGAAATAGATATAATAAACTAATTCCAATATCTTAATTGAATCCAAAGTTAATAATGCACTTATTGCATAGCATGCATGCATTGCTAAGTTTATGTATGAAGATTATTGTACTCTTCCCAATTCATCATTTCTCATACCAAGTAATTGAATATCTTTGGTTTGTCCAAGTACACTGTTAGAATTTCCTATGGGGGATTTTTGTGAGCGATGAATTTCTTAACATTTGTTTTATCTAGATTTAGGAATAGTTTGTTTGCTTTGAACCATATACACAAGGAGCTCAGAGCTGCATTTAATTTAATGGTACAATCATTAAGGCCATTTCTTCCATTTGTCAATATCTTATGTCATTTGCAAACAGAACAGTATTACCTACATTTTGGATAATTAAGGAGAGAACTTATATACATCAGAAAAAGAAGAGGGCCCAAAATAGATTTGTAATTCACTTCATCTTTAATTATTTGCCACTCTAATGTATTGTTTTATTTTTAAAGGGACAATTTATCTCTACTTTTTGTTTCCTTTTATTAAGGTAGGATATGAACTATTTTAAATATTGGTTTTTCTATTCCATAGAAAGTTAATTTAACTATGGAGAATTTCATGACTGACCTAATTGAAAGCTTTTGCTAAATCACAAAATATTCCTCCTATGTGTACCCTTTCATTAAATGCGGTTAAATTTTTATTATTAGTCAGTTTAAAGATAGCATTTTCTGTTGAAATTATTCTCTTCCAAAAGTCAAACCGATCATTATCTAGAAGATTGTTTCCTTAAAGATAATGGTAAAGTCTATTGGTACATTACCTTTGCAAAAACCCTTCACTGAATATTTATCTTTCCAGAGTAAGGGAAAACTGCAGAAATAAAAATTACCTAGTCAATACGTACCAACCATATATCAAACACAGGCTCACCAGCTGATAAAGTGCATATCAAGAGATTCTCCTGTAAGCCACATACATATCTTTTTTGTTTCTTACTTCAAACACTTCCCTTTCTCAAAATTTATTAATTTACTTATGAATCATAATAACCTGGAACTTTTATCATTTGGGAATTTCTCTTGAAATAATTTTCTTAAAGCATAAGCAGATTTTGTTCAGATACATGAATCATAAATAAATGTTTTAGGATAGAATAATTATACCTAATTTATGCCCTTTGAACTTTCTACAAATTAGTTAAACATGCATGCTGTGCTGATTTGAGAGTTTGATATACTCCTTACCACACATCACTTTCAGCTGTTGTTGTGGAATCTTGTTATAAACCTTCATGCTGGCAAAGATTAGCCACACATATAAATAACCATCACTGTCTAAAAATCTGCAACATTCTATTGATAATAAAAATTTATTGTGAATTAAATATTTTATCTGGTTTGTTGGTTACATACTATTATTTCAGCTCTCATGCTTGTTGGTAGAACATGTTCAAGTACCCTAAGAGAGATTCACATTACTTTTGAATGCTTACAGCTGACTTCCAGCAGGAAGTTACATTTTAATTAATCTGCCTTCTGTTGGAATTCCAAAATTCATTGGCCATCATATTTATTGATACAGATCTTTTCCCATAAGCTACATTCCATTGAGTGGCATGTAGATTTTAATAATTTTGGTTACTTTTCATGATTCATTTTTAAACATGTTTGACCACAGCTTATTTATGTTTGTTTATATCTGATATTTCTGAAATATTCTTTAATTGTAATTGTAACATATATACTTCTGTTTGTTTTTCAATGCACATTTTATTACGATCTGAATGATAGTCTGGTTTCTTTTCTGGGGGAATTCTGTCAATATGATTTGATGTTATGAGATTCTTTATACTGCACCTGTTCTGTCAAGCCAAAGTAATGTTTAATTCTTTGAAAAGTTAAAAATATAATAATAATAATAATAATAATTTTAAAAAAGTCAAAGGATGTGTATCTAGTAATTATGTAGTAAACTTATTTATCCATTAATCTCTTCAGAGTCAGAATATTAGAACACTCTTTAGGGTTTCACTTAAATGAGATTTACTCAGGCCATATGTTTCGTGGATCTTTTATCCACATCATCAGCTGTTCACAACTAATAGATCATTCGTAGAAGTTGGGTAGGTAGGAAACTGGGTGGACTCTGGTGGCCTTGTGATGAAATAAAGTGTTGTCTGCTTCTGGGATATATAAATTCATAAGGTTATGTTCATGTTTTTTTATATGAATCCCTTTTCATATATTAGCTCTTTTGATTGTTGAACAGTTATTAAAAACTGTGTTTCACTGTTCGATTCCAAATTGAATTAATATTGAAATTATTTATCTATTATTGCTTTACTTCTGTAAATATTTTTTTTAATAAGAGTATGTAATTGACTTATGAGCTAAAACATTTAATTTATAATTATGTTCTCCACTGTTAAGGTTCTACAAAGTTGCATCAATAAAAAATTATTATATTTGATTTTTCTTAATAAGTATAGCAAAATGAGCATTAACAAGTATGCAGGGATTTTTAACTGTTGATATTATAGCTAATTTTTCTTTGTCTTTAGTGGTGGGGATGTTTTTGCCTGAGCCTACATACTCAGGCCCAGAAAATGTAATTTACTTCAGAAATGCTGCAGGCTTGGAAGAGGAATTACAAAGAGATAGAAGAGTAACATGGCTGGTAGTATTTTATACAGTATGGAACCCTGCTTGTACAACTTTTGCACCAATTTTTGCACAGTTATCAGCTAGGTAAGCAAAATATAAGAAAGTGAAGTAAGTAAATGTAACTGTATATTGATATAGCTATTAAGGTCAAATAATGTACCACAAAACTCCATATTGCTTAATTATCTATAAATGTTAAGTCTGTAATCATTTTGAATAGCTTTGTTATTCGATATTACCATTGATTTGAAATATTAATATTTTTCTTTCTATAATAGGTTATTTTTTAACATTGTTTAAAAAATGCTGTTATATTGGATGATGAATGATTTAATATAGTTACAGTGAAAGTGATCTCGGCCTAAAGCTACCCGACATTTATCACTAGAATTGAGGGAAAATCCTGAATAAAACCTCAGCCATGCTGCTTTACAAAACTGCGACTCAAACC
This sequence comes from Metallyticus violacea, assembly GCA_030762175.1. Lineage (NCBI taxonomy): Eukaryota > Metazoa > Arthropoda > Insecta > Mantodea > Metallyticidae > Metallyticus > Metallyticus violacea. The sequence goes on from CM060839.1 coordinate 46,306,785, forward strand.
TGGGTTTACAGTGTGAGAGGCAAGTAGTTTACCCATGGTTGCTACTGTGATAGTTGCTTCCCAATGCTCTGCAGTTTAGGTGGACCTATCAGCACATTGTTTCCCACTTTTACATTAGGCATGTCAAAAGTAAACGAAGCAAAATAGATAGAACATTGCTCACAAAAAGATTGGCAAAATGTCTGAGATGCATAACTATCTTCATGATATCAAGTGTTATGGCCATTAAAATTAGTAGCTATACTCATAAAGGAATTAATGAATTTAGTGATAAAATTGTAATTAAACTGGAAAGAAAATGTAGAGGCACAAAAGATGTATGTTAAAACATTACAGGACATTTGAAATAAATGAAAATAAAAGATTAATTATTATAAAAATCAAATAAAAAATAGACTTTTAAGCTGTGTAAAAATGGTTTGCATTCCAATGTATGGGAACTTGTTGATTAGATCAGATATCAGATCCCTTCATTTGGGCAGCAAGATGCAATGGAAACTTGTCTAAATGCTGCTTTTCTGCCATATATTCCATTATCCAGATTCTGGAATCAAACAGGGATTATTTTGGAAGAAGGTGAACAGTCCAATCCCTTGGGCAGACATTGCCACTCTGTAACTTAATACCTATAGGTAAATTCTTTTGAGTATTAAGTTAAATAGAAAATTATACTTTTGTGATTTAATGTATGATTTAATTCTGATTATTTATCTTCTATTTCAGCTATGCTCTTGAGAATCTCAAATTTGGCAAAATCGATGTGGGTCGCTACCCAGAGGCTGCAAAGAATTATCATATAAGTGATTCTTCAACAAGTCGTCAGCTGCCTAGCATTATTTTGTTTAAAGAAGGAAAGGAAATAACAAGGAGACCAACAGCTGATCATAAAGGAAAGCTTATTAAATTCTACTTTTCGGAGGTAGGGAATTCCTAATTTTTCATGCTAATAAAGGAAAATATTCACACATTAAAACAATTGCAGAATATACAACAGGGAAAGAGAGAGAGGGAAGAAAAAATCTATAAGATATATTTGCAAATATGTAATTTTAGAATGGGAAAAAATGTGCCTCAAGAAGCCCAGTTTGTAATCTTCTTCAAAGATGTCCTCTAGTGATTTCATATATTAGCCTGACTGTCCTTCCATTGCTGAGAGCATATTTCTGGATGACTTACAACTCTGCATTTTGCACATTATATTCTTGAGGCTAGGTTCCAGGGCCCTGTTCCAAAAAAGTATGGTCTAATACATTACAGGTGTATAGATTTGTAATTTGCAGTTAATAGTAAAATTCTGTTCCACAAAGGTTTCTGCTGTGCTTGTACTTTACAACTTCATACTTACAAATGTACAAGTAATTTTTTATTGTTTTGTTCCACAGAAGTATTAGTATTAGTTTGGCACTAGTAATTTGTATAAATTTCTCCACAAATTTAAATATAACTACTGGTAACTTTAAGTACTAGCACAAAATGTATCATCTTTTTAATGATTTTGGCAATCAGTTGACCCAAACGTGCTAAATATTAGTGAAAGTGATGATGATGATGAGTGCATAAAAAGAATAAATATTTGTGTACAATGATAAAGTTAGGTTAATTGCAATTAAAGTGCGGCTTGTGACTGATATAGGAGTTTCCTGTACCAACTGCATATTTCAGACTAGCATCTTAGTAAATGTATTTTTAAGGTTCTTGCTAAATACTTCAAAAATAATTTCTTTTCATTTTCTTTTAAAATAAGTTCTTTTGACATAATTTTCCTATTTTTTTGCTTATGAGAATGTGATTGTAAGCAATATAAATGAATAAATAAATATAAAGGTTCAAATAGACCTATAAAATAAATGACCAAGAGCAATCAGGAAACTCAATTGTTCTGCCATCTCTCAGCGACTGAGTTTGATGCTCTTAAATGTAGATGTAAGGGACTGTCTCATAATGAAATATTGATAAATGCATAATAAAAATTATCATTATATCTGAGAAAAAATACAATACCCATTTAGCAAGAATGACAATAATCTGCTGTATGCATTAAAAATCCCTAAGGAATGGACATAACCTAATTCAAGGTATGGAGATATATGGCAAACAGCTGTTCCTCCATCTTAATCTTATATGATGTCACTTGTAACATTTTACAAATACTTTACCATTGTTGCACTTCTTTCATGGAACAGAAAGTTGTAAGACCATACTTTACACAACTTGCTTTAATGTACTTGTATGTATTAGACCATACTTTTGTGGAATAGGGCCCAGGTAGTACCTAAGTCCCATTGTGATTTTGGTTTCAGGAACTGAAAATCCCTGTTGGCATCCTATGTCCTGTATGCTCTCAAGATCTAGTTATTGCTTCTGAAGAAGCAACTTGGAAACATATTTTTTGCATCCATTCTGTAAATGTCCACATTCTCTATTTTAATCAAGAACCTGTCTCAGACAGTGATCCTCCATGACCAAAGAGCATGTTTTTTCTGAAAATGTCTTTATTTCAGTTTGTTGATAACCTACCAGAAAGTAGATCAATGACTGGAGATTTGCATCATCTAATACTAGAACACCCCAATGATGGTCACTTGACCACTTTTGATTTTTGAACGCTCATATTTGCATTTTTTTTAATATTTTTCTATGGTTTTGTGACTTTTAATCCCTTTCAATATGTTTAGCTCAGCAATATTTTTTTTGCATTTCAGGCATAGCTTTTTAAAATAATAGCAAATTCACTATTGGTTCCCCGAGGCAGTTAATCGATTGCTTTCTTACCTACGTTTCCTTTGATGTGAATTGCATATTTTAACCAACAATCATTGCACAACAAACATGTTTCAAATTCATTGTAGCATAGTGCATGAGTCATTGTTTATCATTTTTTGTATCTGTGTCTAAAATTTTGCTTAGCTTTTCATTTTCACGTAGCTTTTATAGATTACTGTCATTATCCCTCGTGCCTGATTATAGGGTTGAAGGAACATCTAAGACTGCTAAACACAAGAAATGTCAAATAGAAATAAGTAAATGGAGCAAAAAAGTTAGTTTGACTCAATTATACAATGATCTTAATACACGTCAAATAGGTTTATGTAAGAAAAATAAAACCAGACAGTTGTTCGACATGTAAATAATTTGTATGTGGTTCCTGTATAATCAAAAAATCTTCAATAAATGTCACACCAATAGCTTGAGAATGTTTCAATGTAACAGCTTTCTGTATAAATATAACTCGTATTTTATAACATGTCTTTTTTTGTACAAATAATTTGTTACTGTACAGCATAGAGCAAATCCTGTTTGTATAATAAAACATTTCTTATTTTTGTGAAAACATGCACTTATACTTGAAATAAAAAAAGAACTCTTTTTTATTAAATAGCATTTAGCCTGAGTTGACCTATAAAAAGGAACAAAAGAATGCATGAACAATATGTGAATTCATCATTGAATTACCAACAAATTAAATGAATAGGCAAATGGGCCTGGTGACATAAAGCGCTAAGCATACACGATACCTGAGCAAAAACCATGAACATAAAATATTTGAAACCAGAAGCTCAATTTAAGCTGGATTTGAAGTTCAGAAGCTACATTGTTCCCTCTATATCACTAGAGCCACCTGGTAAGTAAGAAATTTCATCGGCCTGAGTCAGAAGAACACTTAAACATGTGATGCTGAGTAGACACCAAGTATATACAAAGTCACTCTAGAAGCTATATGCAAACTGGATTCAAACCTGGCTTGCAATTTAGAAGCAAAATCATTCCCTTTTACCATCACAACAAGCTAGAAGGCAATGAGCAAGTCATTCCATAGTTTTCAGTGAGAAAAGGATTAAAAATGCATTAGTAGAGGTCAATTCGCTATGGGCATTTTAGTGTTAAAACACTTTAATTTATAGCTAGATGTATCTTTCGGGCTGTTATGCCATGGTCTTCTGGCAATGAGAGTTCCAGATGTTTCATCCACAGCTGTGGCGATATCTTGAATGGCATGGATGAATTCTCCTTGAGAAGGTATCAGTGTGTCTGATGCATTGGTCTTCAGTTTCGCTATTTGTATTGGAAGTGCCCTCCACTGATTGGTCTGGAGTTGGTAGAGGTTGGGCAACTGGTGGGAAGGCCTGATCTTTCCTATGCTGTTGCTCTCTTCTTATTGGCTAGCTGTTTTATTGTGTTAAATGCCATATTTTGCTTCCAATTACTGGATGTCAATTGCTGTTTATGTATGAGGAGTAAATTATTTAATTAAATTGTACTTATGAAGCTATGTACAATGGAGTGTAATATATTCTATAAAAATGAATTAAATATGTTCACATTAATTCTACATTCTTATAGTAAATTATTTATTTAAAATGAAGGTTTGATGTAAGTATATGTGTTTGTATAAGAATTTGTAATGGGCAACCTAAAAATTGCCAGGATCAGAATTAGATGGTTGTCATTTTGTAAAGTTTCTTGGCATATCAGGAAATAAAAATATAAATTGCTAAAAAATTTTATTAAAGAAAGGAAGTGTTCCAAGACTAAATTTAAAGTACATCTCCAGCATTTGTCATTTATGACTAGGAAAAATCTGAAATCTTAGGGAGGACTGTGGGAATCAAACCTCAGATCTGCTCATAAGCCCATACCTTAATTAAATATTGGTACCAAAAATTATGCATTAACATGAAGATCCTCACCACAATTGTGCTCAGGTTTGCCTCTTAACTGTCATAGTTTCTCCCAGGAATAATGCAACTAGGTTCTTTTGGAGGAGATCTTGTATATCTATCTGTGTACATGTGCTTTTACCTAATTTTTACTTTGATGGACTTATTAAGTTTTTGGAAATGTTTCTCATCTCCCTCCTTTGTTTCAGGAAAATGTAAAAGCTGCATTTGATCTAAATAATTTATATGATGAGTGCAAAGTAAATCCTTTAAAGAAGAAGAAGGTAACAGCAGACAAAGAAATAAATCAAAATAGTCACGCCAAAATGGAGTAGATACGGTTTTTAAAAACAAAAGCACTTCAACGATTCACATTAGGCAAGGTTGCTATAATGATACCAAAAAATTAGCATACATAGGGAATGAAATGTAAGAACAAATAGAAAACTAAGTTTTTCTTATTCTGACGCACATATATGACCTTACAGTGAATACCAATGTTGCATAATAATATCATGCATATTTTATGGCACAAATTGCATTTTCACTTTTGTCTCAAGCTGCTAGTTATGCTGTAAAATTTATCACTGTTGCGGGCTTTCTAAAGTATTTTCATTAATTCTTTTTAGGGAATATAAAATAATATTTAGTTAAAGAATTGCATTGAGATGTCGCTATTATATCAGATTATCCCTCTTTTAGGTATTTATAGCAACCTAAGGTGAAGGTCTTAATGGTTATGTAAAACTATTACAGTCTTTTATGGATTTCATAGTATCCACTAGAGAACTTTATGTAATCACAAGCTATATTTCAATCACAAACTAGTATTTCTTTTAGCATGTATTTTGTCTCTTAATTTCTGGAAAATATTGGGCATTTCTCTGTCATTGTTCTGCTGATTTTGGTCAAAGCACCAGAATTAATTAACTTCTATTACATTTATAGTGGTGCTGTTTCATAATGAATATCCCTACTTTATTTTTTATTGATTTTATCTTATTTTTAAATATAACTTGCCTGTAAAACTATTTAGCATGTTCACAGTCTAGTTCATTCAAGTCTTGAAAGGAATGTTTTGTTTTGTTAAATGTTGTATTATTTATCTCTGCCAAAGAAGTATTTTTAAAATACATTAAGTGCATTTCAAATGATGAAACTGTTTTATTGTTGCATTTTCCTCTGTTATATATGAAGAGCATTTTATATTGTGAACTTATCCTGTTAAAGTATTAAATAAATTATGTACATCACATTTTGTGTAAAACTATAAGTTGCTGATGCTATATGGGAGGCCATATAAGAGCCACTTCATTGTAGGCAGATTCAGGAACCCATTTTTCATAAGCTGATAGCAAATCTGCAAATATACAGCAATTCTTTCATTAATACCTGAACTCTTCCAAACAGTGTAGAATATTTAATGCACATTATGCTGTAACCAAAGCTGAATTTTAAAGCACTAAAAATGTGTTTTAATTTATGGGAATTTTTCACACTGAAATTTAACATTAAATTATAATTTTGGCTAGATATCATTCAGCATTATTGAAAATTGGTGAAATTTTGATGATATCTAACCAAAATTAGACATTTAGATGCCTAAAATGGGCTTATAATATATCTTTCACCCCTTTTTGTGATAATGGTTATGATTCATTAAATAGTACGTATTTGATTTTTGAGGTTTTCTCTGTCTGTACCTTCCTCCCTCCCACTCACAGTTGCACAAATTCACAGCCCCTAAGCCTGCAGAGTCAGAGCAGAGAACACACTAGTAACCAAGGGAAATTCATAAAATTTAACTGGGAAAATCACAGTCTGTAAATACAATAAAGGATTCTAGATGTGTTTGTCATACCTAATTTTTTTTATAATTCTTTTTCAACAACTGAATGTCATAATAAATGAAGCAGTGCTCTTAATGAAAAGAAATTTACATTTTTTCCCTTTATAATTGCAAATTAATTTTTGCAGCTTCAACACAGCCCTTAGCAATTTGCAAAATAGAAGAGGAAAACAGATTTTTTTACTGTATATGCTCTGTTCTATTTGTATTAATAATACCAGTATGCATTAATAATCTCTTTCGAGTCTAAATAATTAAAACACTCATGTTTTCATGAGTGAATCTCCTGTATAGGAGATTTACTCAGGACATATTTTGTGGAACACTTGTCCACATCCTCAGCTGTTAAACAACTGTTGTATCATTTGTAGAAGTTGGGTGGGGGGGTTGGGTAGGTAGGTATCTGAGTTGACTGTGGTGGTTGTGTGATAAGCTTGAATAAAGATGTGTCTGCTGCCAGGATGTCGAAATTTATTAAGTTTTGCTCTTTTTTATATATATAAAAATCCATTACCATAATGCAGAGATGATCCATTCTACCAAAAGGTATTACAGGGAAAAAGATGTAGAATGTTAAATAAGAAAAGTCATGGTGGAAATTGGCATTTATTTAGGTAAAGTGAGAGCAAAATGGTTGAAAAAAATTAGTAAGCAAGGCAACAATAAAAGTGTAGTATGTGAGAAATAGTGGGAAGTGCCCTGTAACTTGGTAACTGCACTGTTTGGGTATATCAGGCCCCAGGAAATACAGCAACATACAGTAGTGAAGTATAGTGAGTTATATTTTGCTAAATTATTTAATAATATTCAAGATAATTGTAGAATGATATATAAGTTAAAGTTGTGTACAAACAAATGTGACTGAAATGTAATTAATTTAAAAATTGTATTTGGATTTGTTAAATAAATATTCTATTCTATAAATCCTTTCCTATATATTAAGATCATTATATGATTGAGTGGAACTAACACTCTTTTGCTCCACTTGTTTAAATATGTAGAACCAGTTTCACAAACCCTTCGTTTGCGTCGTCAGTTCATTGTTGACTGGAGAATAAACTTATGCTGTGAGATGTGTTATCTGCTCTAGTGGAGTTTGTGGTTTCATCATCGGAAGTGTCAGAGTTCACTTTGTAGTTGTAAATGTAGATTTTCTCCCATGTTGCTAATTCTGTAGGTTCTTGCACTGTTTTTAATACTTTTGTTTTATTCAATATGTCATGGTTTTGTGTCCAGAAATGTTATTAGCTATGTGCCTATGTTTCTCTTTGTTTTACCAATACAGATTTTTTCACATTCTGCTCAACTTATGTTTAAATATCTGCTTTTTTTCCCTTGTGGAATGCTGTCATTAACATTATCATTCAGGAGATTAACATTAAATCTGTTTACAGGTGCTAACATGATATTAAAATCTTTAAGAATATTCTGAAATTTTTTTTGTAGCCCGTGGATGAATTTTTTAAAAATTAGCTTATCTTTTTTTTGCTTAAAGTGTTGTGGTTTCTTTAATAAGTTTTTGCCTCTTGAATTTCTGCACTTTTGTGTTCTAGTTCTTTGTTTTAACCATTTTTAATCGCTGTTCTTTTTATTTGTTTGTATTCTTTAAGGTATTCTTCTTTGCTAATTTTTAGGTTAACTATCTGATTTGTTAAGCTGTTGATAACTGCATGTTTGTGCAATGATGTGGCTAAAACCGTCAGCTTTGATGTGATTGTCTGCACGTATATTCTTCCTGTATATTCCAAATCCCGGGTTTTCTTGACGTTTCATTATTTTTATGTCCAAGAAAGGTAACATGTTATCTATTTCAATTTCATATGTGAATGATATGTTTTTATCTTGTAAATTCAGAAGTATTATGGCATCATTAACAAGTTTTTTGTTAACTTTGGTAAATATGTGGTCGACCCATCTGTACCATATTTTAAGTATGTATGGGAAAGCTGAGTTAATATGTTTTTCAAATCTGCTCGTGAAGAAATTAACTAAAAATTTGCCACATGTTTAATTTTTTTGGTTGTTGAACAATTTTTAATAACTTGATACCTTTTTCTATTTCATGGTTTTTATTCCAAAAATGTGCTGCCATTCAATCTTCAATCATTAGGTTGAAGGAACATTGGAGAAACATCCATTATAAGCAAATAGAAAAATCAGCTATGGAAGCACATTTTTTGGAATTAAAATCATGAAATAGAAAAAGGCATCAAATAATTAAAAACTATTCAATAACCAAAAGAATTAAACATATGGGAAAGGATTTATATAAAAAAACATGAGCATAACTTAATGAATTTCAACATCTGGAAGCAGACAGTTTCTTTATTCAAGTTTCTCACATGACCACCAGAGACAACCCAGATATCTACCTACCTAACTTCTATGAATGATCCAACAGTCCTGAGCAAATTTGCTGTATGTGAAACCATAAATTATTTCAACTCGTAAAAGATTATTAATGCATACATTAATTACATACATCAATAATGTTTCACTGTTTAACAGTTACATTGCGAGCAAAGGCCTCAAGAAACACGTCCTGAATTTTTTTAATTTTGAGAGTGAAACATTAGCAGTGTTTTATCATTGCATCAATATTTTAAATCTTTTTAACTCAAGAGTGCTTCGTTGTTCACTGTAGGTGAAGCCACAGAAATGTTTTTTAACATTTTAAAATATTTTATCTACTGGAGATGTTATACTGTGTTTGATTCCATATTGAATTAATATTGAAACCAGTATGCATTATTGACCACCTCATTGCTATAGTGTTTACCATTGCTAACTGTGGCCAGGAGGCCAGGTTCGATTCCTGGTACCTGCTTAGGATTTTTTTAAGTTAGGGAGATCTGGAATGGGGGTCCACCCAGCCTCATAAAAACATTTGGGAAGCTGCCTGATGGAAAAGTGGTATTCTTCAATCATAAAAGTTGCATAATAGATGACTGGCAGGGTGTCGACATGCTGATCACATGCCCTGTTGCAATACTACCCTCTATCAAAGAATCATAGTATAAAAGTAGAGGAAGCAGAGATTGCTGCTGCAGGCCAAGATTATGCATTATTAGGAGACCTGCATACATTTAAGAAAATGTGTTTACTGCTTCTGTTGAACATACATTTTCATGAACATCAGCAGGTAGCATTTTTAATTTAGATTGAAAGTTGTTCCTGATGGATAGGTGTGATATAATTAGACAACAGATCTTCAAATAGGCATTTATTTTTTTCCTTAAAAACATGATGAAGAAAATCAGAATATGTTTTTAGCATTAAAAGCTTCAAATTCAAAGTTTTATGCTTAAATTTTGCACATTTATGTATAAAACTTAAATGCAACCAAATTATAAATAATTTTCTTATGTTGAATGACTGAATTTCATCTGACTGAAAGGGAGAATTCACTGAACATTTTGAAAGCTTCAGGATATTGTAAATGAACTAACTGAAGATGCTGCATGTGTCATCAACTATGAAAATTTTGAATGACCAGTCTGTTGCCAAAGACTTAGCATGCCTCAGATCAAACTTCAAATATTACTAACTTGGAAAGTGAAGTACCTCTAAAAAAAACATTGAAATAATTCAAACTGTCCAGCACAAGATTGGTAAAGCTGCTGGGCAAGTTGGAAGAAGATAACTGGAAATGCATTTCTGAAAAACCAATGTTTTTAGCAAATTCTGAAGGACTATTAAAGTTGTGCCCATTACACAATTTTTGAAAAATTTGTTCAAATCTCCATTGATCCTATTAGGTACCAAAAATGACAATGAAAAAAAGTAATTTATATATATGTGTGTGTTGATGCTCTAGTGGTCACAGTTTTTGTTTTTTCTCAACAAAACTCTGCATATAACCATCAATTAATAAACAATTAGTCCAGTTCATTAACCAGCAACATTGGACCATTTGGGTTGGGGGTTAACATAAAGGAAAAATTTAAAAATCAATATAGTGGCTGGAATTTTTGTTTTTCTCAAACAAACTCAATATATTTCATTAAAATAAATTAATAAAAATTGTTTATGAAAACAGGGGCAATCGGGCCATTAGGAGTGTGCGAGTGTTAAAAAAAATTTAAAAATCACTCTAGCGGCCGCAAATTTAAACATTTTTTAAAAGAAACTAGGTATAAGCCATTGAACTAAAATAACAAAAATAGTTGATATTGTATGATTTTGTTGAACTACACACTCTTAACGCTTCATTTACTTGTCACAATGTATAGAACTGGTTTCGAGAACATTTGGTTTTCATCATAGCTAAAATTCAACTGCTGATGGATAATTTGTTGAGCTGTGGGAATATGTATTCTGCTCGGTGGCTTGTTTATGTTTTCATCCCCAGCAGTGTCAAAGTTCATTAGACTGTCTTTATATTTGTAGATGTAGATTTTCTCCCAGGTTGCTAGTTCCGTAGGTGCTGAGTCGTGATTTTATGTCCACAAATGATATGAACTTGGACATTTTTGGGGGATGAAAACATAAACTACAAGTTTATCACACTGCCACCAGAGCAGAATACACATTCCCACAGCTCAACGAATTATCGGACAGTTGAATTTTAGCTGATGATGAGAACAAAATGTTCTTGAAACCGGTTCTATACATTATGACAAGTAAGTGAAGCATTAAGAGTGTGTATTTCAACTAAATCATACAATAATATCAATTACATGATTGGCTTCACTGAATTTACATTTTAATTAACAAAAAAGTCTCTGAAAATTAGTGAAATCAGATTATTAGAAATGGGGGGTTGTACTTGAAACCCAACATTTGAAAATTGTTCTATCTACATCAATATTTGCTTTTTTGCAATGAAACCCTGAATATACCATTTAAATAAAATAATAGTTCTGAAAATCAGGGAAATCTGCCATTAGGAATGGGGATTTATCTGAAACCCAAAATTTAAAAATTGCTCTAGTGGCATCCATATGTTTTTTCACAACAAAATTTGGTATATAGTATTTAAATAGAATAAAAAAATATTTTCTGAAAAATAGAAAAATGGGCCATTAGGAGGGGAATAGCTGAAAACAAAAATTTAAAAATCACTCTAGCAGCTTCAATTTTTGTTTTTTCTCAATAGACCATTGAAATAAAATAAGAATAATAGTTTCTGAAAATGAGTGAAATCAAATTATTAGGCATGGGGTTTACCTGAAACTCAAAATTTAAAATAGATTCTGAAAATCAAGGGAAATGGTCATTAGGAGTGGGGGTTTGCCTGAAACCCAAAACTTAAAAACTGCTCTAGCAGCACAAATATTCACAAGCAAAATTCGGTATATACCATTGAAATAAAATAAGAAAAAAATATTTCTGAAAATTAGGGAATTGGGTCTTCAGAAGTATACTTGAAAGCTGAATTCAAAAAGCCCTCTTGCATTATTTTTAGCTCTGTTGCTTTAAAATATAGGGGCAAATTAATTCAGTTGACAAACTGTATTTATAATTTTGCATACAATTTTTATTTAACAACAGCACTTCATTAATTAATAAGACCATAATTTGGATTTTATTTTCATTTTTAAAATTATTCAAGTTGCAGAGAAATTTGCTTAATTTACACAGCTTCTACATGTTGGATTTTTTGTATTCATGTGCAGGGCAAATATTTTGACAAGAAACAAAATTGAATTTGACTCTATTGATCTTATTCATGTGCTCAAGACTAAATATGTTCCAGCAACATCTGCAGATGCAGAAAATTCTTTTCCTGCCTTCCAATGTATATTTACAAACAAAATAGATACATATTTTTAGTAAACAATGGGGAAAAAACATGTATTTTTGAGTTTTTTTTTTTTGTTTGGTTATTTACAGATGCTCTTTAATATCTCAGGTCATCAGCATCTCATTCAAAACAGGGCATTAAACGGTCAACAAATTTTGCTCAGAGGTCTCTTTATCCAGGCTTTAGGTGCTTTATTATATTGTAAATGTATGACATGAAACCCACGACTTTACTTCCTTTATGAAGGTAGCCATACTTAGGATTTTTATGTCCAAAAAAATTCCATCAGTCCTGGCCAGGATCGAACCCACGATCTTGGGTTTAGGAGGCAAGTATGGTTACCACTACACCACCTGGACCGACATTTTATGGTGAGAAAAACTATGAGAAATAAGCTACTAATATTAAACAGAGTTACCGTTTAATATAGATTTAAATAACTGGGGTTTTCACAGTGAAATATATTATAATATGACAAATTATTTATGAGGAAAACACTCAAATTTCATTAGTTTTGTTCCACTTACTTGGACATATTTGGAAAGCTGCTGTCTTCATCATCAGTATTGTTACACTTTCAGCTTCCCAGTGCAGTATTTAGATGTTGCTCTGTGGATTTTATGAACTTTGTGATGAGGTGGTGTCAGCTTCCCAGTGTAGTAATTAGATATCCCTCTGTGCAATTTATGAACTTTGTGATGAGTTGTTGTGTTATGAGCTTTCCAAACATGTCCAAGCAAGTGGAACAAAACTAGTGAAATTTGAGTGATTTCCTCATAAATAATTTGTTATATTAGTTACCATTATTTTTTCCTAGTTATCTAAGCTAGGTCATTGCCTTATTAAAAGTTTATTTTGAAAAATGTGTTTTTTTAGCTTATTTGGAAAGTGAAACATAATCTTGTCAGTTAGTTAGATTGTGATTTTTCTTATGAATGAATACTATTTTCATATGAATGTTTTCTAATTGCCATTTTCAGGTACCAAATTAAATTAGTTGATTGTATATTAGTTGTACAATCCATTTTTAAACTATACTAAAATGTTGTGCTATATTAATAAAATAGGTAGTATAAATGTGAAATTTAATGACCTAAGTGCATAATTAAGTGGTTGTTAAAATAAAACAACAAAAAAGCATATACAAGGTGGTATCCAGAATATTCCGGGCTGGTGCTGCCATCTGGTCAAAAACTTACTTTGAGACTAATGACCGCCGTCATCCTTGAAGTAGTTCCATTCCACACATATACATTGGTTCCAGCGATTCTGCCATTTTTCAAGTGCATCTTGGAAGTCATGTTTAGCATATACAGCGTTTTTCCGTGAATCCTCTCAATTGTGTCAAACCGAGTCTTTCTACTTGATTTTCAGTTTTGGGAATAGAGCGAAGTCGCAGGGTGCCAAATCATGCGAGTACGGTGGGTGGGGGACAACCGTCATGTTTTTCGTCAAAAAGCTCCTAACAAGAATTATGACAGGGCATATTATCGTGATGAAACAGCCATTTCTCTTGTCGCCAAAGTTTGGGTCGTCGTTTCCGCACATTTTCACGTAGCCGTCGCAAAACGTCACAGTAGTATGTGGAATTCACTGTTTGATTTGGTGGGACGAATTCTTTGTGCACAATCCCCTTGCAATCAAAGAAAACGAGGAGCATGCGTTTGACTTCGCTCTTCACTTGTCTCGCTTTTTTTGGTCTTAGTGAGTTCAGGCTCTTCCACTGGGAGGATTGTTGTTTTGTCTCAGGGTCATAAGCATACATCCAGCATTCGTCGCGGGTGATGACCCTGGACAAGAAGGTTGGGTCATCGGATACGGCCTCATGAAGCTCCGTGCAAACTTCAACATGCTGCACCTTCTGATCAGCAGTCAGGATCCTACGCAGAAATTTTGTGGCAACACGTTGCATGCCCAATTCATCAGTTAAAATTCGTTGGCATGTCCCATAACCAATTCCCATTTCATGAGCAAGGTCTTCAATGTTTCGACGTCAATCCTCATGAACAAGGTGTTGAACTTTGTCAACAATGTTGGCGTTGTGCAGCTGACGGGCCTACCGGTGTTAGCATCATCTTCAATAGCTGTACAACCGGCCCTGAACCTGCATGCCACTGAAACACAGTGTATGGTTCATGCTTTGTCCCCCAAATAGTGTTGAATCATTGCAAGGGTCTCCTTAACATTTTTCCAGAGATTTGTACAGAATTTGATGCACACTCTATGTTCTAATCTTAGATTCATCATAAAATCACCACACACTACATACAGAGTGTCTGAAAAGTACTATAGAATCTCAACACATTTAACCAGCTCATCAGCGGGTACTAAGCTCTACTACAACTACTGTTGAGATGGCAGCACCAGTCCCAAATATTGTGGATTCCACCTCGTATATACATATATAAATAAGTAGAAAAGGATAAAACACTTGGAAAGTCACAGATATGTAATCGCTTAGAAAACAGATTTGTAATCGTCCTTTTCTGCTTTTCATATAATATAAATGAAAAATAATGTAACAATGTAACTAAAGTACAATAACTATTTTATCTTTTTTCTGTTTCTAAAAATATAATTATATAAACTTTTTAGAGCTAATTTAGGTGCCAAAAACCATTGTTTTCAATTTCTAAAAGTCCACTGTATAGTTATAATGCCCACAAAATTATAAAAGTGAGTGGTCAAAATTTCAGAAAAAGCTTAACTTACATTTTGGGTCCTTTTCCCAGGCTTCCTGTAGTTTAGGTTTAGAATCTACTTGTCTTGCTGCTAAAGCCTTTAATAAAATGTCTGTCCTTGGCTGTAACCTACAAAGAAATATTATTAATGATGAAAACTAATAATAATAGCAGTTCATGGAAATAGATGCTTTCACAAAGAGGGAAAGCTGAAAGAATCCTTACTTAGGGGGACTGTCTCAAATGGGCATTGATCTCAAGTTTGCTGGTTGGTAAGCAAGTTCTGACAAATGAACCAAGGTGTTAGAAACGTTTCCAAAGAATTTGTTCACCATAGATCTGAGCAAATGGTCAAACACATTTAATTGAAAATTACAACATTATTTAAACTTAGTTATATATTCAAATGTTAGGGAAACCTAAAGGAAGGCTTATTGTGGTTAATACTATAAATTGTTATTGCTATACAATTAAACAGACTTTAATGAAATTAAATATGCTTTGATTGCAAATGTTTAGTAGGCTTAAGAAAAAAAATATTCTGAATCAAATGGATATGGGTCTGCATCTTCAGTGTTTGTAGATCTATAGGGTATTTCATGGTAGAGTCACCCACTCCTTGGTAGTTGGCAAATGGGCCAATCAAAGTGGTAATTCCCAGAAAAATGGATATAACATTCTCATAAATAAAAATTCTCACAATTACCATATAATTACAGTGAAATATATATCTAATGAAAGATGTGGAAATTTCCTCCTACATCCTTTCTGGCACATTTAAGGAAATTTCATTGACATCATCAGTTCATCTGCCTAAATAAGTCAATTTCTTGTTTGATATTCTGTTTCAATTCATCTAATGTGCAAGGATTTTTTTATACTACCTTATTTAAGTTCCCCCAAAGATAAAAATCACATATAGCTAGATCAGGGGATTGTGGGTTCCTGAAATCCTAATCCAACTTTGTCTAGATTTTCCTCAGAAAGTATATGCCTTCTTATACATATAAAGAGATTGGTGACACTATACTTTATTAACTGATTAATTTATCAGAACATGTTTCTAGAACATTTGCTCTCATCAAATGGGGACTAACTAATGCTGGCAGGTGACAATGTGATTTTATTAACTAAAATTGTTAATTGGAACATTGCACAGTGAAGTGAATTATATATTGACATCATTGAATGATTGAGTTGAACACTCTTTTGCTCCACAAAATTATTAAAATTGGTGCAAGGACCTACAGAATTAGCAACATGAGAGAAAATCTACATTTACATGTACAAAGACAATTTAATGAATTTGGACACTTCCAGTGATGAAAACATAAACTTCAAGTTCATTACATCTCCATCAAAGCAGATCATACATCACCACAGCATAATGGTTTATCCTCCAAATGACAATGGGCTGACGATGCAAACGAAGGGTTTGTGAAACCAGTCCTACATAATATGACAAATTATTGTTACGAAATCACTCAAATTTCACTAATTTTGTTCCACTTACTTGGACATGTTTCAAAGGCGATTGCCTGTATCTTCAACTTGGTCCCACTGGCCGCTTCCCAGTGTGGTATTAAGATGTCGCTCTGTGGCTCTAACAAACTTATTGATAAGGTAACTGTTGTTTGGGAGATCAAAGTTAACCAAAAATTCTTTATTTTTGTTTATAAATATATTTTCCCATACTGTTAATTCTATGGGTTTTTGAAGAGCTTTTAATAGTTTTGGTTCCTTTTGGAATTCATGATTTTTTTGCCAAAAATGATCTGCCACTGCTGATTTTTCTGTGTGCTTGTATTTAACATTTCTCATGTGTTCCTGAAAATGTATGGTAATATTTCTTTTTGTTTTTCCTATGTATTTCATGTCACAGTTTTTGCAACCGATTCCATAAATGCCTGATTGCTTACCTGGCAGAATTTTGTCTTTTGTGCTGGTGTTTAAGTGGTTTTTTAAACTGAATTTATTTACTGGGGCCAAAAAAATGGCTACACAATGGATCTTGTCAACAAGAAAATAAGAAATTCAGAAAGAAAAAACAAATAAAGAACATCACCACACTAAAAGGCTACAAAGGTGATCATATATATAAAAAATTCCCATTCTACCCATGGGCACACCAAAAATTCCAGAAGATTTTTAGAGAGGAAAACATCATTTTGGCCCCAGTAAATAAATTCCATTTAAAAAACCACTGACAAAAGACAAAATGCTGCCAGGTAAGCAATCAGGCATTTATGAAATCGGTTGCAAAAACTGTGACATGAAATATATAGGAAAAACAAAAAGAAATATTACCATACATTTTCAGGAACACATGAGAAATGTTAAATACAAGCACACAGAAAAATCAGCAGTGGCAGATCATTTTTGGCAAAAAAATCATGAATTCCAAAAGGAACCAAAACTATTAAAAGCTCTTCAAAAACCCATAGAATTAACACTATGGGAAAATATATTTATAAACAAAAACAAAGAATTTTTGGTTAACTTTGATCTCCCAAACAACAGTTACCTTATCAATAAGTTTGTTAGAGCCACAGAGCGACATCTTAATACCACACTGGGAAGCGGCCAGTGGGACTAAGCTGAAGATAGAAGCAATCGCCTTTGAAACATGTCCAAGTAAGTGGAACAAAATTAGTGAAATTTGAGTGATTTCATAACAATAATTTGTCATATTATAATATATTTCACTGTGAAAAATTCCCGATACAAAAAACTACTTAAAACGCTAGTCCTACATATTTAAACAAGTAAGTGCAGCAAAAGGGTGCTCAATTACACAATGATCTTAATGATACTTATTGTTTAAAATGAAAATATTTTTCCCATATTGCTAATTCCCTGGGATTGTTGGTAGCTTTCTGCAGTTTTATTTCTTTTGCAACTTGCCCTTTGCACCTTCTCAAGAATATATCCAGTTTTTATTAATATTTTTACAAGTTTTTGCACAGTATCTCTTTGTGGAGCAGATACACCTGAATAATCTGTTAAAAACTGCCTTATTAATTCCCTGCAAGATTGTTTTCACATACGAATTGTACATGAAAATTCTTTGCGGTAACATGCACATATGTTGGATTATGAAAACTATAGCTAAGCACAGATAATACCTCTAACACTACAATATAGCACACTACGGTTGTTCAAACAAATCCTACTTTTGCTGCAGTGTGACTGTAGTGATTATAAAGCTACAACATGTGTTAAAAGATCATATGTGACTATAGCTGGGGTTACTGCTGTAGCTGGATGCTGAGCCAGCTACATGAAGTAGGAGACTGGACTATGAAAGACCAGGTACATGTAATTACATACTGTATGGTATCAGGGAGTTACCAGTGCTGAAAGCGCCTATAAAAGTAAATGTTTTTAATATAATTATTAAATTAATGGGCCTCAATGAATTAAAAGAAGAGAGATTGTCCTTTAAAATACAAGCTTTAATTATATGACTGTATAATAAATTGAAAAGTTATCAATGCATTTATGAATAAAAGAGTAGAGAGGTGTGTAAAATCTAAACATAATTAAAGCTTCATTAATTGCAATTTAAAATCATGACTCAGCTTTAAATAAACCTATATATAGTACCAAAATAAAACCATTGGTATACAGTAGGACTATATTTCACTTTATATTTTTTATGCACAAGATGCTTGCCCTTGCTCCCATCATCAGCTTTGGGCTGACCAATGTTGATGGATGATCTGGAGATACCTGGCGGTACCAATATGAATGAACCAAGTTGTCCATTGTTGGGATTTCAAAATTTTTAAAATTGAACTTTGTTTTTCAGAATAAAAATCTTATCTGCAATTGCTAAATCAATGAGATTCTTTACACCTTTCATTCATTTTGCTTCTAATGTGATGAGGGTTTTTGTCCAGAAATGTACAACTGCCAATTTATCTATTTGTTAATATTTAATGTTTCTAAAATGAATTTAGGAACCAAGATAAAAAATTAGAAACATTAAATATAAATAGATAGATAAATTGGTGGTTGTGGCACAATTATAAACAAAAAAAAAAATCACAACAGCATAAGCAAAATTATTGAAAGCTTAGGAATTACCAATTTCAGAGAGGATTTTTATTCTTAAAAAGCAAGAGTGAGTTATAAATGTTTAAATCCTACCAATGGGTAATTTGTGTCAGCTAATTTTAGAACCACCAGATGTCCACATTGATGATGGAAGCAAGAAGACTAGAAACATATTCTGCATAAAAAATATGAAGTGAAGTATAGGGTTACTATATACCATGGTTTTTATGTTGTATAATTGTTTTACTTCATGGTTACTAACTTCTAATAATTACAAATGTCAGAGAATTCATAAATGTATAATATCCTAAGTGCTAAATGTAAGCTGGTTCTAATATTGAAACGAGAATGATAAAATCAGAAATGATGCATTGAATATTCCATTTGTATTCTGTAATGTGTTTGCTTCTCAAAAAAGGCAGCAGAAATATGTCATAAAGCAGTAATAAAGAGATTGCCCAAACACTAGTGGAGTAAACAAAAATGTGAGGATGGCTGAAGGAAAATGTACAGAGAAGTGGAGAAATATAAGTTAAAAGCATATAAAGGAATAGCTTTTAATGGAAATTACATGCTCAAAATACAAGTCGAGTAAAAAGATGTGATGGCAGAAAGAAAATGCATAGAGAAGAGGACAAACAATCGTTAAAAGTATATAAAAGGAAAAGATTTTAATGGAAATTCAGTGATTAAAAGGAAAATGAAATAGCTAACTAAATATATGAACAATATAGAAAAAAAAAAAACAATGTATTTAGTTCCTAAGTTAATTTTTTCCTGGAGCTCTATTTCCATAATAATTTCACAGTTTGTGTATCTTAAACAAAACTAACATAACTCATATTCATTATTACAACGCAGTTTGTCTAACTAAAACCTAACCCAGAGACTAAATGTTTTATTGTTGTTGTTTTCTCTTAATAATGTTCGTTACCCATTTTAACTACTGAGGCATCACAGGCAATGGACATTGATGATAAATGAGATGAAATTGGGGAGAGGTTTTTTTTCTTTAAAGGAAGGAAGTGTTCGAGGCCTAAGTTTAGGGTACTTTCCCAGTATTTGCCATTTATGAGGACTGAGGAAAACCCAGAAAAACCCTCAGACAGGGAGGATAGTTCTGGTGGGAATTGAACCCCAGACCTCTAGCTCATGAATCTGCACCTTAATGACCTCAGCAACCTGTGGCAGTTTTATTGTTGTGGATTGTACACATATGATCAATAACAAACTAAATGTGTAATCTGTAAGTTAGGTTTAAGTTTACAAGTTTATTTGTAAATATTATATGGTTATTTAAATTGTACTTGGGAAGCTATAGACATTGGAGTGATGATATATCTTATTAGAATTTATTAAATATGTTCACACTATCTCTACTCCACAGCACACTAACTTGTATAAGTGGAGTAAGTGTAAACATATTTAATTAATTTTTTACTTAAATGTAAATTGGAACTTGCACAGTGAAGCCAATCATATTAATTGATATCATTGTATGATTCAGTTGAACTACACACTCTTAAAGCTTCACTTACTTTTTCATAAATGTATGGAACCGGTTTCGAGAAAGTTCAACTGAACTTTAGCATGGCTGAAGATGGGAACAAAATGTTCTCGAAACCGGTTCCAAATATTTATGAAAAGTAAGTGAAGCTTTAAGAGTGTGTAGTTCAACTGAATCATACAATGATATCAATTAATATTTAATTAATTCTAATAGCAAACTTTATGGTACTTTTATCAGCCTGTAATGTCCATGCATACTGAAATCACTGTCTTGGTGGCTAAATAAGCATTATATTAATTGATATCATTGTATGATTCAGTTGAACTACACACTCTTAAAGCTTCATGTACTTTTCATAAATGTATGGAACCGGTTTCCAGAACATTTTGTTCCCATCTTCAGCCAGGCTAAAGTTCAACTAATAAATAATAAATAAAACAAAATTATTAAAATCAGTACAAGGACCTACGGAATTAGCAACCTGGGAGAAAATCTACATCTACAAATACAAAGACAGCATAATGAACTTCGACATTGTCGGGGATGAAAACATAAACTACAAGTTTATCACACCGCCACCAGAGCAGAATATACATTCCCACAGCTCAACGAATGATCCGACAGTTGAATTTTAGCCTGGCTGAAGATGTGAACAAAATGTTCTCGAAACCGGTTCCATACATTTATGAAAAGTAAGTGAAGCTTTAAGAGTGTGTAGTTCAACTGAATCATACAATGATATCAATTAATATGATTGGCTTCACTGTGCAAGTTCCAATTTACATTTAAGTAAGCATTATATGTTACAGTAGTGACAAATTGGTTTCAATTACTACTGTGCCATATGGTGATAGAAACCTAAGCCTCATAGGTTATGTCAGCAATACTTTAACATATATGTGACAAGATGATAAATCTGCAGTTTCTACAGCAAAACACTAGTTTACACATATTTTAGATCCTGTATACTTACTTGGCCCAAGTTTTCACCATAGTTCTTGGAGCAGAGAGCAATGAACTTCTAAAGTTTTTTAACTTTGGAAAAACAACTCCTTCTAATAGAAAGCACGCAAACCATTTATAGCAATCTATACTGGCAGGGAATTCTATTTCCATCACAGGCAACTGCCATGCAGCTCGACCTTAAAGTAGAAGATAAAAATATGTTGCATATTTATAAATCTTTAAATGTTTGTTAATTATTATTATTATTATTATTATTATTATTATTATAGTAATACTCATAATAACTACTATCTTCAAAATTAAATGTTTTCTAATGTCGACATGAACTTCACTTACAAATTTACGATGTTGACAAGTTGTACTTATAGGTGAAGTTTGTGTTAACATTCAAAAACATTCAATTTTGAAGATTTCATTGCTTCACTGTTAATAGCTTCTAAATGCACATAAATATTAATAACTACACAGTTAATTGTATATAGCTCTACTGATGATATTAATGTTAAAGTTTTACATATTTTATGACAAATGTATTTTTCTTTTCTTACCGTTTTACTGCAGTTGTGAAATATCAAAATTATATAATTAATCTCTATAATAATTATATCAATAAATAGCTATAAACAATTCAACAAAGTATTCCTATAACAACTTTATATAAATGCTATTAAAAATAACTAACCTATATTTAATTATAAGCACTTCTTACATTTATGATTTGAATCACAACTGAAAGCTTATAATGAGCTGCCCAATGCCTTTGTATTCCAATGAAAAATAATGGAAGGTTTAGAGTATCCAAACCATCTCAAAACAGTACATTGAATGAACTTGCATACCAAAAGTTCCTGTAACATGGCAGAACATCTTTTCTGAAATCTCATCATAACGTGGTGGTGGCTCAGCTAATGGTGATGACAAATTACACAAAGATGGGGCGAAGATTGGTAACCATTCTGGCTCTATTGCTGTAATTCCTCGCATATACAGCTTTGTTGTCTCAAAAACTTCCTGATACACCACCCATTCAGGACTCTTCTTTCGAAGAACTGAAGAAGAATGCATGAAGACAGGCTCCTCCATTTCTGCACATCTAAAAATCCATAAATCTCATTAGTTAAAAATAGGTGGAGAGGAAAAAAAAAAGTTTTAAGTAATAATAATGAATATATTATTAATTAGTTAATATCTAAAATTTTGTTAATAAAAATGCAAGAAATGTTTATTTGGAAGTGTGTAATTTATTAATTTGGTTCCTATCACTATTAGCACATTGTTTTACATATAAAACAGTCTTTTAGCTACTATAATGTTTTAATAATGACTAACAGGAAGAAAAAACTGGGAAATCAAATACAATAAAAAGTTAATCTTATTCGCTTCATTGTGATGCTTCCAAGTATATTTTATTTTAAGAGTTAATCTTAATCATATGACAGCTTCAGTAATTTTAAATGACAATTTTTGCTACATCTGTAGCTCAATTGGTTTAAGGGAGCTGGTCCAGAGACAGCTGCAAAAGCAAGAGTGCACAGTTTCAAAATCAAGTTATATGGGAGCATTTTTTCTAGTTATCCATTTATTTTATGTTTATCAGTTTTGGTGAAAGCACTGCAAACTGTTCACATTTGTTCCTACTGATGCCTTCTCCACTACCCTAACATGTTGCTAATGCAATCATGTGCCAATGTTAATTGAAGGAACAAATGCATAAACAACTATTAGAGGCTGCATTTTTAATGGGCTTAAACAAAATGATGCTATCACCAGTTGCAGCTCAGGTTAAGCATATAGAACCCTCCCTCCTTACTTGACATCAACCAAGCTGAGTAATGCTTATGCTTGTGTTGTTGGCAGCACTTTGTTGAAAACAACAATAATGGCTGTTGAAAAATGTAAAATATAGGTAATAATGTGATGGGCACTTTGGTTACCACAGCTATATAGCCATTTATATCATTTAGTACATTGACTCACTTTGCATTAAAAGTAAAATTACAAATGGGTAAAATATTTTTATATATGTGCTCATATTTGATAAATTTGGTAAATATTGGTCTTTTCTAGCCTACATTACTGTCTATTCACGAAAAACTGGAATGAAAATAGGTGCTTGTATAGGCTTTTGATGACATACTTACACATTTTGAATATTTCAATCCATTCATTTTTTAATTCTAGTTAAAAATGCAAAAGCCTCGTTTTTCACTCACATAAACAAAATTAACATTTAAGAAATGATGTAGTTTAATCTCCATCATCAGTGAAAATACTTTATATATACAGAGTGTTTACACCAAAATATTTTCATTGTGTATAGAGAGGCTTTGATAAGTAATTTGGGATAGGGTATCTAGAGTTATAGGGAAATGCTTAGAATTTCAGGAAAAGAGCCTAAGGAGCAATGGGTGGAGTAATAGTCTTAGGATATTTCTGGAGAATAATGGAATGGGGGACATTTGGAGGAGGAGGGAGAACAATGAAAACGGTTTTTGGAAAGTAGTAAGAAAGAGATTGGAAGATATAGAAACACAAAAACTGTTTAGCAAGATAGAGGGCAAAAGATCTTTAGTATTTTATATGCCGATGAAAAACAAATGGTAAAGAGAGAAGTATATTGATGAATCAAATAAAAAACAAAGAGAGGTCATTGCATGGTTAAGAGCAGGCGTGTGGAGATTAAAAGGAATAAGGAAAGGGTTTCCTCAGAATCAGTGCCCAATATGTAGGGGAAAGGAAGATATGGAACATATAGTGTTTGAGTGCAAAGGGATGGGACTCTGGAGGGAGAAGTTTATAAACGAGAAATGTTTTGAATTAGATAGAAAAATAGCCTTAATTAAAATCTTAATTTTAAGATAGCAAAGATAGCAGGAATGTAACAGAAATCCTGAGCAAAGTTAAAAATAAATGGAATTGGGAACTAAGAAGGGAAGTAAATCCAATAATTTAAAGGGTTACCTTTGATTAATCATATTAGGATGTAGTTAAAGGTTATTATGGTTGGAAAGTGGGTTATAATTTTATTAAATTCGAACTGTAGCATTTATGCATTTGAGAAATAAAGTCATTATTAGTTTGTATAGACTGTAAATGGTATAGATATAAGTGGAGCAATGAAAAAATTTTATTTAGGACCTTGGATTGGGTTCCAGCCTGGTCCCCTGGAATTCCAGTAGGCTGCTGCTGATGAAACGGAGACTGGGGACTAATGCAATCATGGGGTGGAAATTTTGTATTGTTCATTATATTAGGATCTAGATAAAGGTTATTATGGTTGGGAAGTGGGTTATAATTTTATTAAATTTGAACTGAAGCATTTAGTATGCATTTGAGAAATAAAGTCATTATTAGTTTGTATAGGCTGTAGCTAGCTATAATGGTATAGGTGGAGCAATGACAAATTTTTATTTAGGACCTTGGATTGGGTTGGAGCCTGGTCCCCTGGAATTCCAGTAGGCTGCTGCTGATGAACCGGGGACTGGGGATAATGCAATCATGCGGTGGAAATTTTGTATTGTTCATTATATTAGAATTTTGATAAAGGTGATAGAATAAAACTAATTATTGTATTTATATTTTTTGTAATTGTGAGGGAGCATATTCTAAAATGGCTTGAGCCAGATAGGTGGAGCCCCCCTGGTAGTTAGTATTTGTATTTTTGTATTTGTTCTTAGCATATCAATAAATTTCAATTTCACTTACTATTCAATTTGAACCTTCTTTATTATTTGTAAAATAAAAAAAATACAAACATGCTAATAAAAAATCAAACCAATGCTTGAACACCAAAAATAAATGAATTTTTATAACTTTAATTTTTTAAAAGTATTACCTTTTTTGTTTAACAATGAATTATAATATTAAAATAAAGTGTCTATTTAGTAACATATTTAATGAGAACACAGAATATAAGCATATTTTATACGTACAGCTATCACTCAACATTTTAAAATTTTGTTGCATTATGATGTAACATGATAATATTACTGACCCAGTACCATGCAGTCTTGAGTGGTGAAACATGATATCTACTTGAGAATGGTATATACCTAGGTTCCTGCACAACATGTACATTGAGGCATAAAAATGAGATGTTGCAAGAAGCAGAAAAATTGGCTGTTACATATATGACATTATTAAAAGAGCACTGCTCCTAAAACACACATACATATTCTTGCTAATCTTACCTGATGAATGAGACTGAAACAAAAGGAATGACATAATCATCTTTGTAGTATTGCAAATATCCACTATACTAACATTGGAAGTGAAACAAAGATGAGGTTTTGATTGTGCAAACATTTCTCTGTTTTGAATTGAATTAAGGCATTGGAGAAGGCAATTACTTCAAGATGGGATTGCAGCATGAGAGTAAATGGGACTGAATGTATACCACTTTTATTGAACATTTCCTTATCATGGAAAGCTGAATGCCAGGTAACTTTAATCATCACAGACTGCAGTATCATATACATCACTAAAAGCATTCCAATCATTGTCTTGAAAAGTTATGGCATTTAGAATACTAATATATTATTTTACATTTTTTCAAAATTTGAAGTAGTATCAGCTAAGGACCTAAATGTCCTGAAATTTGTTCATGACATTAAAACAAATGGTTGTTACTTAGGAAGAGTTTTAACAGTGACGATATTTAAATTATGAAATTTGGCTGGATTTGAAGTTAGTGAAGTTCCAATGTCAAAAATTCAATCGAATGTTAGGACAGCAAACTATCATTTTTCAAGAGGAGACCCATGTCCAGAAATGCATGGTATGGGCACTGTGGTACATCATTATACTCCTGGGCTGAAACAAGTATGCAAGGAAAAGAGGAGAATTTGCTCCTGTCAAAGCAAAAACTTGCCTATCAGCTGAAAAGGCTCTCTTCACAAATTTCTGGACTCCCAGGCAGTTTATTCATTGATTTTGTTTGTAAAAATCTGAGTATCAAAACAGCTTATTATTCTCAGCTTCTGGTTGAAGCAAAACATGCTTATCAGTGAAAAAGATATCAACAGCCTATTCAAGAAGTTCTTCCAAGTTGACAAGGGAAAACTTTGAGGAAATTTACTGGACAGTATTAGAAGCCCCTTCCTATAGTCCAATATTATTGGCTATCACTTTGCAATTACCATATGTTTGGACTGTTAAAAGAAGTAATGAGAGGTTAGCAATTAAACAGCGATGGTGTGGAGTCATTCACTATTCAACAAGTTCCTTTGGCTGCCATAAGAGAGTTCTTCCTGCAGTTGACCTACTGCTGATGACAGGAATGAGTGTTCCCAAAACATGTCTAAATAAATATGTAAGTGAAGAATGTCACAAAATCAACTCAAATTATTAACTTTATTGTTCTACTGCACTGTCAATAGCTTCTGGAAAACAATTCATATAAGTTCTTTGAGTATTAAATAATTGATATATAACAATATAGTTCATAAGCATGTTTAATGAAATCTAAATTTTTTATACATTGATGAACACTATGTAACTCTTGTAATTTACTTTATAATATTGTTATATAATTGAACTGAATATTTATTTCCTAAGATGGTTGGCAGTTATTAATGAAGTAGCAAGCACAGTGATAATCTTTGTGCAATACTTACTAACCTGTAAGCATGTTTCCACTTTGCCTTTTCTTCATTTTCTTTAATTTCATTAAGATCCACCTTATGTGCCACCTGATCAGGCATGCCTGTTAGCAAAAGCTGTCGCAACAGTCTTGCCTGAGCATCTGCTGGAGGTGGCATTTTGGGATCAACAAAGAGATCCAATTCAGGTACATTTAAATTTACTTCATTGGTTAATTGAAGACGCAACTTCCGAATCTCTACAATTGCTTTATGCCGTAAACCATTTTCTGTGCAAAACTGCACCAAATCCCCAGTTCTCCCTGCATATTCAGCTGCTCCTACAGCTCTTAAGAGTACCATAGGATCTCCTGTGCAAAGAAATACATATTTCTTAACCTGGAGAATTAGAGATACCTACTCTATTAAAATACTTAACTTTGAACTACTACAAAAGACTAAATATATTTACTCATTATGTGCTTGCAAAAAACTTAATATACAAATCCTATGCCATATGTCCATTTACTTATTTCATTACAAATTTAGTAATATAAAGAACACAGTGTAAAGCACTATATATCAGATCACAAAAATACTAACACCTTTAACTCAGCAATGATTTTACTACATGCTATATAAATTAAACCCCTTGCTAGTGTTGCTGACTGCTGGTGTGGAGGTTCCGGATTTGATCCCTACCTGCTTAGGATTTTCTGAGTTAGGGGGTCTGGAAAGGAGGCCCAACCTACCTCATGAGGAAAATTAGGGAGCTGCCTGATGGAGCGATGGCATTCTTCAATTTCAAAAGCTGTGTGATAGGTTACTGGTGAGGTGCCAGCATGTTGATTGTCACACCATAGAGGAGTAGGAGGAGGATATAAACTAAAATGAAGAAAGAAAGCTACCTAGTAGTAAGGAATTGCCTATTCCAGCCCAATTTCTTCTTTTCTGAGACAAGGCTGAATGACTTTTTTTATGGTTATCAGCACTATTATCTTCACTCCCATGCAAGGGAGCCTTAAGTAATACTTCTTGGACAGATAAGGCAGCTACTATACAGATTGTATATGGCAGAAGATTGTGTTGGTGACTTAGAGCTAGCATCTTTCCAAAGCGTGGTGATACAGGAAAAGCTGCAATTGCATAGCCCAGTTGTGTCACTTTTGAATTCCAGTCCTCTGTGGAAATAAATAGCATTGCAATATTTACTATTTCAATACTGTATAATTTATGTACACTTAACATACCAACCATTTGTGGCAACCTCTACTACAGAACAAAATAAAATAAAAAACATCTCAACATGAGTAGTAATATATGCTGATAATTCCACAAAAGTGTTTCAGTCATTGAACAAGCTCAATGATACTCTAATAACCAATGAGGATCTAATTGCACACATGGTTTCAAAAACTAATAAAATATATAATTAAATTATTGTATGATTGAGTTGAACTACATACTCTCTTACTTGTTTATTGCTTCTAGAACATGTTTTGCATTGCTAGTTTTGTTGGTCCCTATGCCTACTTTAATAATTTTGCTCTTTTAGAATATTTTGATACTAGTTTGACAAAAAGCAGATTGAATGGCAAAATTAATAAAAGTATTCCACCGGAGAAAAAAAACATGTATTTACCAAATAAAATATGAAGAATGCAAAAAAATTTATATTGAATAAATATTTTTTTGCATTCTTTTACCATATGCCTATGCATATGGTAAAAGAACACTTCAGGAAAATTAAATATGAACAAATGGCATCTCATTTCTGGCCAAAGAACCTGGAATAGTGGAAAAAGCAGAATTATTAGTTAGCACAGGGACCCACAAGTTAGCAAAAAGAGAAAATATACATATACAGGCCGATTCATTTAACGTTTCCTATTTTTAGTTGGCAATACTGTGTATTTAGTGGTGGGGGTGGGTTTAAAGTACTGTGATTGCATCTAGCATTGTCTTAGTTTTGTCGGTACATATACAGGCCGATTCATTTAACGTTTCCTATTTTTAGTTGGCAATACTGTGTATTTAGTTGGTGGGGTGGGTTTAAAGTACTGTGATTGCATCTAGCATTGTCTTAGTTTTGTCGGTCCTGGTGGTGTAGTGGTTACCATACTTGCCTTCTAAACCCAAGATCGCGGGTTCGAACCCGGCCAGGACCGATGGATTTTTTTCGGGGCGTAAAAATCCTAAGTATGGCTTCCTTCAGAAGGGAAGTAAAGCCGTGGGTCCCGTGTCGTACATTTACGGCACGAAAAAGAACCTCAAGCCTGAAAGAGAGGCCTCTGAGCAAAATTTGTCGACCATTTCACGCCCTGAGTTGAATGGGACGCTGATGACCTGAGCTGTTAAAGAGTGTCCATAAATAAATCATTCAAAAAAAAAAAATTGTCTTAGTTTCAGTTTGCCATGGAACATTGACCTGTGCAGCAGTGCATTTTCTGTGTTGAACAGTTTATCACAAGCAAGTCAATTGTGGCTGTCCAGCACAAGTTTCAGTGGGTTTTTGGTGATAATCAGCAACATGGAATTGCACTGTCATGAAAAATAATTAGTGTGTGGGTGCATCAGTGGCTTGAAATAGGATCAGATCAAAACAAACCTCAAGTTTGTCAGAAAACAGTGCAGACACCTGAAAATTTCTAACATGTGAGCACAGACTTCTCTGCAGAGAAGTTCATGTCGCATTCCTGGATCATGAATTTGTCAGACAGAAGTGTGCAAAGAATCCTACACAATGATTTGCAGTTCCACCCATGTAAACTGCAGGTCACACAGAAATTAATGGTAGCAAACAAACCCCTGCACATCCATTGTTGTAAGAGAAGACTGCAGTTGTTTAACACTCACCATGGCTTTCACAGCTGCCTGAATGAGTGACGAAGCAAATTTCTGCCTCAATGGTTCTGTAAATAAGCAGAACTTTCAATATTGGGCTCTTCAAAATCCACATGAAATCTTTGAATGGCCAATACACAGTCCCAAGGTCGTAGTCTGGTGTGCTGTTGCAGTAGAGGGTATCATTAGTCCTTACTTTTTTGAAGACAATGGTGCTGCAGTGACTGTGAACTGTGAGCATTATAACAGAATGTTACAAACGTTTTTCCTGCCTGAGTTGAAATGTCATAACTGGAACATGAGTACCAGTGGTTTCAACAGGATCGAGCCACATCCCATACAGCACGTTTTAATGAACTCACTCTGTGTTGCTTTCCCTGGGTGACTGATCTCCACATTTGATGACATTCAGTGGCCCTCTTTATCCCCTGACCTCACAGCACCAGTTTCTTTTTGTGGGGGTATCTTAAGGGTAAGGTCTATCGTCATATCCTTCTTGATATTGACAGCCTCAACACCGCAACTCATACAGAAATTGCAACAATGCATTGAAGCCATAGGAGGACATTCAAAACCTAAGGAGCATATTGTAATTCCAAGATTATAATGTTCCTAAACTTATTAATTTCTTGTAATTTACTTGTAAAATAAATAAGTGATGGGGTTTTGAAAAAAGGAAACGTTAAATATCACACCCTATATAAATACAAAGACATATTAATGAACTTGAAACACTTCTGGGGATGATAACACCAACCTTAAACCTCATGCAGTTTTCTGTTTAATACTGGTAGTTATTATAAAACTACCGAGCAAACATAACAAGATTGGCATATTCAAAACACAAATGAAGATATTGATGAATTAACACCAATAAACACAAAAAAATAGATACAAACATGGTCAGGAATGAATTTTTAGTTTGTGCTAAAAAAATTATGTCATTCTTCTGGGATTATCTTGCTAATTCAACACATACAAGTTAATAGTTTTCCGTAGGTAATTTAATTTTGCTTTTATCCTCCTGCTTGTTGTTAGGAGATGATTTTGAAATAGTTATCCTGCAACAAAAATTCATTACGCTCAATTAAATTATTGAAAAGCTATCAGCACTCATTTTATTATAGATGATAGCACAAGGGCCACAATAAAAGGATGTGCTTTAAACAATCAATTTTCTGGACTGGTTTTTATATAAACACATTTTTATTTCTTTAATTTTTTTTCTGTTTTTTCATTTAAAGTTTGATACCTATGTGCTATAAGCTATTCACAGTATCTTTACATACACTCCAAGTGTGTTTGTAAAAATTATTGTGTTGGCAATAATATTGTTTCAATATTGGCCTGGTGTATTTGAATTGAACCAGGCCATATTGCTATTTTGTTATCTGTACACACTTAATAAATACACTCCCATTTTTAGTTTAGAATGCATATTTTGCAATGAAATGATGGGGTTAATTCTTCCAGACACAAAAATAAATATTATGATTCTCAGTGTCATCAGCACTTCCAGTACCCACAATACATAAAAATTATAATTTACGAATAAAAGGGATAGACAGCTTTTGAAGTAACACACCTTTATTGCTGGGTTCTACTAGAGCACCAAGAAGAATCAGTCTTCTCTCTGCAGATTTTAGTTGAGTTTCATCTGGAGGTGATGGAAATGGGAAGTTGATAACCTTATCTATGTTCATAGTTTTCATTTGGAGTAGTAAATCATCAACTGGTTTGCGTTGAATTTCTGGTATAGAAAACTGTTCAAATTCATCATTAAACACTGCAGATGAGTACAACCTGTAATTTAAAGGTCCATGGAAAGCAAATTTAAATACAAAATAAAAACATTTAGCCTTAAGAAAAAGTATATACAGCCTGGTTGTTTAGAAAATGTCAAGTGACATTAATGGGTTTTCTAATCATGCTATTCTAGCTTTTACATAGAGCAATATATTTTGCCGCTGAGTAAAATTTATTGGCCGTTTCATTCCCTGAATTGAATGGGACGCTGATGACCTGAGATGTTAAAGAGTACCTGTAAATAAACCAAATCGACAACAATTCATCACTATTGAATTGCTGACCTCCCATTGCTTCTTTTAGCAGTCAATACATATGGTAGTTGAAGACGATAAGTGATTCTTAGATTTTCATGAAGAAAATCAATGAATTAAATACCTTGGGAGTCCAGAAATCTATCAACAGAACCTTCCCATCTGACAAGTGAGTTTTTGCTTTGACAAAGCAGATTCTCCTGTTTTTCTCCATTCCTTGTTTGCTTGCTTATTTCAACTCAGGAGTATATTCCATCACAAGTAAGGATTTGCTGCAGAAACATTTCTTCTTGATCCCGGTATTAAGCCAAAAGCCTCTGACAGACTCCCACATATGCAGGCTTTTGATCCTGTGAGAATTTGAGAAACCCACTGTACCAAGTCTTTTCAGTAATCCAAGCCATTCAAAATGAGAGTGAATACTTCCATAACTTATCCCAATCAGAAGCAATTTCAAAACCATCAAATGTTGGTCACACTTGATAATGTTCTCATTGACCAAAAATGTTGTTTCTGTTATGCTCATCCAAGGTTGATATTGTGACCTTCATTTTCCAGTTTCTCATGTTTCTTTGAAACTTTTGTGCTATTCATACACTTATGTCTTAGACAGCATCTTATCCCTAAACTGTGCCCTTAATCTTTGCAAAATTAACTCAGTTTTATACCCTCCTATGCCATAATTTTAACAATAATGTTGTGCAGTGAACCGGTTTTCGCTCTACTGCTGAAACCCCCATGCAAAGGTAGGAATAGCTCACTTCCTACTGCTCAGGAGCAGTATGAAAATAATTAAAACTCCAGTTTACATTTTATTTACCTGTACAATATTAAGAAATCAATTCCATTAGTTAAAAAATAGATAGTTCTTTAATTACAATGTAAATTTGAACTTGCACAGTGAAACCAATTGATAGTATTGACTTTGCCACTCTCAAAAATTTCCAGATCAATTTCTGCAGACTTTGAAAGTATAAATTCCCTATATATTCTTTTTGTCACATAAAATAATACTTCACAGCATAGTACAAACCATGGATAATACAGATTCTGTTATAAATATATGCATTTAAAGTGAAGTAACACTAGTTTAGGATTGTCATTATTGAATCTTATCCCAGAAGTATTTCTATATTATAACAGAATTCAACCAATAAATTACTGAAAATTATGAGTTGCTGAAAACAGCAATTTTTATTTTTATTTTAAATTATTGTAGAAAAGATGCCAAACTTTTTTGGCATG
Organism: Metallyticus violacea; assembly: GCA_030762175.1. Classification (NCBI taxonomy): domain Eukaryota; kingdom Metazoa; phylum Arthropoda; class Insecta; order Mantodea; family Metallyticidae; genus Metallyticus; species Metallyticus violacea. Next base: position 46,339,982 of record CM060839.1, read on the forward strand.
AATGACTAAAAAAAATCCTGTTCCAATATATACTCTCTTTTACTTGAGTAAAAAATAAAAAACTCACAACTTGAGATCTCAGTACTGTGAGCACAAAGAGGATTTATAAATAAATGCAAAAAAATTATTTAAACAAGTGTTTTAGCACATCCCACATTAATAATCCTTTCATTTGTCTTGTCTTGTTTGGCATTTTTTATTTATTTAATAAGAGTACATGGACAAGAGTACACATGACAAAGCAAATAATAATATAATTTGCATATTTCCCACTTTTGATGTTACTGCTGTGTCTAATTCATAAAGATTTTGTTCTGTCCCGTTTTTGTTATCATTATCTGCAAACTTACTGATGATTTGTCTTTCCTCCTCAGTGCAAATATTTGCATAATTTGAACAAAAAAAAAAAAATGAGAGATTGGTGCAAAGTTTTATTGGTGTCCCGATATTTTTACTTTTTTGATATATACTTCTAAGGAATTTTCTATTTGCTGTTCTTTGCCAAAATATAAGATACTAACTCTGCACTACTACACATATTACTTCCCTTTCTGGAAATGCTCTAATCCATTTTTTTCTTCCTATTTTCTACCATGTACAAATTTTGTTAGCATATTTTTTCATAAATTTTAGAGTATTCAAAATTGTGATAACACACACTATATTCAACACAATTGCTAGAGCCACTAATAGATACAAGCAACATTATTTTATCACTGTGACATGAAACAAATTCAAACAAGTACACTATTTTCTTATATAATACACATAGACATATCAAACTTCAGGAATTCACTGATTTACTTCAGGCAGCATATTTGTAGAAGCACTGTGATTAGTAGCTGTTATTTGAAATACACAGGTGACTAAAAATGTGCTCTCAGTTTTTCATGCATTCACAACATTTAAAGTTACAATAAACATAGATAAAGTAAGAGTCAATTATCATTGGGAGTTGATTTGTTAAACTTAAAGGACTCATTCTTGTGAACACTAAGTGTACATCCAGAGAAGCATGTTCAAACATGGGCATATGACATTGGGAAGTAACTCACTGTAATAGCATGAAAAATATGTCCATCTTCAATTCTAATACTGTGATGAATAGAATGTTCAAAGAAAGTGGTACAGAAAGTTCCGAGAAGGGAACAAATTTGTTGAAGAAACAGCACGGTCAGATGCACAGATAGCCATGAATGGTGAAGAAAGCTACTCTAACTTCATAAGAAATTGTTTGAGCAACAGCCTGTAATCTCCCCAATAAATCATATTTGAAGTCTGCTTGTAGTTGTGGAGGTAGACAATGGGCAAATGTGTGAGAAAGAGAACATCCTTCACTATGGAAAAGTAAATTATCTAAATTTAGTGTGTCTCACATGAGTGAATTTGACTTTTGATATCACCTGATGCCAGTTTATCCTTGCTCTCTCATTTGCAAAAAAAGGGTCCCTTTCTTGATAGGCTGCTGACTTGGATGAGAAGTGACTCTTGTACAACATGTCCAAATATCATCATTCTTAGCACTCAAAGAACTTGGCCCCTAACAGCCTAAAGCAAGTAGTGTACTGTGCTTGGTACATTTTGTGCAGTGAACTACTACCAACTACCCAAACAACCATGCTTCTATAGGCTGCAGACAGCTGAAAAGTATTCATGAAAACAAAAACTAAGAAACCTGCACTTGTTAATTATAATAGTATTATGATAACACAAAACCACACTGATTCATAGAGTCCATTTCACACCAATAGATTATCGCCTATTCCTTTTCATGGACAACTCCTTTGATGACAACAGTTTTAACCTTGATAAATAAATAAATGTTTATTTGCTGTCAAAAGACTTAGTCATACAAGTTTCTGACATTGTCAAGAGCTAATTACAACATTTTTTCCCTAATATAGCTTGTTACATATTCATATACACACAACATGTATTTTTTAAGACTAAGGTTTACAGAAACCAAATAATTTTCCCTAAATATAGCTTATTACTGGTATATGCATCTGTATACTTATCTATACATATTTCAGGTTTTGTCATATTGTATTCCTAATATTAGAGTAATTTTTATTTAATTTTTTTCTACAATGTATCTTACATAATAAACAGCTCTTGCATTACAAGAGTTCCTACAGTACACTGTTTACATATTTGTATATATTTACATTGATATTATATTACAAAATGCTATAATTTGTCAATCCTGTATAAGCATTTTCTCAACAGATAGTTCTTCAAAGTTATTTTAAAAGCATTACCATGAACAGTTTTGATAGATTCTGGTAATTTGTTGAATAATGAAGTTCCTCTGATGTAGGGACCTTTTCCTGTTGAAGGTTTTATTATGGTTAATCTATGAAAATTATTAGTATCACTAGTGTTATATGAATAATACCTTTAGTTTGATGAACTGTTATTTTCATTCTTTTTAATTAATAATATGACTTTAAATAAATTAAGTGAAATTATTGTTAAAATATGCTGATTTTTAAGTACTTCTTATATTGACTGGCAACTTTATAGATGGTATATACTCTGTAAGATTTTTTTTTATTATTATTATCCTATTTAAGTTTGTGATAATTGTTCTCCCAGATTTCAATTCCATACTCAACAGGTGAGTGGATTATTCCATAGTATATTGATTTTAAAATGTTCTTTTCTATATGATTTGATTATGTTCTCAGTAAATATAACCATAAGCCTAACTTTTTGCAAAGAATGTCTAACTGTTTATTAAAGTTCATGTTTTTATCAATATAAATTCCTAAGAATTTAATGTTTTTTACTTGCTTAATAACTAAATCATCATATAATGAAATGGAAACTACCTACTGGACAAATTGCCTGCCAAGCTAAGGAATTCCATACAGAATTTATAGAAGAATTCCATGTTGATAAAAGATTTACTAGTTAAAATGTAAATTGGAACTTGCACAGTAAAGCGAATCATATTAATTGATATCATTGTATGATTCAAATTACACTCTCTTAAAGCTTCACTTACTTTACATAAATGTATGGAACCGGTTTCCAGAACATTTAGTTCCCATCTTCAGCCAGGCTATAGTTCAACTGTTGGATCATTCGTTTAGCTGTGGGAATGTGTATTCTGCTCTGGTGGCCGTGTGATAAACTTGTAGCTTATGTTTTCATCTCCGGTAATGTCAAAATTCATTATGCTGTCTTTGTATTTGTAGATGTATGTTTTCTCCCAGGGTGCTAGCTCTGTAGATCCTTGTACTGATTTTAATAATTTTGCTTTATTTATTATGTCATGATATGTGTCCAAAAATGATATGCTACTGCTGATTTCTCTATTTGCTTGTACTTTATGTTCCTTAACCATGTGCTTATGTTTCTCTTTGTATTTTCAATGTAGATTTTTTCACATTCCGCACAATTTATTTTGTAAATACCTGATTTTTCTTCTTGTGGAATACTGTCATTAACATTATCTATCAGTAAGTTTTTAACATTAAATCTATTAATCGGTGGCAACCTGACATTAAGAATATTCTGAAATTGTTTTGAGCCCATGGATTTTTTAAAAAGTTCACATATCCATGGTCTACAAAAAAATCCATGGACTCAAAAAAATTTCAGAATATTCTTAAAGATTTTAATATCAGGTTGGCACCGATTAATAGATTTAATGTTAAAAACTTATTGATAGATAATGTTAATGACAGTATTACACAAGAATAAAAATCAGGTATTTACAAAATAAATTGTGCAGAATGTGAAAAAATCTACATTAGAAATACAAAGAGAAACATAGGCACATGGTTAAAGGAACATTTAAGGAACATAAAGTACGAGCAAATAGAGAAATCAGCAGTAGCATATCATTTTTGGACACAAAATCATGACATAGTGAATAAAGAAAAACTATTAAAATCAGTACAAGGACCTACAGAACTAGAAACCTGGGAGAACTTCTACATCTACAAATATAAAGACAGTCTAATGAACTTGGACACTGCCGGGGATAAAAACATAAACTCCAAGTTTATCACACTGCCACCAGAGCAGAATACACATTCCCACAGCTCAACGAATGATCTGACAGTTGAACTTTAGCCTGGCTGAAGATGGGAACTAAATTTTCTCGAAACCGGTTCCATACACTTATGAAAGGTAAGTGAAGCTTTAAGAGTGTGTAGTTCAACTGAATCATACAATGATACCAATTAATTGATAAAAGATGTTTGTCACCAGGAACTATTATATTTAATTCTATATTTATCATTTTCATGTTTGTGTGTCATTTTGGAGTGTTTAGTCTAAACCCAACAGACACTTTTACCTTACCTAATAATAATTAATATTTTTTGCTTCTATGAAGTCTACTTTGGATCAGGCTATGTTAACAACAATAATATAAAATTGTAAAATAGCATAATAATTACCTATAACAGTGACCTGGCCCCATTCGACCAGCTCTACCAGCTCGCTGGTTAGCTGCTGCTTTGCTGGTCCAAGTGACTATAAATGCTGAAACTCCAGTCACTTTGTCATAGATTCTTGTTTTCACTCTTCCACAATCTACTACATACTTCACGTTGGGAATGGTGAGTGAAGTTTCAGCTACATTTGTTGCTACTACACAAAGTCGGCATCCTACCGGAGGTGGTTCAAATACCTAAGCATATGTTAATAATTAAATATGCATCCTTTAATATTATATACAAAACCATCACTAGATATAATGACAGAAAGGAACTATATGTTATCATTTAGAAAGTTATTTTGTCCACAATTTCAATAGAATGCTTTGAATTGTAGAACCTTGTTCTACATATATATAAAAACTTCTAAATTAAGTATTTGTTTATTTTTTATAAAACTATTAAATTACTATTAACATTTTCATGTTTAAAATTTCTCTTCAATTTACATGAAACAAATGAACAAAACAGTTTCTCTTTTTGCTTTACCCACAAAATATGTCCAATATGCTGTTTATTTTGAGAAAATGCAACAGATAGCAATAATAATTTGTTTACTGTCAACAGACTTGTAATAAAGTTTATAATACTGTCAAATACTAGGTTATAAAAGGTAGTTTCTCATTCATCTAATGTAACACTTATAAGTAATAATAATTCATAATAATTAATTAAGAACAGACCAGATTACACCTTAACTTAAATACATAAAATATACATTTTACACTAATTACTAAGCTAAAGCTGTAGGGAAAAAAAAATTATTATAATTTCTCCAGCATGTAAAAACATTTGTTAATTACATACTTTTTAAATTCTAAATAATTTAGAATTGTGAGCCTTTAATGATGGTGATAACTTGTCTAATAAAGTTTCCAACAAGTTTACATCCTTACAAGCTATTACCTTATTAAGTGCATTAATAAATAGTGTTAATTTTTTCTGGTATTGCATCTGTGTATATATCTATTTCTAATTTTATTTTTATTTATTATAAAGAAAACATACATGGAATATATGGTAAACATACTGTTTGTTACAAAAGTATGTTCATATGACACTTGATATTTGAGGTTATTTGTATTTTTATGCAGCTTTTTGCAGTACTAGCATCTATCAGTATGTAACTTTGCTGCACTATTCCAGATCTCAATTCCATAAACTAAGTATGAATAGACTACATCATAGTAAATTGTTTTTAGCATTTTTATGTGAAAAATATTTTCAAAATACCATAATCGATACATTTTTCAACTTATTTTATTACAGAATAGTCTATATGTTCAGAACAAGTTAATTTACTATTTATCCATATTCCAAGAAACTTGTTTTATCAGAAAGATATCTGCAATATTTTTCCTTTTGGATAATTTATATTTGATAAATTTTGTTTTCCCTATGATGGATAAGAGATTATTTGACCTTAAGTATTTTAGGATGTAACTTAAGCATTTTAGGATGTAATTTGTGCTTTACAGTATATTCCCAGTCAATGTCTCATTTTCTACCCAGCAAGTACCAGTATCATCTTCACAAGGATGTGATATGTGCATTTTGAGGTAGTATAATGTCATTAACATATTTTATAAAAACAAGGGTCAAAGAACTCACCCCTGTGGTAAACAGTATTTGAGTGTGCCATATGTGAGTGAGTTTTATACATAGTACTTCCTCTTTTATAAAAGATTTCAGTTATTTGTTCCCTGCCAGCAAAATATGATTTAGATATAGCAGTGGGCAATGAAAGCAAAAGACAGAACACAGAGGAAAGAATTAGGATGGAGTATGTGCAATATCCAGAACACTGAGAAAATGAACACAACATATAAACTCCTCTACTGCAGATATGTGAGCTATGAATAATAGAATAAATTCCAAATCAGTGTTAGAAAGTGACAGTGAGTTAGCACACAATTATCATTTCTTTACTAAATATATAGATAATATGCAGTATTGATTAGGTGCTAAGACTAGTGACTTTAGTGTACAACTATCAAACATGCAAATTTAAGATCAGACCTGTGATTCAAAACTCAACTAGAATGGCTCACCAAGTGACCATTCACGAGCCCTCCCTTCTAAAAGAGGCTTTGCAATTTTGGGCCACATTGGCTTAACTCATTCATTCATTTGGTAATCCTCTGATTCCATATATGTATGATTAGAAAGCTATTATAAGAAGGTGTCCTAGAAGACTAACAAAATGTAAAAGTATTTCTAAATTATATTCATTCTGTAATATATATATATATATATATATATATATATAACTTTTAAATAATCAATACAGCTATAATAAACATCCACAAGAATTTCAACTTTGCAAACAAAATATGATAATGAACATAATCTTTGATTTGATACCTAATCATTCTTTTTCTATTTTTGAGTTTAAATAATACACAGACTAATATTTAGCTTTACTGGTCTCTGATTCATATGATTGGAATTGACTGAGCAAGCTCTGCAGGATATAAAATCCAGCACAAAAGGAGTAGAATTAAGATAGAAGTTATATTATATCTCAACATTTTTTGCTTTGGTCAAATGGGGCATTTGAGATTTCTGTGTTTAAACCACCCAGAGCACATGGATTATCCATTTCCCCATCCAATGATTTTCCTGTCTATTCATAATGTCATTTCTATTCATAAAAGTGGTAATTTTAAATTGAAAAGGGGATTACAAGAATTAAGCTCCACATATTGACAATCTGAAATGTTTATATCCTTGGGACAACAAGCAACTTTCCATTTAAAGCAAGTATAAAAATAGTCATTGGCCAGCAGCATGGATGCATAAAGTTTATGCAAGTACTGTAAAATGTTTTTGGGACATGCACTGGCAACTTCAACACTGCCACTTGTAAGTATGAGCAATATCCACAAAGGGAATACTCTATCCCAAAGGTTTGATGATTGCATGAAAGAAGAGGCCACATTCTTCCACTCAGTTCTGTCAATACTGGTCAATTCAATGCACTCCACAAGTTGAGGAAAGAGTGCAACGAGTCACTTAAGAAGATCCAATCTTAAATTCCCATATTATTACACAGCACTTGGGACTATATTATAGCCTTTTCAATATTAATTCAATTTAGAATCAAACACAGTGAAACACACATTAATAATCTCTTCTGAGTTGAAATATTTAGAACACTCTTTATGGCTTCACTACATGAGATTTACTCAGGACATTTTCATGGAACATTTGCCCACAATGTTAGCTGTCCACAAATAGGCTTTTCCTCTATCTAGGGCAACAGTTTTTGCTGGTTTATGGAATTTAAAAGGAACCGAATTTCACTGCATATGAGGAGGAAGTGGGAGTCTTGCAATAACAGTGACTGAGAAAAACATTGTCGAGGTGGAAAAAATAACACATGAAAATAATTGCATAATATTTAAGGACATAAAGGCAGCCTTCCAGATTGGATTGCCAGCAGCATAAAATATCCAGCACAATCACCTTCGTGCCAGGATGGCTTCCTCTTGTTGGGTGCACCACAATTTAACAGACCCAAAAGTGCACCCATGTCAAATGGTGTGAAGAAAGGCTGCAGAGATTCAACGGACGGAACTCAAGGCATGTTTCTGATGTCATCACGGGTGATGAAACATGGAGTTACCATTTTGACCCGGAGACCAAATGACGATCGGCAGTTTGGATCTTTTCAGATGACGACTCACCAATGAAAGTGAAGAGGGACTTAAGTGTAGGGAAGAAAATGGTGGTCATATTTTTTTTAAAAAAGTGGTTATTTGGTCACAATTCCTCTGGAGGGGCAAAGGATGGTTACTGCTCAGTAGTACACCACAGTCAGCCTGTTAAATGTTTTTGACAATCTTTGAGAATGCCATCCAAGGACAGGACTGAGGGGGATCCTGCTTCACCATGACAATGCCTCTGCTCACATGGCTGACATCACCATCCAGTTCCTAGAGTCCACAGAGGTTAGACTCATGATTCATCCTCCTTGCAGCTCTGACCTGGCTCCATGTGATTATTCTCTCTTCCCAGTGGCAAAATATCGCATGTGAGGAAATTGATTGAAGAGGATGTCACTGTATATGAAAAGGAACTTTTCACCTATGAGGAAAATGAATGGTTTTTGAGGATAAGAAGGTATACACAGTACGGTTGAGAGTACTTTGAAAATATGCAACAGCCAGAATGAGTCTAGCCATTCCCAATTTTATGTGATTCGAAACTTTTGTATTGACCCTTGTATTCTTGGTACCAGAAGAGGGAACCATACTTCTGAAGAAACTCATGAGTGCATAATGTATGCAATGTTCCTTTTGGATGTTACCTTTAAGTTCTTGGAACATAAATCTCTGGCTACATGGAGAAACATCTGTATAATGGAGCACCTCCCAACCACAGTCTTGCAGCTAGGAGGCAGCTGATTGAATGTTTCCCTATTGTTACAGACAGAGCAGATTTCTGGTCGGCACAATCTCTGAATTTAAATTTATTAGATTCTTTCCTGTGGGAATACTGAAAGAAGATGATATACCAAGAGGCTGTCAACAGCCCTAAGACAGCATTGTAAGACTACATGTGGTTGTAGTACTGGTACTGCCAGGATAGCCGAGGTTGTTAAGGTACAGACTTGTGAGTGGGAGGTGTGGAGTTTGATTCTCACCAGGACCATTCTCCCTGACTGAGGTTTTTTTTCCCCCAGGTTTTCCTCAGTCCTCATAAATGACAAATGCTGGGAAGGTACCCTAAACTTAGACCTGGAATGCTTCCTTCCAAACTACTTTCCAGTTTACCATTTCATCTTATATATCATTAGTGTTCACCGCCTGTGATGCTTCAGTAGTTAAAATAGGTGTTAGATACTATTAAAAAAAATAGCACTGGTGAGGCAGGAATAACTACATTATGTTTCAGAAGGTGTCACATGCTGAGCAGCATTCTGCATCCAAAAGGAGGGAAATGACTGAATATCTGTGGTAGAAGTCTAGCTACATGCTTATATAATAAAGTGCTTATTTCTTTACTTAAGTATATTTGTCCCTTTTGACCAGTCACTATTTATTGCAATATCAATGTAGTCCTTGCACTAGGGTTACTGGATGTCTGGCTTTCCTGGACATGTCCTAGTTTTTAAGTATCCAGGGATGTGCAGAGGGATTTTACTGAATTGCAGAAGTACTGTATTAAATAGTATTCTGAATTTGAAACTTACATACTTTTAGAAAACATTATAATCATAAGTCCATACTAGAATAAAGATTGTTTTACAGATGGAGAAGTTGGTGTCACTAAAATGTTTAAATTATTGTTATAAACAAAATCTCTAATATCTTGCAAGTTGAAACTATCAAAATGAATGGTTGATGACTTGTGGTATCTCACTGTATGATAGGTTCTTTGCTTTGTGTGTGCTTAGTAGAGAATGCTGAATTACAGCTGAAAGTGCTTAAATATCTTCAATAAAAAACAAATCTATTGAAACAATAGGCCAATCAGAAATGTACAGTAACAATTAAATGTTGAATTTACTCCCTCATCATTCTTATTGTTATAACAGAATGTTAATAAAATGTTTTATTATTGCATATGGACAGTGTATCAGTAATTATTTTTATACCATAATATACAAACTTTTATTTAATCTTGGTGTCCTAGTTTTAGTTTGAGATGTCCTTGATCCCAGAAATTGCATCTGGTACCTTATATTGCATATATCTATCTGATTTCTATTCCAATTTTATTTCCTACCACATTCCCTTGCATGTGCATGGTAAATTTCAACCATCTTGTATATTGGAATGAAGAATTATTTTTTGGATCTACATTTTAAATACTTTTCTTTTCTATTCTTTGACAAGTAAGCTCATAAAGACAGATGGCTGGCTTGTGCAGATCAGCTGGTAGATTGAATTTCATACCTTTAACAAATGTTACTTTTTTTTAAATGGTTAAGCTTTTGTATTAATTTTTTTTAAGATATGGTGTGTTCATTCCAAGCTATCAGTACTTCTATAATTTCAATTCTAGGAAAATACTTACAACACTAACTCATTGCAATTATTACCTTAGATTGTTTGTTGCTAGGCAGTAGAGAATACAGAGGTAGCACCCACATTGGCTGATTTGTCGATAATCCCTTAAAATTTAACTGGGCATCTACATAATTTTCTTCCTCTGAATCAATGTTCTTCAGCTCATCATCTTGCTCAAGTAAATCACCTTCTGTATCATCACCAGGAATAACTGAATAATCATCAAGATTGATGTCTGGTAGTAATATTTTCGTCTGCTTTCTTTTTCCTTTGCGAGCATTTTGAATTGCCTGTTTCATGTCCATTTCTACTTCTTCATCATCTGAGTTCATATTACTTGCTTGACTCTGATCACTAGTGTTTGGTACATAATGCTTAATTTTCTTTACTGGAAATGTTCTACGTAGTTTTCTCACTAATATATTAACTTCTTGCTGTCCTATAAATATGACAGATACCAAATGGTTAACTTTGAATTAATTAATAATATTAATAACCATTACCTTCTTATTTGCCTATAGACTTGTAAGAAAGTTTAAAGCACAACACACAAGTTGCAAACATTTATGATACACAAATGAGCTTCAGTTAAGATAATGTTAGACCTATACCTTGTGATTTAAGGAGTTTATAAATGATAGCACAGAAATTTTGAGATACCTCAATTATGAAGTATTTACATAACCCAATCTAGACAACAAATATTGATTGTTTTAATTTCCATTCTAATGAGATGTATACTTTTGAATTTGTCTAAAAAAAAAGTATATAAAATTTCACTGGTTTAGGTGTATGAGCGTGATCAAGCATCTAAAAACTACAGTACTCCTATAAAGTTCTGCTTTGTTTAATTTATTTATTATTGATGTGTTGGATTGTGTTAAACAGATTAATTGTTAGTTCACTGCTTAAGTACATACCTCAGTTATTCAAATTCTTTTTCTTTAACCACCTATTTTTAATATATATTCATATTTGTTCTAATTAGAATTATAATTACAAATTGATGATGCTTGAGGTTTGTTTTAGTAAGTTTGTGAAAGTATGGACTTTCGTAACAGTGATGTTTAATACACTAACGAATTTAATGTAGTTTAGTCAAATTTGTAACACTTACATCACTTATTATTTAAGGAGGAAAACAAGTTTCAAGAGATAGTTGCTCCCATCCTCAGTTCCAGGTCGACTGCTGGCTTTGTTCTTTGTGTTGGTTTGGTTTGTCTCTGGTGGTGGTTTGCTGAACTTCTGTGTCAGAATGTCACTTGGTCGGATTTCAAAGTTAAAAACGTGGTTTTTGTTCTTCCAGATATAAATGTTTTCCCAGATTGTAAGTTCTGTTTTTCCTGTGATATTCTTAAGTAGTTTAGGATTCCTGTTAATACTATGCTGTTCCTTCCAAAAATACCAAGCCACTGCCAATTTTTCTTCCTGTTTTTGATTTATGTTTCTAATGTACTTTTGCTTGTGTTTTTATGTTTCTTTTGGTCTTTCCAATGTAGATTTTTTTCATAACCATTGCAATTTCACTGATATATTCTTGTTTTTTTTTCTCTTTTAGAATATCATCTCTTAGTTTAGAATTTAGTATATTTTTTATGGAGTAACTGCTTTTAGGAGCTAAAGTGATATTGTGTTTTTTGAAGACCCTTTGGAATTTATAGAAGACTGATGGATGGTATGTGAATTTTTTGTACCTTCTATTTTCTTCCTTCTTAGGGATAAGTGTACTGATGTCTTTGCTTTTCTTTTTGTTCTTTGCTCTTTTTACTTTCTTATATACATTTTCTTTGGCTATATTTATCATATTGTTCAGTTCTTTGATCATACTCCTCTTTTTTCATGGGGACATTTACATACCTGTGCATAAGACTATTTAGTACTACATGTATATGAGAGATTGGGTTATAACTATGTATTTTATGTACCTATTGGTGTGAGTGGGTTTTCTATATATGCTGAATGTTAAGTGATTTTCTTTCCTAATTATTTTAAGGTATAGGAAGGGTAGTTATCTGTTATTTCATTCTCTCTCCATAGTGAATTTTATTGATTTTTCTTGTAGATTAAGTAACTTAACTGTATCTTCTAGGTGTTTCTCCGGGACTATGGCAAAGATGTCATCAACATAGCGATACCATGTTTTAAACAACCAGGGAAATCCCTTCATAATTCTGATTTCTAATGCGCTCATAAAGAAATCTGCTAATAGTTGTGATAATGGGCTACCCATTTTTAAACCAAAGTTCTGTTTGTAATACTTTCCATTGAAGGTGAAGTAGTTTTGTTCTATGCATAAGTTTGTTAGTGTGTTCTTGAGTTTCCCTATTTTTAGCAACCAATTATATGAGTATGTAGATTTAGCATTGGGATGCTTGGAAAAAGAGTTATGACATCAAAAGAGACCAAGGTATTTGTTTTTCTATTTCTACATCTTTAATTTTTCTTAATTAGATCTAAGAAGCTTTTTATGCTTCCTTTTCCAAATTAAGAAAAGGAAGAAAATCGATGTGTTAACCATTTGGCTAATTTGTATGTTGGGGCATCTATATTTTTTATAATGGGCCTCACTGTTTTGCCTTATTTATGTACTTTGGAAGGCCATAGATTCTAGGTATTGTAGGGTTATTTACTTTGATTTTGTATTGTTCTTTTATATCTATTAATTTACATTCATTAATTATCTTATTTACTGAATTTTTGCACAGATTTAGGGTTTTTTTTTGTTAGTGTCAAATATTCTTTATTTTCTAATAATTGTTCCATTCTATCTATGTAGTCTGTTTTATCTAAAATCACAACAGTGTTTCCTTTATCTGCTTTTATTTAAATGACTGGTTTGCTCTAATTACGTTTGTGTAAGGGTTAGCTTTTCTTTTGTTTCTGATTTGTTCAATGATGTTGCAACATTGATTTTGTATTGTATTTCTTTCTATTTCCACTATTGGAGAAATTTGTATATCTGCTACATAGTCTTAATTTTTTTCAGAGAAACTTACACATGTTTTGAATCCTTTATTCAACAAGCCGATTTCAGTTTCAGTGAAACTTTGTTTAAAGAGGTTATGGATGTTATTTTGTATAGTTTTATTCTTTAATGGTGCTTTCCCTCCTTTGTTTTAGGTATAAATTTTCCAGTTTCCACCATAGTTTCAGTGTCTTGTTTCTCATTTTGCGGTTTAGTATTGCCAAAAGGTTATTTTCTAAATTTTCCCACATTACACTACCTAGTTCTTTGGTTAGTTTCAAATGTAAATTGTATAGTTTTAGCTCTGTCTCACTTCTATTTTTATAGTGCTTGTTTTTCTCTATTTTAAGGATTTTCTTTTCAGCTGCTTTCTGTTGTTATTGTTATTGTCGAATTTTATTACTTTGCTAATGAATTTTGGTGTAACATTTTTTATCCAACAAAGATTAAGAAAGCTATTTTCATGGCTATTTTCTGTTTCTTTTCTTGAAGGTTCCTGAAAAGTTTAATTTCTTTTTTTGTGTTTCATTATATCTGTGGAAATAAATGTTAAAGTGGATCCTACTTTAGTGGAATCCATCTTGTAATGTTTACTTTGTGTTGGGCTTCGATTTTTCTTCCACATTCTTCGTCCAGTAGATTTGTATTCCTATTAATTTGTTAAGTGTGGTGAACCTGGAACTGATGATGGGAGCAATTAGCTCTTGAAACTTGTTTTTCTCCTTAAATAATAAGTGATGTGTTACAAATTCAACTCAACTATATTAAATTCATTGTTTTAGCAGGTCTATAAGCAAATAAATAATATCCATTTACCTGTTATTAATAACTTGGAAGTTCCTGTTTTATTATATACAGATGATTTTATGACTGAATCCTTATCAATTATTAGTTTTAAGTATTTTCTAATAGCAATTAGAAGAAATGGGGATTAAGTGTAAAACAGGATAAGTCCAACAATATTATTTTTAAGGAGAACAAATTAAAAAGAGAAGAAAAATGAAGGGAGTTTAGCCATGAGTGCAGCGAGAAGTTTTCAGATTAGAAATTTCATTATGGCATATTAACAGTCCTGCAGCAATTGCATTAAATGATAAGCATTACTTTGGCAGTAATTAAGTAGACATAATGGAGAAACCACTATAGAGAATGTCCAATCATGAATTGCATGTAATAATACATTTTTAACAGCAAAAAATGAAACTGCTTTGAATATCATTGTGAGTTAACCTCTGTTTATAGTAAAGGGTATATGAACATTCCGATGGTTTGATGTTGGCATGCATGGTTCATGGGTGGATATGAAATATGCATGAGAAGCAATGGTGAAGTAAGCAAGTTGTAGTGACAGCATTTTGAACTGTCAGGAGGTTTTCCGGTCATTATATTTGCCTCATAAAACAATGAATGCTTGAAAGATAACATGAGGTCCTGGCACAACTTAGAACTGCAATCAAATAGAAATGCCCCATACTTTTGACAAGTTCTGCTATTGCATGATAATCCCCTTCCATACTCATTTGAAAGAACATGGGACTCACTTAGGAAAGTCAAATTGGCTATTTTCATTCTCTTGGTCTTACCCCGAGTGACTTCCATCTTTTCATCAAACTCAAGAAGCATCTGATAGGTCAGAAGTTTGAAAATGAAGAAGTAAACATCACATTGAATAGATGGATGTGCCAATAGAAAATGGTATGACCCATACAATGTATTGAAAAATTGGTACTACAATATAAAAAAATGCTTGGAAAAAATAGTCACTCTGTGGATATAGCTTAGGAGTTGTAGAATATTACTGACTATATTTTGAAATAAAAAAAATATATATATATATATATATATATTTAATATTTTTCTCACAATAGGAAAACTTACTTATTGGATGACCCTTATATTAAAAAGTATTTATCTAGGATATTAACAAGCTACTGTTCAAGTGCAAAGATGATATGAGAAAAAATTCTTGATATTTTAATTCCAAATCATACAATGGCTCATGATCTTTATAATCAGTTATTGTTTAGAGACCTTTCTGCTAAAAATATTATTTCCAACTATCTTTCTTTTGTTAAAGAAACAGTTCATACTGACAGCATTATTGCTACTGAAAGGAAACTCTAATTGCCAATTAGTAACAGCATCATAAATGTTGCAAATATGATCAACAATTAACTGCCCTGTATTACAAATTTAATAATGTTGCTGAATTGCATAGATTGAGAAATTTATATAGTAAATCACTAATCAGAGCAATAGACACAAGGAAAGGAGCCAAATCAAAGTAGTATATTGCAAGATATAATGGAGCTATTAGTGTAAAATTATAAACTGTTTAGAATTCAACCTTACCTGTTAAAAATATAAGTATGCCTCCTTCTGGAAGTTGTGTATGGATCTTACATGTCTTATTATAAGCTTCAGATACATAATCAGGTGCAGTACGCTTACTGAAATGAACAGTCACTGGAAACTGTCGTGACTCCACATTTATTACTGGTGGTGTAATCTTGAATAACCGAGAATTTTCTGTGAAGTCCTCCAATCTCAATGTTGCTGACATAATAATGAGTTTCAGAGGATTACCTCGTTTATTTCTGAGAGGTACAATGCGTGATAAAAGACCAATAAGAATATCAGTATATACACTTCTTTCATGAGCTTCATCCAAAATTATCACAGAATACTTTGTTAACAAAAAATCCTGTAAGGAAAAAAGTAATCTTATGTCAGCCATTCCTATAATAAAATGCATCATTCATATAATTTAACGCTTATTTATTGATTTTTTTAAATAACTCACTTGACTTGCTTCCCAATTGTATTATTTTACCCATTTTAAATCCGTTCTTAAATAATTATCATTTTGTTATTACATTCCTCAGAAATCTTCATAATTTTGAAAATATCAAGTGAAAATTCACTGGTGGTTAATCTTGTTTTATGGTTATTACTTCTTATAATCTTATCATTTGCGATGTTACTGCTATATGATGTTCACACTTAGTTTAGATTGCAATAATTAAATTGTACTTAAGAAGCTATAAACAATGGAGTGGTAATACACTCTATCAGAATTTATTAAATAATTTCACTCTATCTCAATTTACTTATATAACATTATGATAAGTTTTGGAGGCAATTGCTCCCATCATCACCCTATCAGAATTTATTAAATACTTTCACACTATCTCAACTTACTTATATAACATTATGACAAGTTTTGGAGGCAATTGCTCTCATCATCATCTGTTGACCAAACTTGATGTGGTGAATGGATCCCAAGGTGCTTCTGTAGTGGTCTGTAATGGTTCAAATAGGAACTTAACTGGAGTTCATCCTTGGGTGGAACATAAACATTCATTATGTTTTTTTCTATTTTTCAGGATGAACATTTTTTCCAAGTAAATAGCTCTACTGGGTTATGAAGTTCTTTTAGACTTGGCCCCTGATTTAATTTCATGATTTTTGGTTCAAAAGTGATCTGTCAATGCTGATTTATAAATTTATCAAAATCACCCAAATTACAAAATTAATCCAGATGCTTAGCTGCTAAAAGACCTTCTAAACCCAATAGAGCTATCCTCTTCTTTTTGGCACTCTACAGCCTGGATTGGACCTTGGCCTGCCACTGTAACCTATACTTCCTCTACCTTGGTTTCACAACTTCATTGGTAGAGGACAATACTGCAAGGGGGGGGAAATGTGCTCAGCATCCCGACATTCCAAGGTCACCTATTATGTAGCTCCCTTGATCAAAGAATGCCGCCTTTCCATCAAGCAGCTTGCTAATTTTTCTCACAAGGCTGGGTAGACTGGGTAGACTCCTTACCTAAGAAAAATTCCTATGTAGGTACTAGGAATGGAACCTGGGCCTCCCGGACAGCAGCCAGCAATGCTAACACTAGACCTGGGAGGTGGTCAATAAGAGATATGCACCTGGGAAACAATTTTCATTCTGAAAAATATAAAACTTAATGAATTTTGATGTTCCACCCACGAATGAACTCAGCAAGTTCCTATTCAAACCATCATAGACCACCATAGAAGCATCTTGGGATCCAGCCACCACATTCAATAGTCGTTAACACCTGATGATGGGAATGATTGCACCCCAAAACATCTACTAATGTTGCATAAATAAATGCAGTTAGAACATATTTGATAAATTCCAATAGGATAAATCATAATATATTCCTTTGCATACTGCTGCTGTGATTGGGTGATTTGAAGCACTAGTTTACCTACCATGTGGATTACATGAACTTTCATTGCAACATACTTAACTTTTGTACTTGCCAGATGGCTGGACTAGTGCAAAATGATGAGTATCGCTCTTTCTAAAAAGAACCTGCAAACTTACACCTTGATCCTGTGCATATATTTCATTATTTTGCTTTATATATTGCATATCAATCTAATTACATACATTATAAAGTGTTTTAAGTTGTTTGTGAATAACTTATGTTATGCTTTGCTTTTGCAAATTAGAAAGCAAGTTACGTTTTCATCCATGCCTCTGGTACAGAGGTTGTAAAGCTCAACCAACCAATGAAGTTTTACTCATAAATGTTATTATGTTTATGTTACACCCTGGGGTCAGTCTTGGTGGTCTAGTGATAACCGTGCTTGCCTTGTAGGCCCAAGATCTCGGGTTCAATCCTGGCCCGGGTCGATGAATATTTTTGGGTGTAAAAATCCCAAGGGAAATAAAGCTGTGGGTCCCGTGTTGTAGACTTATGACAGGTAAAAGAACCTCAAGCCTGAAAGAAGAGGCATCTGAGCAAAATTTATTGGTCATTTCAGGCCTGAATTGAATGGGATGCTGATAACCTGAGATGTTAAAGAGCATTCGTAAATAAACCAAATCAACTAAAGTAAGGGCAAACAAAATGTACCTCTCCAGTTATCAAAGGGGTTTTAGGGTGATGAATGAAATTAATTTATGATGGCATGACTCCACTTTTGTTTGTTTTATGCTCTCATAATATGTTCAGCAATATGGATATAGTAATTTGAAAACATTCGATGTTCCAAGGACATATATTCTCACAGTGATGCTAATATCAGTACAGATTACAGAGAACATAGGATGCTAATATCAGTAAAGATTACAGAGAACATATTAAGTAATTCAACATATGTAAAGTTAACTAAAATAATACAAAAAGATTAGAGAAATTTTTTTTAACAAAAACATTAAAAATTATATTTTATGTATCATAGGGGTTTATAAATAAACTGCCTGTTCAACAACAGTATATAGAACATTGCAGAATCCAAGTTTTACAAGACCCATGTGTTTTTATGCCTAGTATTTATTATTCTATTGATTCAATTCAGTCCAAATTTGAAAAACCAAAACTAAGAAATTTTAAAATCATGCCATTTAACATTCTTTGAAATATATTCAGCAGGTAAGCTTCAAATAAAATGACTGATTGAAAATTTTAGTAAATTTGAATGAAATAGCAATTCATCAAGTGGCACCATTGTTGGTAAGCATCATCCTTGTAACAATCTAAGATAAAGTTTCAACTAAACGAAATGCATAGTTACTGTTTGATAGCCATTTGAATCAATTACTGTTACATTAGTATGAAAGTGGGGGAAAAAAATTAATTCTGTACAGTGATTAATCATTTCTATTTCAAGAAATGAGCAGCCCCATATCAAACACAAGTTGGCTGAAGTTCATATGGAATCTGCACTAGAGTTGAAGGTTATTTATTTCTGAAATAAATACATCTGAACATGGCCATACATGCACTGAAGATGAAGCATGCTAGATCCCTAATTGAGGTCACTATGAAGGATATTGTTGAAAAACCATGGTACCATAATGGAAGACTGCCAAATCAAAGTGTGTGAGATAGCCGAGATTGTGGCCATCTCAAATGAATGAATGCATAATATCCTTCACTAAAAATGCAAATTAAAAAGCTGGTGCAATACTTGCTGTGACCGGGGGCACCAATGCCAAGATAATATTGGAAGTGTTCAATAACTAAAAACTGAAATTAACAACTATTAGAGCTATGGTTAAAAAATATTACAATAATTAACATAAGTAAACTAATTCATATTATAGACTTTTCAAAATCAATTTACACATCTTCACTTTTTCTATGCATTGAATAAAATCATATTTAATATTAATTTTGGACATATAATGGTTTTAACACAGTGTATAACTAAAGAGATTAATATTTAAAAACAATAGAATGAAGCATTGACATTCCCATTTTTTCAACTTAGACAGGGTTTGTGCTTTATGACTTAATATGTAAATGGTTTAAGCAAAAGAAAATGAAATTGAGTAATCCTTACAAATGTTTACAATTGGTCATGTTGACTGATTGTTGGTGATAGGTAACTCGTGTTTTCCAAATTGTTTTATTACACAAGCCAGTTTCAATAAAAGATAATCTCTTTTTTTATGAATGTTGTATCAATATCAATTTTCTTTCATATGCTCCTTTACAAATTTTATAGAGAGATGCATTTACATTCAGATCTTTATTATATAACAACCAAAGAAATCTGTCACACTAGTGATTTTGAAAAAATTTAATTTGTACCTTGTTGTTGATTTGGTTTATTTATGGATGCTCTTTAACAGCTCTGGTCATCAACGTCCTATTCAATTCAGGCCATGAAACGTACAACAAATTTTGCTCAGAGGTCTTTCTTTAAGGCTTCAGGTTCTTTATCGTGCAGTAAATGTATGACACAGAACCTGCAGATTTACTTCCCCTCCAAAGGAAGCCACACTTAGGATTTTTACGCCCCCAAAAAATCCATCGATCCTGACCGGGTTTAAACCCACGATCTTGGGTTTAGAAGGCAAGTGTGGTTATAATTGTACCAGTAATTGACTTTGTATTTGACTTATTGTTAGTAGATGAAGGTGGTTCTTGCACAGATTTAGAGATATCAGAAATGGGATAAAATTGTTCACTTTCAGGATCAATGATTCATTTAACACTTCTTTTGTTTTTATTACAAAACAATTTATGATCACTTGCAATGAAATTATCTGCTAGAATAACAATGATTGTTTTGAAGCACAAGAGCAGCAATACTGAAAATTGCCTTCCCTTTAACAACACATGACCATCATTAAAATATAAACTTTCCCTGTTTATTCTATTTTAATTATACTTTACCACTTGATTGATATTTAAATGAACTGTTTTCTGCAATGAGTTAAATGCTGTGTGTTTTTGTACTAAGAGACTCGGAAGTAAGAGAGAGTTAAGAGGAAGACAATGAGGCATTTCAAACAGGCAATAAATATTACAATAATATACTAATTATAAACAGTTGTAATAATATGTATTTGAAAGAATACAAAATATATATCAAAAGGTAACATGGTTAATTGAGGACTCAGTCCCATCACAAATTTTTCATGGAGGCTCAAGAGAACTAAGCCCCTGGGTTTCAATGCTTATGGTCATGGTCATTGACTATGAACCAAAATGCATAAAACAGAACATTTCAGTGCATTCTTTTGCAATGTTTAATTGCAATTCATTGGACCTTTTGAGTCAAAAGAGTATATAAAGTACAAAAACCTTTTGCAAGAAGGAAGATGGCTATTGTTTTTGGAATTTCAGAGAGACAATCCTGATAAGAAGATTTAGAAAAATATAAAAAATAACAGGAGCCCAAAATTGTTAACAAATTAATACACTGACTAGTTAACCTTAAAATTAGCAAAGAAGAATACTTTAAAGAATACAAACAAACAGAAAGAACAGCAGTTAAAAATGGTTATAATAAAGAACTAGTACACAAAAAAGTAAGGAAATTCAGAGGCAAAAACTTATTAAAGAAACCACAACACTTTCAACAAAAAAAGATAAGTTAATTTTTAAAAAATTCTCATATCATCCATGAATCCATGGGCTACAAAAAAATTTCAAAATATTCTTAAAGATTTTAATATTAGGTTAGCACCTATAAACAGATTTAATGTTAAAAATATTCAGGTTGGTAATGTTAATGAGAGTATTCCACAAGAGAAAAATGCACATGTTTATAAAATAATTTGTGCAGAATGTGAAAAAATCTACATTGGAAAAACAAAGAGAAACATAGGCACACATTAAAAGAACATTTCAGAAACATAAAATACAAGCAGTTGGAAAATCAGCAGTGGCATCGCATTTCTGGACAGAAAATCAAGACATATTGAATAAAACAAAATTATTAAAATCAGTGCAAGGGCCTACAGAATTAGCAACATGGGAGAAAATCTACCTTTACAAATATGA
This sequence comes from Metallyticus violacea, assembly GCA_030762175.1. NCBI lineage: Eukaryota > Metazoa > Arthropoda > Insecta > Mantodea > Metallyticidae > Metallyticus > Metallyticus violacea. The sequence goes on from CM060839.1 coordinate 46,361,700, forward strand.
GGATAGTTTAATGAACTTCCATACTTCCAGTGATGAAAAATTCATCACACCTCCACCAGAGCTGATTACACATCCCCACAGCGTAACAGTTTATCCTCCAGTTGACAATGGGGCTGACAATAACTTCACGAATGAAGGGTTCGTGAAACCGGTTCTACATATTTAAACAAGTGGAGCAAAAGAGTGTTAGTTTGACTCAATCACACAATGATCTTAATGGAAGTCTATTATACAGCATTGCTGGATCATTTGAATTAAAGAAAAAAATAGCCAAGATTCTTGCACTAAAAAGTGCTCTTATACTAGAACAATATGCCATCCCACATTTTGACAGTTGTAATTATAAAAAATCATACAAACAAAGTGAATTAATTCCTCATGCATCCCATTCCTTGAACATAGTGCGTATAGATTTCCTTCTGTTTCCAAACGTAAGGAAGGAAAATGGAGAAAATCTTGAAATACTGACACAGATGTTTGAAATTAGGTAATAACAATGTACTAAAAGAATGTCTTAATGTACCAAAGAGATACATGAAGACTGAAGGGGATGTGATTGGCAGATCTAAGAAGGGCAGGAAGAAAATGAAGAAAATCTTGAAATACTGACACAGATGTTTGAAATTAGATAATAACAATGTACTAAAAGAATGTCTTAATGTATCAAAGAGATGTACTGGAAGATTTGGTTTGGGGAGGGGGGAAACTATTACAAGAAATTGGAATGGGGAATGTATGGTAATGGGATAAAGTAATGTCAGTGGATTTTGGGAACAGGTGGGACAGAGGGTAGAAAGATATAGAGAAGCAAGAGATTTGAGCTAGCTTAGATGATAAAAGCTCCTTTGATTTATTAAAATAGTTGAAAGAAATTGGGGACAGGGCAATATATAGATAATTGTGATCAATTTGGAAGAATAGGTCTTCCATGGATGTTTACAGGGATATTATTTCTAAACGGATTAAGAATAAATTTTAAAGAAGGATGTGTATGTTTTTTTAATAGTGTTTAATGCCTGTTTTTACTGAGGTACTGAGGTGGTGGACATTGATGATACATGAAATGATATATATTAGAAAATGATTTTTTTTAAGGAAGGAAACGTTCCAGGCCTAAGTACCTCCCTGGCATTTGCCATTTATGAGGATTGAGGAAAACCTGGATAAAACCTCAGTCAGGGCAGAAGGATGTATTATGTGTGGGAAAGTGGATAGTGTGTTCCATAGTTTAATAGAATGTGAAATGGGAAAAAGGGATAATATTTGAATGAAAAATAGGACAAACTAAAAGATATAGTGGCAATTAAAATGTTATTAGACATGAGGGTAGAGAAAATATGATTAGGGAATTCTTAGTAAAAGTAATAATTAGAGGAGAAATATAAGGAACACACTTGAGGGCACACACACAGAGTTGTGAAAATGGTAATTTATTTTAAGAGTTCTTTACCATACACATAACCTGGTGGTTAAGGTATGGGAGAATCTTAGTTTTTGGTATGGCTAAATTCTTAGATATTTTGTTTATGTAGTTTTAATTGGAATGTTGTTTGCAATTTATTCATATATGAATTAAAAATTTGTCATATTTTAATATTGTTACACTAAAATAAATGTTACAGTATCAACAACGCGTCAAATAATCTTAAATAGCATAATTACAGAAACATAATAATATGAACGATTAATCATTTTATAAATGATCCTAATTTTGTCATATAAGGAGCAACGTTTTACTAAACAAAAAAATACACATATCTAAAACTAATAAAATTGTTCATAACATCTGTTACCAGATTTTCTAGCTCTTTTGAGGAAATAAACATTGTTAAAATTCTGATTCCCTACACATATCTAAAACTAATAAAATTGTTCATAACATCTGTTACCAGATTTTCTAGCTCTTTTGAGGAAATAAACATTGTTAAAATTCTGATTCCCAAGTTTTTGCATGAATACACATAGAGATAAGATGCAAAAATATAACTTTTTAAAAATGCATATCATTAAATTTATTTAAAGAAGATTGTTTTATTGCTTTAATACTCACACTCTGAACTTCTCTAAGAAAAACACCATCAGTCATAAATTTTATTTTTGTTTTATCACTTGCATTGCCCTCAAATCTGATGAGATATGAAACTTTATCAGTACTTAAATTCATTTCTTGTGCGACTCATCTTGATATTGAGATGCATCAATACACATAGAGATAAGATACAAAAATATAACTTTTTAAAAATGCATATCATTAAACTTATTTAAAGAAGATTGTTTTATTGTTTTAATACTCACACTCTGAACTTCTCTAAGAAGAACACCATCAGTCATAAATTTTATTTTTGTTTTATCACTTGCATTGCCCTCAAATCTGATGAGATATGAAACTTTATCAGTACTTAAATTCATTTCTTGTGCAACTCGTCTTGACATTGAGATGGCCGCAACTCTTCGTGGTTCTGTCACACCGATAATTTTCCCATTGCTGAAAATTTGAACGATATCTATTAATATACGCAAATGAGACAAAATTCTAGCACCCAAATTTTAAAATATGTGCTAACCTTGCATATCCAGCTTCATATAAAAACTGTGGAACCTGGGTAGTTTTTCCACTTCCAGTCTCTCCAGCTAAAATAACTACAGGATTCTCTGTAACTGCTTCCATGATTATCTGTTCTTCTGCTAATATTGGTAATTTTAATCTTGCTTCTTGAATATTTTTCTCTCTGTTCACAGGCACAAATACAGCTGGTTTAACTTTTGTTTTTATTTTGCTAAAATCTGGTTTATTATCACAATTTTTCTTAATGTCTCTCTTATTCTGAGCAATATTTTCAGCTATATTTATCATAATATTTTTTTCTACAGCATAATCTTCATTTGTGTTCTGTGCATCTTTTTCCTCTACTTCTGGTTCACTTTCACTATTAACTTCTTCCATGTGCTTATCTTTTTCTTTCTCTTTCTCCTCCTCCTCTTCACCTCCATCACCATCACCACCACCATCATCATCATCGCTGGATGACTGAAAATGAAAACCAATAATTTAATGTGTAATGGCAAACTGCAGCTTAGAGCAGGAGAATTAAAATTGCCATTACGCTGAAAAATAAATAATGCACTAATTATTAAGATCATTGTGTGATTGAGTCAAACTAACACTCTTTTGTTCCGTTTACTTGTTTAAATATGTAGCACAGGTTTCACGAACCCTTCGTTCGCATTGTCAGCCCATTGTTGACTGGAGGATAAACCATTATGCTGTGGGGATGTCTAATCTGCTCTGGTGGAGGTGTGAAGTTTATATTTTCATCACCAGAAGCATTGAAGTTCACTAATCTGTCTTTGTACTTGTAAGTGTAGATTTTCTTCCATGTTGCTAATTCTGTAGATACTTGCACTGATTTTAATAATTTTGTTTCATTCAATATGTTGTGGTTTTCTGTACAGAAATGAAATGCCACTGCTGATTTCTTCAACTGCTTGTATTTTATGTTTCTGAAATGTTCTTTTAACCATGTGCCTATGTTTCTCTCTGTTTATCAAATGTAGATATTTTCACATTCTGCACAAATTATTTTATAAATACCTGCTTTTTTCTCTTATGAAACACTGTCATTAACATTATCAACCATGAGATTTTTAATATTAAACCTGTTTACAGGTGCTAACCTGATATTAAAATCTTTAAGAATATTTTGAAATTTTTTGTAGCCCATGGATCTATGGATGATATGTAAATTTTTTTAAAAATTAACTTATCTTTTTTTGTTGAAAGTGTTGTGGTTTCTTTAATAAATTTTTGCATCTTGAATTTCTGAACTTTTTTGTGTACTAGTTCTTTGCTATAACCATTTTTAACTGCTGTTCTTTTTACTTGTTTGTATTCTTTAAGATATTCTTCTTTGCTAATTTTAATACCTTAAAGAATACAAAATTGAAAGAACAGTAGTTAAAAATGTTATAACACAGAACTAGTACACAAAAAAGTACAGAAATTCAAGAGGCAAAAACTTGTTAAAGAAACCACAACACTTTCAGCAAAAAAAGATAAACTAATTTTTAAAAATTCACATGGGCTACAAAAAAAATTTCAGAATATTCTTAAAGATTTTAATATCAGGTTAGCACCCGTAAACAGATTTAATGTTAAAAATCTCCTGATTGAAATGTTAATGACAGTATTCCACAATAGAAAAATAGCAGGTATTTATAAAATAATTTGTACAGAACGTGAAAAATCTACATTGGAAAAACAAAGAGAAACATAGGCACATAGTTAAAAGAGCATTTCAGAAACATAAAATACAAGCAGGTGGAGAAATCAGCAGAGCATCTCATTTCTGGACAGAAAACCATGACATAATGAATAAAACAAAATAATTAAAATCAGTTTAAGGACCTACAGAATTAGCAATATGGGAGAAAATCTACATTTACAAGTACAAAGTCAGTTTAAAGTACTTCGACACTTCCAGTGATGAAAACATAAACTTCAAGCTCATCACACCTCCATCAGAGTAGATTACACATCCTCACAGCATAACGGTTTATCCTCCAGTCAACAATGGGCTGACAATGCGAAAGAAGGGTTCGTGAAACTGGTTCTACATATTTAAATAAGTAAGTGGAGCAAAAGAATGTTAGTTCAACTCTATCACACAACGATTTTAATATATGATTAGCTTCACTGTGCAATGTTGCAATTAACTGTTTTAGTTATTGAATTAATTATTTAAATTCTTCTACAAGTGTCCCAGTTTACATTCCATATACAGAAGCTCAGATACATTCACAAATTCCAAGGAAATTGGAAATGTTTAATATTCTGCTTTTAGTGAGATTAGACAGTCTAATAGCTTATAGATGTGAACAGTTGTACCATAAGCAGATTTTCAATATAAAGAAAGGTATAATTTTATATAATATTTAAAAATAATATTACAAATTTATTAATTTATTTTATTTTGATTATAAAGTACACATAAGTGGAGGGAACAAGTACATCATTTATAATAATATATATATATATATATATATATATTTTGTATATGTTGTTATAAAGAAATGTATTGGTCTAAAAATTATGCAATACACAATAATGTAATAAAAAAAAAAAGAGACGAGAAAAATAAACATGAAATAAAAGTAAAAGATAATTGAAAAATCAACCTACAAAACTGAAAAGTAGAATTGGCTAGTTACTATTTACGCACTTTAATTCTACTGGGTATTTTTTCTTCGAGGGACTGCTTCATGTGCAATTGGCCAAGCTCTGCAGTTTTCATCTTGTTCCAACATTTGAAAGTTAGCTGCGGAGCCAGAGGGGAGATCTGTGTGGGTTTAATTCTAGGAGCATATGGACATGTTCTTGCATGTTGTGTGACAGTGTATTAGGTATTCATTAGGCAGTGTAATAATTATGTTAATGTGAATCAGTTCAGATATTCCATTTCCCAAGAGTATTTATTACAATTTGTATCTGCATACAGAATTGGCTCGTGATGTATAGAGATTGTTTCCAAATAGACTTGCTGAAATTCAACTTCTAATTGTTTCAAGAGAGATTTTCTGATATTTAACTTCTAAGTTTAAGTTCACATATTGGTAAATAAATTTCCTGAAACAGAAAGTTTTCTTGATACAGACCCATACAGAAGAAACATCAGGTAACATTATACATGCTCTGGAACATTCCTCTAAAAAATCAATTAAGATGTCTTTCTCAGCAAAAGGGAATTTCATGTTCCTCTGTTCAAACAGCAAAAAAGCTACTGAAATTAAAACCCTATAAAATGACTGTAGTGCAAAACTTAAATTGGTGACCCTGCATCCAGGAGAAGATTTTTTGAATGGATTTTGAATGGTGTGCATGGACAAATTGACCTAATTTAATTTTCTTTATGGATGAATCTTGGATGAATCTTGGTTCCACCTAAGTTAGTATGTTAATTCATAAAACAACAGATAATCTGCATCAGAACCTCTGTATGATCAAAAGATGGAGTGTGATGAGCCATTAACAATGAGAGAATAATAGGCCATTTCTTTTTTAAGAAACAATAGTGATAGGTAGTGCAGAATATTTTGCAACCCTCTTTCTATGAATAAACTGTGAGGGAACATAGGTTCTGACTTTCCAATAAGACTCTCTACAATGAGACATAAAGCACATAACTCCTTGCATGCAATTCATGAAATACAGTCATCATCAACAACATATGGTCCCTTCAGTCACCTGGTTTAATGTTCTGCAATTTTTATCTCTGGGGGGCAATATAAGGAAAATAATGTACCAGACAAATCCTCACACATTAGATGAACAAAACAACATTGTGAAGAAATTTCTTCCATTTCTCTTGAGGGAACTGCAGAGGGTAATAGTTAATTTCATAAGCCAAAGTCAGAAATGTATAGAAAATGAAGGGAGACAGAGCCAGTATCTTTTTGCTTGATAATGGTGAATAAATGTACCTTTTAAGTGTTAGTAATAACTTATACAACAATCATAGTTGCAAACTTTGACTGTCATTCACTCAGTACCAGTTTAAGCAGACCAACCAGCCATTACATATGGAGTGGTCCAGCAAAGGAAAAATCACCCATTATTACTTCACATTCAAATGGTCATTAGTCAAGTATTAGAAGTTCAGTATATAAAGCAATGAAAATACTAATTATTTAACTAAGATTATTGTTATGATTGAGTCTAACTAAACACTCTTATTGGCTCCACTTACTTGTTTAAATATAAACAAGTGGAGCCAACAAGGGTGTGTAGTTCAACTCAGTCATGCAATGATTTTAATTATATGATTAGCTTCACTGTACAAGTTTTAATTTACATTAAAAAATTATAAATTATTTATTTTTCCTAGATAATTTATATTTGCTAAATATTATTGAATAGGAAGACAGATAAGATCCAACTTTTTATGCAGTCTCTAAACAGTAAGAGTATTCTTATGTTGAATAAAAATATACAGCCAGCAAAAAGTTTCTTAAATATAAATTATAATGCTCACCAGTGAAGAAAACAGTGGTAAGATTCTCTAATTAAACACTGAAACAACATTTAAGTGATTCATAGTGTTCAAGGCATATTGATTTTAATATAATGAATCAATAATTACTTCTTTGAATTACATAGTATCATTAGTAGTAATGCCATAAATAGTACTTGATTGTACTTTTCTATATTACTACCTTCAACAATCTTTTACTGGAGCATACTATGCTAACCTTTTGGACCTATTGAAAACAAACAAAAATATGCAAGAAAAGGCCTATTTTGTCAAAGAAGAAAGTCATCTTGCATCAGGACAATGCTTACCTTCACACATGTGCCATTGTAATGGCAAAAATCAATGAACTGGGTACCATTTGTTTGCATATTTGCCTTATTCCCCTGACTTACCTCCATCAGAATTCCATCCCTAAACTGAGAAAATTCCTTGGTAGAAAGAAATTTTTGCTCAGCTGAGGCGTATTTTGCAGGCCTGGAGGAAAATTACTTTTGTGATCAGATAAAGATTTTGGAGCATCACTGGTCAAAGTGCATTAGGTCAAGGGAGACTATGTTGAAAAATAAGAATAATTTTAAATAGTAATGCTGTGATTTTGTGCTTCATTCTGAGAACTTTTTAAATGACCTCATTAACTACACTTTTACTCAATTCAACAAGCTAAGATGTGCATTCCCCAAGCTAAGCATTTGACATAACCTCATTTTTGTCATTTTTTTTTAAATATATTACATCACATCAACTGATTTGTAACATTTCAAGCAAGAACACTCAACACTATAATTAATCACTATAATTATAAAGTGTTCATTTAATTTTCTTCCTGCAAGAAAACTACAAGATATTTATCAAATTAGCTTAAAGTACAAACATGCAAAGAACATGAACTTCGAATATGATTTACCTCAAAGCCTACCACATTTGGATCTGCTTCTAATGAACTTTTTGATTTATATTTTTTCAGCAAATGTATACGTTTTTTACTACCAGCTATACTGTTCACTGTATATGCTTTTTCCTCAGGCTCTTCTTCTACTTCCTCTTCCTCCTCTGATTTTTTTCGCTTTCTCTTCCTTTCGCCTCTCTTCTGTTCTGCAAAGTATTTTTTTAGGCCCTTGGTCTGCATTGATGCTATGGATGTTAGCTGACTCATCAACTCTGCTTTTGGTTGCATTTTTGTTAGGCTCTCCAAAAGTGAAGCTCTCTGACAAAAAACAAATACAGGTATATTAAATACATATTAATTAACAATAAATATGTAAGAGATATATCTCTAATACAAATATAGAAAGACTGATCCAATAAAATGAAGATCCTAGGAATGTTGGCCATGGTCTATCCAATGAAAACCTAACGTTTCACCTGCTGCTTTGATGCGTGAAATGTTAGCTGAAATGTTTTTATCAAATACATCCAGGCCAACAAGCCCGGGATTCTCATTTTATTAGAACACTGGCTAGGAACATTTAAGCACATACATAGACAGAATGCACTGTAAATTCTTAAAAGATTCACTGTTTTCATTTGAATGTAAAATACAGTGCAAAATGCACAAAGAACAGTAATATTTTATTTAATTGCATCTATAAAGAAAGGACATCTACTTAATGCTAACTATTCCTTAAAATGCCATCCTCATTTTCTGCCATTAGCTTATGGATAAAGTTCTGGGTATAATTATCCCCAGAAACAAAAGAGAGATTTTTTCCCTCTGTATCAAGTCCAGGCTAGTTGAAGTTTGGTAATGACCTAGAGTTTTCTGCTTTAATATCAAAATAGCTGCCAGGCCTGTCCAAGAAGCATAATTAGAATGTCTAATTGACATACAAAACTTTAAAAAATCTGTTAAACACCAAATATTAATCAATCACTAACTTAAGCAGAAAATAACTCATCTAATACTGTTGCAATAATTTAGAGTTACATATCAAAATATTTACATAATGGTCTACACATATGCAAAAACATTCATCTATTAAATATTGACAATGTCTTCAGTTTATTCTAAAATTACCATTTATATAACTAATTACACAAAACAAATAGGTCAAATTAATTAAAAGGATTTAATTATTATGTATTTCTAAATTGCTCAATGGCATGCTATGTGCAGAAGGAAATGTTGAAGAAATAACTGGAATATGAAGAAAACAAAAAAGAATTTCTGCTTATGTTTTACCATAGTCAATTTAACTTAAAAATAAAATCTCATTAAATTCAAATATAGCAGGCTAATGGAGCAGTAATACAAATTTAGATTGCAGTAATCAGGTAGAAAACAGTTTATATGCGTAACCCTTATTTAAAATGGATAATGCTCAGAGTAATTTGGGAATGTCTAACTTTATCATATTCTTTCATGATATTAACATTTACTTTATGATGTTCTATCCTAGTTGAATTAATATGTTTAGTCGTTTTGTAACCAAATGCAAAAGCTTACACAACATATGACAAATTACGGCTGCATGCTTTGAATTAAATGAAGTTTAAGAATGGTACATGACAGAAATGGTCCTCATACAGCATTGACTTAACTAATTATTGTTCTTATCCTATCACTAAATTATCTCTTAAGAAGTTCTGAATACTTTATCAGGTATTTTCAAGAAATGCTGTTATAATCCTGAGAGGTTCAGGGGAGTATCCTAGAGACCTAAATTAGTAGTTTAACATACCACTGTCTCACACGTTATTTCTAATTAATTATTTCCTACATATGGATTATTTAGAATTATGTACTTACATTCTGCTTCTTCTTTTTCCGTTCCACGATTTTCTCCAAGCGTTTTCGCTGCTTTTTGGAAAGGATTCTTGTTACCGTGAATTCTTTGCTTTTCTTCTTCGTCTTCCTCTTTTTCGAAGGAATAACCAATGTGTTGCATTCGTCATATTTAGTATCCTTAATAAGGCTTGAATCTAGTTTTATCTGTAAACAAGTAATATTACACGTTTAAATTCACACCTTAAATCATATTACAGGTTAAGGGCTTTCTATCATTAAAATTACCTTAGCTGTAACTGAATTATCAATATCCGTTTGAACAACTTGTCTAGCTTTCCAATTGAATCCCTTTTTTGACTTTTTCATCATCTTTTAACGTCTTCAGCAGAAATGTTTGGAAAGCTATCTCACCGCAACGTTATATTTGACAAGAGCAACACGTGCTTCTCAAATCCTCAAATAATGCAGTTATACCACTATGACAAATCAAAAAGTACTATTCAACACTATACCATTGTAAATACTGAGCTCTAAAATTTTCTAAAATTAGAAATAAACTTCATAGATATTCCTGATATTATGTTTTTATGGCAATTAGGAAACTATAGATACTATGAATTAAGCAGATAAAATAAATTCTAGAGTCTTTCTTGTGTGTCAAGCTTTACGTTGGTAACTTTGGCTTTTGGTTACCACAAATTATTAAATACATGTGCACTATCGGCCGCTAGAAAATGCCATGTATTTAGTTAAATACCGCTCAGTTGTTTTCAAACTGTGGTTCGCGATCCACAGGGGCTCACAAGGAATAATACCTGTTGAAACAATATTTACCCTTGAGTTTGTAGATACAAACAATGAATTCCGAGAAAACCAAAGATGGTACAAGTTTACTATGTAAGTATTTATAGATGTAAAGTAAATTAGAATAAAATTGAAGACAATTAATTAGGTGACAAATGAAAACTTTTTTTCTACTGTACGATTAAAAGTAGGTGACTATTACAAATTTCGGTACACAGAATTCAAAAATGCATTCCGTTTTTCCGTAGCTCATCTCGTTTTAGGAATAGGACAATGTTTAATAAAAATATAATTGTAAAATTTGCAAAATAGTACACATTCATATTCAACTTTTAATGAAAATGAAGACTAATAACATGAAAGCGTACTGGAATTTGAGAATGTCCGTTAGTTATCTTGTGTACCCCTGTTTCTTTTCCTATGGAACTGCAGTGTACGTGATTTTCTCGAGTGCTCTCTGATAGGTTCGTCATGTGCAAGACACCAGTAATCGGCCATCATATGTACTTCCTTTTTTCTTTTTCTTTGTATTGTTCATCTTTCACATTGCCCAGAAATTTCTTAACAACCTCTCTGATTCACAGAGCTGGTAAAATTAACATCTTTCACCAATTCCCTTATCTGTGGTCCATCAAATACTCCCTCTCTGATTTTAACCTGTGACAATGATGGTCACATGTTATCCTGCCAAGTTCTATGTGTAATAGAGGGAGTAGAATTTTTTGACAATAAAGAGGAAAATTGGTAACATTTTTTGACCAAGGTTCCAATTGCTACCTCTCAGGCCATTGGTCAGTTTCCCAATGCCTGTCCCTTGTCCTGCTAACCCATTTGCAAAGAAAACAGGGAATTTTCTGTATCCTCCCTGTTGTCCTAGTAGAAGACCAATGACCTTCAAATCATCACATATTTGCCACTCATGGTCGCGGTACTTAATTTTCTCAAGAACATGCTTCAGAGTTTTGTAAGACTCTCTTAGGTTCGTAGAATGTGCAAGCGGTATTGAAACTAACTTGTTGCCATTATGAAGTAACACGGCCTTAAAACTTTGTTTGGAAGAATCAATAAAAAGATGACAGCTACTTGGCTCATAAGCTTCCCTGCCCAACTGTTGAATAAGATTACATACATCCACACATAACACAAGTTGATCTCTTCTGCGAATGTTTGTGGAACTGTATTTCACGATTCCTATACCACGAAAATGTAATGCCAGGTGATAACTAATTCTTCTCCTGTAGTCTTGAGTCCAGTAATTCCCTCTTTTGTTTTGTGAGGCCTAAATCCCTCACTAAATCATTTAACTCAAATTGATTAAACTGTTGTGGTGAATTGTAAAATTCTTCTGGATCAGAAACCAACTCATTATCAGTAGTAGCCAGTAACTTTGCACATGCAAAAGTAACATTGTCATGGTGATTCTGATGCTCTCTCCATATCACTGGTATGACAAACAGTATTGCCTTGTCAGTCCTGGTGTAGTGGTGGTAACCATACTTGCCTTCCAAATCCAAGGTCGCAGGTTTCTAACCCGGCCAGGATCGATGGATTTTTTTGGGCGTAAAAATCGTAAGTATGGCTTCCTTCGGAAGGGAAGTAAAGCCATGGGTCCCGTGTCATACATTTACGCCACGATAAAGAACCTCAAGTCTGAAAGAAGAGGCCTCTGAGCAAAATTTGTTGGCCATTTCATGCTCTAAATAGAATGGGATGCTGATGACCTAAGATGTTAAAGAGCATCCTTAAATAAACAAAAAAGAAAAAAAAAAGCATTGCCTTCCATTTTCCGTCATATCAATAATGCAATCCTTCAACAGAACTGTTACATGTAAGATCACCAACTGTCCCTTTGAAAAATGAGTAATATTGTTTCTTTGTTTGTAGTCTTATTTTGCTTACCTTCCTGTCAAACACATAACACCCACAAATGTAACAAAACTTTGTACAGGACTTTGAGGACTTTGTAGACACTGTCTCCTGCGTAATCCTGATGTAGAAGTCATACTCAACGTTTTATTTTAGCACTACACATACAGAAGATGAATGTGCATATTAACACAAGTTTTCAGCTCAACTAAAGTTGAGAACTATGATAACTGTAAATGTAAACATAAATACCTCACAAGGGACAGACTTGACATAGAACAAAACTGATAAGTGCTGGGAATATAAACATCTGGGTGATAAGGGAGGATGGAAGTGAGCCAATTAGGAAGAAATTCAACAACAGATTTAGAATAACACAATGAAACATAGAAGTAAGCTGTATAAGCTGAATGAATTTAGCACCAGACATATATGCACATAACATAAAAACTAGATGTGATAGCCAAAAATAGACTTCATTTTTTAAATCCAGTACTGATTTCCATAAGTCACATATTTTCCTTTACACCGCAGAATCAATGTTCACCAGGCAGAACACTCCAATATAGTCACCTGCACAGATTACTTCTCACCTGTCTCTCTGAGACCCAAGTTTTCCCAGAGTATTAAGAGTCATGAAAGGTTATACTTTTCATAAAAACTAACAACTTACATGTGTAAAAAATAATTCTTTGCACTCGTTTATCTAAAATACAAGCATAGAAACCATTAGGAAAACACAGAATGGAAATTCAGAATATCATTTATTCCATTAAGACCACTATATCATGGCTTGTAGGTGAAGTGATTAAATGCACAGGAATTAAAATGAATGAGCAATTTATTAGATTTTAAGCTTTCTCTCGGTGTTTGGAATGAATTTTTGTTTCATGGAATATCAGCCAAGTATTTTTGGAATGCCCATCAAGATATCAGAGCAAGGCCACAGATTTGAAAGGGGTGAAAGAGCTTCGTGGACTTTCCAGAAAATGCTTAGCTGATTTCCCTTGAAGCTATCATTAATGGGTAATGTTGTGCCACCATATATTGTTAATTATTATTATTATTATTATTAATAGTAATGTTTTATGCATTTTATATGCTTTTTAATCTAATATTATTATGATTGTTACTATAATAGAAGGCTATACTACAAAAAAAAAGCCCAATATTAAAAAAAATAAGCTATTATTTGTTTGCATCTTTAAGTGATACCTAAAAGATATATATGAATAAGAATTTAGAATATTAATTTTCAGTTAAATCTTAGGAGTTTGTGAGAGCAAGAGAACTTTAAAGGCAGTTTGCAGTCAAGAAAAGCTTTAAAGCTGCTGCTGCTTTAAGGCCACAGTGCTCATTTTAAAGACTGCAGTCAACTTTGGTATATATTAGCACTCACATTACTTTGTGCAAGTTGCTATGAGGAACCATGTGCATTTTATAGATTTACCAGTTTCAATTTCAATTTATTTGTTACTTAGTTAACTTTTACAAGCATCAAGCATTTTTAGAAACTACACTTATAATGGGTAAAAAGTAAATATAGTTTACCACCTTAATTGTAATTCAACCAGAATATAAAGGATCATTAAGAAGTTTCCCTACAGCTATTGTGTAGCCGAGATTTCACTAGGGAAGCAAATTTGGGTGGCAGCACTGATTGTGCAGAGTGTATAGTTATGTGGTCACTTAACCACCAAGTCAAGCCATACACTCCAAAATCCAAACTTTAGCAATGGTGGGTGGATTACCTGCTATAAACTAGTTTCAAAGGAAGGAAAGTCAGAAATATAGAAGTACCAATATTCTCCTGTGCAGTGCACATCACCCGAGTGCACAGAAACTTGTTGATGACCTGTTACATCTATTTTATTATTAAATTATCAAATCTTCCATTCTGAAAGTGTAATTATCAATTAAATAGTTTTTCAAATCTTCTACCAGTAGTAACCATACAGTCCTGGATTAAACTTGTGGCACTGCCAGATAATGTTTGCAAATGATGGTTCAGATGGAATTCACCCTGTCTCAAGAAAACAATTTAAAAACTATTTAATTGAGAAGAATGTACTAAAATCTGTGCAACTGAGCCAAGATATGGTTAAGGTGCACTGTGTTAATCATGTAACTTATCTGTGCCTTATTTTTAGAGACAACAGATTCTGCCAGCCAGGTCTTCCCAAGGAACTACACCCTTACCTTACAACTGCCAAGTTATGAATAATAGAACAAGAAGGCTTTACAATCTAAATATTAAGTTTCCTCAATATAAAATTGAGAATATTATTTTTAAAAAATACAAAACAAAGTAAAACACATTTATTAAACCTTGTGTCATTTTTCACAAATCATTTTAATTTCAAGATTTTTCTATGTATACTGCCCCTTTTCTTGTTCATGTACCTGGATAAATACTTGGATGGCCAAAGCTCTAGGTCAACACAGAATGCTTAGTAATGTCTGTAATTTAATATAACAATTTGTAATGTCAACTCACCTGCCAGTCAATGCATTGAAATTTGATGCTCAGATTACAGAGCAGTGATGCAATCCATGCTTCACATTTTAGCATATCACAATGTGGGGATTATGGTGAAAATGGAGCAATAATGGAGAACCTGGTGGAATGATCAGGATCACCAGCTTGCATGGAATAAGCCTGCCCAGACACTGCTTTCTCGTATCACGATTTTCACTTATTACTTGGGATTCCAGACAATACCTGTGTAACATTGCCACCACAATCAAGAACAGGTTGTGTCGGGTTTACTAAGCCCTGGGTCCAGGGGTGTACACAGAGGCCTGTGCCACTCCATGGTTTTTTCGCATTAGGACGGTACCTTGTAACTCTAAATCGACCCACCATTCGGCTGCAGACGATTGTGTCGCCCAGGTGTGCTAAGTTCCCTTAGCTTCCAGATTCTCACTGGTGGATAGGTCATACTAGCTTAGACCTACTCATATTTAAGAAGTGAGTCACCCCAGCATTAAGGTAGTCACCACCCTCCCTATAATCAAGAACAACAAAATATCCAACAAAAACTTAAAGGAAAGAAGATCTACAGACTTTCGAACATCTTTTATTGAAACCAAGAAAAATTGGAGTTGCCCAATTCTGCTTAATTGTTGTGCATGACTGGCTGTCAGAACATCTCTTCAGAATGAAATTAATCAAGGACATCTACTGTCCACTGTGTAAGGACGTGAATACTAATATTATCCACTGATATGCAGTCAACTTGATTGCAACAAACAAATGAAAAACAATTTGGAAGCTCTTAATTGGGAAGCTAGAGAAACAATTATAAATATCAAGCATCTCCAAAATGGTAATTAGGAAGCTAGAGAAACAATTATAAATATCAGCATCTCCATGGCTACTAGCAACAAAAAAACTAACGTACCAACCAACCAACATTTGCAATGTGTAGAATATAAGGTGCAAATGAAGAATCAGACTTGAAAAATTTGGATCATAGCCAGGATTTGAACCACAAATTTTTAGCCTTCTGGGCTGACATTCTACCAACTAAGCTACCATGTCCTTAAAGCACAGAACCATGAACTTCTCTCTATATACCCCAGATACCTCCCTAAGATTTCTCTACAATGAGAGATTTATTCCGTAAAGAGGCGACTCACAATGCTACAAGTACTTATGACCCACCCTTCTAGTTTAACCAACAACTATAGGGCAAATGAGCCAGTATTAGGTGACACTAAAGCTTCACTAACTGGTTAATTCTTGAGAACATGTTTCAATAGCATTTGCTCTCATCTTCAGCAGTCGGTCCCCAGTGAAGTTTCAATGTCACCTAATACTGACTCATTTGTATATGTAACAACTTCACTGTTCCTAACTTCTTTTAAGATTACAAACTATTTAGGGGTTAATTTGTATATAGAAATTGCTCTTTCATGCTAGCCATGGGTAGGACATAAGTTGGTTCTGTCATGAACCTTCTAGGTAAGCCATGCTGCAATGTTTGAGCCTTGCACTTAGGGATTGTGCTATATGTTAATTGAGACAGTCAATCCTCAGCCATCAGAGTAAATTCTTGCATATGGCTGCATACAGATTTGTTGGCATATTAGAGACAAGATTCTTTCTTTTTCTCTAAATGACCTCATTCTATGTATGCTACCTTAAACATTTTGAGCCTGGCTCACTTTGTATTAGTTAAACAGATATCTTGGTTTCTTTTGATGTTACAGCTCTTTTTCCAAGCATCCCTACAAAAAATCTACACACCTAAATAAAAATTGGTTGCTAATCAGGGAAAACAATAGAAGAAACTGAAGAATACATTACTTTAACTAACCTGTGCATAAAGCAAAATTACTTCACTTTCAATGAAAAATATTATAAACAGATAATGGATACAACAAAGACACAGTAATAAAAATCATCAATAAAACCAAAAAACAAAAGGCAATAAGAGATGTTTCCACTCTTAAAAGTGCCAAAGAAAGGTACAAATTCAAAAGTTTCACATACCACCCAATTTATCACAATAAGTTCAAAAAGATATTCAAAGAATAAGGAATTATGTTAGCCCCACAGAACAATTTTAATATAAAGAACTTATTAGGTTGCAGAGTAAAGGACTGCATGCCAACAGAACAAAAGTCAGGTATTTATGAAATAGAATGTGCAGAGTGCGACAAAAAATACATTGGAAAAACGAAGAGGAATTTGGGAATCCGGAAAAAAGAACATTTCAGAAATATTCGCTTAAAACAAATTGATAAATCAGCAATAGCAGCGCACTTTTGGAATAAAAATCATGAAATTAAATCAGAGATAAAACTACTTAAACAACTTCATAATGCAATAGAACTTTCCACTTGGGAAAACATTTTCATTACAAAAAATAAGGATAATTTGACGAATTTCGATATCCCTCCATTGGATGAACTCAGCAAATTCCTAATAATACCAACAGATGCCGCCACAAGAACATCAAGAGACCCAACCGCCACATTTAACGACAGTTTGTCAACAGGCTGAAGATGGGAGGGATTGCTCCCGAAACATATGTTCCAAATTTATGTAAGTGAATGGAGTTAGTGTGAAAAAAACTGTATACATTGTTTATATTATAAACAGAATTCTGGTTTAACAATGGGGGGCCCATTATCACCATTATTTGCGGATCTCTTCGTGAGTGCATTAGAAATTAGAATCACGAAGGGTTTCCCCTGGTTGTTCAAAGCATGGTATCGCTATGTTGATGATATCTTTGCAATAGTTATGGAAAAACACCTAGAAGATGCACTAAAGTTACTCAATCTACAAGAAAAATCGTTAAAATTCACTATGGAAAGAGAATACAATGGACAGCTACCCTTCTTGGATCTTAAAATAATTAAGTTAAAATACCACTTAACATTTGGCATATATAGAAAGCCTACTCATACTAATAGCTACATTAAATATAACAGCTATAACTCAGTTCCTCATAAACATGCAGTACTAAATAGTCTTGCTCACAGGTTGGTAAATGTCCCCATGAACAGAGAAGAATATGATTTAGAACTGAGCAATATAATATAACTATAGAAAATGGTTTCAAATAAGAAGTATTATATAAGAAAATAAACAGAGCTAGGAACAAAAAAAGAATCAAAGACATCAGTACTCTTATTCCTTCCTAACAAGGAAGAAAATAGAATGTACCAAAATCTCACATATCATCCATCAACCTTCTACAAATTCCAAAAGATTTTCAAAAAACAAAACATTATTTTAACTCCAAAAAACAGTTACTCCATAAAAAATATACTAAATTCTAAACTAAAAGAGGACATTCCTCAAGAGAACAAATCAGGAATATATCAGATGGAATGTATCGATTGTGAAAAAATTTACATAGGAAAGACTAAAAGAAACATTAAAACACGAGCAAAAAGAACACATCAGGAACATAAAACAAAGACAGCAAGAAAAATCAGCAGTAGCTTGGCATTTTTGGAATGAAAAACATAATATAAACAGGAATCCCAAACTACTTAAAAATATTACAGGGAAAACGGAACTCGCCGTCTGGGAAAACATTTATATCTGGAAGAACAAATGTAGCATTTTCAACTTTGAAATCCCACCAAGTGACGTCTTAATACACAAGTTCATCCAACCGCCACCAGAGACAAACCAAACCACCACAAAGAACAAGCCCGGCAGCCAAACTGGAACTGAAGATGGGAGCGATTAGCTCCAGAAACTTAGTTTTCCTCTTTTAAAAACTATTAGTGATATTAGTGTTACAAAACTGACTCAGTTATTCTAAACTCACTTTGTATTGTTAAGTTATTATTGTGACACAGGTATATTCACTTCAATGATATTGGTATAATGGGCTCTTTATTTATTCACTTTGAGTCAGTTATAATGCTTACTGCATTATGTTAAGTTTGCAAACTACTATTTTAATATTACAATTAATCATAATAAATTTATTAGCCCTGTATAATACCCCATGTCAGATCTCCTACATATGGTGAAAGCCAATAGCAGCACACTGCAACATAGCTATGTCACTGAGTTGTACGAGAATGAGACAGCATGAATGAGCACGTCTTGTTAGTATCAAGTACTTTGTGAGACAACCCATTGCAGTATACTTGAGGAATGAAAGTCACCTATTCTCTTCCAGATGCAATAACTGACAACAATAACCACAGCTATCTACAAATGCTAAATGACAGCTGTTTTGTATCTCTTCTTCCTTACCCAAATATACTTTTTAAATAAACTACTCAAACAAACAGCATGGTTCAAGTAAAATTATACTACCATGAGTGGCTGAGGTCATTAAGGCTAAGACTAGTGAGCAGGAGGTCTGGGGTTCAAATCCTGCCAGGACTGTCCTTCCTGACCGAGATTTTTTCCAGGTTTTCCTCAGTCCTCATAATTGGCAAATGCTGGGGAGGTACCTTAAACTTAGGTCTGGAATGTTTCCTTCAAAAAAAATATATTTATAGTTTTTATTTCACATATACATGCAAATTTATTTTCATTTGATGAGCTACTTAAGTTTGCAAATTTGTGTTTATTAGTATGGAGGAACTATTTCTGATTAGGCATCACTGCAATCCTGATTCATTTGAGCCATTTGGCCTTTAAAGGCCATATACAGGAGGTTTGATGCAATATTTCTCTAATGTCCTGTATGCACATGAGAAAATGTGTCACTTTGGAGCCTTTACTTTAATAAATTGTTTGCTATTTTCTACACATTTTAATTATTATTCATTCTGACACTATTTAATTTTTTCATCACATTGGTGTAAATTCTTGGTAATACATCCTGGGATATAGATAAAACACTTAAATATTGATATCTATTTTGCAATGGCCCCTTTTCAGATCCATGCACATTAAGTCAACCAATTTTCAACAGTAACTTTATTTTGTTAGCTGTCATCCCCTGCATACCAAAAGATCTATTCCTTTCTCTCTTTCAATCCATGGCCACCATTTTTGTAATTCTTTATCTTTTGACACCTATATTAAAAATCTACCTCAAAAGTTCCAAGACTAAAAATATCCTTCCTATCTTTTAGAATCCCTTATCATCCCAGCACGTAAAAAATTCTAATGCAAACCTAAAATTTCTAATTAAAACTTCATTAACCTTGTTACTACTTTCATGCCTGGAATTAAAAGCATCAAACTTATTTTGAAAGAGTATCACGATACTTTGTTAATGCATTCATTTTTTAAGTGATTTTTTTAAATTTGTATTCCGCCTTACTTTTGGAAAATGCCCTAACCTTAAAAGTATATTTTGCCACAACCTGTCTCATTCCAAATTACCTCATCCCATTACAAGCTCATATGCTTGGCAATGCCCTAAATATAAAACATGTGCGCTAATTATGCCATGTCATTCATATCACAGCTCCATTTTACCAGAGAAATTCATATTTCATTTGCTACTTATTCTCCTAAGAATGTCATATATAGTTATCTTGTAAGCTTTGCAAAGCATTTTATATTGGTTTCTGTTGTTACACTCCTCATGAAAATAATCGGCATTCTGTTATAACCCAGTCTCCCTTGTGGTTACCTAATATGCTCTGTCTCACTGCAATGATTTTGATGATGCATTTAATTTAACACTTATTGACGCGTTACAGACTCAAAGCTCTGAAAGTTTACTCACAGATGGAGAAATGGCAGCTGTATTTTTTCATAAAGTGTATATGCCACCAAGTTTAAATCTTACGTATTAAGATATATATTCCCTCTCTCTCCTTTTGTTGCTTGTTTAGTCTGTTTCCATGCATTACATTACCTTCAAGAATCAATATTTATTTTTACCACCTTCACTTTTATCCTGTATTTGAAGAACACAGTTGTGTGAAATGTAATTTTGTATTTGTTTTGCTATTTCTGCTTCTTTATATGTTATTTTAGTTATATTGTTCATTGTATATTTATTTTTCATTTATATTATATATAGTCAGTGGAGCATATATTTTTTTACTCTTGCCTGCCAGTCAATTTGTCTTCTATTGGCAGGTTACATCTGCACACACCAAAAGTGAAGCCACTGATAAGGCCAGTTAGTACATTTAGGTTTGGAACAGTGAGCAGTTACTGTATTGTAGCATTTCTCTCTTTGGCATGGTTCAAAGATTTTATACAGAATGATGCATTTTCATTGCTGTAACTTTTTAAAAAATGAACCAGCTGCTCAGTATCATGCAAAATTTCATGAACATTTTCTGAGAGTTCATTCACCTGACATGTACTGATTGTAAAATAGTATTTTAATTCTCACTAAACTATGTAGATAAGAAAATAAGATGCAGACATCATGTGTTAAATGCAGAAAAACTGGATATCGTTGCTCAATAGAACAATCACTGTGAAACTCTCTTGCAAAGTTAGTACAACAAGCTAAGAGAGTTGTACATTTGCACATTCTTTTCTAAAATTGCTAAAATTTCATCCCTACAAGGTTATTAAAATGCATGCCTTACACAGCCTACCAACTCGAGAAATTTCATCTTCTTTAAAAAAAAAAAAATACATCTTTACAGTACTTTGCCAAATATGCAGTGAATTGGTTGTTGGATTGGTTCACATAGAGGGAAAACAAAACTGAAACTGATACTTTGAACATTGAAAGATAAAATGTGTTCCCATAGTAATGAGTTGTGACTTAAAGGCAAAGAGAAAATCACTGAATGGCATTAAGCAGTATTGCAATATGTTTTCAGATAAAATATTTATTTTGTCAAATACTCTAAGAAAGAGAGAAAAATTTATTTAGCGATTTTTCTTCCCTTTATTAAGTTCTACAATGATCTTAATTATATGATTTGCTTCACTGTACAAGTTCCAATTAGCAATTCAAGTTTCTATCAGTTCTGAGCACTGAATTCTCTTGTACCTTGTATAATTCAGTTCTGGATTTACACAAACAAAATGCACAGAATATAGACAAACAGATGATTTATCCTTTGAAAATGGAAGCATGTGATTAACGAATAAGATGAAGGTACACAGATATGAGCGAGTATTTACACTTTTCAGTGTTACAGCATATGCAACTTATTTTATGTTGCAACATCTGTTAAGATCACCTTGTAAGGAAGGAGTATTGCCACAGCATAGATGTTAGGAGAGGTAGATGCTTTTACTTATCAGAATGCGGACATAGAAAATTGCCTTCTGCCATCAAGGAAGAGATCACCTTGTACTAGTAATTAAAAACTTATAGTGGCCAAGAGCTCAGAACCTGTATCAAAATAGTATTGATATGCAGAACACAACCCAAAGGAATGTAATTACACGCTAAGATGCAAAAAAGATGTTAGATGAACACAAAAGCTAGCATGCCAGATTTTGCATACAAGTAAGGCTGATTGGTAATGCACTGATAACTACATATAAACAAAAAATAAGATGTCAAAGTAATAACAGTAAAAAAAATGTATGGACTCTTCAAAATGGTTATATTTCAACAGCATTAAGTGTTTATATACAAAATATATTTGTATAAAATATTTCCTGCATTTTCCAATGTACATTACTAAGAATAATCAAATAGAATATTGAATTTTTATTCAATGTTTTTAAATTAATTTATTTACACATTTAGTTTTAAAAAACATACAATTTTCATCGTCAAACAGTTTTTAAATAAATCAGCATATTATAAAAAATCTCATGAAACATCCTCTTCATCTGAGTTATCAGCAAGTACTACTTCATGACCAGGTAGCATCATTGAATTGAATGTGCTTTCAAAGCATCGCTGGAAAATAAAACGACCTTTCTTCAATGGAGGTGGAGGCGGTGTTGTTGGGATAGTGTCCTCATCTTCACTAGCATCTCTGACCTCTTCCAAGGCACCAGTTGATAGGGAAAGTTGAGCAAAATTTCTGTTATCTTCTGAAATTCTTGATGAGATCTGCTTATTTATTCCTGAACAGGATGGTTCTGCAATATCATAAGCATTGCTCACATTCATAGGCAATAAGTAAAGATCATACCATATTTCATATACTCTTTTATTCATTAGTATAAAATTCTTCATGCATAATCAATATGGGGTTAATTCATATTACATGCCATATTTCTTTCTAAGATCATATTTTGAGCTTCAAGTAAGTAAAAACACATATATAGGCCCTCTAAAGAAAATTTAGTGGCTTTTATTTTGTTTTAAAATAATATTTTTATTACTTTTATAAGTTATGGTCATGTTTGTTCTTATTTCTGTGATATAGTATGTATTTTGGTTATATTTTTGAGATTTTTATATTAAATTAAGCTTTAATGCCAAGTATGAATTTTTTTTACAAGTACCCAGGCAGATATTTCATATTCTGACATCCAAAGTTTTCCCTGTTAGCAGGTAGCTTTACTTCAGTACACAACAGGAATATTTAGGTATTTCCTCATTAATTCAAAAGAACAATTATGCAATTTTTTTACAAGGAAATCATTCATATTTCGCTAATTTTATTCCACTTGCATATGTTTTAAAGGCTGTTGCCTTCAGCATCAACATGGGTGAAGTTTGAGTGATTTCTTCATTAAAAAATTGCATTATTACACTATATTTCACTGTAAAAATTCCTGCTAGAATTACACTTATCAAAAGAACATCCTTGAATGTCATCATTTACCTCCTTTGTTTAGTGTCATTATTTATGAAAGAAGCTGAAAGTGAGAAAAGAAAACAATGAAAAACTGGTAACAGCAAGTTATTTCATTCTTTACAAGATAAGTAACTTTCTTTGAGAACATGAAGCAAAAGATGAAAATCACCCAGATATGAATATTCTATTCTTGTTAATTATTCCCTTTTGATTATTCTAGTTTCAATATCCCCCTCTCTTAATAAATATTTTACTCACAGGTTGCATAATATGTTATGTTTTGAAGTGGAGAAGAAATTTTTCTTATGCAATGATCAAATGATTTTTTCTTATGAAATGAATAAGCAATTAACACAATAAGTTGAAAGAATGCATTTCACTATAAGGTCATATTTTTGTCTTTTTGGGACATTTTTAGATCATAAATGCACACATATTTCTGACATTTTTAAATCTTAAAAATATGCCTCAATAATCACCAATCCATTCTGCCATTGAGCTTTAATTATGAACTGTTTTATATACAAATCACTGAGTCAAACTAAAGAACTAAAATAGAAGAGATCGTAAAAAAAATTATACACAAGGCATATTAAATGTTCTGCATTTTAGTTTGTAACTCAAATTTAATTACACCCTTCTTGATGCTTACCATTCAATCTTTCATTTGGTAGAGTATCCACAAAACTATTTGATATGAAGTTTTTTCTTTTTTGTCCTATCTTTGATGAATGATGCCTTTTAACTGCATTGCTCTGCTCCTGATTTGTGCTTCCTATATCGGATCTCTTATCCTGAACAATCTCTTGTTGGCTTTCACTCTGCTGACTGGAGTTCACAGAGCCTCCTCTTCTTTTTAATGTTGCTGGATTTAATGTTGCCAGTACAAAATTAGCTTCAAATGTTGGCACATTCTTGATCACAAAAACTATTGGCCTAGGAAAAAATGCTGATATGAATATTTAATTATTACCAAAAGTTTCTAATATAGTATGTTCAAACGTCATTAAACTAGTCTAATGAGGTAGTGTCAACATAAATATTTTGACTTAAAAATTATCTTTGTAAAATATAAATAGATGGTCCTAAAACTTTACTGCAAACCATGCACATGTGAATCTCTGATTTCTAATCAATCTCTTCCCCTTCTTTTTATATTTTAAAGAAATGGCCATTTCCTAACAGATTTCTGTACATTTTGCTTTAGAATACGCTTTTATCACATAGAAAACAGAAATAGATAACATGTTAACCATTCCTGGACATTAAAATAATAAAATATCAAGGAAAACTGAAATTTGGAATCTACAGAAAAAACATGCATGCAATAATCACATCAAAGCTGATGGATTTAATCCCAAACACATAAACATGCAGTGATCAACAACTTAGGGCACAGGCTTATTAACCTACACATTAACAAGGAAGAATATTCTAAAGAATATAAGCAAATAGAAAGAACAATTAAAAATGGAATTAGCAAAGAACTAGTTCACACAAAAGTACAGAAGTTCAAGAGGCAGAAACTTATTAAAGAAACCACAAGATAAATAGTAAGATAATTTTTAAAAAATTCACATATCATCCATGGACTATGCTAAAATTTCAAAATATTCTAAAAGATTTTAATATTAGATTGACACCAATAAACAAATGTTAAAATGATAAAAATGTTAATGTTAAACATTTCTCAATGACTATATTAATGGCAGTATCCCATCAAGAAAAAAGCAGGTATTTACTAAATAAGATGTGCAGAATACAAAAAAGTCTATACTGAAAAAACAAAAAGAAACAAAGGCACATAGTTAAAAGAACACCTCAGGAACATAAAATACAAACAAATGGAAAAATCAGTGGTAGCATCTCATTTATGGACAGAAAACCATGACATAGTGAACTTATTAAAATTAGTACAATGATCTACAGAATTAGCAATGAGAGAAAAATTTAATTTATAAATAAAGAGACAGATTAATGCATTTTGACACTTCCAGGAATGAAAACACACTTTTAAGTTCATCACAGCTCCACCAGAGCAGAATATACATCCCCAAAGCATAACGAATTATCCAGCAGTTGAGAATGCAGATGATGGTCTGTAAATATACTCTAAATTAAACAAGTAAATGGAGTCAATAAGAGTGTGTAGTTGGATTCAATCATACATTGATCTTAATTATATGATTAGCTTTGTACAGTTCCAATTAGCATTTCAAGTTAATTTAAGCTTGTTTACTCATAAGCAATGATTTATAGTGTGCAGGAGTTTGCAAAAGGCTGTTAATAACATATTTCAAAATAGCATTTTACAAATTCATTTGCTTTTCTTACAATATAAATATTGTATATGCCATAAGTATACCAACCAACATTTTAAATAGGAATCTTTGTGTGTTCTTTACTTTTCATTTTCATTCTCCTATCATTGGTGTCAACTCCAGGGGTAACACAAACTAAACAATTTTTAACATATAGAAAACAGTTATCAGGCTAAGAAACTATCAGAAAATAGTTGTAGACCATTATTTAAGAAAATGCATACTTACCTTTGCCATCTTTATATATTTACAAAATGCTATTAGATGTGAAAATGGATTTCGATATCTTTCACACAAACTCTCATACATCATTACAAAGGTAAGTTATCTATTGAAACTCTTAAGTCGACCTTATATGAAAGAAGCTTTGATTATACAGTATTACTTTTTGCATAGTATGCCAATTTAGTTATACATAAAACTTCCTTCAAATTGTTCAAAAGTAATGTTTTTGCATAAATGCTGTTTTTATAGTATGCAGGAGTTTATAAATGGCTGTAAATGAGATATTTCAAAATAGTACTATGTAAGTAAAGTAATTTATTTTTCTTAAAGCACAACTATTGATGTGTCCCATGATAAATATAAATTGTGTCAATGGATGAAATGAAAATGAAACATTTGAAGAAGGATTTTTATCACAGCTAAAGATGGATGTTAAAAAACAGTACTCAGCAATGTATTTCCATATTAAAATAAAGTTCTTAGCTTCTGAAGATATGCATAATAAGAATTAACCTAGCAAATAATGAGCATTCTTCACCATGAAAATACTGACATGGATGGCCAAAGTCACTAATGAATGCGAAGTCTGCAGTTTTTAATTCTGCCAGGATCATCCTTCATGACTGATTTTTTCTCTGCCTCAATTCTCTTTAATGGCAAGAGGAGGCTGCTATATTTAGATGTGGAACACTTCTTTTTCAAAATTCCTTTCCTTTTTTAAAATATGATCTCATGTATCATCAATGTCCACTCCACTTATGAGAGCAAGGATTCTCCAAACATGTTTTGTAGCAAATTCAGTTAGTGCAGTGCTGTGTTACAATTTACCAATATTTTAATTGTTCATAGTTTATACTTCACTGAATTAACTTCTAATTGTTTTATAATAATTATAAAGTTTAAACATGTGTGGGTTTACAAATATAAAAAGGATCCATTGCTGTTAATAATATTTGACAATTTTTCTAATTTTTTTTCATAACAAATTTCAATCAAAGTTTTTGCATGCAATTTGTAAGATCCTTTGGTGCAATTCTCATCTAAAATTAGAAATTTCACTTGCAATTTTCTTAGCATTCTGGATTTGTCAGACACTTTTATCCTGTTTTATTTTTCATAAAAAATATTGCTACTTACATATTATTCTATAATTGTATGTTTCTTATTACAGAACACCAAAGATAGACTGTAACAGTATTCAAGCTAGTGACAAAATCCACCTACAATATTAACATATAACTTCAATAAATTCATAAATCTGCACAAACCTTGCAGTCACCTCAAAATTTGCTGTCACAGGCAAACTGAAAGCTTCTGCAAATGACAGCAATGCCTTGAATTCCTTCAGACAAAATGTAATGGTTGTATCAGCTCCAATAGTATAATGCTCAAATTCTCCAGGTTCCAGGCATAGCTCTGTGCGCACAGTTTTCTTGAGCTCTAAGGATATAAGTTAAATGAGAATAGGAACATTTAAAATTATTTAAACATGATGATTAATTCAATACATTAATGCTAAAAGGCATTGGTGCTCTTAGCAAGCAAGCTTAGTAGTTCTGATGAAAGAATCTCCTTAATGAAGCATTAACTAATACCCTAAAATATAATGATCTACATACTTTCCCAACTAAGCAAGTATGTAAATACTGAAATTGTTGATCTTCATTTTACAAGAGCTTTTTCCTCCGCAGAAATTAACAATCACCCATTATGATTACCTTTATAAAATGGACTCTATCTCATAAGATATGTTTATTTTTAATTCCTCAAAAATGCAACAATTTTTACATTCCACATTATTGTATTCAACCTGTTCACACTATCCTAGTCTTATGTAAGTAAATGAAGTTAGTGTAACCAGGTTGAATAAATTAATGTAGGATATATTACCACTACATTGTCTACAACTTCATAAGTACAATTTATTCACTTAATTTTTTACAATACTTTATTTTTAACCTTTGGCACTTATGGTTTTGCAATATGTAGCTTGCCTCGTAAACCCAATATCATGACCTGGTGGTGTAGTGGTTACTATACTTGCCTTCTAAACCCAAGGTCGCGGGTTCAAACCCAGCCAGGATCGATGGATTTTTTTCAGGCGTAAAAATCCTAAGTATGGCTTCCTTCTGAAGGGACGTAAAGCCGTGGATCCCATGTCGTACATTTACAGCACGAAACAGAACCTCAGCCTGAGAGAAGAGGCCTCTGAGCAAAATTTGTCGGCCGTTTCACGCCCGGAATTGAATGGGACGCGGATGACCTGAGATGTTAAAGAGCATCCTTAAATAAAAAACGAATTAAAACCAAGATCATGGGTTCAATCCCAGCCAGGGTCGATGGATTTTTTTGGCATAAAAATCCTAAGTATGAATAGCTTCCTTCAGAAGGGAAGTAAAGCCGTGTGTTTTCTGTGCCATATATTTACAGCACGAAAAAGAACCTCAAGCCTTAAAAAAGTGGCTGAGCAAAATTGATCGGCTGTTTCATGCCTTGAATTGAATGGGATGCTGATGACCTGAGATATCAAAAAGAAAAAAAAAAAAAAGAAAGAAAGAAAAGGGGGAAAAAAAAGGGGGGGAACACATGATGTATCCAATAACAAACTTTCAACTGGAGTACCCAGTATAATTTTTCCTTTGGCACTCCTCAGTTACTGCAATGCAGGCAGTACACATCAGCAATACTTGGCTGCCCAAATTTGATCTAAGTGTCCACATGAGGATTTATGAAGGACAAAGCAGCATCTAGCCAAGTTGTATCCAGGTTCTAAGCTTTCCCATACTGTTGATTCTGCCATTGCTCTATCTTCATCCTCATCGCAATTTTTACCACCATCTCAGCATAGGATCAGCTCATTCTCAGTGTGTGATTTGCAAAAATGGAGTGTGCTCTCTGCTGCCCGAATGTAGAACTCTGATGCCAGCAAATTAAAATTGATATAGTCATCATCTATTTTTAAATAATGTTTGCTTGGCATAAGGACTAGTGGAACACATAGTTTTCTGCAGGTAAGGCAATATTTAAAGTTCTCTTGGGTGCATTAATGTGCTGTGTGCAAAATGCAGCAGTTTGGTTTCAATATTTCATTCCATAAGTGTTTTTAAGTATGATTATGTTAAAGTAATAATTGGCAAATGCTTCAATGTTACATACATTAGTTAATAAATTTTAGTATACAGGTAACATTTGCAATAAAACCTAAACGAAAGATAAGTTTACTTTAAGAGTGCAAGAGAGAATGCAATCTTTGCATCCTTGAACTAAAAACAAAATGTCATAAGAAAACATTTTACCCGTTCTGTTGGTCTTCTTAGCAAACTTCTGCCATTCTAATTAAGATCACTGTATGAGTGAGTTGAACTACACACTCTTATTACTCCACTTTGTTTATAATATGTATTACTATTTTCATGAACTATTGTTGGCATCCTCAGCTGTTAACTATTAGATAATTCGTTATACTGTGGTAATGTGTATTCTGCTCTGGTGGAGGTGTGATGAGCTTAAAGTTTATGTTTTCATCCCTGGAAGTCGATGTAGTTTGACTCAATTATACAATGATCTTAATTATTTGATTAGCTTCACTCTTAAAGTTCCAATTAACATTTTTAGTAGTGCCACTCTGTTAATTCTGTAGAATTATACAACTTTCTACTACATTTAAAATAATCAGTTCCACATTATTTTAATCATATTTTCTAAATCTGCTATTCTGCTTCCCCAGGTCAAAAGGTTAAGGTTGTAAAGTTTTATTTAAAATCTTTACTGCTGACTACCTGTATTCCAAATTCACAGCAGTACCACCACGGGTGGCTGAGGTCGTTAAGGTGCAGGCTCGTGAGCGGGAGGTCTGGGGTTTGAATCCTGACAGGACCATCCTCCCGGACTGAGGTTTTTTCATTTTCCTCAGTCCTCATAACTGGCAAATGTAGGGGAGGTACCCTAAACTTAGGCCTGGAACATTTCCTTCCCGGACTGAGGTTTTTTCGTTTTCCAGTCCTCATAACTGGCCTAAGTTTAGGGGAGGTACCCTAAACTTAGGCTTGGAACATTTCCTTCCTTTAAAAAAAAAAAATCCCAATATATCATTTCATGTATCACCAGTGTTCACTGCCTGTGGTTCCTCAGTAGTAAAAACTGGCATTAAACACCATTCAAAAAAAAAATCACAGCTTTCTTCAATGTTTAGGCATACAAATTGTTTCCCCTTTGAGCCAAATCGTGTAATTGTTATCTCAACCCATATAACAAGTCTTTAGTTTTATAATGTTCATGATTAGGGCTTGGATTTTTTAGTTATATGTTATTGAAAGTCCTAAAATTGGCAATCAGTAACTAACCATTCCATTGCCTAAGCTACAGATAGTTCTACATATTCTTAGACAGCATATCAATAAAATAATAATAAATATAATTACTATATTATTAGAAATAACAATTACTATAAATTCATAGTTTCTATATATATATATATATATATATATATATATATACCTCTTTCCTCTTCATCATAGTAATTTCGCAGCAGCATTCTATGTGGTGTTATCACCACAGTAATTTCAGTTGTATTCGGTTGGAAATTCTGCACCATGTCAGAAAAAACTTTGGCATTTGCAACTAATCGATTTGGAACCATGTCCTTGCTATATACAGCATCTAAAGTTTCACATTCTATAATTGGTAAATAATGAGTCTTTATAATTCCATGGTGGCAACGCAATTCAAAGATTAACTTTACTCCATCTGGTTCTAAGAGAATTTGACATGCCTCTACTTGTTTTTCCAATATATTTGGTGATCTGAAAACTGCCAAACATGACTGAAATAGAGAAACAAAATGCAATTGTTACTTATTAAATCAGTGCTAGTGCATGGATCCTCAGGAGTAGACCCAGAATAACATGGCAATATGAACTAATGTACATTAACTACAGAAACCTGTATCTGATGGTGGTTACAAATGTAAAAATTGGTGGCTAAAGCAAGTTCAAATGGTTTGTGTAATTGTGGAACTAAATTAAAATTGCAGAATGTTGATATGATTAGGGTTTGGATGTTTATGATATGTCATACCATTTTCCTTGAGTATCATTATTACTAAAAAGTTGCATTAAATGTGAACCGAATGTTTATGGTTGTTTTAAGACCTGTTTTATGTTGCACATAAATGCATTTTGGTAACTTTCTTAATTTTGTTATATTTCAATAATATTGAGCTTAAATGTCATATTATGGTTACATTTCAGAGAAAAGGCCCTACAATTTATTGGCAGGTAGCCATACAGTGACTGAGTTTATTGAAATTTTTATGTGGAATTTACAAGGGATGGTGACTGCTTGCTGAAAAATTATTTGCTATGCCCATAAAGGAACAATGCAGTACGTCATTTATATACCTTTGAGCAAGGGACAATTGCAGGTAATAATATTTTCTCTCAAATCTGCAGATTTCAATAGGATATGCCATACCAACCTCCAAGTGAGAGACAAGTTTACGCACTCTTTTTTTCTTTCAAACACACAGAGTTTAATAATGAATATTCTCCATTGCTCTGGCTGTAGAACTTCAGTTTTAGATAAATGGTGAATCAGTTAACGCTAACATGCCGAAAGTGACATGCAGTGAAAGTATTTGGAGGAGAGTATTTTAGTTCAGACAAAAAGACCCTTTATTGGAATATGAGTGAAGCTACAATAGCAAAGCGATTTAATGTGTAGCAACATATTAATACAGCAAGACACAACAACAATGTAAATCAAAAATCAAGTCAACAAAGAAAGCAACAATTTTTGTTTAATGCAGCAATTTCATCCAAATTGTCTTAACTTTTCAAAAGACCTGTGATGATTGTGCTTGCCAACTTCTTTAAACAAAGAGAATAATTAAAATTTCAAAATTTTATAGAGAAATATACAACACAGTTAATTAGTTAAATATGGTGGACGTTTGTAACAGTGATGTTTAATATAAGTTTAGAATAACTGAGTCGACTTTGTAACACTTACATCACTAATAGTTTTTAAAAGAGGTAAACTAAGTTTCTGGAGCTAATCGCTCCCATCTTCAGTTCCAGTTCGACTGCCGGCCTTGTTCTTTGTGGTAGTTTGGTTTGTCTCTGGTGGCGGTTGGATGAACTTCTGTATTAAGACGTCACTTGGTGGGATTTCAAAGTTGAAAATGCTACATTAGTTCTTCCAGATATAAATGTTTTCCCAGACAGCGAGTTGTTTTCCCTGTAATATTTTTAAGTATTTTGGGATTCCTGTTTATATTACGTTTTTCATTCCAAAAATGCCAAGCTACTGCTGATTTTTCTTTCTGTCCTTGTTTTATGTTCCTGATGTGTTCTTTTGCTCGTGTTTTAATGTTTCTTTTAGTCTTTCCTATGTAAATTTTTTTACACAATCGATACATTCCATCTAATATATTCCTAATTGGTTCTCTTGAGGAATGTCCTCTTTTAGTTTTTCAAAAAACAAAAACAAAACATTATTTTAACTCCAAAAAAACAGTTACTCCATAAAAAATATACTAAATTCTAAACTAAAAGAAGACATTCCTCAAGAGAACAAATCAGGAATATATCAGATGGAATGTATCCATTATGAAAAAATTTACATAGGAAAAACTAAAAGAAACATTAAAACACTAGCAAAAGAACATACCAGGAACATAAAACAAAGACAGCAAGAAAAATCAGCAGTAGCTTGGCATTTTTGGAATGAAAAACATAATATAAACAGGAATCCCAAACTACTTAAAAACATTACTGGGAAAACAGAACTCGCCGTCTGGGAAAACATTTATATCTGGAAGAACAAATGTAGCGTTTTCAACTTTGAAATTCTACCAAGTGACGTCTTAATACAGAAGTTCATCCAACCACCACCAGAGACAAACCAAACCACCACGAAGAACAAGGCCGGAAGTCGAACTGGAACTGAAGATGGGATCGATTAGTTCCAGAACCTTTGTTTTCCTCTTTTAAAAACTATTAATGATGTAAGTGTTACAAAGTCGACTCAGTTATTCTAAACACAGCTAATTCTAAAGGAATCAACACTGAGGAAAAATTATTTACCATGCTATTATGAAAGGACATTGCAAAACATTAGAAATATTTTGGCAATATCAACTTTTTTGTGTCAATAGATGAAATTACTGACTCTTGTGGTAGACATGCTGCAAACGTTATTGGTATAATATTGCACAATATACCTGGCATCATAATTTTACTGTACCCTGAAGTTCTTGAAGCAGTGAACTATTCTTCACTCGGTTCTGCAATTGCTGGATTTGTTGATAATGTTATGAAAAAAAAGGAATAGTGAAGTTAAACTGTAACGAGTTCTGTTGTTCATAACTGATGCAGTATTATATGTGTAAAAGCTGGAAATAGCCTGAAGGTTTTGTACCCTTAACTTCTCACACACATGGTTTGCACAGAATTGCCTAGGAAATAAGGCTAATTTTTCCTAATGTTGATACAGTAATGTCTAACATAAAGAAAATATTTGTTAAAGCTCCACTGAGGGTGCCAAAATTTAATTAGTAACATCCCTCCCTCTTCAACCCATACTTATTTGCCGGGGTACAAGCTCAAGGCAGTTTAGTATTTCTACCAAAACTATGATGCTGTGAAGGAAGTTGCCTTCACTTTTGATAACAGTGAAACATCTTTAATAAAAATTGAAGAATGTTTTGCAGCATTTGTTAGCTGCATAGTGTCAAAATATGGAAGCATCCCAAAATCAATTTCTTGTTTGAAAACAATTGGTTTACAGTTTGGGGCTAGTGAAAAGTATACTGACTGAATTAGGGCAAGCAGAAGGCAGGGCATCAATTTCTGAGAAGAATAAAATAAATAAAGTGTTAAATGGAACTAATGGATATGTAACAATGTACAAAATTAATGATATTTTACATGTGGGTTTTGAATGAAGATGACCTACAGTTAAGTTGCAGTGATTTGATCGTGCTTAATTATGCTTCCATGACATCTTGTGATGT
This sequence comes from Metallyticus violacea, assembly GCA_030762175.1. NCBI lineage: Eukaryota > Metazoa > Arthropoda > Insecta > Mantodea > Metallyticidae > Metallyticus > Metallyticus violacea. The sequence continues at coordinate 46,395,804 of CM060839.1, forward strand.
TCAGTGGAACTTTTCTTATTACAAGACCAATTTTGATTGCACTCAGTGCCTTCTGGAATTGCCAAAGGCAATTGTTATATTTAAGAGTAATGGTTTTTTTTAATAATTGTGTCTATTTTGTATTTAAAAAAAAATGTATGTAATGAAGGAAAAATTACTACCACTACTACTATTACAAGACCATGCTGAGTGATATTAGAGATTCCTTTTCGAAAACTTGAAGATGCAGATAGACATATCGCGTAATGCTGACATTACTGAAAAAGCAAGAGTGAAATGCACAATAATATTTGAAAATTATAAAAATAATAAACAATTAATTTAATTTTATATTCACAGCTAGCAGGTTACTTAAAATCTAAAGTTAATTGCAGTTAATACTTTTTTTATAGGAACAAAAGAAATATGTGAACAGGGTATTATAATTTCTGACCAGTGTAACGAGTACAAGAAAGTGAAAGAAACACTATTACTTCAGCAAACACAACACATACAAAATAAATAAATAAACAATAATAATAATAATATGTGACAATTTTGTGTCATTAAGTATTATTAGATGTACGTTCATATGTTTAGGAAATATTTCCTTTATAGGCCTTATTTAAGTATTACAGCACTAAGATTAATAATTCCAGCTATTGATTCATAATTACTGATGACAGTTTTTTGGATTCTATTAGTTCAAAGATAGCTTATCAATAGTGTAGAATTTCAATTTATGTAATAGCAGTTCATGAATTATGCTATCAAGGCCTAAGCAATGAGGCAAAATATTACTACAGCAAATTTCTTTTTATTTACAGTAAATAATATTTCAGTGATGAGATAAAATGTGGCATTGCTTGTTGACAATCCCCTCCTAAACCTGAATTGATATACTGATAGAATATTGAATCAAGATTATTTACAAATGCTTTAAAATGCTGTTAAAAGCGAAATATATTTGTAACTGGAGGGTGTGGATTTATCACTTTTTTTTTTTTAATAGGGGCTTAGTTATAGTCAGCTTCAGCTCTTTCTGGAAATATCTGTTAAAGAATGAATGATTACAAATGTGGCTGAGAGATGATACCAACACTGCATAACAACAACTATAACACACAATTTAAATAGGTTGTTACAATTGCTATCAACTATGTCAACTAGATTTATCCACATCTTTATCAGCCACATTAATACATCACATATATCAATGGTGAAACTTCAGTGAAATGAATGCCCGTTTTCGCTACAGATGCACCACAGGTGATGAACACTGATGATACATGAAATGAAATGATGTATTGGGAAAGGATTTATTTTTAAGGAAGGAATCGTTCCAGGCCTAAGTACCTCACCGGCATTTGCCATTTATGAAGACTGAGGAAACCTGGAAAAAACCTTAGTCAGGGAGGACAGTCCTGGCAGGATTCGAACCCCAGACCTGCCGCTCATGAGTCCGAGCCTTAACGACCTTGGCCACCCGTGGCGGTGGTTTCAGTGAAGGTACACAGGAAAAATTAAAGTGTTAAACTTACTTAGAATAATAGTAGAATTATTAAAAACAGTATTAGGAAGTGATGTGACTCGGTTAGAAGCTAGTTTGCTAAAAGGAAGGAGAAATTGCTGCATAGTATGCTTACATCATGGCTGTACTAACAGTAAGAAATATATCAGAAATGAGAATGTATGGAATAACATGGCCATGCTGAAATATAGTGATGTCAGAAAACTAATGACAAATACATCCATGCTAATGATGTAACAATAGAAAAAATACAATAAGTAGTCAACTGACAAACACATACACATAACTTAGAGCTAGCCTTGGGCAAATACTATAAACTGGAGAACCCAGTGTTTTTCTGTAGCTTGCTATGGCCTAACAGTCTTCCACTTGCCTCCTATTTGGAAAAAATATATGGGAACATGTAGTATATAATAAAATTGTATAACAATTGAATTGGCAACTCTGAAAAACAAACGTGGAATTGCTGAAGCAGATACACAATGTTGAGAAAAATCTGAAGCTTAGGCACAGATTCATGCTGGTGATGAAGTCAAGAAACTTTAAAATACCACAAAAAAGTAATGGCAGAGTACAAGACATGTACTATATGCATCCCATTTAACCTCTGCCAGCAGAGCAATAACCTGGATTTGTTTGGTCAGTGGTGAATACATGGCCGTAAACATATATGTGAGTAAAAATTAAGCATATTATGGTAAAGAAATTGAGAAAGGCAATATAGATTTTAAAAAAAAAAAATTGAAATATTAAAGAGAAAATAATTAGTCTAAATAAATAACGGGAATTTTCAGAATGCAAATTAGAATATGTAACAGTGCATAAAAATAAAATTATGTATGTAACATTTTTACAAGTATTAAAACAGTGAATAAAAATGTTGCATACTTTTATTAATCAAAGTTGTACATGAGTTTGCTATACGGAAGATACGCTAGGATAACTAAGACCCAATCCATTTGCCGCCAGTCACCGCGGCCAGCGCGGGGTCCGGCATATGGTTGATTGGGACGCACAGTATATATATTTAATATCACGCTGGAATTACATTAGTTTATTTAAGAGCAGGCTGGAATTACCACATTTGTTGTGCATACAAACTCCAACTATTAAACTCTGTTAAAGGCAGGAGCTTATTTACTTTAAAAAAAAAAACTCTCAAAAAGCTCTTTCCTTTCTTATTTCCTCCTCACCTTCATTGCTACCTTACACGTGACGTCCTCATCTTGGCTGTATGCTTGCTCATACTCGTAAAATGAGAAAAAGCACTGATCAAATGTGAACGATGCATAGGCTGATCGTGGAGCATTGACAGCTCGGATAGAAAGTCCTTTGGGTTGCGGTTCAAAGAACAATTCATCGCCAATTCGAAATAATGAATGAATAGCTCGTGCAAGCACTGAAATGAAAAATATAAATATTAAGGCGTTAGATGTCCTATCAATTGTATTTCATGAAAATATAAGTGTTGTGACAAAATATTTCATGAAAATATAAGTGTTGTGACAAAGTAGCGTTCTATACCTTTTACATTAGCTCCTGGAACAATACACTTCATCCCAGCACGAACCTTAGTTAAGTTTGAATTAATATGTTAAAAGATCTTTGGCTTCAGTTACTTTCATATTTTAATTTTGTTTCCGCTTCTAACCAGACCATGTCTGCAACAGAACAGTATGCATGCCGCCTGTACCAACATTACTTAATACTGCTTGTCGAAACATTTGTAAAATAGAATGCCGATTGATAAAGATATTGAAGATTTTCTCTTTTAAATTATATACACTTACATTACATCACTGACACTTTTGTAATTGCATTAATCATTGAAAATATATGGACCTTCTACATGTTTACAGTTTCACTACGTATATTGCTACTTGGACGATTGTTTTATATGATTTGCACATATACCACCAGATGTCACTTAAAACTCAAAAGTATATTATAGTTTCGAGCTGTCATGAATTACAGTATTGTATTGTGAATGTAATCATTTTAAAGGAAATACGTTAAAAGCATATAAAATTTAAGCTACGTTGCAGTTTTTTCAGATACACCATTATCTGTTTTGCGGCACGTTTCATCATTAACAATGGTAAATTTTTGTTCATGTGATTATTTGTAACCGATAAACTTAATTAAATGTAATTTCAGAAATCAGTTTGTATAATACTTTTACAATTTTGGAATATTTATTTGTTGTAAATTTCATGAAAAGAATGTACAAAATGTCTTTGTATAAATCCATGTTTTATTGTTTTTTTTCAGCTAGTCTTAGTTCTTGGAGACTTGCATATCCCCCACAGGTGTAGCAGTTTACCAGCAAAATTCAAGAAACTGCTGGTGCCAGGTCGGATACAGCATATACTATGTACAGGAAATCTATGTACCAAAGAGTCATATGATTATTTAAAAACCTTAGCAAGTGATGTGCATGTAGTACGTGGGGATTTTGATGAGGTACGCTTTCAAAATAATGCTTGCACAACTTTTGTCTTGAATTATGTTGGGCTGGGTTGTTTAATAGCCTTTAGAAATTGCTAAAAGTTCATGGCATTGCCAGAATTTAAAATTATACAAGAGTTTATAAAAATACAATAATATTGATCATGTATGTAAATGTTAACAATTTCATAATTTATTACAGTATATTCAGTCTTCAGATGTGTAGTCATCAATGTGAAGGGCATGTGATGGACTCCTCCTCTTCCACTATGTCCTAGTACATAAAATAAACAAAATACAGGATTGTATCTTTACTAAGAACCATTGACTTTAAAACTAATTTAGTATTTAAAACTTTTGTTGCAAATATTCACTGATACAGAATGGCATATAAGTTAACAGAATTTATATTACTGATTATTTAAAATGTATATGACCAAATTGTTTGATGTGATATGGAAGATGATCATAAAACCTGCTATCAAGATGAAATACCCCATGAAAACTTTTGAAATTGTATGGAAATGAAAGTGTGTATTGTTTGATGTTTTCTGCTGTACTCATGAAAATTTGAATTTGTCTGGAAGAGATGTTTTAACAAATGAAACAAGACAGATTCTAAAATATATATGGAAGGAACTGACAATATTCAAAGTTCTTTGAAAATTTTCATTTTCTAATCAAATTGGTAAAATCATCATGATTTTACTATTATTTTTTATAATATAAGAGCTGTTTGGATTTTGATGATGCTCTCCATGGAATTATGCCATATGATAAAAGTGTGGGTACATGCCCATAAATTTTAAAGTTTCAAATAGCAATGCTTTAGACAGGATTCAAAATACTTAGCACAGATGGTACCATCCATCTAGAAATTTTGTGTGCTCAATTTCCTGAATGTTAGTGTGGAAAAAATAAACTGAGCATCATTGTTAAGATTTTGCTTATGGAAATGCATAAGCAAGTTTTGACGTATAATTTAGTTTATTATTGAATAACCATTGTTCAATCTTCATGAAATCTTTAATTGTAAGTAGTTTTTATTTGTGTCATTAGCAAATAACAGTTTTGGTTTGGGGCAAATTCAAAGGAAGGTGGTTTATATGTAAAATGAAATGCAAGGGCCTTTGAGGTATACCATGTTCCATGACAATGGAGTTTGATTGCATAGAATTTATTTCAACAACTTACACTCCTCTGCTTATGAGAAATATTGGAGTTGCCCAATTCTGCTTAATTATCAAACATGTTTTACATATCAAAACACCTCTTCAGGATGAAATTAATCAAGGACAGATATGCCCATTGTGTAAGGATGCGAGTATTACCCTAAACAAAGAACATCTACTGAAATGCAACGAACTTGATAGCAATATATGAAATACATGAAATATTTTATATTCTGACTTTCTGTCAGAACTAATACAGCAACTTCTATTCTTAATTAGCTAGTGAGTTGATTTAATATTGTTTTGCTTCACTTGCCATTAAATTATTCAGAACATGCTTAAAAGGCCTTTGCCCACATCATCAGCTGTGAGTTGACCGCTGGATTTGTTGATGGTGGGATGAACTCTCTTGGACATCTTATAAACTTTGATATAAAAATGGAAATCAAATTACTGAAATTCGTAAATAGACCTTTGGAACTGGGAATATGGGAAAATGTTTTTATAAAATATATGTGAATAAAGTTATGAGTTTCGATATCCCAACAGAAAACAAATTAATCCAAAAGTTCATAAAATGTCCACGATAACTACACCAAGTCCATCCAACCATAAACAAAACTGGCAGATGGCTGATGATAATTTAATAGTACATGAAGCATATGCCTATTGAATTGACTCACCAGCTAATTAAGAAATAAAATATAATTTGGAAGCTCTTTGTTGGGAAAAAATTATATCAGCATCTCCAATAGCCACTAGCAACCAACCAAGCATGTTTTGCTGTCCCCTTACGCTAAACTGATCTAATTTGTTAATTAGGATTTCATGATTTACTATGTCAATACTTTACTTAGATCCAGGAAAATTCCCACCACTTGCTCCCTATTATCGTTTGCTTGAAATATTGACTCAGTAAAGGACTGTATTGCATTATTTATTTTTAAACCCAAATTGAGATTTTGTTACCATTTTATTAGATTCCAGAATGCAATTAAAATGCTGTGCATACTTTTTTTTCAACTTTAGAGAATACCTATAACAGAAAAATAGCTTGTAGTTGTCAAGATTTGTTCTTCCACCTGTTTTGAATATTAGATGAACCTTTGCTATCTTAAATATTTCTGGAAAATTTACCTGTGAAGAATGAATCACAAATTTTTTTGTGTGAGAAGGTGCAAAAGTAGATTGTGGTTTTACCATTTGTTCATTAATGTTAATAATATAATAAATATTTGCTGAAGCATTGATCTCTAAATGCTTAAAATATTTTAGGATAAAACATTTAATTGATATGTTGTCATTGGTTGTTTCTTAATATGTCTTATTTTTTGTATCAAAAGAATTCTTAAAGAACATCTTATTTTGCTACTTTTAGAATCTCAATTATCCAGAGCAAAAAGTGGTTACAGTGGGCCAGTTCAGAATTGGTTTATGCCATGGCCATCAAGTTGTTCCATGGGGAGAGCCAGATTCACTTGCCCTGATTCAAAGGCAGTTGGATGTTGACATTCTCATATCAGGTCACACACATAAATTTGAAGCATATGAACAGGAAAATAAATTTTACATCAATCCAGGATCTGCAACTGGTGCTTATAATCCATTGGACACGTAAGTTTTAAATATTACTTATTTTTATTTATTCATTCATTTCTTAGTTTTCCCTGGATTACTCTTAAACATTTGTTATGTTTTTAGGTCAATTATTCCATCATTTGTATTGATGGATATTCAGAGTTCAACAGTGGTCACCTATGTTTATCAGCTAGTTGGAGATGAAGTAAAAGTTGAAAGAATTGAGTATAAGAAGAGCTAAAATGTGGCAATGTAAAATGTAAATAACATATGTTAATATAAGTGACATGAACTGTGCACATATATAATTATGGTAATTCTCGTTTGTCACCAAATATCACAGAAAGCTTATTATATTTTTGTTTGTTTCAACTTAGAGTTTTTATGAAAGTGAATGGACATGATCTGAAGCTTTAAGCAACAGCAGTACAAAAGTGTTCCGCAGAAGTAGCATTTACTAAGACATAAAATTCTGAAATAAATTTATTTTCCAGATCTTTTCTTTCTTCCTTTCTTTCCAATATTTACAATAAAAAAATAGAATGAATATGTATATATGCTTTTCAATAAACAAAACACAACTGCATTCTTTTTGCATCATGAAGTTAAACATTCTTTGCCCTAAATGTTGTATTGTTTCCTTTAGTAGTGGTTCAATCTTTTGATATCAAGATTAAACAGCACTCAGGTTTATCTTCATTGAGAGGTGGAGTATGACATGATGGGGAATGAATTTTGGTCCACTTTGACTCAAGATATTGTATTAGGTATGATAAAGCAGTTTTTAGGCTATGCCAAGCTCAAAAATAGTTTCTCCTTATGCTCTTGCTAAGGATCTTTTATTTTTTTTTATGTACTTATTTAAGTTCCATGCTTGTTATCAACTTTGTAAAGATGAATGATGGAATGGAACAAGTGAACATGGAGAGTGAGCATTGATTGCTTAAGTTTCCTGGCTTAAGCCACATGAGTGAAAAATAATTAAGATGCTTGTATGATTGAGTCAGACTACACACTCGTTTGCATCGTCAGCTAACTGTAAACTGCTGGATAATTCATTATGCTTTGGGGATGTTTAGTCTGTTCTGGTGAAGTTGTGATGAACTTAAAGTTTGTTTTCATCCCTATAAGTTCATTAATCATTAATTCATTTAAGTTCATCACACTTCCACCAGAGCAGAATATACATTCCCAAAGGATAATGAATTATTCAGCAGTCAATGGCTAGCAGATGATGCGACGAGTGTCTGAGAAACATGTACTAAATTTAAACAAGTAAGTGGAGCCAACAAGAGTATGTATTTACTTAAATGTAAAATTGGAACTTAACACAGTGAAGCCAATCATATTAATGGATATCATTGTATGATTAGTTGAACTACACACTCTTAAAGCTTCACTTACTTTTCATAAATGTATGGAACCGGTTTCGAGAACATTTTGTTCCCATATTCAGCCATGCTAAGGTTCAAGTTGAACCTTAGCATGGCTGAATAGAGTGTGTAGTTCAACTAATCATACAATGATATCCATTAAGAGTATGTATGTTCTTCATTATATTCTTAGTTCCACTGTACAAGTAACAATTAGAATTTCAAATTAAAAAGTTTATGAAACCTTAAGACTATTTGACTTAAGTATATTTGAACCTGGCTGTGCATTACAGCTGGTTGCAGATTAATGCCCTTATGATATGAGCCTATAGATCATGCCTACATCAACGTGCTCTTTGAGTGAGAGGAGGAAGTTGCAGTAAAGATTAGTTAATGATGGATAGCATGGTTAGGAGCTCTAGTTAATTCCCTTTCTCTATTTTTCCTGTACAGTGGGCAAGTATTCCAATGCATCCTTTCAATTTCTGAGTTATGAGTCTGCATGAGGAGTAAAACTTTTATGCACCCTGCTATAGGTGATGTAATGAAGGCCAGAAACATTTCAAGGTCACTTACTGTTATTATTGATGATTTTTTTTTCAATTTTTAGCTTGAATTGTGATATATTTGCATAATTTTCATAGAAAACAATAGAACATGCTACATATTGGTTACTGCAATATGCATCCCCATTGGGCACTTCATTAAAAGTTAGTAACAGGGAAGTAGAGCAATTATAATAATAACAACGGATGTCGGTATTAGGTAACGCAATAATTTGCTAATTTAATTTCAGAACATGCTAAAGATCTGCAGAAAAAAAGCAACATTATTGGCATTTACAGAAAACAATTCAGAATAATAGCTTCAACCCTAGGGCCCGCCAGCATGCAGCATATCTAATACATTGGTCAACATTCCACTAAACAAAAAAGAATATGCACACCAGTAAATCATCAGTACTGCTCTTAGCAAATGTTTTGTCCTAATACTAGTAGATAAGATCAAATATTATAAATGGTTAAATAACAATAATGTCACCACTCTCTCCAGGGTGAAAGAGAACAAAACATTTTAACATTTACATACCATCCATGGGAAAATTAATGAATTTTTAAAACATTTAAAAACAAGTTATATTTGTTTTTGGTTGGCCCTGAAGAGTAAATACAACTTAAAAAACATGTTGAATAGTGTAACCAAAGATTTAATTCCATCTGGCAAGAAGTCTGGAATTTATGGATTGGATTGTGATAAAATATACATAGGCAGGACAAAAAGGAATTTGGAAACCAGGACTAAAATGTATTGGAAATAAACAGGTGGAGAAATCAGAGATTGCAACACATTTTTGGACGAAAAACCATAACTTCACATGGGAAATCAAATTATTGAAGGCTACTGATAATCCAATGGATTAGCAATATAGGGGAAGATCTTTATCCAAAAAAATAAACGTCAGCTGATGAATTTTGACACAACTGGATTATTTGCATTGCATCAGTTTAACCACCAAAGGTCTCCACAAATCACATCAACATTAGTCGATTGCCATCTGAAGATGGGAGCAAGAGCTTCTGAAACATAAAATTAAATAAGTGAAGTACTATGCTACCTAATACTGATGCCCTTTGGTAACACAACCTGTCAGGCAATGAGTATGCATTTATAGATTTATAATGATAATTTAGCAGATATTTCTAAAATATTATTTCTACCTATTTTCCAAATTTCTCTTAATTTTTTTTCTGTATTTTAAATTGCAATTATTTTAGTAATATCAGGCTAAAACAATTGGAAAAATCGACAGTAGCAAATTATTTTTGGGAACACAACAATGAAATTAGGAAAGAAACCATTTTGTTAAAAGAAATGCATACTGCAATAGAACTATCCATATGGAATTTTAAAAAAAATCCAAATAAATGAATGAATTTAGACATTCTACCTCTGGACGAATTCAATAAATTGCAATTCCAGGCAACAGATGTTAACAGAAAAGGAACTCAGATACAGCCATAACACACCAAACAGCTAAAAACTTACCAAGCAATCAGTCAAAAGCTGGAGATGGGAATGAAGGTTCCTGACTTCGTTCCTAAACCTCTTTCATTAAAAAAACCCTGTAAATGAAATTAATGGCAACAGTAAAAAAATATTCAATTTTGAATGAATGTAAAGACTTAGGATTCATGCTTATTTGCTATATAAGTACCATATGCATCAGAATTAATACTCTGCTTTGTTTGTGAGAATTATCACTAAAAGAGAAATTAAATTAAAAATAACTTACATATCTTTGGGATAGAAATTCCAAATTTTTTTAAAGAAATCAACTTATCTTGGCTGCACAGAGAAGAGAATAATAACATTAAAGTTTTAATTTCTCCAGAAAATAACCAGACATTTACCAGATTAATTTTTCAGATCCTAATAAAATATACCTAGGAAAACCAAAAAGAAATGTATAACTTAAAGAACTTCAGGAATAACAAATACAAACAGATAAAACAATTTTGGAGAAATGAATAATGAAATAGAAAAGAAAACAAAATTGTTAAAATAGCGGAATTAAGCTTATAGGAAAAGATATACATATACCAAGAAATATGAAAATTAACTAATGAATTTCAAATAATCAACAGATGAAAGGTAAGGATGTTGTAATCTATGACCAGATGGTCAGATGTAAGCACCCAAGATGCATTTTACCATAAAGTCCACACAGCCAACTCTCTAACAAAAACTTCCCCACACAGTATTTGCAATAATCTCTACTTGAATAGACTTGGAGTAATGTAAGAATTTATGCATTGCTTTTGTAAATTTACAAATAAAAATTGCATTATTTAAGTTTGAATATACATTTTTATATATGTGATCGTTGTTTCTCAAAGTGTATTGCCTTGGGTGAGCTTGTTACTTGTTAGCTCACATAGCCAGGTCTCCATGGGGGGTCGGGGGAGGGAGCAATAATCGTAGTTCTGTCATAATACTAAAAATGACTCGGAAAATTTAGTTTTATAAATAGGTTTATTATTATTCTTCACCTCCTCCTCTCATTTTTTTAAAGATGAATTTTATGGAAACTACTCCTGTTTTCTAAAGTGGTATATTATACATAACAAAAGGTCTTAATTATGCTTATGCTACATTTTTACATAATAACTTTTAGCTAAGCTTCAGAATTTGGCTTTTCAGTGCATGATTACATTTAATAGTAAACACACTGATGTGGATTAATTCTTCTTCTAAATGTTATCTTAATTCTTTAATTGCTTTTTAATAATACTCCAAAATATTTTTAATATTAGGTCTTTTGTTTTTAAAGCAGTCTTAATTGTTTGGAACATTTATATATTTAGTTACAGTTTTCCCCTTGTATCTTTCACTGATAAATAATTCAATATTCTACATTTTTAGCTCTGTAGCTGGACCCTTTTATGTCTCTTAAATTATTTGTATTTTTCCAGTTAAAGCAAATTTAAGCAGATTAATATAATTGTTATCTATAGGTATCTTCCATTTTGTTGGCTTTAAAATGCTCTTGATATTTAGAGTATAATATGCTGAAACAGGTTTAGCATTCAACTTTTCCAATATAATCAATTATTTATACTTAATCTTTTTGTAAACGATGTTAAAACCTTGGCAAAATGCATTAATAAAATAGGTTTGAGTACAATAATGGTCTCTCTGGTATTTGAAAGATGTGAATAACCATAGTCATTTTCTGGTAAAACATAGGGAACAAAAAAGAAACAGAAATGTATTAAGTGTAGTGTTCACATATGAAAGTGTGCCATAAAAAAAAAAACTATCCATTAACCAATACAAGTCAAATATTGAACCTACACTTCCAAATCGAATAATCTAATCAGACGCCTTAACTACTCGGGTGCGATTGCACAGGATTCTGAAATGAGGTTTAAACCATCACAATTATCTCGGGTGAAACACTGCAAACAGAAATTTAAGTTTTTCGCCTCTTTTGTAAAATTAACTACTCATAAGCAGGCAATCGCTGGGTAAAAATGCAATGATAAAAAAAAAACTTCGCAGTCGGTAGGACTCGAACCTACGCTCCCAGAGGGAATCTGATTTCTAGTCAGACGCCTTAACCACTCGGCCACGACTGCCACGCATGATAATAGTAATTAAACACAATCACAAATTCCAGTATAAGGTGAAACGCTACAATAGCAAAGTAAAGATTACTTGAGGAAATTAAGTCACTATAACTAATAGGAGCCTTGGTTATTAAACGATTGCGCCGTTAGTTTACTTTTTCGGCTTAGACTCTCAACGCAAGGAAACAATGGGAAACACTTTTGGGCAATCGGTTAGACTGGAACCTACGCTTTCGGAGCGAATTTGTATTCAGAAGTTCACTCCGCCACTACTACGTAATAACACGTATTATCTCTTGAATGTACCTATTGCAATTATAACCTTGTTGAAAGGAATACTTTATATTTTTGACAAATAAAAGGGCAAAATTACCAGCCACAAAATAACCTCCCTTATGGAATGTGTACAAAAGTAAATTCTCCCCTAGCATTCTTATTAAATTTGAGGTGTTTCTGAGGAACAGGGCACCACCCTCCACGACCGCCCCAAAAGTAGAATGATGCATGATTCTGCATATTACCTTCGTGTAGCATAATGCTAATATTAGTTGTATATATTGCTGAAGTAGATCCAGCAAGAATGTTCTAAGTATATAAAACATTTATATTTTTCTACAAAGCTAAAGCAAATAAAGAATATATCATAATGTGGAAAAATCAACAAACACTTAAAACTAATATAAATATTTTTTTTTTGTGTAAATATTGATAATAAGCTAATTCATATTGATAACGTACAACCCAAGCTGAAGAGATGCAATTGTCACAAATTGTTCATTTTTAACTGTTTATTTTTCTCTATTTATCTCACACTTTGATTACGGTGCTATGATTTGGGTATTGTTTTGAGACATAGTTTACACCATGTATTCTCACTACATAAAAGAGTAGTTAGAATCATTGGTAATCTCAAACCTGGAGGCATGTGCAGGCAGATCATTCATAGATTAAGAATTATGACTCTTGCAAGAATATATATTTGTTTCATGTAATAATGTCTGTTATGGCCAATAAATCCTTGCATGTAGTTAAGGATGAGACTGTAGAAAACTATTTTACTAGAACAGGAGCAAATCATTTTTACATTCATATAGAAGAAGGAGCATTTGGTAATAAAAATATAGATTAATGTTGCTCACATATATTAAGGAATAAGAATCATAACTAGCTTAATTAAGGGAATTTCCCATCTAACACAATAGACTTTTTGTAAATTTATTGACATATGCAAGACATAATTGATTATTGTAAATCTTTTACATGTTTGTACCTATTCTATTGACTGTTTACTTGTTTTTTTTTTCTTTCCATCATTAATTAACAGGTTTAGGTTTAATATAATATTCATATTTCTGATAAATTGTTGTATATAATTCGTAGTCATGCCATAACTGTTGTTATGCACTAATTGTCTTTAATGTATTTAACTTGTATATATTTTTATAAATTGATGAAACCAAGAAACTATGTAAAAATTCATGTGGTGAATAAATTATACATTACATTGTAGCTTAACAACCCAAAATTTTCAATATTGGAGTTGGTTTTCACCTTTCTTCTATTCAAGCATTTTATCTATATCCTAATAAATATAATCAATAATATAATATTTAAATATTGTACTTATGAAGCTGTTGACAATGGAGTGGTAATATATATCCTAAACTTAGGTATTCATTTTTTACATTAAACTCCACTTACTTACATAAAAATTAGACATGTTTTGGGAGAATCTCTCCCATCTTCAGTTGCTCACTGAACTGCTGTTACTCGAAAATCTCAATAAATATAATATTTATTCCGATTAATGTCCTATGCTGTTTAGAAAAAGATGTTAATTGATATTATTGTATGATTTAGCTGAACTAAACACTCTTAATGCTTCACTTACTTGTCATAATATATAGAACCGGTTTTGAAAGCATTTCATTTTCAAACCAGTTCTATATATTATGACAAGTACATGAAGCATTAAGAGTGTTTATTTCAACTAAATCATACAATAATGATTGGCTTCACTGTGGAAGTTCCAATTAACATTTTAAAGATGTTAATATTTATGAATCAGTCTTGCAGTATATGCAAATATAGAATCAAACATCGTATCAAAGCTATCATCAGAAATTTTAATCACACAGGTTGACCAAGTGGTAAATTTGCACCCTCTTTATTTGCAGATACTTACAGCATGCTGCAACCAATGGCACAACCAACTTTCATGGAGCTAACTTATGGATATTTGCAAACTAATTCATTTAGATAAATCGGTGGCTTGGTTCTGAAAGAGCCAAAATAAAAGAGTTTAATTTTGAAATAAATGACTTTGAAGTTTAACTCATAATTTGAAACCATTTTGATAATGGAGTTCTGATTTCATGTTCCTGATTTTTTACAGCAACAAAAATATTTAGGCATATGTATTGTCTCATGATCATGATTTCAACACTGAATCTTTTCTGCATTATACAATAAATGGGACATTGATCCTTATAAAAATATGATACCTATGAATATAATTCACTTCAGACATTGGTGATTTTTGTAATAAATAATAAAAACTTGGTAATTGAATAGTAAGTTTTGTTTTATATTATAAAGATGCCCATCGGATGGAGACTGATATGGTCTAAAAAAGAAATATAAAGAATAAAAGTGGTTAATATGCCTGTAAGTCACTGTGTAGTCATTCTGATTTAAATATGACTTACACAAAAAAATAATTGTAATATTTCTTCACCCAAAAACCTTAGCTTCTTTAATAGCTAACAAGCAGCATTTAGCACAGTTTAAGAGGCAGGGCTTTAAAGTTCAGAGCCTTTGTTGCTAGGATATTATTGGGGGGATGTGAAGTATATAATTCAATGCTAACAGTAAACAACATTTTATAAAATATCTTCATCTGATGCTAAATCTTCCTTTTGTGGATCTGCTTGAAGTGTCTATGAACTGTTTTCATGAATGAAAAGCAGTAGTTATTTTAAATATTTTACATTTTGTGTTGAAAGGGGAAGTGGTGTGTTAGCAATTAGTTTCTGTTTAGGAAAAGAATGCTGTATCATTTTCATCCTTCTGAGGTCTAAATATCACAAAAGTTTCTTTCTCGAATATGAATGTTTGTAGAGCCCCTATCCTAGAAAACTAGTTGATATTTCACAATTTAATTCTTTGCCAAACTACAGTCTCATCCATTGTGTGTTACCTTTGAAAAACATAACTAACATTTAGTAATACCTTGAAATTTAAGAGCTGTCTCTGTTCTAGTTCATTAACTGAAGTAGCTGACATTGTTCTTTGCACCGTGTATTAAATATGCCTAATCTCTTGGCAGCTCAATTTGAACACTTGTGTTTATTTTTCCTCCCCTTTTCTCTATAGCTACATGAATAGTGTCTGTCTCTAAATGAGTATGTTTAGCTTTGAAAAAGTTGTGATTGGTTTTTATATCTATTTGAGTTCTCCCATAACAGTCAGCAGTATCACAATCACATACATATTTCTGCTCTGAAAGGAATTGCTGAATGTTTTCACCTTTTTAAAATTATTAGAAAATTGTTCAAAGCATTTATAAAGGCATTAAGAAATGTCTCGTCTTCCTTGGTTGAATCTTTTCATTCCATAAAAAAACAAAACAGCAAATGACTGTAATCTCAAAAATAGTTCATAATTGTCTTTTGTAGAATGCTAAAGCAAATTGTAATCCTGGAGTAGGCAAACATCTTTGTAAATCAAAAACAATAGTTGCAATACTTTATTTTTCTTATTTTCTTGTGTTGATATTTCTTTTCCCTGTAACCAGATTCTGTTAAGTTCATATGCACTTCTCTTTCTGTTTGTATTTTAAGTCTTTCATTTTCGTTTATAGTTGTTTTCAACATCATTATATATTTATAACATTTCCCTTGTGTCATTTTTTTGGTTTCTTAAAGATAAATTAAATTCTCCCACCAAGAACTTATTGGTACCTTATTTTTATTTCATCATACCCTTTATTGAGCCTATAATCTTCAACCCATTTAGATCTCTCATCAAATATTTTTTTTTGGGTGTGAGAGCTTGGGTAATGGCTTTCATAAGCTGGAAATATACTAATGTGGTTCTACATTAATTTCCTGTTTTCTTCTGATACCATTGCAAGTTGTTATGTAACCATTTACAACTTTTTCAAAAATATTTGAAACAATGGATGGATTAACAGTCTTAGAAATAACTTATAGAATAATGGGTTGGGAGAAAATGGAAGAGAAAAAATTATGAAAATTGAATTCTGAAAAATAGCAAAAAGATTTGATATTGAAATACAAAAATTATTCAATCAGATAGCAGGAAAATAATCTCTAGTATTTATAATTCATTAAAAATACTTGGGAAATGGAGACATATATTAACAAAGTAAATAAGGAATAAAGAGAGAGTATAGCATGAGTAAGAGCATGTCTATGGAGACTGAAAGGACTAAAAATAATATTCCATAGAATCAATGTTCCATTTGTGGCGAAAACAAAGATGTTTAATATATAAAATTTGAATCTAAAGGAAATGAACTTTGGAGAAAGGAGCTTATAAATTGGAAATGGTTCAAATTAAATAAGAAAATTTATAAATGAAATGTTTAGTAATGATAGTAGATAGACATTAGTTAAGTAATGTAAAAAGTGGCATTGAACTGTAAGAAAAGAAGCATAAACATAGATTTATGGTAATTTCTGTATTTTATTTTCTTTTCAAGAGGTAATCACAATTTGTATACAGAAGGTATTACCTTATACAAATATATTTGAATATGACTGGCTAACAGCCTGGGCAGAATGCCAAGTTAATTTTAAAAAAGAGCTATCTGAAGTGGTGGCTGAACCTTTATCTTTTGAAATTCTAATAGGAAACATTGACAATTCAAAGATACAGGTTAACAAGTGTTAGCCACAGGTACCCTATTTTATTTTATTTTGTTTTGCTTTAAGAATTGGAATAAGAATAATTATGATCAGTTTATAATTTATTAAAAATTATTGTAATATATTAATTGTATTTGTGAGGGGTCCCTTCTAAGAATGGCCTGAGCCAGATCGGTGGAGGCCTAAATTATTTTAGTATTTAAAAAATACTAAATAATTTAACTACATAATATGAATTCTGACTAACCTGTACATTAATTTAGTTTCTAAATAATTTAGCACAGAATTATCCAAGGATCTGTCATATTTAATCCCCCAGTTATTGACATGTTTAGATTTCCATGTCTACATTAACTTTACAACTCTTATTGCTTAATTTAAACTTTCTTCCTATTCATTTTTCTTTTTCTTAACCTTCTAAGTAAATTTTTCTTCCATTCTTTCTAAATACATTTCCCATTCTTTTACTTCTTTCTAATCCATGATCTGCTAACATTTTTATTCCTATATATCCTTATCCTTTTTTTGTCATATTTCTCAGTTTTGTTCCCATATTTCCTCTCTTGATCTTTAACTGTGCTTGCATTCCACAAACTAATGAAACATTCCTCCCATTAAACTATACATAATATGTTCTTTTACATTAATGCCCCTTATAGCCTTTCAAAAACAATTCAGCTAATCTCATCCAAGCAAAGCACTATGTTTCTTGCCTTACCCAACAGTTCACGTTTGAGTTGTTTAACAGCTGATAATGTGGACGATAGTTCCACGAAACATATGTCCTGAGTAAGTCTCATTTAAGTAAAATCATAAAGAGTGTTTTAAACATCTAACTCAATTCCAATCTCTTTTACCCATTTTCCCCCAATCTCTCCCCTCAGCTATTTACTCTCCTCTCTTCTCTTTGATATTTCATAAATTTTTTTATTTATATATATTATAATCTAATCTCAAATTCCTAAATCAATACTTCATAGCTCTTTCCATAGTAATTCCCATTCCCCAAGTCATACCATTTGATGAAGCTATAGGCAATCCAAACACTTGATTACAGCTCATCCTTTGGATTAAGTCTATCTTGAATTCAGCCGTTGTTAAGCCCCACATTTCATCTCTATATAGCATTTTAAATTTTAAAATTGCTTCATTCAACCATTTATTTCTGAACTTTGTATAAGCATACTCTAATTGCTTTCATGACTTTTCCTTTTATCATCATATGCTTACTATGTGCTTCTCTGTTTCCACAATTACTTACTTACAATCTTACTCTTAAACAGTCAAATTTCTTCACCACCTCTAACTTACTCTGTATTTAGAAACCATCTTTCCATTTTCCTCAATTTTCTATCCCTTTTGACTTTTTGGTACGCCATTCATTGCAAAAAGAACTAATTTTTTTATATTCACAAAGAACCAGTAATCACATTTGTAATGAAGTATTAATTTACAGAAATTCCAAAAAAATCAAGACCATTAGAAAAATCAAGATCTCGACCTGGATATGCAAATGTTAACATGAAAATGTTAATATGTAAATTAGAAAGCTTTATTTTAACTGGTAGAGTTAAGGCCAAAAAGCCTTCTCTTCCACTACTCTAACTAATCCTAACTAATACAATGAATGATACAAGATATGTAGATAAGCATTTAAACTATGACATCTACACTGTTGAGCTTAATTTAATACTGAATAACTAATACACATAATACAATATATGCCTCCCTCAAATGAGATCTAGAAAAAGCTGCAGTTTGTTATTCTGTAGTTATCAAAAATTAATTAAACTCCCTCTCAGAACTTCAGGATTAAACAATTTTACAGTTCATCTAAAATCCCAGGGGAGCTTATCCCAGTGAACATCATAGCAAGCAGAAGGTCTATAAGCCCAACCTCTTGTCCACAGGATAGTTTATGATGGTTTACACTTCAAAATAAGCAACATTGCAAAATATCCCTTTTTCTCCTCCTCAGTCCAGGCAACAGCAAATGTTTTTATAAATTGTGGCAACAATGCATTCCCAAGAATCCATGTATGTGCTGCTTATGATTTTTATTAGCTACAATACAAAGCTTGCCAGCTGGGGATTGAATAAACATGTAACTATAGTGACCCAATGAGCTATAAACCAACTTTTAGTGTTTTGCCTATAGACAAGTGGCACTTGTTGCCATCTGCAGGTATTACAGAATGACATAACAATACAAAGTTTCCTTAACTATTTCAAAAGGTTTTTAATTACCAACTTTATGATGAGTTGTTGATTTGTTTTATTTATGGATGCTCTTTAACATCTTAGGTCATCAGCATTCCATTCAATTTAGGATGTGAAATGGCTGACAAATTTTGCTCAGAGGCCTCTTCTTTCAGGATTGAGGTTCTTTTTTGTGCATAAACATACGACATATTTACTTACCTTCCGAAGGAAGCCATACTTAGGATTTTTAAGCCTGAAAAAATCCATCAATCCTGGCCGGTTTGAACCTGCAATCTTGGGTTTAGGCGGCAAGTATGGTTACCACTACACCACCAGGGAGACTTTATGAATGAAGGTGCTGAAAATGACCACCGTCATTCTCCATACATTTTTGGCATCTCTTTAAAAAATTATCCATCATTTGTTAATAGTTCACTTTGAATAATGCTGACTATTTCCTGATGGATATTTTGTTTCAATTCTTCCAGTATAAGTGGTTTGTCTTGTATATAATATGGTATTTTTTTAACTTACCCCAGAAATAAAAATTGCAAGGGACTAGGTTGGGGGATCAAGGGGACCACAAATCCTTACTAATACTTTGTCCTTCTGATATGGGTATTATTTCACTATGCATGCAGTATACAACTATTATTTCACTGATATTGTTAAGTGGAATTTTTATGTGCTTGCTAATGATTGGCATTAACATTTTACTTTGTTTTGGAGTGTTAGCTAACTTCTGCATAATGATTTAATTGTGTTTCCTTTTGGAACTGTTATGTTTAGATGCTTTAAATTTCTTTGTGATGCATTTTTCATATGTACAGATACATTAAGGCATTATATATTATTATATTCTATTTAATTATGTACTCTTTGTTACCTTAATTTTATTCCAATGCAGTTTAAATATTTATTGCTCATGGAAATATTTTAATTCTTTATTATTTGTTATTGTGCTTATTGCATTTTGTTAAGTTGCAAGGTACTACTGTGTTAATTACATTCAATATCAATACATTTATTAGCCTTGTATTAATATTTAATGCTATTTAATATGAAACAATTCTCCCTTATCTTGTGTGCATATTAATAACATTTATGATTTTTAGAGCTTTTACTTTAGCAAACTTCCTTCATTTTCCTTAATCTGCTTCATGTTAATTGGAGGGAACCTTATTTAAATGGACTACACATTTTATTCAATGCAAGGATTTGAAGTACACAGAAATCAATAAAATAAGCATTATGCAAAAAAAGGCTTTATTGTATAATTGTTCACTGAAAACAAAGCTCAATCACATGCAATTAAAAAAAATTAACATGAGCTGTACAATTTCCTATAAAAAAATATAGTATGAACTGAGATGATGGGCATGGAATGATTATACACCAAGCTCCTTTTTGGAGATTTCAACCATTTTCATCAGTTCTGCAATTTCGCTGGTCCTAAAAAAGGAAGAAAAAATTATAATTATATAATGTAGATGATTAGATAGGCAAAACAAATTGTCACTCTATAATCTGCAATGGATTCAATAAATAATTCATAGTATTTACAGCCTTTTGTTTGAATACTGATACTCTTACACTAACTGTGCTACATATGTGGTTCTTTTATTGTTGGAATGTATATTAAAATACTTTATAGTTATTCTAAAAGCTTTACAATGTTTTGTAAAAATAGTATATATTTGTACGGCTTGTATCATACATTTTATAGTCACAAGCTATATTTGAACAGACTTTGATACTAACAGTCTCATAAGTTATACACCAAAATTCTGAGATATAAAATATTTACTATTTGTTACACATGATTAATTCCACATTCCACATGATAGCATATACAGCTTCACTTTATGGAAATGCTCAGTTTTGATTCAATTTTAGACAAAATGTTATTAAGGTTTGTTACAAGTTCAGGTTTCTGTAACAATGGTATCTAGCTGCTTACAAGAAAGGAAAATTAAGAGCTCATAACCACGCATGTTTTAACAATTTTGGAAATCATGACTTAATACTAAATGTTTTCCAAATTGAAAAAATAAAGAAAATAAAACTAAGAGAAATAATTAAACATATTTGGAAAGGGGAGTCCAATTTTTGTCTGGCCTTTGGTACTCACATATGTGCCACACTTGTTTTGATTGTTTTCATGTGAGTTTGCCCTAGATATAGTTCTCTTTTTTTCTGTTGTGATACCCACTGCTCCATCTGCAATAAAATAATATTATTCATTTTATAAAGAAATTAAAGTATTGTTCTAATTACATTAGGTGGATGAAAAGAAAACATGGAATATAATTATGGAGTTTTGTAATAACAAGCA
Organism: Metallyticus violacea; assembly: GCA_030762175.1. Lineage (NCBI taxonomy): Eukaryota > Metazoa > Arthropoda > Insecta > Mantodea > Metallyticidae > Metallyticus > Metallyticus violacea. The sequence continues at coordinate 46,417,444 of CM060839.1, forward strand.
AAGTTCCTTTTTCTTAAATTTTGTACTTACGAAGCTGTTGACAATGGAGTGGCAATATATTCCTTTTTCTTAATTTAATGACTTGCATTTTGACTTGAAATAAAATTGATTCCAATGCCAGTAATGAAAATGAGTTCCTCAATGTCATTTACCTGATTTTTATGGTAGTTTTGTTTGGCTTTCACTTGCTCCAGAGACTGTTTAAACTCTTTGAGATTTTCTTGCACTTGTTTTAGGTCAGCAGATAGCTTCTTTTCTGCTGAGGACACCACTGGTTGCTGCTGACTTATCAATCGAAGAATATTTTCTGCCCTTTAAAAACATAATAATTTTCTGCATAAAAACAAAAAAAGAATTATATACATGGAAGCATGCCTACACCCTAATAAATTACCTTTTGGTCAACTCCTCTTGTTTATCCTTAGTGTCCTCATACTTTTCAGCCAATTGCTCTGCATTCTGTTGAAGCTTTGCTTTCTCCTGTTCCATGTGCCCTAATTCTTTCAACTGGTGTTGTTTCAGAGTTTGTAATGTTCGTACCCTGGAGAAGAATCAGAAAAAACATTCTGAATTATGAAACATGTTGGCAGAAAAATCAGAAGAATAGAAAAATTCTTTTCTAAGCACACATACATAAAGAGGTTTGGAAGGGGACCAAACATTTGATCATTTCATATACTGTCATATGTACAATACTGAGAGGAAGGTACTAATTTGATAAATATCAACCCTTAATGTAACCAACATATTTATGTCACATTTATGAAGTAAAATGTTTTTATGTTAGATAGGCTAGGTACAGTTAAGAACATAAATATATTTTAGCTTGTATAGCTTATTAGAATGTAAACATGTAGCAAAAAATATATATAAGAAAGACAAGCTTAAGATGTGTATAATATATAGTAAAAAATATAATTTATTAGAAGGAATGCTGCGTTGCTAAAATATTAGTAGAGTTACAAGTCAGGAATAACAATAATGATATGAGCTCTGTTAAATTTTCAGATGTCAGAATAAATACTCTAATTCATCATATACCCAGAATTTGTAAACAAGTACTTTTTAATATACTTAGCATACCATTGTAATTAGAGCAATATAGAAAAAAATTTAGAAAATTGTTAAAATTATATATATATATAAGTCAAAACATGTAATATTAAATATGTGGGCAGCATCTTGGTCAAATGGTTAGAATGTTTGCCTTGCTTTCACCAAGGTGACATGGGTTCAATCCCTGCAGTCACAAGTGGGATTTGTGATGGATGAAGCTGCATCTGGGCAGTTTTTCTCTGGGTCCTGCCATTCATTCTCCCATTGCTCCATCACTATATCACTCCCATGTTCACATTAATTTATCAGTATAATGTATCCCACCAAAAGTTGATGTTTGACTGGTTTTTTTTTTTTTTGAGTTGTGTTTAACGCCCGTTTTTACTACTGAGGCACCACAGGCGGTGGACACTGATGATACATGAAATGAAATGATATATTGGGAAAGGATTTTTTTTTTTTAAGGAAGGAAGCGTTCCAGGCCTAAGTTTAGGTACTTCCCCGGCATTTGCCAGTTATGAAGACTGAGGAAAACCTGGAAAAAACCCCAGTGAGGGAGGACGGTCCTGGCGGGATTCGAACCGCAGACCTCCCGCTCACGAGTCCATGCCTTAACGACCTCGGCCACCCGTGGCGGTGTTTGACTGGTTTCTAAAATAAATGATTCATTTATGTGCACTCTTCAAGAACTTTGGAATTCCATCTATGCTATTTCCAATGGATTATGCTACTGCACCCTACCATCTGTGTATGGAACTCCAATGCCTGGTCCAAGAGAGTTGGCACTGGAACTCACTCACTCATATTACACAATGTAATAGAGCATGTTGAAATATAAGAAAACAATAATTAACACGCATAATGAGCACACATACACACACTCGGTTTGTTTTACAGCAATGACAAGAAGAAAGTTACTAGCCAAAAACTCTGCTTTTTAGTCACTTATCCATTAGCATAATTTCTCTTTGCATGGTAACAATGTCCCTTAGTGGTTAGACCATTGCCCTCCATTGATGTGGTTCAGGATTAATCCCAGTGGCCATAAGTGAAATATTTATTGGATAAAACAGCATCTGGGCAGTCCCCTCCAAATGTTCTGATTTCCTCTGCCATTCATTTCGCCTGTAACTCTCATTCCCATGCAATATGACAATATGATAAAACCAAATTCTTAACTGAAATTTGACCAACATTACCCTCTGTTACCCATGTATGGAATTCCAATCCCTGAGTGATAAGTGAGTTGGCATTAGCAAGTAACACAATTCTCTTTGCTATGACTTGTGTCTTATGTTAATATAAATCAGTGATCGTAATAAAAATAAATGACGGTTTAGGAATATTGTCTGTTTTATGCATGAAGCTACTTGAGAATACCATTCATGAAGAATTGCTCCTTATATTAAACAGGCACCAAAAATAAAAAAGAAAAAAAATATTATAGGTACATAATAGGCTTATACCTTCTTTCTATTTCTTCTCGAACACGATCATGCCTTTGGAAGTACTCTTCTCTAAACAGCTGTGTTGTCCTGTTCACCAACTGTATGCATTAAAAATATATTTAAACATTTGAAACACAATACAAATTCTCTTAAAAACATTTCAAACATAATTTGAAAGGGCAATAGTCTTGTATGTATTGTTATTTTGCATAGAATGTTTTAAGCTATAGTAAAAATTCCTTAGTTATATATTAGACAAAACATATTATTACATATGTGAAAAACAGTGCTATAAATTTTATAATAAAATGATACATTCACATAATACGTGTAATAAAAGCAAGATGCTCATTTAGAAAAACCCTTTAAATAGCATAAAATAATATACATTTTTACCTGCATATTTAAAGAACTTAAAATCTGTAACTAAATTCTAGGTAGAAATACAACAATTTCTACTCTACCAATAGTTTTGCCTTGAGTTTTATACAGGCTGATTTTTTGTGCATTACAATTATAATAAAACATTTTAAAAGACTATTAGAATTATTGAAACAGTATACTATTAAATATGGGAATTTTTGCTGCATTAAAAATTTGAATAAAACATTTTCAAAGACTATTAGATAATTAATGAAACAGTATATTAATGACAAACACAAACATATTAAATATGGGAAAACTTGTTCACATTTTAATATCAAGCAATATTACATTTGAAGAAACAATGCTGTTATGCAGACACTTCTCAGCAGCAATCATCACTCATTTCATTAGAGTAAGATGATGTTGAATGGCAGGCTATTTGAGTCTCATGTGAATTCATGAAGTAGTGCTTTATTTCATTTTTTGTTAAGTGAATGTAAAGAAAATACAACATTATACAAAGCTTACATTCTAAGCATTTTTCTCTGTGATTATTGAGAGAAAAAAATGAAATTAAAAAACTGGATAAACCAACTCAGAGTATTACTTTGAGTTAAACTATGATTTTAAAACATGAAAAAAATACAATCTTTTTTGTAGACAGACTTCATTCTGCAATTACTAGACATAAAATCAAACGCCATTGACAAGTGTGTTGCTATGAAAACCATGAGAATGGATTTTTTTGTTTAAATAGGTGCATTACTACAATGTTTTTATTAAGTTTTCTCTCCCTCTCTGATGTGTGTGTTCAGTAACGTGTATAAACATTAATTATAGCTATTAAGAATCTAGAAATTTTTTATATATATTTAACAGTAGCAGTAGTAAAGTTTTGCACTCAGGTTTTATGCTGCTGTGGGCCGCTGCTTTTGCACTTGCTAATTTGTGATGTGTTATTACACCATTAATTGCAAATTAATTGATATCATTGTATGATTCAGTTGAACTACACACTCTTAAAGCTTCACTTACTTTTCATAAATGTATGGAACCGGTTTCGAGAACATTTAGTTTCCATCTTCAGCCAGGCTAAAGTTCAACTCAAATTTGCAAATGTTTAGCATTTATTAATATCTGACATGAATCACTATGGATAAGAATGCCATATATATATAGTAAAAAATATGTAATAACCTTTAGAATAAATAGCATGGTAAAAGACAGAGCAACAAAGACTCAGAATAAGATGAATCAACTATGATGTTTTCAATACAATCCCAAATTTCAATTTTAATACACTTACCTCCATGCATTCTTGTGGTGATGGGTCTGAATTTGGTCCAAGTTTAAGAATTGGTTGCGAGATACTGTGCTTCAGGAACTTCTTTATAACCATGTCAAAGGGTTCCTTCAGTAACTGTAAAAGACAGGCATTAAATTAATTACACTAAACATTTGTTAGCTGAAATTCCAGTCAGTTTCAATTTTACATATGTCTGGACTTGTGTAAGTTGAATCACATACCATTCACATCCACTTTCTGGACATTAATATAGTTTCTGAAAAAAAAAACAAGCCTTTTAATTTAAATGCAATCACCCAATTAGAGCAACCATGAAGGAGAAAATGTTAGCATTACGTACATGGATATAATCCCACTACTGGAGAAAGAGAAAACATCTAAGTAGTTCACCCTGTCTTTGAAGAGAATATATGTGATATTCATTATTTCCTAATTTATTAATCTTAATGTTAGTGATATACTAAGGATAGTGGCATTGTCTGTTTGGAATAAATTTAAAACAATTTCAGTAATTTAGCATAAAATAATATTTTGCACAATGTCTGTTTATCCTCATCAATTTAATATGAAATTTTCTGACTTTATAATATTTTATTTATGTATGCATTAGACAATGCAAAATGGTAACTGCCAAACAGCTTCTGTAACAGTATTTACTTTAAAGGAACTGTAATCATAGGACCTGTAAGCCATCTTAAGAGGACAATATTTCACATATGTTCTACTAAATTGTTTAGTAGTAAATCTCAATGCTTCTACACTTATAAGATATGAAATGCCATTTTTTATTATTATTATTATTATTATTATTATTATTATTATTATTATTATTATTATAGTATTATATGACATAAGGAATCCTAGAAGATTTATTTATTATCCCTTTAAGTATGATAAATAAAATGGTGTAAAATTGTTCTTCTTTCTTGAACAATTTCAGAAAAAGAACTTACATTTTGTGTTAAATTTTATTTATGTCCGTTTTCATAAAACTATTTTAAAACATTCTACAATATTATATGTAGCAGCTTAGAATAGGCTATTTATTATCAAATTTTAGTATTAGAATAGTCATAAATTTCACAGTGTGTGATTAATTGTTTAAAATGGAATTTGTAAAGTGTGAAAAGTGATAACATTGTAGCCAAAAGTACTTGATCAAAACAATCCACAATCTAGAAAAACATCATTCCTTTTATTCATTTTAATCTTTTCCTAATAACCATGTATGCTTAGTGGTTTGTGTTGTAAATTATTATGTACAATATGAAAAATTCAATTTTTCCCCAATCTCTTTATTTTTAATGTTGCTAACAAATTTTGCATATGAGCACTTTTTCACTATTTGTGTAATTTTCACATAAAAGGAAAGTATAATATTAGGATGAGTACATGGCTTAAGACAATGAAATAATTCATATCATATTCTATTCTATTCATATTATTTTTGGTGTTATTTTTTTGTTGTTTTATTTGTTCTCTTGTTATTGGCTCTTTCAATTGAATATGTCCAGTTTTTAAAAGAGCCTAAAGAAAACATTGACTCATTTGTTCCTTTCTATGCCAACTTCATGTTAATGAATTGCAAGAGTAAATCTTCTCTGTTGCAAATTATTGTATTTTATTTTCTCAAAAGGTGGATCTAACTTAGTAAATATTAGCAAGCATAAAGTCAAAACATCAAGCAATTAGCATCTGTGGAGTTGTATCAAAATAACTATGAAATAAAATAGAATTTGCAATTTGGATATTAATCTGTTATGCTATTTACAAAGTCAAAAGGCATAAGCCCTGACCGTAATTGAGATTGCAATTTGGACATTTATCTGTTGCATTCTTTTCTAATCTCCACTCTGTCCTAGGGATTAACATCCAAATTGCAAATTCAATTCTATTTTGTAGTTATAATAAATATTAGTTGTATCAAGAAAATTATTTGAAAATTTTTATTTTTGATAAATCAATTCTATTTCGTAGTTATAGTAAATATTAGTTGTATCAAGAAAATTATTTGACAAATTTTATTTGTGATAAAGTGATCTATAACGTGTGTGAATTAATGTATTAAGTTTCCTTCCATCTGTATGGTAAATAGTTCATCAATAATGATAACATACATTTTTTTAAGTGATGTATTAACAGGAACAAGTGTCACAGATATATTACAGTGGAATGGGATAGGATCATATTCAATTTATAGGGCATTACAAATCAGAAAATAATGTGGTATGCTCCATAATGAAGAAAAATTATGTTTGTAGCGTAGATGTGATTCCTGTGAAGTAAAATTTCCTTAATTAAGGTCATTGTATGATTCCAATTATTTGAGTCAATAATAGTGTGTAGTTTGATTCAATCATCAATGATCTTAATCATATGATTAGCTTCATTGTATAAATTCCAATTAGCATTTCAAATAAAAAAATATTTCTTTATAAGACATATGCAAAAGATAATTTAATATAATTAAAAATGCCTTGTGTGTTAGATCATAAACTGTACCACAACAAATAACAAGAAACTTAGAGAAAATAACTTTATTTGCAAAACTTAAAAAATTAACACACACAATATGTTGTCAACTTTTTACTTTTGTGTTTATAAAATGAAACAACTTTTTCTATATTATCAAGAACAATTTAAAAGCTGAATAGCAAATTCATAGTGCCTAGTGCTTTATACCAAGAAGGAAGAAAAAAAAATCAGCTTTACAGTCAGTGGCATCGTAAATCACAGCCAACAATAACTAATATGAAGACAAAATGTCAACACTTATCACGTTTTGTACATTCTTTTTAACTGTCAATGTCTTATGTACATTACGAGAGATTAAACATTTGCTTCTTCAAATTTCCCACCATTTTAATCTGTATATATAGATAGAAAGTTTTGAAAATTTGTACTTAGAAGAGAAAGTTTTGTGTCATTTGTTGGTTCTATTACATTTGTCAGAATCAATATAACTAAAAAAAATATCTGCACATAGCATGAAGAATACATGTGGGGGATGCATAAAGGGCAGATATTTTGGGCTCAAATGTTGTTACTTTATATTCCATATACCATTGCTATTATATGTAAACATCTTGTTTAATGTATATTGAATATTACATGTTCATATAAATATTATTATATAACATATTTGGATATAAATTTAACTGCTATATATCTGATTTCTAGGAATAAAGGAGTGCAATGCTGACAACAGGGATAACTGTATATTCGAAAAGTTCTCAGAATAGCACAAGCAGTTTCAGTGTGCAGCTCAACAAAATGTTTTCACACATGGACTGTTGTGAGATATCGTGTCAGTCGTTGAAGTATGCTTCAAAAAGATATAAATGCTATTGCAAACTTGACATTAAAATATACGTATAATAAATGCCATAAAAATTACATGATTACAATGGAAATTCATATAGATAACAAAGCATTTTAAGGACCTTATCTTTAATATTTGACTTTTCCTGGTAGATTATAATCTTTCTGATAAATTGGCAAGAATATTGCTAAAAAGTCTAACTTAAGTAAAGAAAATAAATTTCTTCTTTCTAAGTATAAGGTAAAAGTGGAATGAAAAAAGTTGGAGCAAATCTTAAAACATGTCAGCCTATATGGTGAGGATAAATGAGTTAATCATCTGCTGACTTAGCATCATATATGAAACCATATTGCTTTGGAGACCAATTTGGATCTAGCTGTGAAGAAGCAATTGGCTCTTTCCAATCATGCCTGGTTCAGAGCAGAGTTTCCAAGGTTTTAATGGAGAATTCAGAACACAAACTCAGTTTTGCATAGGAGATGAATGGGGAATAAATCAAGTCTTTATGAGAATTAAGAGGAAAGGAGATGAAATAAACATAAGGGGGATGTGGGAGGGGGGGGCACTGAACAATTAAACTTTTTACTACATAAATGCTACTCCACAGCATTCAGATCTGAAATTGGACCTGCAGTCATAGCTATACTAGGTTCTAGCTACTGTTATTTGTATGTACAGTCCAATATCTTATTTGTATGATTTCAATACTAAAATTTACTAAATATTCTTTCTTATCAATTCCACATTTTCTGATTCAGATCCATATGGTTTGTTATTTATTCTGAATAATGGACGAGTTCCTTGATGAAAAACAGATTGATATATAATGAAAAACTAAGGGAATCAGTGGAAAATTATTTTGCATGCATTGGCTAATTAAGGATTCTCTGTTGATATAATTAACTTGAGGCATCATAGGTCAAAATGCATTTACTTATTCTAAGAAATGTATATTGACTAAGAATTTTGACCAAAACATTTATATATATATTATATGCAGAATGTAAGGAAATTTGGTGCCATAAATAAAGATGGTAATAGAGTTTAATAAGAGGAACAAAAAAGTCTCAATACTTTTATCTATATCTCTTAAGAGTTTTTGAGAAACTTAAATATTTTATCTGGAAACATACAGTAACACTGCCTGATGTTCTATTGTCATTCTCTCTTCTCCTTTTTTCAGTCATAACTCAGTTTGGGAACAAATTTGACCATGATCAGCATCTAGAGCTATGTGTGTAAAAGTCATCTGTCTTAGTGAAGGGAGAGGCAGACAGCATTGTATTAATTGCATGAACATGAGTTTACCCTACATGCTTTGCATAATCTTTCATGTCTATACACAATTTAATGTAACATAAATTCAATATTTTCAGGTTTTCTCTCTTTACAAATTATAGTTAATAATACTATTCTTATTTAAATTATACTTAGGAAGTTATAGACAATGTAGTGGTAATATATTCTATTAGAATATATTAAAAATGTTCACACTAACTTCACTTTCTCATACAACCTTAGGAGCAATTGAATTTGTTGCAATGAGTTGGATGATTTGTGAACATTAATAAGATATTCAAAAAACATGGCATAAATTTAGCCTCAAAGAACAAATATAGTATAAAAAATGCACTAGGTTCCACAGTAAAAGACACTAAATCAACAGAACAAAAATCAGGAATTTACAAAATTAAATGCATAGATTATAATCAAAAATACATTTGAAAAACAAAGAGAAATTTAAAATTTGGAGAAAGAAACACTTAGGAAAATTTGTTTTAAACAAATTGATAAATCACTTTTGGACTCAAAAATCATGAAATTAAACCACAGGGTAAGCTGCTGAAAGAACTTCACAATCCAATAGAGCTATCTACTTGAGAAAAATTTTTCATCCTGAAAAATAGAAAAAAAACTTTAAGAATTTTAATGTTCTATTCATGGATGAATTTAGCAAGTTACTATTAGAATCATCAGAGAGTGCCACAGAAGCACCTTAGGATCCCGTCACCACTGCAGCACAGTCAAGTATTCAGTTGGTAACTGATAATGAAGTGTTTACCTCTAAGACATGTCCTGATGTTATATAAGTAAGTGGAGTTAGTGAATATATTTAATAAATTCTAATAGAAAATACTATTCTTATCTATATTCATTCCTTGCTAATAACAAATTTAGCAATTTTACTATGTATAGATGGTTTAATGTAAACACAATGAACAAATGACAGCATTACAGATGGAAATGGATGAAACAAAAGAGCTTTAAAAACATCTAAATATTAAGCACACCTAAATGATTCAACAAAAGTTTCAGGTAAATTTTTGGCAAAACACTTCAAGCTCCAAAAATAATATTAAAGGACATTAATTGCCCTATTTCTGTTTGTCTATTCATTATTATAATCGGAATAGGTGAATTTCAACACATTAGCATAATATTGCACTTGAAAAATAATGTGGAAATAATTTAATTTTGGCCAAACAACACAGTATTAGAGCATTTTATTCCATTAATCACCTCATAAAGTTATGGCACCAAGTTCTCTTCTACTCTGTGCATGCACATGCGCACACACACACACATACAGACATGTTTTTGTGTTATCATTCCAACAATTTTTCAAATGATGATGACATTCATATTCTTTTATAAAGAAATTCATATAAGTAGTATTCATTTGCACTTATCTTTTGATTTATCTGTAATTATAATAATATCACATATATAAATCAAGTTAGGAAGTAATAAACCATTTAACAACTTATACCCTCATTGCAGTATATGACTATAACAAATAGATGACATATATAAAATAATATGTATCATTACAAAGGTACTGAGGCACTATTAGGCATAGCCAATGTAACATATTATGCAGAGAGAAAATTATAGCACCAAAACATGTCATCCGCTGTGCATTACAAACCAAAGAGAAAGTAAATACAAGTATTACTGATACCTGAAAGTAAATAAAGAAAATACATAATGAAATGTAACTATTAAAGTAGCCTGACTGTAATCTAATAAAGCAGGAATGGCAGACATCAATGGTAGCATGTTTCAGTCTGTTACATGGTTTTTCAATAGTACAAAGCTATTGTTGATTACCAATGCAATAAAAAAAATAATAATAGGACATAGCCGCAAACCCCGAGCAAAATGTAATAAAAAACAAATCTGCAATGTAAGTGGTTAATGACCTTAATTAAAGCAAATGCAGAACTTAAGTAGACAAATCATTCAAAACACTTAGGCGTTCTTTTAGAAGAACATCTTGTATTTTACTCTGACAAATCAAGGCATTTTTCAAAGGTAGTTCTCGTAACTGACATTCTAAATTTTTACAAAAATATGTGAATTCATCTTCTTTTGGCTTAACACAAGTTTCACTCTTCAAAATTAAAGAATCAATGCAATCCACAGTTAATAAATAATTTTCTTTTTTGTTTCTCATGCCGTCTTTAGCTTCTGCATTATTTGGTGCATGGTTTGTGAATGATACGGCTTCATCTTGTTTAGGAACTGTAGTCAAATTTTGCATATCAACCTCCATGTAAGTGTTCAATGTAGTATCCTCTTCTATAGATAACTCATCCTGAAAAATAAAAATATTTCTTTATAGTCTGTACAGTCTAAGAGAAACAGAAAAGAATTACTCACTACTTGTAAACGAAAGTTAGAGGAATATGGACGCAGGGTAGCATGTTTCTTTCGTTACTCTAAGTGATCCGAGTGAATATTTGTTTTCAACAAAAAATATATTTCCACCGTACAAGATGTAATAATTAATTTGCTAAACCAGTTAAATGTTTATCTATAATATGTTGTAATATGTTGCCAAACAGCCACATATCATTATGCGTTTTTCTTAATGTGTGTGTATGCATGAGCTGTAAATAAAGCAAGTGGTAAAATAAATGAATGAAAACTTTATTTCTACATAATTCTCTTACATTAACTTTACACATTATATACCAATCTTGGAGTACTTGTCACTTTAGGATCTATGCATTTAACTCCCTGTTTGTATATGCATTAGATCCTACTTCCCACTCTCTACCCAATCACATAACTGTCCTCTCCCTTTACTTTATTTCTGGTCCATGTTATAGTCAATGTTACAATATAAAACATTAAAATCCACTCTAGATCCTTATTTTCTATTTCTTCCAAATAAATTGTTCTAGTTTCGCTTTTGCCCTATTAACCCTTTTATGTGATCCTGAATTTATATCACACCCCATTTTGATCACTCCCCACAGGCAATGCCACCACATTCAATCCTCTTGACCAATGACTAGCTGATCCACCTCACCACCATATTATTTACCTAACTTAGCTATTTCACACTCGGTGATGTCCTTGACATGCATGTTGCTATACAATCCTCTCGTCTTTGCCGTATGCAGATTGTTCCCCTTTCTTCTCTCCTCTTCTCCTCCCCTCCATTCCTCACTCCTTGACCTAGATGCATCGTCTACAGGGTGTAGACTCATGAGCGGGAGATCTGGTGTTCGAATCCTGCCAGGACCATCCTCCCTGACTGAGGTTTTTTCCAGGTTTTCCTCAATCCTCATAACTGGCAAATGCTGGGGAGGTACCCTAAACTTAGATCTAGAACATTTCCTTCCTTAAAAAAATCCTTTCCCAATTTATCATTTCATTTCATGTATCATCAGTGGCCACCATCTGTGGTGCCTCAGTAGTAAAAATGGGCATTAAACACCATTCAAAAAAAAAAAACCTCAACAGGTTTCTGTCTCTAATTCTTCTCTCTTTGCTTCTACCCACGTTTCTTGACTTTGCTGCTGCATTGGCTGGCTTTTGCCTATCCATAAATGCATAACACAAATAACTGCTCTTCTATCTTTGTTCCTGGCTTCCTTAATTTTTTTATTAATTCTGCTCCTATTTCTCGATCTTTTTATGATAGTCATTTTTAATTAAAATTCTTGTGCCTTTTAATTTCCCAGTTTGGCCTAATACTTTCTATTTCATATCTATTGTGACTTATTTAACTAAAATTGTCCTTGAACTCTTGCCCTTTCATCCAATTCTACAGGAATCTCTGATTTCCCATCCTCCAATTTACTGTCCAATATTCCTTCAATCACTTCTTCTACTTCTTCCCATGTCTTTTTCTCTCTTCTTTCTTCTAATCCAAATATCACTATGTTCAGCTTCCTGCTCGCATATGCTGCTTTTTCCATGTTAACCATTCTGTTCCTGCATTCCACTAAGTCTCTTCCAAGTTCCTCTTCGACCAGTTCCATCTTCTGATTTATCTCTTTGATGCTTTTCTCCAATTTCTCTTCAATTCTTGCCTCTATAATTTTAATCTCCCTTATATCTTTGGAATATAGCCTTTACCTCCACTTTTCTTTCTCTGTGCTTTAGAATTTTCTATTGAACCTCCTGATTCTTGCCCTTTAGCACTTCAACACGACACTTTCCGTACTTGCGAGCATTCACTCCACACATCCTTCCTCTCTAAGTGGCAACATAATTATTACAAACATGTTATTCAACTTATAGTCCTTCTGTCCTTCAGAAGTTTGGAAGTGTGCAATGCATAATCAATCACAGGCAATGCTGGAGGAAATGTTGGCAAGCCCAACTTGCTTATTATTCCGGGCCTGTATGAAAACACCTTGATCCATTGTGCAACCATCTGATATAACACATCATTGCCACACATTTCATTTATTTATTATTTTATTAAGGGCACTTCCCATTCAATTCAGGGCATAAAATGGCCAATAAATTTTGCTCAGAAGCCTTTTCTTTTATACTTCCAGATTCTTTTATATGCCATAAATCTATGGCATGGGGCCCATGGCTTTATTTCCCTTATGAAGGAAGCCAGACTTAGGAATTTTATGCCCTGAAAATTCATAGATTCTGGCTGGCATACATGTTTCCTGCCACCTGTTGTGACATTGGCATTCATTTTTGTCAAGGGCTACTTGCATTTTTATCCAAGACTCTGTTTCACTGTAACATTCTTTAGAGCACCTCACACAACACTGAACAATTCAACCATGTACAGTACCATAACCACATGCTTTATTGACTGCTTTCAGCATTGCACACCTTGACACTGGTTCAAACTACAAATATCCAGATCCATGAGCATGTGCATACTAGCCTCTCGAAAGTGTTGCCACTACTCTTTTTACAGTCCACACACACACACACACACACATATATATAAATGCTTTTAATGAATGTTGGATTACTGCTCAAGTTCTAAAGCTTCACAGGTTGTAACTTATGTTAGTTACACAGAAGCAATAATAACTGTGAACTTTAATGAATATATAAAGCATGCAGAACATATTGGCAGTCTGCAGTAGGAGAGGAAGAGAGATGCTACTGTGTTTATAGCTTTTGATTAATTGCTACATCATGGTTGCAATTTTGTTAATGTTTATGATGTAGCAACAACTGAAAGCAAATTACAATATCAACTCAAGTGTGGAAGTCTTGGGTTACATACAAAGAGACATCTTGGGTTTATGGGATCTGTTACACATATGTCTTATATGCAGAGTAGTACGGTGCAAAATATGGTTAAGCTAGAAATGTGTTATTTTCCCTCTAACTTCTTTAGATCAATTTTAGACATACATAAACACAAAAATTGGGGCTCAAGAAAAATTTTCATTTATGTTCCTGTTTTACAACTAGCCCTTATACTTTACATAAAGAATCAATTCCAAACTCACCACATATTATTATGAGGCTGCCAGTTAAAGTACAAACTTTGTAAGTGCACTGCCAGTGCTTAAGCCATAAATGACATTTAATACATACTATTATATGTGTGTTATCTTATTCACTACCTATTGCTTAATACGTTTCCAGATATTTATTTACTTTACAAAAAATAAAAAATAATTTTCATTTAATGGGACTACTACATTTTTTATATATATAGCAACGTTTTCAAATACTCTCAAAACAAACTTTATTCAGAAGCATTAATTAAAGCTGAATGTAAATGTTCTTTTATTAAAAATAAAGTACTGTCATTTCAAGGAAATGAAACTTCAGGATAAAACAGAAAACATGAATACTTTTAAGATTTGTGAGTATGAAAGCAGTTCATGTATTAAGTGAAATATTTTAATTATAATATGTCTGCATGGAATAACAGTGGGGATAAACACACACATTTTTAAAACTTTTATAAACATAGCATGTCATATTATTTTAATAAGTTCATGCTGTTATATGTGTTCATGCTGTTTAAAAGATGCAAAACTGCTAAAGTCATTAGTGCCCATATTATATGATGATTGAAAATTTAATTTTTATGTAGTTAATCCATTCTGTAAGATAAAAGGGCTTATTTGGAAAAACATTTTAGTTTATATTTTTTATCTTTTAGCCTCCATTGCTCACCCAATATTGCCCATGAATGTTTTCAATGTCTTTGTTAAAAGAAATGGCATAACTTATGCAAACAGCTCAAAAGCAATAAATAATGCACACAATTTTGTTTATCATGGCTCTGTTATTATGAGGAAACTGGCAAAGGAAAGCTTAATGTCATATAATTTTAAAAAGTTAGAAAGTGAAAGATTCATGTTATTAGCCTGCATTATATGTCTATTTGCAAGAATGCACAAAAATAAATCGGCATTAATACCCGATACTCAATCCAAAAACAAAAGTCTTTTCTG
Organism: Metallyticus violacea; assembly: GCA_030762175.1. Classification (NCBI taxonomy): domain Eukaryota; kingdom Metazoa; phylum Arthropoda; class Insecta; order Mantodea; family Metallyticidae; genus Metallyticus; species Metallyticus violacea. Next base: position 46,432,633 of record CM060839.1, read on the forward strand.
CTTCTTTCAGTTTATCAATTTATTTCAGAATTTTTACATGAGAATTATTTTATTATCAGATCAGCTGTAGAATTTACATATTTTAAAAGCATTGTTTTTCATTAACTTAAAGAGTTATTTAAAAATTATATTTGCTATACATTGAAAAAGTTATTTTTTCTTTACTTCCATAGTTTTTACTTATATTCCAGTACATTTCACTGTAACTTTTATAATCAAATTTAACTAATTCCAGATATTTAGCTGTCAATCATTTTTACTTTCAAATTATATTTTAACAGAGGTTCTTAAAGGCTAATTATTTTGCATTGCTAATGTAATATACTTTTTGTCTTTATTGACACTATGGTTAATGTTATAGTTACTTTTATTTTTTCTTAGTTTGAAAATGTTTCAATATCTAGTCTACTTATGTTTTCCTGAAACTCCAGTGAGAGCAGTTTTAAAAAATCCTTAATTTAGATCAGTCAACCAGTGGACCTACTCCCCTTCAATTGCTGAGATTCCCCACATAGCACCATTTTTTTTCCAGGCACTAGTGAGCAGGATTTCAACAGAGTTGCGTTATGCAGTTGGGAGTGTGATTTCATTAAATAGTGCATTAGTGCTGTGCAATGGTAAATATTAACTTTGACATCATATATCATCTTCAAGGCATACATCAGGGTACAGAAAACTATGTGGCAGAACGAGAGAGCATACATTTCCTGGCAACCTAATTTCAACACAAAAAACATTAAAGTTAGCACAGAAGTTTTATGAAACAGATTCTGTGACTGACTGGAAAAAGAAAGAAAAAAAAAAAAAGATGTCAAGTGCTCACAGAAGAAAAACTTAACAGTAAAACCTTGTTTCTCAGATCTTATAGTTTCTGATTTTTATCTTTGAGGGAAGCTGAAACTAATGCTCACACACTAGAGCAACTTAAACAAACATTTGAAACAAAGTTAGGTCCAATAGTGATGGAGAACTGATGCATGACAGAGATAATTTCCTAAGAAGTCGTGAATTGTGTATCGGGAAAAACAGGCAACATTTCCAGCACCTATTGTAAGGAGGGTTAGTACCAGATTCTGTATTGAATATTTATTTATTTAATCATGTCATATATAATATAACAATATGGCCTGGTTCAACCCAAGTTCTACACCAGGCCAATATTGAGTCTTATACAAACACACTGGGAAACGGCATTAAACACTATTAAAAAAAAAAAGACACTGGTAAACAATAACAATATTTTTAACAACCAAATTATCAGGAATAAGCCCAATATTAGTACAATAATATTCAATTACACTATATAATCATTACCCTGAACAGATCCAATCCAAATCATAAATACTCTCTCCTCACCGACCATATCCATTTTTTTTTGAACTCTATATAAATATTTCCCCAGATTTCTAAATTAACTCTGATCACCAACCATTTTCTTAGCTGCAATTAACTTATTTAACTTCAACCATTTCCCATTTATCAATTGTTGTTTCCATTCCCTGGTTCCTAAGCATTCAAACAGGATATGTTTATGTTTTCCACATTTCTACATATAGGGAAAAAAATCCATGCTCACCACTAGTCCTAAAACCCTTTAATTTTCAAATTCCCAATCCAAACCATGCCATTCCCTCTCTCTCCTGCTTATTGCATTTGCTGATATATTGTTCTCTTTTGCATTCTCTTTTATCTCCAGAAAAAACATTACTAAACTTTTCTCCTACATTGTTGAATAAAACACCTGCCTATCAATATCATCAAACCTCACTTTAATCTGTTTCCAAAAACCTCTCTCCAAATCACCTCTTCTTAGCCACAAATACCCCATTCCATTCCTCTTTAATTCTTCTCCAAATTTGTGCACCCAATTTTGATTACCTATTCCAGATTCTTGGAATATTAAACATTCTTTCAGTAAAGTCTGCAACATCTGTTGTACCCTGAACCAATACTTTAACACTCTCTCCATCACACACCCTCTCATACCAACCATCCCCATTTCCAAGAGTGCTCCGGCATTTGGGGAATTTCAGCACAATCTTACAGAAACTACTAAGTACCCTATCTAACCATTTTCAGTTTTCATTTATCCCACATATTTCAATGCCATATGCCTACCTAGGCTCCATCATTGCTCTACATAATCTTTCCAACCAGCTTACTGACAATAGGCACCATGAACATTCATTTCTTTATTAACTTCAGAGCTAGTAAATCCTTAGTTAGTGTAAATTTCTTCTGTTTCTCCCATTGACCCGAAGCACTACAAAACTATCCCTAAGTAGGAAAATTCCTTCACAATATGTATATCCTTCCCAGCCATATACCACTTCTTGTCCTTCCTCAATGCATTTCCTTTTTTAAATACCATAATTTGTCTTTTCTTAATTGACTTTAAGGTCCCATTTTTTGCAGAACCTCATAATTTCTAATAATACATACCTTAACTGATTCCTGAGATGGATGCAACCAATTAAATCACCAGCCTAGAATAAGCCTGGAATCATGAACTTGTTTAATATTGGTTTGTGAATATTGACTTGCTGTAAAACTACCAATATGTCATCTATAAATAAATTGAAAAGAATTGGGCCCAATTTACACCCTTGTCTAAGCCTCCTGTCTTGAGTAACTTCCTCAGTCACATGCCTTTCACCACATCTAACACAGAACTATTACACTTATAAAGCTCCTTTAGCAAAACAAATCATCTCCTTACTCATTCCTTTAAGCCATAATTTATACCATAATGCCTCTCTATTAATTTGATCATATGCTTTTTCTATATCAACAAATACAGAGTATAATCTACCCCGTTTGTTAGATAAATATTTGTCTATCAATATTTTGATAACAAATATATTATCAGTAGTTCTTCTGCCTTTTTGAAACCTGATTGAAATGGGGATATTAGAGTATTTATTTATACCCAGTCATTTATTCTATCAGTTACAATTCCTGGTTCATCAATTGACCCTTTACCCTTGTATTTAATATGTTGCACCTAAGTGAACTGCTTGAGCTCTGCAAATCTATGCAAGAAAATACCAGCAGCAATGCCGAGTCTAAAGCCCATTGGGTTAACTATGTATCAGTGATTTCAAACTGCTCTCACTTTATTTTTATTAGTTATATATTATCTGATTGTATTCTTTAGTTTCCAGATAAACATTAACTATACTGTTAAATTATCCATAACTACATGTTAATTTTCTATTGGATTTAAATTCTTCATTTCTTATGGAACTATCAGTATGAGAAAACTTCCTGTATATGCAAAATTCTGAAACATCTATCATTCCTGATATGAAGTCTTTTAAATACAGAAAAACTTGCTATTTGTTGTCATATATTTCTACACTGGAGCTGGATGTTAAAAATTGACTAGACTAGTTGTAAAACCTTATAGCTTCTGAATTTATACCCTTAATTTAAACAGGAATTTGTTAATTCTATTATGATATAAACTTCTTATTAATGTTTATGAAACATGTGTAGAAGGTAAATAAATTATTTTTTCCATGTCTACATGGGGAGTTCCCTTTCTAGAAGCATTCTGTACATACTATACATATACAGCAGAAGCTGTTTATTCAATACAGATGTGATTTCTGTTAAGCAGTTTTTCAGATGAACCACAAATTCTAGAAATCTCACTTTAAAGGAAAAATATAATAATTAAAATCTCTTTGTCATCAAATACTCCAAAAACATATTAAATATACCATGCAATAACAAGATCTACTTTAAAAAATCAGATATTGTAGTTTTATTTTATCTTTGCAACAATTTCTTGCTGCTATCTTTCACAGCACATTGCCATTTATTCTGCATTTCAATTAAAAGTACCTTAATTGTGTATATTCATGCAATACACACTTGCACACTTTTAGAGTGTGTAGTGATTCAAAATAAGGTACAGTTATTTGTCAAGAATATAATATGCTTTAGAGCCTATTGCAATTATTAGCAAACAAAAGATTACTCTTCTCTCACACTCTCTGCCCTACTGTAAAAATAACAAGGAAAACAAAGCTGCCTTCAGACAATGGTGAGAGAAGGGGATATTCAAGGATTAATGATACTGGGTACTGTTCCTGCTAAATAGTCAAAGGTTTGTAAAATATTTCCCTCAAACTTCAAATTAAAGATTAGGTACAGTACCCCGTATTTGTCCATGGAAAAGGGGGGGGATGAAAATAAAAATAAATAAATAAATTTGGAATCAGAGTCATGTACCAGGGTCAAGGCTGGGACCCAAACCAAAGATCATTGACTAACTACACTATTAGAGTAATGCAGATTAATATAAATCTAATAATAACTACAAAATCTTGACCACAAGCATTTAAAAGTTTTGAGTTGCCTCTTAGGAATAAAATTTGTAACAAGATAAACTAAATAGGTCTCTAGAGTATACAGACTAAAATGGAAGAAATCTGTAATCGTGGTTGGTTGACATTACATGGAAGAACTGACACAGTATGCCAAAGATCTGTGGTTTGAGTCCCAACTGACTTCAAAGTTTTCCTATTTGACTTTGATTCCATCTCAGTCTAACACATGACTTGTGTGAAAAAAAATCACACCTAATATTAAATAAAATAAAGTTTCAATTAATTAGATTTCAGTTGATTGAAGTTTGAATAAAACAGGTTCTACTGTATTTGTAGTAAAATATGTAATAGCAAATGCACCTTGACATGCTAATGAAGAAACATTTATAATATCTGCATTTAATTTCATCAAGAACTTCCAATCATGTTTTACAGGTAGGAGTCCAGTGGGAAGCACATCAATGGACAATTAATGTTTACTGTACATGCAACAGAGGAAATATTACAAAAAAAAGTTTTTATTGAAGAATGATCCTAAGACAATGTTAATGACTACAGATGATTTTTACTTCCAATCATGTTTTACAGTGTAGGAGTCCAGTGGGAAGCACATCAATGGACAATTAATGTTTACTGTACATGCAACAGAGGAAATATTACAAAATAAGTTTTTATTGAAGAATGATCCTAAGACAATGTTAATGACTACAGGTGATTTTTTTCTATATAATAAAATATACTTACCAATAATAAATAACTGTTCCTGGAAGCTGCAATAATGAAGCAATGAATACACACGTAAAAAAAAGATAAAAGAAAGAAGAGGCAAGTCACACATAAGGTTGTTTTTAAATGGAAAAACTCTTAAATATTACCATGAACTGCTGAATGAAGCACAAATTAATAAAGACACAAATTAATGATTAAAATGATGTATATAATTGTTTAGAGTTTGTGCAATAATGATTTTGTATTACAACATTTATGGAAGATCTGTAATACCATAAATGTACATATGTCAGTCACATGAATCATATTACCTTTCTCTACTAGCATTTCAGTAAGCATATTATAAGAAAAAATTATGTAATTATGAATCCAAGTTTCCTTAAATGACAGAATTATTTATATTATCCAAAATTAAATATTTGCATGTTCATTAAGAAGCACATTTACAATAATAAAACTGGTACACATAATCCTGAAAAGTGGACAATTTTACATAACCACAAGACTAATGATGAATCAACTTACACAAGCCCTTAAAGAGTTAGTAAACAAATTTTTAAGAGAAAAACAAAACAGCATAATAAACTGAGCAATATTATAGCATACTTATATAAGGTTTTAGATATAATTTGAGAACAGTGCCTACAAGACTTTTATTTATAATGTATAAATTATAGGTAAAATGTTTATTATAACAGCTATTGAGGAAACTAAACATGGAGAATAATGTTTCAATTAAATAATCAAAAGACAGAAATGGAGGATGGATGTGCTGAAATAGTCTAAAGAGAAACAATTAAAGCAGAGGAAAAAACTAATAAGAAGTGCAAAAATATTTCTCTATGTACAAGGTTTTTAGAAGTAAATATGCACTAATCTATTTTTGGAGTCTAAATATAGAATTGATATGAATTTGTATTCATACAGCTCTTTCAAGTAAAAATTATCCTACATGAGCGATGCAGTATTTTCAATCCCACTGACTGTGAGCTGCACTCCCCACTCTTTCCTCTACAAGCAGGATATTTTTACATGAAAGCTTTGCATATACATTTATTCCAGGTAAACATTATGAAAGCTGGTCTGCACATTGCAAATATTCAGGCTAGAAGCTATATTCTTTCTCTTTTCAGAATATTCCAAACAACCGCCATGTCTTCTACATATTTCCAGATATCAACTATCCCAGGTTATCCCTTTTTTTAAAACTTGCATGCATATACTTAACCACTACCTTGTGGAGAGTTTTAATGAAATCATGAACTGTTAGTCAGAATGGGACCAACATCACTTAAAAATTAGCATTTTAATTTTGCTTCGTTTACTTTATAGTACACCAATCATTAATAAAATATTAGGCCATTTAATTAATTACTAATATACTACCTGAACATATAAGTGGGTACCTTAGAAAAAATGTGTAAGTGTATATACAAATCTTTATTATATATTTGATGAACACTGAAATGGAGGTATGTAAATAAAATTTAATCTGATTTTTAAAAACCTGTTTTTCATATAGCAAAGAGATGTCAAGCATAGAACCATGTAAGTTGTGAGCTTTTACAAAGATATGGCTCACAAAAGACCAATGATGGCAATCAATAAACACTTTGTACCAAAAGTTAAAGGTGTTGATTGGACAATGTAATCCTAATATATTGAGAGCATAGGTAGCAGGAATGATTAACAAGAATAGATATGGGCTCAGCATGATAAGGAAAGTAAACTAAGCTAGTGAAGGATTAGAAAAATAGATGAATGCTATATGCAGTAGGATGTGACAAAATGCAAGTAGAAAACTTCCTTGCATCCATTAAATTAGTATTTAAGATTTTAGAATTCAATTAAACTGGAATTAAAGAGTTTTATAAGCACTTTTTAAGTACGAAATTATAGATCTAGAAGAGGTAATTTGCGAAGTTCATAAACATTGTACATATACCCGTGGATTAACAAATAAGGCCATTAGAATAGGAGCATCAGCAACATTCTGTTCTTTTTTATTACAGCATATACTATAAACTTTCTTCTTTTATTCCGTGGTTTTGTTAGGTCTACTGGTCTCAGTAAATATTTAACTTTTCCATTGAAAATGCAATAATCTTATGCACCACAGCAAAATATGAGAAGTGTGAGAATAGGAGTAGCATATAAATCACAATATGCTGACAATGAGTAGACTATCTCCATGTCCCATTCAAGGCTGTTATTATTAATAGTCAGTATAATTTTATTTACATTTGTTTTCTTCTGTGAGAGTTGTATTATTTATTCAAATATTATTTCTTTCAAACTTTTGCTTTCAGATGTTTCATGCTACCATCTTACATCATGCAAAGTAGCATTTTTAGTCATAGTGGGATTATACATTCTTTCAGGCTTCCCATTCCTCCCTTATTATATATGACAAATTTTAATGAAATTATTTAAAATAGTTAACCTCTATTTTGTGCTATTATGTTAAGAATATATTATTAATAGCATTATTAATCTTTCATTTTTAGAAAAGAGAACTGGTAATCTGTTTAAGAGAACTATTACTTGAAAGCTGAATATAATTATGTACTGTTATCCTCCAATGTCTAATGATTGCTATAAATATGATGATTAATGTATATATTAAATATGAGTAGTGATAAAGGACAGCCCTAATGAATGCTAAAGTTTTAAAATGTTTTCAATCACTATATTCTGAACTAATGTTATTGAAATTCCATTGTTTACATAGTTTACAAATTTCTGTTATTTTGATTGAGTTTCATCAGCGCTAAAATTTCAAAAAGCTATTGTATAATCAATGTATGCCATATGATTTATTTGTTAAATGCTATGTATATTTTTTATAATTAAATGTTTTAAAGAAAAGCAGTCATTGAAGATTATTTTGTTTTTTGCCAATAGGATTCAAATTTACTTCCTAACATTCTTGAGAAAATGTTATATCACTATTAAGAATACTTATTCCTCTGTAATTTTCAGCATCTTTCAGAGTTCCTTTCTTGAAAATTGGTATTGCAATAGCTTTTTACCAATAAGTAGATACTGCTTCTCCTTTCCATATTTTTCAAGTATAACAATCCTAAATATGACTTCCTTTGGAAGGGAAATAAAACACTGATTTTAATAATGCAAGGACCTACAGAATTAGCAACATGGGAGAAAATGTACATTTACAAGTGCAAAGACATTTTAATGAACTTTGACACTTCCAGTGATGAAAACATAAATTTCAAGTTCATCACACCTCCACCAACGCAGATTACACATCCTGACAGCATAATGGTTTATTCTCCAGTTGACAATGGGCTGACGATGCAAACGAAGGATTAATGAAACTGGTCCTACATATTTAAACAAGTAAATTGAGCAAAAGAGTGTTAGTTCCACTCAATCACACAATGATCTTAATATATGATTAGCTTCATGTGCAATGTTCTAATTAACAATTTTAGTATAATAATCTGTTTCTAGTATATAATTTGTGTCAAGGGCATAATCAGGAGTTTATTTTTATTGCATAATTGCATATTTATGCCATTCTTTATGCTGAAAGAATGTATTGTGATTTTAAATTATATACAGCAAAAATCTATTCATTTTTACCATTTCTAATTGTTTGTTCACTGTAAAATCTAATAAGAGATGATGCAATTTTCTACCTCACGTATTTAGCTCACCCATTATAATTAAGCAGATAATATATCTTTACTAATGATCTATGAACAAAGAGTAAAATTTTTCACTATCATTTTACTTTCCAATACATAATGCCAATTATAGTTATGTACCCTTGAACTATTTTTACTCTAATGTGAATAATTCTTACACTAAATATATATATATATATATATATATATATATATATATTTTTAGTGTAAGAATTATTTACAATAGTGTAAGAAAAATTGACAATTATATATATATATATATATATAATTGTCAATTTTTTCTTTGATGATATATGTATCATCCAAATGGCTCCTTGCTGTGCCCTTTCATTTTATTATACACAAGAACTTCTTCATATTTTATACTCCTCTTAATAGTGATTGTATTTCCATTCCAGCTGTAATAATTCAAGATTCCCTTTGTCATCATTTGAACCATCCATGCACATCCATTTGTACCCCCCCAAAAATACCATGCACGCACGCACACACACACACACACACACTCTCTCTGCTTTCTCTCTTCATGGAGAAAGTGTTATGTAGGTATAAAGTTAACTATGTTCCTTTACAAACATGTTTGAGTTTTTTGTGTTTTCATTGATCACTTCCTTCCTTCCTTTCTCTCTCTCTCTCTCTCTCTCTCTCTCTCTCTCTTCCCCTCCCCCATTCACATGGACAACAGACTACTGAAAGCTGACCTTTGAAAGGTTATCCAAAGCTGCATTTATTTTCTGGCCATTTGTTACTGTACTAGATGCAATTTTTAAAGATTGTTTATTAGGGAGCTATACTAATTTTAATTCCTTATATTTTGTAGGTAGTAGTTTTCTTTCTTCTTTTTCTTCTTCTCTCCCTTTTTATTATTTTTTTATACCTATACAACTAGGTTTCATTATTGTGTCACTAGGCCTTTAATTCTTTGTGGTTTGAAGGCATACAAAACTGCCCTGGGAAGTAGTGAGTTCAGTGGTGGAGCTATCATTTTATAGTATGAACTAGTCTGAACTAGTATTGAACATTTAAGGAAGATGTATTTTCCCCAATCTAGATATAATGATTATACCTTGTGAACAATAAGAACAAGAACAATACAACAACAGTTTTGGTAATGGCGGCAATAGTAATGGATAATTTTGGTATGAGAATATGCTTTGTGGTTAGATGGGGAATGAGTATATGTTTGACGGAATGTACTATTCGTGTAATTTTGGCCAAACAGTGTTTATGCAAATGTTTCTAGAGTTGGACTAAGTTTGAATGGCTTGCTGGAAATTGTATAAAGATTTACTGGCTCAATATTAGAAATTTCTTAGCCAGAATGTGTAAGGCTAGAATCAATATATTTAATTTGAATTTTAATCTCTTTCTCTCTTTCTCTCTCTCTCTCACGCACGCACACACACACAAAATCAATTTAAAATTTATTTTCTATCTTATATACTTTCTCGTAAATGTTTAACATAATTTTCATTGCCAGGAGAATAGGAAAGGGGAGATAAGGGATGAATGGAATGAATGAAAGGAGAGCACAAAATTGTTTGAAATCTGTGGGACTGAAAGTTACTTGGATTTTACCTTTTTTGGGTAAGTTATTCAGGTAATATGACTTGAACAGTTAAACCCAAACTTTCCAGCTGACAGCACCTGAGCCACAGCAGTGAATATGTGCTACTGTCTCATTTGTGTGTTACAAATAAGCATGCAGTTACTGACTCATGCAATACACAGCTTTGCACAAGTGTGCACACACACATACATTACTAATTTAGCCTACAACTTTACTCTCTTATTTGCTATTCTGGATTTTCTTGGGTAGTCTCATCATTGATGCTTTACAATACTTTTGATATAGCAATATTTAAACTAACTTACATAAAATTCAGGTTCCATTAATTTGCAAACCTGAATATCACATGCAATTTGCATCTTTGTGTAGTGTATGATCCAAGAATAAATGTTAGCAGTTTGTACATACCAATGTACAAATGTAAAGTAATATATAATCTGCACAAAATCTTAATCAGTGTAAATTCACAAACTGAAATTATTCTTGCACCTTTTTACAATCTATGCAAGAGCTATATTTCAACTAATATTTTGTTGATGTAGAAAAACTAAAGCTTCTATAATAGGCCTCTCATTCATTTTATGCAGCCAAGATTTTAATTTCTTTTACACCACCAGACATTTGAACACCACCCTTTCTGGGAAATTTGGTGGCAATCCAAATTTAAATTTACCATTCACACATATTTAAATTTGTTTTAGACAATGTCCCTTTACAAATGACTTGCATTATATCCTATTGACCACAATGAAGTATCAGTGCGATCTGGACAGTTTTTCTGTGATATTTTGCTTTTCCTTCCCATTCCCTATCAATTACTCCATTGCCCTCATGTAGCATTATATGATCAAAGGTGGGAAGGCACAGAAATTGAAGTTGTCAAGTAAATTGATTATTTAGGTGTTAGATTGTCTAGCAATGGGAGATGGAGTGATCAAAAAAGGAAAGCAGTAGCAGAAGGAAAAGTAGCCATGAGTGTAATGAGATCTTGTGTAAACAAAATACCAAATATGCAAGTAAAATAGTCAGAGAGAATATATGGTTCAATAGTGGAGAGCAGAATGATGTATGGAATAGAAATTTGGGAGCCAGAGGAAGGATGGAAAGGGATAAATATGATAAATAGATTATTTTGTAGAATTGTTCTGGGCTTGCCTAGATCCTCACATAATGAGGTTGCCCTAATGGATCTAGGAAGATTGGGCTATAAAAGCAAGGTCATAGAAAGAGTATTGAAATAGTATAGAATAGAGAGACTAGAGGAGGAGAATATCATTAATCGTTGTTTGGTAGTACAAGGAAAAATTAATGGGACAGAAACTTGGTTATCTAAAATACAAAATATCCTACAAGAAGCTGGCATGGGATAAGTATAGTACAAGCCGAAAGATTACGTAAAGGATTTTGGAAAAGATAACAATGAGAATTAAGGATATTGAAAAACAGGAAATATGGGCAAATCTTAATCTCTGAAATTATATAGTATACTAAAAAATGTGTGGGGAAGAGAAAGATATATTGAAATTTGTGATAAGGTAGGGAGGGAAGGGTTGGCATGGTTTAGAACAGGAGTAAAATATTTAAGTGGATAAAAAAATGGATACATAAAGAGGATATGTCCTATGTGTGAAGAACCAGATAGTACTTGGCATTGTATACTAGAATGTAAGCCAACTAAGTTTTGGAGGTAACAGTTCCTATTACGAAAGAGGGAAAAATTACCAGATGAAATAAGAGTAGAAGAATTTCAAATTTAAAATCAGATGGAAACATTAAGAAACTGGGAAAATATATAGGCAAGGTAACACAAAAATAGTTATGGCTGTAAAATACTTGGGAAAGGTGCTTGAGAAATGGCATAGCATTGCAAGTTATTGAAAGGATGAAATGAGTAGGGGAGGAACTGGGACTAGTTATCTAGCATTAGTTAAACAGGATCCTTATACACCAATAACCAGGGAGTTAGTGTGTATAAGGTCCTAAGGAATAAGCAACTCTCCAGGATAGAAATTTGGCCAAATGGGTTTAATTGCAAAAAAGAAAAAAGGTTTAGTATTGTAGGAAATACATTTTAATATTGTATTGAATGTATAAATTATTTTTAATGTTGTGTTTTGTTTTTGGTTGGATTGGAGCCCAGTCCCCTGGATATTCCAGTAGGTAGCTGCTGATAAACTGGGGACTGGGGACTGGGGGGCTGAGTCAATCAAATTGGAATAAATTTTGATTAGAGTTAGTGCCTTCTGGAATTGCAGAAGTCACTGTTCCTAATTGTTATATTTAAAAGTAATATATTTTTTATTTGTGTTTATTTTGTTAAAAAATTCTGTATGTTGATGCATAAGAAATAAATACTACTACTGCTACACATGATCAAATGAATTTGTGTGCAGCTCAAAAATGGACTACACTAATGCCCTCTGCTGCCTGAGTATGGAACTTCAACTTTCTGGTTTACCAGGGTATTTAAGAATCATCATATATTTAAATTATGTACTTAATATTATAGAATATTATAAAGATTAATTACAACAATTGAACTAATAAAGCTAATTATTATGTATGTACTTCAAAACACTAATTTATGAAGTACTAGTGGTATAAGAGTAATCAACAGGAGCATTTTACTACAGAAACCAAATATAGAAATGCACACTATGGTATACCCATATAACTCAATAAATCCTCTTAAACATGAATTTCAAGGAACCAACAATTGAATAGTTAATGTTAAAAATTTCATGCTAAACAAGAATTCAAATTTTAGAGTTACAATGAGGATTACCATATTCTGAAATCTGAAAACAATGAAAAAACTTCTCCTCACCAATGCATTCTATGTACCAACTTCTTCACTGTTATCACTTTGCAGTCTCCTGCATATTTCTCAATGACCAGAGGACTGGAGCTTAGCAAACACAGTTAAATATAGTTAGCTGAATGGTGAAAATTAGTATATTAAATAAACTTTTTATATTGGAGTGATTTATAAAGGAAATAAAATTTTCAGATGACTTGCCACAATTTATGGATCAAAAATAATTTATAGAGCATCATACTTTCAGTTTTAGGATTTATTTTCCTATTTGTAACAGGAGGTTTAATATTTGGCATGGGATTAACCTGGGTTGAACCAGGCCATATTTTAATATTTGTGAACTTAGTGCTATTTAAATAAATAAATATTTCTCAATGACCTAGTTATATTGTAACAATTCCTTATTACTATGCAAGTAGTTAAACATATGTTTTCATTTAAATGTACTTACGAAGCTGTTGACAATGGAGTGGTATATATATATAAACAATGTAATACAGTTTTTTTCACACTAACTCCATTCACTTACATAAAAATCTGAACATATGTTTCAGGAGTGATCCCTCCCATCTTCAGCCTGTAGATAAAACAGTTTTATCTACATAATAAAAATCACTTACATAAAAATCTGAACATATGTTTCGGGAGTGATCCCTCCCGAAACATATGTTCAGATTTTTATGTAAGTGATTTTTATTATGTAGATAAAACTGTTTTATCTACAGGCTGAAGATGGGAGGGATCACTCCCGAAACATATGTTCAGATTTTTATGTAAGTGAATGGAGTTAGTGTGAAAAAAACTGTATTACATTGTTTATATGTTTTCATGTAAAATGTCTGAAATTAGCTACAACAAATTCTTTCACAGAATCAATGATTATGTCTTTTTCTTTCCTTGATCCATTGTGCCTGTATGAGAGATAAAAACCTTTCAACATTGTCATTTTGACCTGGTATTGCAAAAATATTAAGCTGTCTTTTAAGTCTCTGCATACTGGTATTCACTTTTGGAAAATTGGATATAGTCACACCATTTTTCTTGACTAAACTCTACTTTCCCACTATATGAAGTGACAAATTTCTTCTAATTAGAAAATGGAGAAAATATTCACTGTAATCAATTTGTATGCTTTGCTACTGGTTATCTCCAATATGATGTCGCATTTCAAAACGAAACAAATTGAAACACTGATTTGATTTTTTAATTAATCTAGTTTATCACCAATGTCTTCACTCTTCATTCATGTGATGTTACTAACAAAAAGAATGCTGAATATTGCACTTCATGTGTATAGAAAAATAATTAATAAATAAAACTTTAAGATGAAAACTGTAGATAAATTCCAGGATTTCCAAAATGTTTGTGGATAGCTACTTTCAATAAAAAAGCAGACATGCACATAGACTCACATAGATAGCCCCAGTTATAACACAACATTGTATATGTAATAGACATTTTATTACAAGCTACTATAGTACTAGGTGAAAGATTGTAAATAAAGTAACCATAAAAGCATTCACAAACCATTTACAGGAGAAAAAAAATTCACTTCTGCTTTGTTGGAATCATGTCTTCCTTATTTTCTTCTGAGAACAATTCTTGCAACCCCAAATACATTAACATTCCAATGCATCATACACTGCAACACCACTGTCTACATTAATCAACTACTAAAACTTCAGAGTTCATGACTAGCAATGAAGTAAATTATCACTTATATATAGTGACAGTACACATCCAAACTCTGTTAAATTAGTTCTGTATATGTTGTAATGACATGTATTCTGAAGGCTGTAGTCAGGACTTTTATTGCATCAAACACACTCCAGTTTTGGGTTGCTATATTATTTTCAGAGTGCAAACTGCAATTCTCACAAGCAACTTGCTACACTTTCTTGATTTAAAAGTATCTGGTAGAACAAATTAAATTTATAATATAGATTTAAATAGCTGGGATTTTCACAGTGAAATATAGTATAATATAACAGATTATTTATGAAGAAATCACTCAAATTTCAGTAGTTTTGTTCCACTTACTTGGACATGTTTCGAAGTCTGTCACTTTCATCATCAGCACAGTTCCAATGTCAGCTTGCCAGAGTGGTATTAAAATGTATTGATAGGCAGAACTCTTCAACTCAGCATTCCATGTCTCTTTTCCTTGATGATACTGTGCAATTAATGCAGTAGTTTGGTATAGTACTTCCCAGTCACTGCTGTGTTCCTTTCTTTAAAGTCTATCCTTAGAATTCCTCTGCAGATCTAAAAAATGTTGCCATGATCTTCTTTGTTAACTGTGTGACCTTGGCCTTACTCCACTCTTCTTCTGCCCCTCCACTGATTCTCTTTTTGAAAGAAGATTATAGCAGAAGATATAGTTTTGTCCCCTGTGATGATGGATCCCAATATTGTCCTCTTGTTACCATATCAAAGGTTCAAAGAACTTCAAAAACAATGTGGATGAATGTCTTTGCAATAGTAAATGAAAAGAGGGTGCAATAAAACTACTCAATCTACAAGACAGCACTGTTAAATTCACTATGGAATTAGAAAACAACAAGGCTCTTCCCTTCTTGGATATAAAAATTATAAAAAATGACAATGCACTGGAATTTGGCATATAAGAAGAGATATCCACACAGATAATTATATAAAAAATAACAGCCAATAAACTAGCCATAATCAACAGCCTCACATTCAGATTAACAAACTTGACAATAAGCAAGACAGAATACAAATTGGAGTACCAAAAAATCATAGATATAGCACAAAAAAATGGCTACACAATAGATCAACAAGAAAATAGAGAAATTCAGAAAGAAAAACAAATAAAGGACATCACCCCACTAAAAGGCTACAAAGGAGATCATATATATAAAAAATTCACATTCCACCCATAGGCACACCAAAAATTCCAGAAGATTTTTAGAGAGGCAAACATCATTTTGGCCCCAGTAAATAAATTCAGTTTAAAAAACCACTTAAACACCAACACAAAAGACAAAATTCCACCAGGAAAGCATTCAGGCATTTATGAAATCAGTTACAAAGACTGTGACTGAAATACAGAGGCAAAACAAAAAGAAATATTACTATACATTTTAAGGAACACTTGAAAAATGTTAAATATAAACATGGCAGATCATTTTTGGCACAAAAAAAAAAAAAAAAACCACCACAAATTCCAAAAGGAACCAAAACTATTAAAAGCTCTTCAAAAACCCCTAGAATTAACAGTATGGGAAAATATATTTATAAACAAAAACAAAGAATTTTTGATCTTATTTTGATTTAAAGTAAAACACTAAAAATCATGTCGTCACATTAAAACTCTCTTTAAGTTTCACAAACACACTTATAAAAGTAATTTTGGTACATGTTTCGTGAGGTACATTCCTCACATTGTCAACCAAAACGACGACTGAGGAGCTGACTGATCATGAAATAGAGAAGGACATAACATTACTAAAAACAATTCAACATCCGAAAGAACTTAATATATGGGAAAAAATTTACATAAAAAAATATGAATACAAACTTATGAATTTTGATATACCGGAAGCAGACAACATATTGTTTAAGTTCATTAACAGACCACCAGAGCAAGAATAGTAACATACATACTTTGCTGAAATTGGCTCTTCAGTCGTCGTTTTGGTTGACAATGTGAGGAATGTACCTCACGAAACATGTACCAAAATTACTTTGTTTGTGAAACTTAAAGAGAGTTTTAATGTGACGACATGATTTTTAGTGTTTTACTTTAAATCAAAATAAGATTAACAAAAGTTTCACTGTGTGGATTCCCAAATTCCGTAAACATATTACAAAGAATTTTTGGTTAACTTTGATCTCCCAAACAACAGCTACCTCATCAATAAGTTCATTAAAGCCACAGAGTGACATCACTATAGGAATAATGCCACAATGGGAATCAGCAGTGGGACCAAGTTGAAGATGGAGGCAATCCCTTTGAAACATATCCAAGTAAGTGGAACAAAATTAGTGAAATTTGAGTGATTTCGTAACAATAATTTGTCATATTCAAAAACAATATTTGTATTTGAACTGCTGAAAGAATTCAGGACACCCATCTTGAATGATTTTATGCATATGGAAATGTTGAAGAATGCAAAGCATGGTTGTTTTAGGATGCTTCAACCTTGCAACTATTTATTTTGCCTTCAATCAGAATCTCATTCTCAACAAGGGAGATGTTTGCTTGTGTCTACAGATCCAGTAGCCTACCCTCATGTGGCTCATTTTTAAGGCTTCCTCTGCCCAAATGAAATGTTTTTGATCACTCCTTCACAGTAGAATTGAGGGAGAAGTTTTCCAATACACACCATCAATGCATTGTTTGATATCACTGCAAAAATGCTCCTGTTCTGTATTCAGTTTTGAACATTATGCTGTATATATATAAAAATAGTGTTTAACACCCATTTTAACTACTGAGGCATCACATGAGGTGGACACTGATGATATATGAGATGAATTGGCAAACTGGGAAAGGATTTTTTTTAAGGATGGAAGCATTCCAGGCCTAAATTTAGGGTACCTCCCGGCATTTGCAATTTATGAGGATTGAGGAAAACCTGGAAAAAACCTCAGTCAGGGAGGATGGCCCTGGTGGAAATCAAACCCCAGACCTCCCGCTCACGAGTTCACACCTTAATGACCTTGGCCACCCATGGTGATGTGCTCATATTATGCAACACATTTGACTTAAATGAGGTTTCCAAGTAAATGATTGGCATGACCAGAAGAAAACACTATTTACGCTTCTGTAAATATAAGATAGCATGAGCATTGTAACCATGCCCTCTATGGCAGGATGAAAACTTAAAAGATGCACATAATAGGTTAGCAACTCTTCTTTTAAAAAGGTTTTCCTTCTATTTCTACACAATAGTCAACTATAGCAGAATAGTGCAGTATCTTATTGGGATTAAAGAGCAAGTTGCAGTAAAAAGTTTGGTTAAATGTCAGCAATTAATTTCAAGAGTGATTGATGTATAAACACAGAAAAAGAGGATTGAGCTTATATACAAACAGATTTAAGAATGATTAATAGAACATGAAAAGTTTTTAAAAATATTTCATGTAATTTACTTAATTTATCACTTGAATTATTGATAGTCACAATGCCATAATTTTGAACCTGGAAAAATTGTAGAATAATATTACAGAGAAATTTTCATGCTATATTTAGCATATATCAGATTTTCCATTAATTTCAAAGCCCCATGTCTTAGCCTATCCTGTACAAAAAGCTATGCTTTGCAATGTGTGAATCAAAATTTGTTTATACACCATAAAGCCTATCTTCCATGAAAGAGTGAACATTTCAATACCTGCAGTTTGGATTCTATCTTCTTAACCGAGTTTTTTTTTCCAAGTTTTCCTTACTCCTCATTAACAACAAATGCCAGGGAGTTAACCAAACCTTAGTTCTGGGATGCTTGCTTCCCAAAAGATTTTCAATATTTATTATTTCATTATCATCAGTATCCATCGCCTTGTTAGTCAGTCCTGGTGGTGTAATGGTAACCATAGTTGCCTTCTAAACCCAAGATTTTGGGTTCAAACCCGGCCAGGATCGATGGATTTTTTCGGGTATAAAAATTGTAAGTATGGCTTCCTTCGGAAGGGATGGGTCCTGTGTCGTACATTTACAACACGAAAAAGAACCTCAAGCCTGAAAGAAGAGGCTCTGAGCAAAATTTGTCGGCTGTTTCACAACCTGAATTGAATGGGACGCTGATGACCTGATATGCTAAAGAGCATCCATAAAAAATAAACCAAAACCAAATCGTCTTCTTGTTGTTGTTTAACAGTTGTTAAAAAGGGTGTTAAATATCATTAAAAAAATCTAGTACACCCATTTCCTATTAAGTTTATTTATTTTTCACCACCACCACCACCACCACCACCAATGGAATTATTAAGAAAGTTGTTGGTTTTTTTACTATTGCTGCCACTGCCCCCATCACCACCATCAATGAACTTATAAAGAAGGATGTTTTTACTACTTTTACAGTACTAGATGCTTGGCAAGGCAGACATTTCTCTAAATGATACGCTTCCTTACAATGGTAACTAGTACAAAATTGTTCCAGTTGATTACTTCTACCATCCCATAATTAGCAATATTGCTTATACCTATCCATATTTATACCTTTCTTACCACTTTAAGGGGTGATAATAATTCCTTCTCTTCACCATTCAAGTCTTCAGACTCTGGAAAGAAAGGGCTGAATGGCAAGGGTGCCAGATGAAGACTGACTACTTCACCAGTGCTAAGTAATGTGATCATTATGTGAGGAGGTGAAGTAATTGCCATACCCATGATTGGCTGCAGGGAAGAGGAAGAAGAGGTACGTGTGCAGACCAGATATTCAGCTGAGCTTGGTTGGTTCAGAAGTTCCAATGGTGGTGAATCTGGAAATATTCCTGATAAATAACAAGTCTAAATGACACACCTTTTCCTTAAAATTACTTGTAATAGTATCATCTGCTGGATTCTCATACTCAGGTGACTGCAGTCATAAATTGGGTTATATATACCTTTAAACCTTTAAGGAAGTGTCAATCAATCTTAATAATTGAAATAAACCTGGTTGTTAATACATAATGAATGCATTTTTACAATTTAATGTTAATAATGTGCAAAATTTCAGGCTAAACACACAATTGCATGCTGCTATATTGATGTGTTAATAGGAATTCAGTTGTTAGAAACAAAGTCATGATTCTAGTTCTGCTGAGATCTATGGATTCCCTAATAGAAGCCATCGATATTATATACTTCAATTTGTTGATAGGCATTTGCATTAATTGGGATGCTGAAAATTTAAGCCTTAACGTGTATGTTTGAAACCTTTGAACCTGAGTTCCCTAACTCAAATTGCTTGTCTAAAACTTTCATATAGGATGCAAATATTTTGCTATTGTTTATTACAGCCTTGTATAATATTTTATGCTCATATCTGAACACATTTGTAAAACAATACATTTTATACCCTCACCCCTTGTGCTAGCATATGCTCATGCATATATACTTTCATTATTAAAAAAGGACGGTTTAGTATTGTAGGAAATATAACTTAATATTGTATTGAAGGTATAAATTACTTTTAATGTTGTGTTTTATTTTTGGTTGGATCGAAGCTCGGCCCCCTGGATATTTCAGTAGTAGCTGCTGATGAACTAGGGACTGGAGGGCTGAGCCAATCAAATTGGAATAAATTTTGATTGGATTCAGTGCCTTCTGGATTTGCCAAAGGCACTGTTCCTAATTGTTATATTTAAAAGTAATGCTTTTTTTAATTTGTGTCCATTTTGTATTTAAAAAAAAATCTCTATGTGATGCATGGCAAATAAATACTACTACTACTACTACTACTTACATTATATTCAGTTTTACAATAAATATACATGCACACATGGGAATTGAAAATTCATGAATGATACGATGTTTACTAAAGACTGAATTTCATGTCTTAAATGAGGAGTAGTAGTTCAACATGTATAGAAACATTCATCAGTATTCCCAATTTTTTATTTTACATGGATTCTCTTTAACATCTCTGGTCATTAGCATCCCATTATATTTAAATGTTAAACAGGCAATAAATTTTGCTCAGAAGTCTCTTCTTTCAGGCTCGCGGTTCTTTTATACACCATAAATCTACGACACGAGAGCAACAGCTTTACTTGCCTTTTAAAGGATGCTATACTTGGGATTTTTACCTCCCCAAAAATCCATCAACCACTAAGAGGCAAATATGGCCAGTTAGAATCAATAAAGATTTGAATTATAATCATTTTGTAAGGACTAGTTGGAAAACAAAAGACATACCGATATAGGATATATAAAAGATTTGGAAATCCTGCTAATGTTATGTAATTATAAATAGTATTAAGCTTTAAAATTAACTAAAAATTTGTTTATAATTTATCTTAGGAGAAGACTGTACCTACCCATGTTTCCTAAGGAGCTTAGAAATATTTTTTTTTGCTGGGAAATGCTAATGCTGATGAATGTATCTGTAGCTGACCAATTGTCATGCTTTTCAGTTCTTTCCAGTGAATTATTATCTTCATTCCCATGATATACAGATGAAAACTGTGTTATTAAACTTTTCATACAAATATAACAGTCACATCAAAAGCAAAACTTAATTTACTATAAACTGAAATAATGCATGGCCCTCAAAAATGATAAAACTCTAAACAAACAACAGTTCTGTTTGTTCATTGAAGTGATGAATTATGGTCTATCTGTCTAAGTGAAACTAAATGAATATCTTGGAAAACTCATTGTTCAAGCAACAAAAACGATAAAAATTAAAATGTTTTAATCATAGTGTCATGAAAAACTTACCATCATGAGACTTTGCAAATTCTTCAAGTTGTATGATAAACGGTAATGTCATCATGTGAACTCCAGTGTCATGAGTACAAAAATATCTGAAATATAGTTTACTTCATTACAAATTAGTCCAACATTAACTTTATTGGGATAATTGCATTTGTATTTTCAAGAATTAGTAATATTCACACTTTTGAGAGGAGAGAATAACAATGAATACACAAAAGAGAGAAATTTATAAATTAATAGCAATACCTTGATTCTGTTGCTGCATCATGATGGAGATGAATTGGACATGTATAAGAGTCATCATTATCATCTAGAGTTAGGCCAAGCTCCAGTTCAACTGATTCCAAAACATAGAGGGCAATGTCAGGGGTGTGAAGGCTGTAGGTAGATCCACACTGTGACCAACATGACTGTTCAAGAGAAAAAAAAACAACAAAATGATTTTAATTGATATCATTGTATGATTCAGTTGAACTGCACACTCTTAAAGCTTCACTTACTTTTCATAAATGTATGGAACCGGTTTCGAGAACATTTAGTTCCCATCTTCAGCTAGGCTAAAGTTCAACACAGTTTACATTTAAGTAACAAAATGATTATTTTGCAAAGCATTCAACATTATTAAAATTTTGTGACAGATATGGGATAATATGGTTTTGGCTTCACCACTGCATAATGCTGGTGTCTTGATAACAGAATGGACATCATTTTCACACAGAAGGCATATACTTTCTTCCATTAAGATGTTTATAACTCTCTTAGTGTATTAATACAGTGGGATTATTTTGAGTTATGGGGCAGCAGAGCATGGCTGCATATTGGAAGAAGCCAATCATGAAGACCATACCTTATGTGTGCAGTTAGTAGCTTTTATTAGTTTGATGGAGGCTTTGTCAGCAAGTGGTTGTGCAATCATGTGTTACTCAATGGTATTGCTGTTGTTTGCTAATTGTTCTTTAATACTATGCCATTATGTAAATATAGTCTTGAAGAATGGATTTGTGTGTACGATACATGTGCGAAAAAGTATTCTTGTAGGAAAGTGGTAAACAATTTGCAAGGAAATATCCTGAAAATCATGTGCCAAGTAGAGAAACTTTTTTCCAGCTCATTAAAAAGATAAGAAAGATAGGATCTCTCAATGATAAGAAACATGTTCCAAACTGCTTGCAAAAGAAATCAGGAATTTCCTGTGCCTGCAATGTATTGCAGGCATCATTTACAACTTCTCGTATAACACAGGTTAGTGCTTATTATTATAAGTTTCAAATACAGTATCATTTTGTGCTTTCAATAAAAACATAAATACAAAGTAAAAATACTAGCTTTACCCTAGTAACTCCATCCTCCCTATTTCTGATTGTAGCAGCTGCACTCAGATAGACTGTAACTGAAATAATGTCACTGTATGTTATGACCACAGCAAGAGGACTCAAATTAAATGCTCTATTTTACTAGTTTATATGTATAATTCATGTTAAGGGATTACCTAGTAAAGTTTAGAGTTGGTATGAGGTAGACATTCACAGTGTTTAGGATTTCTAAGTATAACATTACTACATTCTGGGAGGCAGGTAGTACAACAATTAACTTTAAACAACAGGAAAATTACAAATTGTGCAAATAATGCATGGAAATAAACCTTTTTCCCTTTCATTGCAAAAGGATGTTGTATGTTTCAATGTAAGGGTTGAAAGTTATTGAATTAAAACCAATTAAATTAACTATTCTGAACAGATGAACAGATTTTGTGAGTGGGTTCTAAGGGGTTAGTGGTTTGATAGATATAAACTGATGGCAATGCCATTCTCAAGAGAGATTGGCCTATCTATTCATACACTATCCTGTATATTTGTGTGATGGTGAATTAGCAATGCTTGACTTAAGTATTTTCTTGGATGAGATTTGATTCCAGTTTCAGGTAGATGGAACTTCACAGAATGACTATTATTGACATTCAGGAAAACCCAATATCATTCATAAATTATCCTTTTCAAATAAGGCTGAATAGTTGGTCCAAGTTTTTAATAAAATAGTTAATGCTGACAGCATGTAAAAATTATTTTTCACTTCTTTTCCTTTGAGCTTTGAATGTAAACAAAAAGTTCTATGTGCCAAACAGGATTTCACCAGAGCACATGCAGATCATGTTTCCTCTGAAGCAATTTACAGGTCAGGGATACTGGTTAGTTTCTAACTTTTGGAAAATTTGAAATACAAATTTAATAGAATATATTTTCATAACTTTAGAGGATGAGCCAAAATCCACTTCTCATGTGAAATGCATCAAATATAATATTGTTTTGTAAGTGCCAAAAGTATTTAGAATGTAAAGGCCAATAATTTTAGCATTCATCTGCCCAATTAATTAGTTATATGCTAAATAACCTATCATTGGATTAATTGTTGCCTATTTTATTGATAAGAATGGGAGGCCTTCAACAATGGCAATTTCAATGCATCCACCAAAAGCAAGAGTGCAGTGGTGGAGTTGACAATTGTAATGTCCAGTTTTATATTTTTAAATAACATTAACTATGTATTATTCATAGCAGTAACAATTATTATTATTATCCTCATTAATTTTTATCATTTACCATTCATGTCACAACACACTTAAATTTTGATTCTATGTATTGAAACAAGAAAGGGAGATTTTTAATATACATTTCAAAACAACAATGGATTCTGTAGCAGAGTATAAAACATAGCATTACACACACACACACATATATATATACACACACATATCCAATAAGCAAATAAATGGTCAGTTTTCATTTTCCAAGAATTTTTGCCATTTGCCAATGAAAATAGTCATTATCTACTCTGTTTTCTCTCTTATCATCTCATGACAGACATTCATTTTTAATTCCTCATGTAGTGTGGTTAGTTACATATATTATTTTTTTATTCCATAATGCAGCAGGTAGTGAATAAATTCTGGGAAATGAAATGTATGAAATGTTAAAAGATATACAAAAGCAAAGAGTTCTCATGCATTTCAGAAGTCATTTAATTTATGATTGGAAGAATTCTGGTTCATTTCTTCTTCAACATCTCCAGATAGATCTTTAATTGCTCTGTTTATAACTCTCATTTAGACAAAAGACCAGATTAGAGCACACAGTTTGCTGCAGATAGGTCATGGACATTTGAAACCTTTTAGTCACATTTATTTATAGTGAGCAAAGTAAGATTGTTTAGTTTAAGTATTCTATTCCCAAAGGAGTACTTATTTATAATTCATACATATGTATTTACGGTATTAGCATGTTAAGTTCAGTGATAGTTTAAAGCAAAGTATCCTGATAGTTCCAATATACTAAGGTACTAAATTATTTTGGAAGTTGAAAACATAATGAAAATAACTTTAAACTAAAGCAAGGACCTATGAAGAATTTTTTATAACATATTTCAAATGGAAAAATATCCTACAAATTTCCATGAAACAAAACTCACATGGTTTGTATAAAAGGTGCACATTTCTTCAGAATCCTCAAATCTTGAATAAATGCAAATGCAAATGAATATCATCAGAGACAGCACTCATTTCTTGAGGGGCTTATTTTCATTAGTAGATGACAAAATGCTTGGATATAGAATCTACAATTTCAGCCTTTGCTTGCTTATGTGGGGTAAATATGAACATGTCTAAATTCAATAGTTTTATTATCAAATCAGCTGATGCTTTGCAAATGAGAGACCTTTGTTGTCACTGATTGCTCGCCAGCCAGCCAAGAGCATTATTGCCATGTGGCAGTTGCATATTGTACAGGTCATTCCATGGTGCTATATTTAAGAACCACATTAATGCTGTACTAAATGAAATTTCTATAAGGAGAACTAAGGAGAATACCTTGTTTCCTTTGTTAGCATTTTCATCCTCATCTTCATCTTCAGCACATGATAAGAGCACACAGTGGTAGAGAGTACCAGAGCATGTGGCTATCACAACCACTGGCGGCAATGTTTGTAGACAGAGGATGGAGCATGCATCCACACCATAGTTGTCATCTGCAGGTGGGTACATGGACAGAGGTCCATGAACAACAGGCTTTGGTGTGCTGGAAAAAACACGTAATTTATTTAATTGTTTGTAATATGCTATAACTTTGTTTAATAGTAGTTAGTTTCGTATGGCTACAAAGCTAAACACAGATATATGTATTTTTAAACTATTATTAAGTACACCAAATACTTATTTAAATTGTATTTATGAAGCTATAGATATTACCCCCAAATTCTGGTCTAGCAATTGGAAAATCTCTGCCTCCATTTCTAGCAGATTTACTCACAAGTTCCTTTGAAATACATATCACCAAAGTTTTCCCATTCATTTTCAAAACTTGTACAGGTATGAGGACAACATTTACAATAATATTGAAAAAATATTCAATAGAAGCTCTGAAACTTCTTAATTTACAAAATAAGATTTAAAAATTATATGAAATACAGACAGTGTGAACTTTGGAACTCATAGAAAAGGACACATAAAGAAAATTACATAAAAATATCAGTCACAGCCCCATCCGACACAAATATGAAGTGTTCTACAGCTTGACATACAGAATAGTTACAGTCCACCGACAGAAATAGAGTACAAAACAGAATTCCAGTAGATAATTAATCCAGCATAATTAATGGTGTAAACAAAGATACAATAATAATCAATAATATTGATACAAAATTATCAATAAATTTAAAAGACAAAAATTTATAAGAGAGGCTTCCACCTGAAGAAAATCCAGGAAAGATACAAATTAAGATGCATGTAATCCAACATAGCACAATAAATTCAATTAAAGGACATAGTATAAAGTTAGCCTCAAAGAACAAATATAATATACAAAATTTCCTAGGTTCCATAGTAAAAGACACCGTTCCAATAAAATTCAAATCAGGACTTTACGAAATTAAATAGGCAGTTTACAATAATAATAATAATAATAATAATAATAATAATAATAATAAAGAGAAATTTAAATATTTGGAGAAAGAATCACTTTAAGATCATTTGTTTTAAACAAATTCATAAATCAGCAGTGGGATCCACTTTTGGACTCAAAATCATGAAATTAAACTAGAGACTAAGATATTAAAAGAACTTTACAGTCCAATAGAGCTACCTACTTGGGAAAAAGTTTTCATCCTGAAAAATATAAAAACTTAATGAATTTTGATGTTCCACCCAGCTTCATACCAATTATAATAGAAAGAACATCATTCAGCTCTTTTCTATTTTGAGTTAAAGAAATTTACATGCTGGATGAATTCAGCAAGTTCCTATCAAACTATTAGAGGCCACCATATATGTATGCTATCTGGAATCCAGCCAACACATCCAGTAGTCAGTCAACAGCTGATGATGGAAGTATTTGCTCCCAAACATGTCCTAATGTTATATAAGTAAGAGGAGTTAATGTGAACACATTTAATATATTCTAATAAGACACACCAAATACTTTTTGAATTCTTGTACAATATTTTATAATTGAAATGCTACAAAAAAGGGGGGGGGGAAGAGGTACAGAAACAAAACATAAAAGAAAGTAAAGCCAGGAATATTCTTAAGTTTGAATCCATACACAATCTTCTTCATTGGTATTATTTTTGGACATTTTCTCCACAAAACTGTGCAGATAAAACTGTACAGATGTTACTTGAATTAGCTACAAAAATATCTTATTTTTTTCCAGCAATAATAGCATATCTTCTGAACTGACATTCAGAAGAAAACTGTGCTAAATTTTCTTAATTATCTTAGTAATTATTTCAATTATTCCATACTAGAAAGGAGAGAACAGAGGACTGCATCTCAGAAATTTAAAGATGATCAGTGGCCTATTCCATAAAAGTTAAGTTTTAATACTCTGCAATTAATACAGGTTAGAAAATCTTTGTTCCACAGAATTTTATTATACGCTTATATTTTATCACTACATTCCCAAAAGTTAAAAGGCATTTTCACTGTTATATTCCATGAAAGTAGTCTGTAACTTATAAGTTGTACAACCTTAGGTTAAGTTCTATAGATGTAGAATAATTTTTACAAGTAATTTATGGCCTTAAAATTATGAGAAAGAGTCTAAAAGTCTTATAATTTATTCAGATTGGATAGGAATTTCACAAATACTGATGCATTTTGTGTATACCCACACACACACACACAAAATAAAAAGAGGAGATAGAGAAAGAGTAGATTGCTTTGAAAAGTATTCTGTTAACCGCATAACTATATAGGATCTAATGTGCAGAAAAAGGAATTCCTTTCTTTGCTCCCTTTACAATAGCAATTTATTCCTTTGATATGCCATTTATATTAAAAAAACAAACAAACCAATGCTTTGAGGAAGAGCTCTAATTTTACAGTCTATTGACTAGAATTCTTACTACAGCAGTAGAAAATATAAAACAAAACTCTTAGGACTCATATAGACAAACTTTTATGTGATAGCCGTGTAAAAAAATTAAGAGTTAGAATTGTATATGTTTTCCTTATTTAGGCACAGAACTATGGGGCTGTACTTCCAAAACAAACTTTAATAAAATCTTTACCATACAAAAAAGAGCTGTTAGGTATCTAAGCCATCTTACCTGTAGGAATACTTTCAGACAGTTAAAGATTCTAACTCTGCCATGTTTATACATCTACAAAACCATTCTTTACTTAATAATAAAATATCTTCTCCATCCCAAGCCATTAGACTCTCTCTTTATGAAAAAATTCCTAGCTTTATGGTCATAAAATTCTATAATGCTCTTCCTACAGAAATGAAATCCTGTAAATTCAACAGTTTTAAAACATTTTTAATGTGTAAAGGCTACTATAGGACTGACAAACATTTATTGTAATTTTATATCTTAATTTAAATACACATTTATAAACAAATACTCATTGTAACCTAGAGGTTAACCTTACTATACATATTGTATTGTTCTTATATGTCTGATTTATTGCAACTGTATTTGTATTTTTTATCCTGCAGCCTTATAGTAATTACTAATTCTTGAACATATTACTGATGAACTTCTATTAGTGTCTATTTTTACTGTATATAATTATTCTTAGCTGTAGCTTCATACTGACATGGTTTAATTATGTATCACACCATACCAAACTGTAATAAATTGAAATTGAAAAACTACATCAATGTGGTATATATGAGGAAGTGGATAGAGGCTTTTTTATTATATGGTCAAAAAACATTACAAACTATCTGAGTGAAAGGCCATAAATCAGAAAATAATTACATCAATATATAAGATTACTTTGTGCCATATTACGAGTCACTAAACTTAACTATAAATAAAAAAAAAAAAATCAAAAAGGTACACTACTTATATACAACTGAAAATAAAACTCTGTGCTTTAGAAGAGCTGCCATTTGTTTCTTGAAAAAGCAATACGTAATAGTTCTGTAAAACTGACCCCAGGAATTCCCATGAGTGTTTTCAGCTGTTATTTTACTAGTTAATAAACATGAAATGAGGAGCCTTCTTGCATTAAGGTGATAATTTACTATAGGACGAGTCTGTATACTTCTGATTTTATTACAATCAAAACTTATTTTTTGAATATCATGCACCAATGTAACAATAACCTGAATATATTTTATTTTATTTATTCCAAAATAAATATTGTCAGAACAAGAGAAATTAAACAAGCAAACAACAATCCTAAAATGCTATCTGACTTTTTGTTTTTTATATTTTGAATAATAATATCATAGTTTCTTAATGTAATAGTCTTGTAAGGAGCTTGATTTTTCATTTACGAAATGGAGTATTAACAGCCTAACAACTATAAATGACGGCAATAAACATTATTGAAGTATAATACCTCTCAGTTGTCAGTGCGGTAGTGAGTGAATAGACGTCACCATTTCCACGTAGTATCAATACTGGCCACATAATAGCGCTAGCCTCAGTCTGATCTTTGGCGCTCTCTCTATGACCCTCCTGAAACAAGATGGAGACGGGCTTAACAGAAAATAGCTGAAGGGAAACGAAGAGGGCTTACAAGACACAGGTTTCTGCAGAGAGAGAGAGAGAGAGAAAGAGAGAGAGAGAGAGAGAGAGAGAGAGAGAGAGAGAGAGAAAACTTAAAAAAATAGCTAACTGAAATTGATAACATTAAAAATGAATGCTCCGAAAAGAAAACTTCCAAAAACAAATGTAGTTACTCAGCCGTGCAATTTATATACGAAATTCTCGCCACATTACGACATTAATGAATACGATGGTAATGGAATTTTAAAGTAGACTCTCTTTTTAAATTACTACCTTGTGTAACGTACACTTGTATTAGTTCATTCCGTGGTTAATGTGTACCAGGATTAACAACCCTACAACTTTCTGCTAAGGTTCATCATATGAAATTCAAATTTCCCTTTCTCTTTTCCCTGGAGACGTCAAAGTACGTGCTGTACACACTTCTGTCTGTAGACAACCGAAAGTTTTCCATCAATAAATCGGAACCGGAAAGAAAGAAAAATGCAAACGGCATAAAAATAAATTGGTTTAAATTTTCTAATATAAAAACCATTTTCGTTATTCTGCAAGGATGTCTATAATTCATATTTCTTTATCTTCGCTGTGGAAAGCTGTAAGAAAGTGGGAAGTTAGGCGAAGCGATAAATTATACAAATATCTTTAGAGCTTTATAAATTAAAGACGAACAGGAAACCAATGAAGTGGAAAGGTTTCAGTTTACAGCTGTTTTTACAATATAACTGATTACTTTAGGAGCGTGTTTCTCGAAAATACAAATTATAAGATTCCAGATAAATTTTAATATTTGTAAGTTACAAAGACTTTCAGAAATGTAAACGTTTACCTTTGTAAGTGTACCAGTAAATTAACCAGTTATCTACATTTATACATATTCATCCATCATTTGTTTACAAATTTAGCCGTTTTGTAAAATATATAAATAGTAAAATGTATTATAACCATACTCTTAAAATGGACAAACTGCTGAATTTCACATTAAAAGGGGCAAACTCTTTGTGTTTATCTTTGCCCGATTATCGCAAACCATTGAGTAAGTTGTATCACAAACTTTAAAATATTCACATTTAATGCCGCAAAGCGTTTATCTCATACATAATGTTGGCGTCTCCTAAAATCAGTAAAAACCTTTACTGGGGAAATTAACATGGGAGTTATAGTAATTTACTTGTTCTTTCCTGTCTCGAGGCCATGGGTTTTTAAATAAAATTAAACAAAAAGTTAGCATTAGTAGGTTAGCAACAAGATCTCCTGCAGTCTCATGTTTAGACTGTACATATTCAGCTATGTCGAAGAAGTTGCCGCATCACAAGGCGTTTTGTTGCGTAAAGTACAAAGTAAATTTATTGCAAAGAGGCAGAAGTTGTATTATCGTACTAACATTTTCATAGAAAAGTATACTATAATAAAGTAATTACTGTATTGTTGAATTATTTTTATCTTAATTTCAGTAGTTTCAGAATGATTCTGGGTATTTTTTTTTCTAAAAATTAACATGACCATAAATAATCATGAAAGCAGCAATCATAGGAGATTACAAATGCAGTTGCTTTCCCCGATTAAAAATAAATTCTGTTCATGTTAAATGTTGCTATATCACGTACAAATTACTTAGAATCCGTAATGTAAACTAAAAACTGAAATTTTCTTTTCCATATATTACGTAATAGCTGTTTGATTTTCTGGAGCACATTGAAACAATACATAGAGTTGCTTTTAGCTTGCGTATTCCTACTCCACAACTTTAATCAATAATAGTTTTATTTCGTAATTTCTAGTACTAATCTATGTAATAGAATGTTTGAAGTGGTGGCCATCTGTAGTCACTAAATTTTCTCTGTTAACACTTTAATACAATACACTATAGTAAACTTTATTTTACTAACATACAGTAATTAATAGCACCCGCGCTCTAACAACACAAAGAGTTATACTGATCTCTTAACCAAAAACTAAATTATAAGAATACAAAGGCAGAAATAGTGCTCGCTCTGGTGATAGCGAGCGGTCACTATGTGAACTGTATGACAAATGACTGGCAGCTGCGGACGCAGGGCAAAAATAACTGGAGATAACATCGAACAGAAACAAGAATATTTTTGATTTTTGAGGTCTTTGATGTTTATTGTTATAAAGTTTCTTTAAGATAAATAAAATTATATTAACTAATGCCAATGCAAAGCAGCCCGGAGTACTTTGATGTTCGACATTCGATCTACAGTCGAAGCAAAACTTCGTATGTTATATCGTTGCGATTTTGGTTGATCTTCTCGAAAATGATGCCAAAGTAGCATATTCTAGATTTCCGACAATGTTTCCATGTGAATATTGCAATAAGTAAATAAGTCCTAGGTACGTTTCACGAAATTATAAATGCAAATCAATATAAAACTCCTATAAATACAAGAAACAGTTTACATTCAAAGTAAATCTACCATGCCTTCAAACGGATGTTCATACACTTAAAGAATGCGGGCAGAGATAGAGGAAAAGCAAGTGCTGCTGACAGGTTTCTCTGACCTTCAGTGTCCCCGTCTAAAGCAGATGGAGCGTTGACTTTGTGCCTTTATGGCGTTCTTACGATGATAAGTCGTGAAACGAAGTGTTTTTTTCTCTTTATTTGTGTTAGTGCTGTTAACAATGCCAAAATGTCAGTAGAGAATTATCATGTACGATTTATATATGAAAACAAACTCTTTGAGAAAAGTGGGAATGCTATTTGTGATAAAATTCCAGGTGTTCCCGCACCTCACAGGCATACTGATCGTAATCTTGTGAATATATTTAGGGAAACGGGATCAATGCTCGATAAGAAATCTAAAATGAACTACCGTGTGCTTACCGAGGAGAAGTTTGATTTGGTTATATGGAGGTCCAAAGTGACGCGAAAGCTTGCACAGGTAAGGAGATTTTTGGAATGCCACCAAATTTTAGAAAGTAAAATCGTATAACCGAGGATGCCAAAAAATGTATACACACGTTCACGGTAAATATCTTTTTAATATATTTTCAAGTTGGACCGAAAAACTACAGTAATGTGTGGTATGATGTTCTGTAAACAGACGTGACTCACATTATGATAGTGTTGCTACGTGATAGGTAAACCAACAATGAACAAATGAAGTCAAGATTATCGTACATTAACAATGAACAAATGAAGCCAAGATTGTCGTATGATGTTCTGTAAACAGATGTGATTCACATTACGTTATGCTAGCGTTGCTACAATAAAAATGGAGCCAAGATCGTTTGAACAGCGGAAAGCAATTTTGAAATGATGTTGGAAAACCGAGAAAAACGTTGTTGAAGTTCGAAGTCAATGGCGATGTGTGTACGAAACAGAACCGCCAATGCGAGTAACAATTGCACGTATTCGAGACAAATGGTACCGTATGCAACAGGATTGCCACCGAGATGTATGTGCGTACCTTGATGACAATCTTCCAAGGCACTGGATAGGACGAAGCGGTTCAATTGAGTTTCCACCGCGTTCTCCGGATCTAACTCCGTTGGACTCCTACCTATGGGGAACTTGGCAGCACTTCGGGAAGAAATTGTAACGGCATGTGCTGCAATCGCTGAGGACACTTTCGCAAACGTTGCTCAACCAGTAGTTGTACGTACTCGGAAGTGTATCAAACCGAGGTGGGCATTTTGAGCAACTGTTGTAACTGTAAAAGTCTAAGATGATTAGTGCTGATCATTTTCTCTTTGTGTGAATTCAGTTTTGTTATGTTCAGTTTTTTCTTTGCTTGAAGTATGCATACATTTTTTGGCACCCTCTCTGTATCGGTTGTTCAGGACTTGCGGTCAATTACAAAGTGCGTAGTGTAAATCTCTCCTACTGAGTTTTGGATATGTTAGAAATGACTGTACTGACCCAAATTTATAATTTATTTTTCACGACAAAACATGTTTCCTTTTAAAAGACTACAGAACAAGTACTGCAGTACGAAAAACAATTTTGTACACGAAATGCCATTGCATGACCCCTAAAGCGGTAAATCTTTACAGAATTTATCTATATTTTATGAAAATACGGTAAATGCGCAGAAATAGAGATTACATAATCAAACCTTCGAAGAATTATTGGACAATGAATGCAAATATGCCTTTTCCAACAAAAATCTGCTACAGGGCATACAGCTGATTTCTCGTTAGCTTTAACTGAAGGAACTGTTTGAAGATAGGTTCATTTGTAAAAGATAATGAACAGTGCGATCCCCATGTGTTACCGTATGCGACTTCTATTAATGGGAGAACTTGAAAAATTAAAGTGTACCGAAATAAACCGACATTTTGGAAGAACTGAAAGACAATATAAGAAGAGAAGAGAAATTCCACAACAACTAATGCGTGTGAATGCAACCTTTCTTAAAAAGTGGTGACAAATGAACACCATTTCAGCATCTTCTATGACATAGGTAGGTGGTTACTATAATTGTAATTTGTATGAGAGATCTATGTGCTTGAATTGAGGGATTATGCATATCCGACTCCGGGCAGAGAACGTGCTTTAAGCTGCCAAGCGGGACGCGCTCTCACGGATCAAGGTTCATTTGAAAGCACTGTATATGACGTCGTTCATCATCTAAAATATATACTCAGATGTTTTTCAACTCAGAAACGTATTCTTGGATCAATATATGGAGAAATCAATCTAGAAGGCCAGTTTCAAATTATTTTTCTTTTGGTTAATCTTTAAATTCTATCTTACGAGTATCATAAGACATGTGCAGCTTATTAAAACAATTGAATACTGTAGAGTAAATTGGAAGATAATGCAAAGACTTCCATGTAGTTTTTCAAATAGACATTTATATAAATTTTTCCAATTTTATTAACTTAGCAGATCAATACAGTTTTTGAATCTATTTATCGATTTTCAAATAAATAAAAATGGCAATGTTATACCCAACAATAACATAGCTATGGTTATGTATTACATAAACATGGTTTTTTCAAAATTTCGGATATTACACACAGTTTTTATAAAAATATAATTTTCTAGAAATGTAACTAAATACAGAATAAAGTATATACATTACACTTTCAGAATCTGTTATTAAATTTGCACGAGCACCATTTTTATTTTATTCATACTATTTTTAAACTTATATGGCGGCTTCTTTAAACAATTTGGTGTGGAAATATCTTTAGCATTACCATTTAAAGTTGAAAATTTGTATATTTTCCCCGCACTGCCTTGGTTTCAGAAAAAAATTCCTGCACATTTTAGTATGTATTTTTCATAATTTTAATTAATAACTTCCGACTAGATGCTGAAAACCCGAAGGAAAAAAAAAATGGATAAAAAGTGCACTGTAAGAAACATTTTGAATGACATTTTTTTTTCTAAGAACCGGCATTTTAATATTTTTTAAAGCTTTAAACAAAAAATAACATTTCTCGAAGATGTTGACCAAATTTCACTTAAAAGGTCTATTACACAATATCCGAAAGTGTTAAGACTTCAGTACAAAACAATTTTCAGTATAATCGCTGATAAGACCAAATTCACTTAGAAATATTTATTATTACATAACTAAGGGGCATTTCATTGTAAATGTCTAATTTTAACATTAACACATTCACTGTATATTAATATCTTTTTCTTGAGATTAGGGTTACAAACTTACTTTATGAGGTCAAAGGGCATTTGGGAAAGGAATGTCTCATAGGTTAATCAGCACGCTGCATGCTATTTTTTTTACCTCCAATGTAATTACAATCGGAAAAAAAATTGCTGACCTACATAGTTTCATTTCGTGACGTGTTTTCCAACAATTCCCTATGAGCACTGCTTCTGGGATATCGATTCTGATCTTGCTAATCCCACCTTTTAGCGAGCACACCCTTTTCCGCTCAATCCTCTCTCACCGTTAAATTCCAAACGAATAAAGTGCAGACTACAAACTTAATGAATGCTAACCCCCTCATCGTCACAGTACTAGTAATTGGAACATTTGAGTTCCAATTGAGTTGAGGTGATGGCGAACCAAGCGAGAGGTGAAGAGTGGTCTCTCTACCCTTTTTTCCCTCCACTCTCTCTGCGATCCCACCGCTGCCACCACTTCATTCGCCCCCCTTCCACGTAGTATTTTATTTTATCGGTAGTGGGTTGTCTGGCGGGCAGTCTAACCGACAGGTTTGTGGGGTGGGTTGGGATGGTTGCAGAGTAAACAGGGAGAGAGTGTGTCCATCCCTGACGGACGATCAAACCCAACTGTTGCCGCGGGGTATCTATCACACCGTTACTGTGGCCGTGTGTCACTCGTGTTATTGATGAGAACGATCCCTACACCGTGTAGCAACACGCGCGAGGAAAGAAGACAGCAGATAAAACGACAGGAGCGAGGTTAATCGTTTTTTATCTGAACGGAATTGCAATGTTTGTCTTTCAATGGACTGTCCATTTGATCTGTATTTATGCATGAGCGATACGTGCTTGTTATTTCCCGCCACAAACGCACATGCACGGGCTCCATGTAAAGGGACAATTTTTCGCCACGACAGTTTTTCATCGACTGGGTTTATACCCCGAGGAGTCAAGACTTGAGCGACCATCAAAGGATGTTCGACAGTACCTTTTATCATAAATATTGCTCCTGGAGTGCGGTGTTTTTACAGAGTGCCGCACCTTCTTCCCTTTATATTTATTTTTCCGCTACAAACACACGGTGTTATTCGTCCAATGTAGATCGGCACAGCTAATTTCCCTACCTATAGTTTATATAGCAAATGGACAATTAACTGTGAAGCTTTAGTTGTTTTTCCCTACTAGTTTAAGTTAAACAGATAAATTATTGGTGCATGCGACTTTAATTTCGTTTTATATAACAATGCGAATGTGAACAAGTAAACTAAACATTAGGAAATATTAAGAATCACACATATGATATCTACAGGATTATTGCAAATAAATTCTTTTCGTTAGAATCAAGTTAAAAAAAAACTGCAAGTCTGATATAAATACATGTTATTAACGTATCGAATATACGCTCAACGCTTACAACATTTTTACAAGAATACATACAGTTCTTATTCAAATTCATTTAAATATGCTATCAGATAAACACTTACTGCTGAGATTTTGGTATTAACCGGCATTTTTTCCTGCAGTGCATAAAGCTTACTGTAGTAAAACTCTTACTATTTTGTTTAACTTTAAATTTGCAGTTTAACGCGTATTGAAAAGATATAATAAAAATTCATGTTAGTTAGGTCATAGAACAAAAATGCAGCTATTAGTTACTTCAAATCCCCTAATAAAAAACAGTCCAAAGCTTTGTATGCAAAATGCTGGAAAAACACCTTTTAAAGCATTATTGTTCGTGAATCTACGCCCTCAAAGGTAAAATTTTAGTTTTGAAACCAGGTAATATTAGCTGGGAGCAGAATCTGGGTTATATGAATGATGATCCAGTTCCTGGAAGCCACATGTGTTCAAAGCAGCTTAGGCAACAGCAGGCTTATGGAATGGTGTGCTGTGATGCAGCAAACTTACTGTTTGACTCAGTATTCCACGAAGTTTATTATCAGAATTCCTATGCAGCCTCAAAAAATATGTCGCCATGATCTTCGTTGCCTGTATGACCTTGACTTTTTAGCAAGTACTTTACCGTTCTTCAGCCTCTCAAATGATTCTCTTTTTGAAAGACAGTCTGGGTAGAGTACCATAGTTTTGTCCTCCGTGATGATTAATTCAATACTACCCTCTTGTTACCGTGTTAAAGGTTCAACAACTTCTGACAACATTCCACGCGCACTTGCATTTGAACTATTGAAAGAGTTCGGAACACCCATCTTGCACTGACTTTTTACAAAAAGCTCAAACATGCAGCTATTTCTTTTGTCTTTAGGAGCCTGTCATTACAGTTTAAACGTTCCTCTTTAAAACGAAGGTTTAAAGAGACGATGAATGAATGTTTCATGAAATGAGTGAGTAAATGAGCCCGAGTGAGTAAATGAGAAAAAAACCTTACTCAAGTATCTGCCTTTCCGGGATTCGAACTTAGAGCCTCCAGATTTGCAGCAGACTCGCTGACAAAATACCACGAAGACGGTCGCCTGTCACTCAGAACTTTCTCCTCGAAAAAGGAAATGTTTTCTTGTGTCAACACTATACCCGTGTGTTCTCACAAGGGCCATCTTCAAGACTCTCTGCCTAAACAAAGTACTTTTGACCACTCCTTCACAGAGAAATATAAAAAGGGAAGCTATCACATACACACCGTCAAGGCGTTGTTCAATGTCACTGGGTGAATTTTTTATTTAGTTCAAATGAGCTTCTTCAAGTAAATCGAAATCCGTGAACTTAAATAGCTCGAACATAGCTATTGCCTTCTATGTCAGGTCGGAAAAAATGAATCGCACCTAATTCTATTAAGGAAATCCCTACAATGCTGAGCAAACCACATTACATTTTTAAATATTTAATTTGAAAGGACTGGAAAATTGCAACACACATTAACAGTAAACTTGTTTGTTACAGCCCCACTTACAATAGAGAAATTATCCACTCATGTGAAGGCTTCGGCCGATAGGTACAGCACATCCCGCTTAAAACACCAATAAAAGAAATGAATATAATTTAAAATGTGTATGCCAAAGAGAAATAAATGTATCTAGATTTGTCGGTCCTAACAGTCTAGTGATAACCATACTTGGCCTCGTAGACTTAAGATAGCGGGTTCAATTCCGGCCAGGGTCGATGGATTTTTTCGGTCGTAAATTCCTAAGTTGGCTTCCTTCGGGAGGGAAGTAAAGCCGTGGGTCCCAGGTCGTAGATTTACGGCACGTAAAAGAATCTCAAGTCTGAAAGAAGAGGCCTCAGAACAAAATTTATTGTCCTGAATTGAATGAATGACCTGAGATGTTAAAGAGTTTCCGTAAATAAACCAACTAATTCACTAATATTTAAATTTGGCAGTGAAGGTCTTGCCATTTATGTAATACTGGTTGTCATGGAGATTGAGAAATGAATAAATAATAACAAGCTGTTTATTTTGATAAGCTAGAGCTATGTGAACGATTGAGCAGAAAATATCGTGTGTTGTTGGGTTAGCTGAAACAAAGTTTGTGAAGCATATACAGGGAACACTCTCTTCAAAGACACCATCCCATTGCTGACTACAAGAGAATAATGGCCTGGGATATAAAGCTCAAGCATATAGGAAGACAACTGAAAACTGGTAAACTTTCTGAAGATAACATTGAACGCACTCGAATCTACTTTACAGAAGTCGTAGAACAAAACACATTTGAGACAAAAAGCTAAAAACAGGATCATTTCATATTATAAAAGCGTTGCTAGAGCACTATTTTTTGGTCTTGGCACTGCTCAAATGGATTAAGATCGACGATAAAGACAATATGTTGCTTATGTTGTGTCTTGAATAAAATTGACGAAAACAATTCATACTTAGATCACGTGATACACAATGCAGAAGCTGGGGAAGCGAGAATTGGGTGTTGTATGATTCCCCCAATATTAATGTAGGGTGGTTTAATGACAGATCGTATATGAGAAGTCCCTTCTTTTTGCTGAACTTATACCTTGACCCTGTGATTCTTTTGCAGCATGGCAGATATTGTCATCTCTACTCGCAAACCAGTTACAGTCATTATAGGTTCTAGGCACGCTTGCTGTGGCACATGAACTCAAGCATGTCACGTTGAAATCTATTGAAGATTAAAATTGCATCTCTAATGTATCAGAAAATGTAAATCAATAAAATAAATGTTACATTTATGAGTTAGACATTTATTTTATTGATGTTTTAAACGAGCATTCAAATACAAACGAATGATGCTTTTAAAATGAACGGGCTTGGAGTTTTCATAATCAATGAAATCAATTATGATTCGTTATCATGAATGCGAGCTGAGGAACATTGCCGGCCTTTCAATCCAGTTTTACAAAGTTAATCCTCACCCTTGGATCAGTAGTAGATAGCTTTTAAGTGTAATGGGCTTATCGTTGCAAATTCGCTCTGAAGATCTTATCTTAGAGTGGTAGACATGAAATGTTTATAAAGTCATTACAAACTCCCAAAATTTCTACATCATATTTTCTTCGGGAAGAAAGAAAACCAGCTAATTCTAGGCTCTCTTGGAAAGAACATAATCAAAAAATGGAAAATGGCATTTATGCAAGATATGCTTACGAAAACTTAAGCGCTTACCAGATTATTTGTTCCAATTTTCACGGAAATTATTTTTCAAATTTATTTCTGTGGTTGCAATTTATACATGAAGTAGCTACTAGTATTAAACAATGAATTTTAAATCTTGCTTTTTAATTCCAATATTGTGGAAGCTAATCTGTAACTTAACTCTCAAACTGTGAGCGATTTATTTGGTAAAGAACTACTTTTGGAAGATACCTACAAATATATTTTCTTTTAACCAAACAAATCTGTGTAGCTGCCTCAACATTCTTTGTAATGCTTGTTGAATATCCTGCAGTTACTGTTTCGTGTTTTAATGTAGCGTCATTCATACTACCAGTTTGCCTTTGCGATCTTAAATGTATGACAAAACGAGACCTTCTGAACTGCTTTAAAAAGTAACGCAAGAATAACACGAAAAGAAACACAGCCTACACTACATTGCAGATATTGCAATACATGTGAACAAGAGAACTAAACGGATTCTATTAATGCCATTTTCATGGCGTGTACAGAAAAGCGGAAAGCTACTTTTATTACTGTGCACTTAATTGCTGAACGTGCATGCACTTTATCTCTTGTACAATCGCCTTTGTTTCTTGTACGGCACTGGTCAATGATGCTGTATCAAACGAAAGTTATAAGGTAGTTCGTGGTTAATATGAAGTTTCTTTTTGTTTTCCTAAAGGAAAAGAGAAACTGCGGAAAAGGCATGATATTGTATAAAATGACAATTCACAACCACGCTTTTATTGAACGCGCTTTGTAGTATCTAGGTACCTGTGATTTCTTAAACATAAGTTTTAATTATTTACTTTCTATCTTTATTGTAGCATATATGTCTTTTAAATGGGAGTAAGACAAGGGCGTTTTTTATTACTTCATAACAATGCTTATTATTGGTAGATATTATTTGTAGTTTAAAAACCGACAAGGGTGGACGTGTTCGTTAAGGCGCAGATTAGTGAGCGGGAGATCTGGGGTTCGATTCCCACCAGGACCGTCCTCCCGGCTGAGGTTTTTTCCAGGTTTTCATCAGTCCTCATAAATGGCAAATGCCGGAGAGGTACCCTTAACTTAGCCTGGAACGCTTCCTTCCTTAAAAAAAACCTTTCCCAATTTATCATTTCATCTCATGTATCATCAGTGTCCACCGCCAGTGATGCCTCGTAATAAAAACGGGTGTTAAACACTACTTACTGCTACTATAGTAGCTTAAATTGTTTCCGATATATAATGTGTACTTTATAATCTCGTTATGGCTTTTAGAGACAGAGGCAGTATTTACATTCATAAAGAATCGGTCGAGATGAAAGACCGAGTCTGAAATCAAATCCCGTTCATACTGTACAGAAATGCAACAAGAACTGCAAGAACGGTATGAAAAGGTTTCTAATTCACGCATCATTTAAAGAACAGACGTTCTTTTCACACCAAGTTCCTTTGCGACACTTCTCTGGCTTTCCGTCGTGAAACACAACTCCCATATTAGCATTGTCTGTGGTAGATCGTTTTTTTTTCTTTTTCTTTTTCTTTTTTTTTTTTGTTTTTTGTTTTTTCCCTCCCACATATTTTCTTACGAGGTATTAAACTGTTTCCACATTTCTGAATTTGCTTTAAAATTATTCGTTAAATGCTGAGTCTCTATGACACTCTGCTCCTAAACGTTTACTTCTGCTTCCATATCAATGGATTTAGTAAACAGTGTGCCACAATAATATCCCCTTCTCTCTCACAGAGAAATAACGAGATGATTCGGTCCACATTACTTCTCAGAAACAATTGAAATTACAAATAATATAAACCATGAACATATCAACATCGATTAATGCAATAATATGTGATAAAACTATATTTGCGCCATACTGCGGCACGGGTACTTTGGAATTGTATATCTTGTTAAAATTGAAAGCATATAGCAATATGGCATAGGAAGGGTCTCCAGAAATGATGAGGGATACTTGCGCATGCGTGGAAAAGATGAAGCGTTAGTTTCTTAAAGTTAAGTGCAAACCCTTCGACTTCCTCTTTCTTTCCTGGGAAGTGAAACAGAACGGATGAGTCCAGATCCCTGCAGGGCCATCTATAAATAAGGGGCATATTATTTAATAAAACAGGTAAATCAGGTATCAATAAAATAACTTTATCATGGAATGACCAGTACAATTTGGTTTATAACGATAATTATTTTTAAACATTTCCTTCAATACTTATTAATGAATTTAGAAAAAGGATGTAACGAATAAAAAGATATTTAACTCTGACTACACCCCCTAATGTCTCGTTATTAGTTAATGAGTTTAGGAGTGCTCTTTCAATTAAATTAATTTGGTTTTAAGAAACGAGCTGTCATTTAGTAACGCGACAGTATTATAGGACACTAATCCTTAAACACAACGCTATTCGCTCATAGTCAGGCACTATTGTTAGGTTTAAAGGATAATTTTGAGAGCAATCTATAATCTGATCAACACAGTGCGCCCATGCAATTTAAAAATATCGATTGCCAAATACAAAGGATTATATGAAAGTAAGAGTTAAAATGTATATTAATCCAATTAGTACATTTAATTGCCTGTTTCTAATTTATTAAATATACTTTTAAGGATATTGAAATTAAATTTACAAAACACCAATTCCTTATGGGCACAATAAAGACGACTTTAGTAAATCAGAGTCAGATAAGAGACAGTATTGAAGTTTTAAAGTAATGACATCCCCAACGCTATTATGTAGATCAGATATGGAAGATGACAACACAAACAAAGGGGTGAGAATGCAGAGATAAGATTATTGAGACCATTAGCAGGGTATTCATTTCTGAATCATTGAAGGAATGAGCCGAGTTAAACATTGAGATGTTGCGGATGTAAATATGCAATTAAATGTAAAGACTGGATTCCTTGAACACGTTTAGTATAGGCCAAGAGGCCGAAGGAATGTATGTAGACCACAAAGAGGTTGAAGCCAGCAATTCCAATTTGAAAACGAACAGGCCCAGAGGCCTAAGCTATGCTGTTAAATACGAAGCTACCCGGCTGTTCAGTGGAGATTAGGTATGAATCTAATCTGTTCACAAGCTATAAAATAATGTCTCTTTAAAAATACGAACGTTGTTGGTTGTGAGCAAGGAGCGGGAAAGGTTCATTTTAGCATAAATTACACTGTAGCAGTAATACAAAACGTATAACGGTCGGCCAATGTCAGTTATGTATCAAACAAGAATGTAAGGTGAATACGTTTTAAACTCAGTAACTGCCTTTTCAAGGCCACAGCAAAAGGAAATGGAGTTAATGAACTCTGATTGGCTGAGATTTGGTAGTATGGCATAGCCGCAGCTATACAAACTTCTCTCTATCCTAAATAAGAAGTAGCTGTCATAATTCTAAAGTACTTTTAAATTAAGTTTAGATACATTCATTTCTCTTTGAGGTGTACATTTGCAGTCCTATATATTTTATATCGCTGTTTTAAGCTGGACACCATGTATTTTTTTAAAAAATTATATAGCATGCACAGAATAACATATATTTACTGAATGAAGAAATTGACGAGAGTTGTTCAATAAATGTAAATAATTTTTATAGGCATAATTTTTTGCGCTAACATTTCATTTTACAATATTTTGTTAGGTTAATGCGAAATGTAAACATGGTACTAGATTCATTGTTGCCACTTTCGGTTCCCGCCTACGAGAGGCGTGCAAGTTGCGACATGTTCAGTTCCGCCTACAACAAAATGGAGATGGTGCAGGATGAACCATATATTGCTCTGAAATTCTGCTTTCGTCTCAACAAATCTTCAGCTAAAGAGTTTGTTATTCTGCATAAACTATCTCGAAGATGGTTCAAAATGTTTAATGAGGAGAGACAAATCAATTACAAAGGAAAGTGAACCCGAAGCCCCAGTTTGTGATCTAACAGAAGAAAACTTTCACAATCGTTTCCGCAGCCTTCACCATTGCTTTTGAAGATAGAAAATGCTACCCTCAAAGGCGTTTCTTCAATTTGGGGAAAAGGAAGAAGTCACATGGGGCTAAATCTGGACTAAAGAAAGGTAGGGTGAGGGATACACTTAACATTGCTTTTTGTAAGATATGCGGCCCTGCATTACCGTGGTGCAGCGTCTAGCTTGTTTCACAGAAATGTGGCCTTTTGCGTGTTATGGCCTTGCAGAGTTTTCAGAACATCTCTGTAGATTGTCCAATTGCAATTATGTGTGCAGATATGACATGCTGGTAAACAATTCCTTGAATATGAAAAATGAGACGACCATAGCTTTGCCAGTAGAAGCAACGCCGTTGCTGTTGTTGTTGTTGTTATTATTATTATTATTATTATTATTATTATTATTATTATTAATATTAATATAAAATGTGATTATGGAGATTTTCACACAGAGCTTTGCTCTGAGGATCGAAATGATATAACCAATTTTAATAAACAGTGATTACCTATGAAAGAAACTCCGCATCTTCCTGTTAATATCATCTTCAACTACATGCAGACTTACCGCGTATGTCTTTTGATCCGGAATCAGCAGTCTGGAACCCACCGTGCAAAGGCACGTCCTATGTACAATTTTTCAGTTAGCAACATGTGAAAAATTTAGAAATTTTGAAAGTGATCTTAATATATTCGGGATCCTCCCTCACAATGATAGCAGCAACTGAAACAAAAGGACGTTAGTGTGTAGGTTTGCTTGCGGTCGAAGTTGGCGTTACAGCAAGATGCGCAGAGTTTATTTCAAAGTGATTAAACTTTCGATTCTGAGAGCAAACAGTGAAGCTGTGTCGAAGGTTCCATCCTCACTAACACCATAAAAAGCAAAAGTGGTTGCTTCTGCTGGAAAAGTTACAGTTATCTCATTTTTCCATATTCAAGGAATGGTATGCCACATACCTGCATATACAACTACAGAGATGTTCTGAAAACTCTGCAAGGCCACATTTACGTGAAATAAGCTAGATGTTGCACCACGATAATGCAAGGCCGCATGACGCAAACGTTGCTGAATATCTGAAAAAAATCAATGTGAAGTGAGTCCCTCGCCCTCCTCTTTAGTTTATATTTTTCCATTTTCCCAAATTGAAGAAACGCCTTTGTGGAAGGCATTTT
This sequence comes from Metallyticus violacea, assembly GCA_030762175.1. Lineage (NCBI taxonomy): Eukaryota > Metazoa > Arthropoda > Insecta > Mantodea > Metallyticidae > Metallyticus > Metallyticus violacea. The sequence continues at coordinate 46,477,449 of CM060839.1, forward strand.
CCATCATTAGAAGCAGTGGTGAAGGCTGCGGAAGTGATCCTGAAGGACCTGTCAAACAATTGTTTCTAATATATATTTCAAGACTGGGATAAACGCTGATGTAGGTCAATTGCATTCAACAGGGGGCTACTTCAAGAAATATCAAAATTATGATGAGTAAAGATATGTTGTAAAAATATATACTTCTTTATTGAACAGTTCTTGCAACTACCTAAAATAGGGATGCATGCAGAAAAGATGCAGAGAACTGAGACAATCTAATCGGTGCTATAGAGTACAAGAAGAAGAAAAAATCACACTCTTTTCGCTTTCCTGTAATCAGAAGTTAGCGGTTCTTTTAACAAACGCTACTGTTCCCTGGAGAACGTGCTGTTGCTTATCGCAAGGAACTTTATCTGCAGGCCATAGAGGAGCTCTTTATTTCATGGGGAACCGAGAGCAGGCCGCCAAGTGAAACATGGTCATCCTCAGTGCTGATTAGCTATGCACCGCACGGATTTCGAAACCGTTATTGGAAAATCCTCGTCTCCCGTATAGCCCCGCACCCTCTGCGGCGGGTAAAGTACTCAGGGCGCCTTTTAGCTTCGACTGTTCCCGTGCAGGAGTGGTACTTTTGTTAAACGTTTTAATATGGAACGACGTGTATGTAAACTTTTCATTTAAACTAGATACCTGAACATTACTGCAGTTATACGAAAAGAGAAAAACGTTTGCAAGATCTTTATGATATCTAAGATAATTTACGTTAGTCCACTGTCATTCTTTTAAACCTACTGTCTCTACATATCTTAGACATTTTCTTCATTCTCGGGTCTACTGCAAAAAGCTCGCATTTGCATTCATATCTATTCCACTGTAAATTTAATTTGCCAATTTTGGACAGCTAAAAGATAAAAGTAACATGAAAACAATGCAAGCTATACTTAGGTAAATCAAGTTATGGTTGGAATTGGGAAGAAAACATTATAGAAATAGAGGTAGAAATTAATACAACAGAAGAGAAAGAGGAGGAAGCATTCAAAGAATCAAAAAAATAGAAAAACACCGATACCGATTTTTTAAACAGTGTTTAACGCCCGTTTTTACTACTGAGGCATCACAGGCGGTGACACTGATGACACATGAGATGAAATAATATATTGGGAGAAGATATTTTTTTAAGGAAGGGAGCGTTCCAGGTTAGGGTACCTCCCCGGCATTTGCTAATTATGAGGAACTGAGGAAAACCTGGAAAAAACCTGTCAGGAAGGACGGTCCTGGCGGGATTCGAACCCCAGACCTCCCGCTTACGAGTCCACGCCTTAACGACTTCGGCCACCAGTGGCGGTCCCGGTACCGATTAGATAAGTGCTGCTTTATGAGAGAGAAGATTAAAGATGGTTTGATTTTTTTTATTTGGTTTATTTACGGGCGCTCTTTAACATCTCAGGTCATCAGCGTCCCATTCAATTCAGGGCGTGAAACGTCCGATAAATTTTGCTCACAGGCTTCTTTTTTTCAGGCTTGAGGTTATTTATCGTGCCCAAGGCTTTACTTCCCTTCCGAAGGAAGTCATACTTACGATAGATTGTTTGATAAAACTATAAAGGAACAAATGATTGGAAACTAAGTATTAAGTTCCAGGAAATAAACTGCAAACTGGACATTTTACCCTCCTACCTTCTGTACAAAAATTACATAAATGACTGCAAACATTTAATATTAGTGAGGAACAGCAAGAATTCTGAACAGACAATCACTATATTCATTCTTATTAAAAAAACAATACTCGGGGTCGAACATAAAAAACCGCATTTTATGTCGTTTACTTATCTTTGAATTCAACGGTGATGTTCGTTTTTCTGAAAAACGTCGCAATTGACCAGCTGTGGACTTTGAAGTCAAGTGCATTCGAAGTATGCGAAACAAGTACCTACATCTGGGCTGGCGTAGTACAGGAGAGCGGATGTTGACTAAACCGGAGCCTTCTAGCAGGCAACTGCGGCCTTTTACAGAAAAAACGAATATCACTACTAAATATGAAGTAAGTAAATGACTTGTAACTGATATTAAGTGCGGTTATGTTCGAACCCAGGCGAAGGGTGACTAAATGAAGCTCTCTAGTCCGTAACTGCGGAATTTTACAGAAAAAGGAATATCGCCATTGAATTATTAGACCGCTTCTATTACAGAAGTCGAGGCCTTTTTAAATTGCAAGCCTCCATCACATCACATTAGCTCACCTCGCCCTGGCACTTTCGAACCTATAACAGAGTCAAAGGAATATATGAAATGTGAGAACGGAAAATTTGTGGAATATATCAACCCCAGCTTTGCCTAAATGATCACGGGGTACCACAAAAAACCTAAGATCAGGGTGGTCAGCCCAACGGGAATGGAAATCGGGACCTTACGAATGAAAATCTCAAGCGTTACCGCCTTAGCCACCCCGCTCTATTTGGGACAGTTTAAAGTGTAAGCCCTGAACCTGATTACACCCATTGCACCATCATACCAGTGCATGTCGGACTTAGGCAAAAACTCAAGACCTGTGTCAAAAGCAGTGATAGTTCCTGTCTTGTGTCAACTGGACTCGTGTACAGGACGCTCTACACAGGCCCCTTAGAGGCATTTCATGTCGGTTAGCCCAGGGAAAGCACAGCCGTCCATTCGCAAAAATTGTTTTTTTAACTGCACATGCATCCGCTACATACAGAGGTACACGGCGAGGACAAGGTTGCGTCAAGTATTTTAATTTGTTCGACTCAAATTATATTTCAAACTCTTGTCTCTATGACAGTTTCTTTACAGAAGGTTCTCAAATGTGTTATATACTATATATATATATGTATACATATATTATTTTCAACGATTGATGGCCATCCATCATCATACATAGGCTGGATATTAAATTCGTGGCGGACAAAGCGAAATTTGAACAATCTTCCTCCAACTGCTTTTCTCACTTCTGTTAAGTGCTAAATTCTCACCTTCATCCCATAACCATTTATGGACAATGTAGTCCACTGAAAAATGTACGACTAGAAAACAGATCACATAACCACCCTCTACGTGTTATCAACATGTAGAGTGAGGGAATTCACTTTATGTATAAATATATCTACTCGAGCGACCATGTGTCGAAAAGCGAAGGCTGCAATTATTATAGAAAGAGTTATTTATGCCATGTCCGCAGCTGAATACCGATTGCTAACGCAGTTGGGTCAAGGCCACGCGAATCGCCTCTTGAAATGTTCCCAAGTTGATGACTGCATGTGAATGGTCTATTAAAAGAACAAGCATTATTCCTGACTTTGTTTTGTGCTACAACTCAATTTGCAGTTAACGGATCAGTATAACTCGTCTTTGTGTTAATGCAGGCTAGTGTTACGCCAGTGTTATTAACTACAATGTGTTAATGAAGTAAGCTTATTGTAGTGTATTGTATTGACATGCTGACACGAAAAAATATAAAATAAACTTCTACAGAAATAACTAGTGAATTACTGCAATTCGTAGAACCGGTTGTTGAATATAAAATTTAACTTAAAGTTCACTTTTTGACAGAAAGGAACAACAATAGTTTATTACGAAATTCGCGTACTTTTGCTACTGTAATGAACATTGCAGATGGACGACAGTTCAACTCAATGCAACCTTGAATCCTAGCTAAGGGCGGCAGACCTCCCATCTTACTGAATGTGGATTTGGCAACGCTGTACGCAGCTTCTAAAAATTAAACAGTGATTGAAATATGTTTGTTGGGCCAGTAGCGTTTAAAGTATGCTTTAGTTCGGATGCAAAAGAGTGATTATTATATTTAAATGAAGCCCAAAGTATAATATAAAGTCGCGCTCTCTGTCTCTCTCTCTCTCTCTCTCTCTCTCTCTCTCTCTCTCTCTTCAGTACTGGTGTTAGCGCTACCGGAGCGTCTAAGAAATGTACAACAGACGATACGGTGGCCTACGTTCCGGAGAGTGAAAATTTGAATAAACATGACAATAGAAGCAGGGATATTTCATAGTGGGATATATTTTAAACAATTTGTTGGTATGGTCAGATATACACATAACTGTAAACGCAAGTTGCATTATAACTTATTCTTATTTTTAACAGGTTATAGCCTTACTTAATATTATTTTTGTATTAAAATAACTAGAGAAAACTGAATGTTAAAATATCAAAATGGCATCACTGGGAATAACGCCATATTGTAGAGGAACTCAGAAAATATCAAGACAGAAATTGAAAGAATTAAAGATGCAAAGTTTCATTAAACTATGCCAGAAGGGCACCATTTCGAGCAACTCCTATAAAACAGGCTAGTACTCATTACAAAATAAAACTAACACTGTGTGAATAATATTATTGATCAAAGCTGTGCGGGTAGAAATGCGAGAGGAACTTGCCTTTCAACGGAGCCGGGGCAATCTTGGCCCTATGCGGCTTGCGTTCATCTGGAGACGCAGGCCAAAAATGATCCTTTTGTTTTTTAATAACATGGTTGATTCACTAGTCATTTCATGGTGCACTAATTAAAGTTTAAATTTTATATTTGCTTTTATTTCCCCTTTTAAAAGATTTCCTTATCACTTCTATACTTAAAATTTCTCCAAATGTTGTGCCATTTTATGAATTAATAAACATTTAGATTTATTTTACTTGCGTAAAAACGTAATTAATCCGCTATTTAAAACTATATTTCTAGAATCGTTAGATGCAAAGCATTTTTATAACATAATAACAAAAGTAGAAAATAATATAGCACTCTGAGAGAGTCTTACTTGAAAGTTACATACGACCCTAAATACATTTTGTTTCTAACTTTGTAAATTATAGATGACAGAGACTTGCTAAAACCCAGTGCGGCTGAAAATGATTGGTTGTTTAGGGAGAGGGAGGGGAGGTTTGCTCGACATACATACACACATAACCACTCACTTTCTTCATCTTCCCTTCCCACAAATTCAAGCTTCTTGATCACAGTCTATATACGGAACCAAACTAAGCATAAGATGCTTTTGTGCTTCACTTAGAGTTTAGTAAAGTCTATTAAATAATCTATTAAGATATTAGGTTGTTGGAAAGACGTACCCCTGTGAGAGGGGGCTTCAACAGGATCACCGATTGAAGAAGCACTGAAGGCACAAAGTCGGTTTCATGCATTATGTACGCCCTTCTTCGTCCCTGTATGTGTTGATGAGTGACTGAGGCCTCCTTGAGTCTTTTCCTCTGCTTAACTTTTGAAGCGTTTCGCTGTTGTCTAATCATGACAATTTAAAATATATATGTAAACCCACAGGGTCTAACAAATTGCGGAGATTAGTAGAACTATATATTCCAATAAAATATCACTTTAGAAAAACTTTGAAGTTACAAAGAGTAAAAATATCCTTGATGCAATGCCACACACGCAGTGTTTCACTAGATCTCGGCCCCTTCCCTTTTATCTTTAAAGTAAACGAACGCAATTCAATGATATCAGACACAAATATATCTTGTCGTATGAGATGCACGATGCTTCCAAAACAAATGTTGAAAGAGGTTGTCATTAGCCTCAAGACACATCCATACACATCTCTCGTGCTATGGAAGGTATTCAGTGAACTCATCGGCAGCCTCTTTTCTACTGAAAGTTTTCTTGTAGTTCCATAAGAATATATTTCAGTGTGCTCCACAGAAGGAAAGAATAGGAGATTTCTAGGTGGCCGAAGTCCTTTAGAAATGATACGATCTTGACTTTGCTGACATTGGAGCTGTGGCAAAGAAAATCACCATCCATTAGAAAAGATAATGGTGATTGGGCAAAAGCGGATAAAGAAAAAGCAGATATATTTGCAGAACATCTAAAGGAAACCTTAAAACTTTTCTCTATACCAGGGCCGCTGAAACTTATCTTTTGACAGCTATCTTTTCAGTTGGTAATGGTACAGATTAACAATTGAGGAATGCTACCCGTTACGCCTTATGAATCAATCACAAGTAGCATTGTCGGTCAGTCAGTCGTGACGCGAAATGTGCTCTGTTGCCGGTTTTAATTATTGTGCGTACAACTAATTAGCTAGAAAATTTCACAAAGATGTCATTTGCAGAGTTATATCTAATCCTTTGCGTCGAGGTGTTATGGACACAAAATGCTCTTAGAGAATGCACATGTAACGGCTCAAAGTTTTTTCCTACTTATAAAATTATGAGTAAAGATTCATCACTGTCGAAAGTTTTTTTTATTAAGCTTACATTAAAGCCATCGCAGCAATTTAATTGCGGCTAAAAGTAATTCTAGAGCAAAGCAATTCATTATTTCATTTTTACATACATATAATATACGTTTACTAGGCGAAATTGAAAAATTTACTATATAAACCGTTAAACAGTGATGGATGTTGCAACGTCGCAATCGCAGCATAGCCAACATTACATGAACTGATGCTGTCAAGTGCATGTTTCGGCGGTTCAAGTATAGACAAAGTTGATGAAAACATTGCAACAAATCCCCAGGATGATATATCAGAAATTAATCTAGCGACAGTGAAAGAGCTCAAACAGGAAATTACAAATAACGTGAATATAAAAAATCTCCAAGCTATGACTTAATTATAGGACTTGTGTTTAAAGAGTTACCTAATAAAGGACTAGTAAAACTTTTATACATTATAAATGTTGTTATCAGACTGAAATATGTACTAAGACAGCAGAAAGTAACAGACGTTATTATGATCCCAAACAGGGAAAGATCGTACGACATATATCAGTGTTACCAATACCTTTCTTGATGTAACTCAAGCTTTTGATAACGTGTGGAATGCTGGGTTCAACTATAAGTTACAATGTGATCTACGAAAACAAAACTGTGCAGTTCAGATCATACCTCACAGAAAGATTATTCTGAGTTAAACATGGAAGAGGAGTTTGCAGGAGTTTGCAGGAGTTCCACAAGGAAGTATCCTTGGGCCAATATTGTACTTGCAGTATACTAATGTCATACCACAAAATCAAGAAAGAACAATAGTCACTTTAGTTGATGACACTGTCATTCTGGCTGTTGGGAAAACAAGAAGTAACTGATAAATTTCAAAATGCAGTTAGTAAAGTAGTGCTTGGACCAAGTTGGCATATCTGACTCATTGAGACAAAATCGACCTGAATTTATTAACATCATGTTAAAATAAGCAAATTTATTAATTGTAATATCTGTGCTGAGTAACTACCAAACGTGTAATATTATAATGTGGTGATGATGATAATGATAACAATAACAACAACAACAACAATAATAATAATAATAATAATAATAATAATAATAATAATAATAATAATAATAATAATAATAATAATAATAATAAATAGCAAAAGCTGCATCAGATTTATGGTGTACATTGCGTCCTTAAAGATCCCGCTTCTAAATTTGGGAATACGAAGCTAGAAAGAGAGGATCAATGTAAAAATATTACTGAAACAAGGGATGACAAAAGACGAACGACATATAATAAACTATTTTCAAACTTCTAGCTGCATTCAACTAGTATTTCGTCAGTTAAAGAGTTAGAAAGACTCCGGCATTTGTTAGCGGCGAATCTGTAATTATTAAAATCAAACAGATACTAAAATATCATTAGCTATTTATGAAAGTTGATATGATGGCATTAAACTTTTCTATGTAAAAATCTTTCTTTTGTTTTTCTCTACAGTTATTAACATTGACACTTCAAGTCCATTTTCCTTCTCATTTAGTTTTGCACTTTTGTTTTTCTGTACTTAATTTAATTTTATATTCAAACAAAGAAAGTATAATCTCCTTATTTAGTGCCATCTATACACATGGCCAACTTTATGATAAATTCTCATAGATAAATCAAAAAGACTAGCATTTACACCTATTTTGAATAGTTGGAACACAAAGTTGGCAAAGCATTTCAGTATAGGATCCCCCATTCCTGCAATCGGATATTTATTTTGCCTTTCGCTGAGAGGCATGTCTGAATTCTTTTAAAAGATTTTGAGATTTTCGCCGCAATTCTCCTCCTGAATCCTGAAACGACCTGTCGGATATTTTGTTTTAACGCCTTCTCATATTTTATTTCAGGTACAGCAGTAATTTTACATTTAAGATGCTGCAGCTGAACGGCTTTATACGCACTCTCGATAGATGCACTAACTTGCTAGGCTAATGGTGTTAAAAGACTTTCGATAGCCTATTTCTTCAAGCTTCTCCTCTATTAAAATTTGGATTTTTGTACTCAGTTTCTTGTTAATGAAAACGCCTTGGGTTCGAACTCTGTTCACCAATCTGAAAATTGCACTTCCCGGTGGAGATGTTACTCCTGGAAATTTAGCACAAACTTCTTTCATACAGTACTTATACGATTTCTTTAGCAGCTAATAAAGACGCAAAAGAAATTTCTAAAGAAAGTTTGCTTGTCTTAGTTTATATCTCACTTTCTGTAGAGAATATAATACACAACAGAAAGTTTAACATACTTCAAACAGGAATGCAACGCATGATAAATGTAATTGAGCAAGGTCACTTGCATGCGTCAGCGAAGCTGCAGTCTTGCCGGGAATCGCGTTTCCATTGAAGGTCAATCCGTTTTCACTGGTGTATACAAACTCCGACTGGGTATCGGAATGAAAACACGGTATAATTAAAGCGAGAAAAGCTTACCTTCTTAATTTTTGTAATTCAAAAAATTCTTAATCCTATGCATTCTTTTGGTTACTATTCTCTTATTAGAATCATCTATTTCGATTAAAGAAACAACCCCAATAGTTTAATAACGTACCTTGATGGTATGGCTAGCCGTTTGAACCGGTGGAGTAAAATCAAAATCCACAGCGGTATCTCCAAGCCCAACGAGGAATGGTAGACGAGGGCCGCTGCTGAGGGTTGCGGAAGGTTGACGACCCAATGGCCATATCTGCAATAGCTGTGGTCCTTCTGCACTGGTCAGATACAATCTGAAAGACAAAGTGTGTATTAAATATTAACATTTTTTTTTCTTAATTACTATTTTACTCACTAGATTCTGAGATTATGACACGATGAACCATTGCATTTTATTGATAATTACCTTCACTTGCTTGCTATGTTAATTTATTTCGTATAAAATTACGAATCAATATTACGTTTCTAGCTTTCTGATAGTCTATAAATAAGAAGAAAAATGAGGTATGGCATAAAACCCAGAACCTGGTCTTGAATTTGCGATATTTCTTCTTGTTATTATTATGAAATATTCGATTAATCACATTTCATCAAATTGTTCCATGACATATAGATAGGCATATCTTTTGTTATTATGCTTTTTCAAATTTTAATCCAGACCTACCAGATGTCATTTCTTCTGATGTAACCTTTCCACCAGGCTCTAATAAGAAATACCATGAGATATGAAGAAAATGCAAAAGACTGTTTGTGGAGATCACCATGAGATATTCACAAGGTGAGAAATTAAACAGACAATTTACACTTTAGAAGTTGGCAGCAATGGAACTATTTTCCATCAACGCTTACAGACGCGGAAGGTTTATGTACATAAATTGGGTCTCATTCTCTCACCATAGAACAAAATCTGCTGGAAGAAATAAGAAAGCTGCTCATTGTGTTTTCACCAGTGGGGCTTAAATGATCAACTTATGCATTCTCAGATGAAGTAAGTTGGTTTTATTACACATTTTGACTAAGACCAAAAACTGCATCTGGTTGGGTGAAGATTCAAGATGAACTGTTCTTTGGCAAGATTTGCTCTCTTAGCGACTTTTCACAATCATCAGCCAATTACATGCCATAAGACGTACAACGAATTTTACAATGCTTGACATTCTATTCAAAGAAATGAAACGATCTCTTGAAGGTTACACAGTGTTTTTGTCTTACAACGCATCTGCTTAATTTAAGTTGTTGACAGTATGAAACAAATGAAGAGGGTTTGACAGTGCAGCCTTCTGAATGTTCCCACAAGTGTACTGTGTCATTTTAACGAGAGAATCGCCATATTCAATTACTAAATTCAGCTCTGTAGCTATCTCTCAGGCATGCCACTTTCGAGGGATTAAAGATATGCGTGTCACAATAGCTTTTAGCACGCACCTGCAACAGTGAATGCTCTAGTAATGTTTAAGTGTATAATTTTAAAAATCCTGTTTTCTGTTACTCCGATCTGAATTTCTAAATTAGTCTGTTCGCTTAACTCAACTGTAGATGAACTTAAATACTAAATGACTACTTTTTTTGTTAAAAGTCACGGGAATCCAAAATGAAAATAACAAATATATGTATATACCAGGTGGCTCTTCTAAGGCTGTCTTTTAAATGAAGGTAAGACTTTCCTGCAAGAATTTTCAAGCAAGCAATTGGCATCTAAGATAAAATGTGGAATTTTTATTAGTTTACATCAATGTACTGCAGGGAAATCTATCTTAATTCAAAAGACGGCGCAGGAAGGCCACTTGGTATAGGTCGTGAACTAGATGTCCATGTAGATAAGTAACTTACACGATTTCTCACTAACTCTCATTGATGCTCTGCCCCTCTCAGCTTCTGAAAGTACCTTAAGAGAGAACTTAAGTGTTCCATAATTACAATTACAATTGTTTATTTGCCAAAACCAATACAATATACAAACATACAAAAAACAAAATGTAACAATATTACTGTAGTAAAGAAAATGCACCAAGTTGATAAGCCAAGTTTTGAAACAACCTTACACTAGCGGAGCGAGCATCACGAGGTAATCTGTTGAACACATCTAAAGTCATTGGCTTTACTTCATCTGACATTAGGCCTTAAGTTAGCTTATAATCCAGTGTAATGTCAGGTAATTTGTCATAGTGAAAATTATTGTTGGAAAATTGTTTTAAAGTAAAAAGAATTACCTGTTTATCATTATTCATCTTAAAACCATTAGCATCGAACGACGTAGAAGCAGAAACCAAAGAGGAGTTCATAAATAGTGATAGGTCGTACCAGCTGTTCATCGTAGACATAAGAAATGTGTCGTCGGCAAGTAAAATGGAATCGCAGTTCAAATTGAAAGGTAAGTCATTAATCATCACTAAAAATATAAAAGGACCGAGAACAGAGCCCTGAGCCCTGAGGGACACCAATGTTTACACCAACGACAGTAGAGTTTTCTACATTTCCAACAATTATTTGTCTATGATCTATAAGATAAGTTATTAATTTTAATTCATTGCCTGTGATACATAATAATAAAATATGGAACAAATGGTTGTATGGGATATGCAATCAAAAGCTTTAGTCTAGTCACAAAGCACTATCACAATTTTCAAATCCTGTAATGATTGACTGTATTAAAGATTCAACAGCTTTTAAAGTAGATAACTTAGTTCTAAAACCCAATTGGGACGCAGAAAGTAATTTATTCCACTTAAAATAATTCGTCAACTGTCTATTCACAATAATCTCCAATTTTTTTTGCAAAGATAGGAACAATCGCCTTAGGTTCACGTTTATCAACAAATGTTAGGATCACCTTTTTAAAGGCAATAATATTGGATTTTTTCATAAAACAAGGGAAAATATCTGTGATCAAACACTGATTAACACAAAAAGTTAACTAATCAATAATGTAATAAACACAATCTTGATTAGCTTACTGTTAAGTGCATAAATATCTTTGGATCTTAAATGCTGTTCAATATTGTAAACTTTATAATGTGTAACAGTTTTCCACTTGTGTGTTAATTTGACATTGAAACAAAAGTTCATTGAGATTCCTGCAAGCACTACTTCCAATCTTAATTTATCTTTATAGTCCTTTGCGTGTATACTTCTTTTATTCCAACGTCATGTTTTCCCATTTGTTCTTTGATATGTTTTTGTTTCCTCACTTTATCACCCTTCCAATTACACTGTTATGTTCGTTAGATTGGCACCAATTGCCGCCTTAGCCAGCCAGCTCCCAGTTACTTTATTTACTTCCTTCTTTACACTGAAGAGAGAAGGCTCGAAATATTTCATTTTTTTCCTTGTGCCTTTCTGTGTGCTTTACTTATTTATGTACACCTAGTTCACAATCTGCATTTACTCTTTAAAATTCAGTGCCATTTATCATCTTTTCCTCAGTGAGTGTTCTGTTATATAGACGATGTGGCTGATGATACAATCTTCCTTGATTTAACATTTCTGGAGCACAATAAGTTGTACAGTCTTTCTATTGCGAAAAAGTATACTGATAACATTTCTTACAAGAGCAAAGCTTTAAAACAGATAATATCGGTAACACAAGAATACTTTATCTAGATTTTTTGAACTGATACCAGCTGTCAATTCTTGGAGACATAAATGGAATGAATTAAAAACGTCCCGAATAAGCCTGGAGCTCATTACCTTAGTTATCTGTCATTTGACTTTTCAGGGACAAGGGAACTTCTAACAATGAAAGGGGAGGAAGGGGGAGGGGGTGGGCATCACGGTAGCTTGTCGCTATCGGGGACTGGGCTTGAAGTCGCCAACTAAATTAGTCACAGCTGTGGACGGAACCAGCTGAAGATGGTAAACTAGCGGGAAAACATTTAAACATATTTGAAGCGAAGTGATTGTTGATTCCTGCTTTCTCAGAAGCAGATAGTCACTATGACACACAAATGAACATGCTCATTAAGAAATGTTGCAGGAAAAAGATCAAAACGCCTTATATGTAAATTAGAATAGGGGTATCTTCTATAGTTATGATCAAGTTGGGTATTATAATTAATAACAACAATGAGAAAAATGCTATTTTTTGAATGAATTTCGATCCTTCAACTTGTACAAAGAACATCATGGACAGATAATAACTTTTAATAATTTTTATAGGCAATATGTTTTTTACTGATATGTAGGCATTTTTTGAAAGGTTAAATTTTCCGAATTCTATCCCATTTTGAGTTTCTTTCAGGAAACCTCAAAACACAGTTCATTTGTATCACACTCTCTTTCAATGCCGATAGGGAATATAAGTATATTAAGCAATTAATGTAATTATACTAACAAAGTAGACAGCCCTTTTCAAAACATATTGAGAACTATTAGTTCATACACATATTACGAATATTTTTTCTATTTTCATCTCCTGGTGAATATGCACACATTTATGTAGCTCAATCTAAAAGCTACTAGCAACCTGTAAATAAAATCAGTTTTATCATTGTAGCAATAGCTTATTATTTATTAATTAAAACAATTAACATTAATGCTGAAATAGTTTTAACTAATAAGCTGATTAAAAAAACTACAGTAGTTCTTCGATCTATGAGAGCCTTCATATCAATGTGTGGAGGAAAAAAAAGTTTAAAAACTTTATATTTCTATTACAAAGAAAAAATCTATCAGCTGGAAATATGCTACAATTGCTGCCAAGGAATCCTTATTAAAGACCCAACAATAACTTTGATAAACTCTCCTGCATCCATAGCTAATCTGCCTTGCAACACCACTCCGAGAAAAACATAGAAGTGTAATTGCAATGCTTAGAACAAGTGAAGTATAATTAAGCAACAGCGAATATTTATTTGCACATTAAAGAAACATTAGATGACTGTGAATATATTTTTCTTATTATAGCATTAAAAACAAAAAATATTATTACAACGATTTTTCACGTTTCGCTGTTATGTCCGCTGATACTAATAAATTATGTTTCTTCATCCTGTTAGTAATTTGACATGTTTCTTTTCATTATTCAGTGCTACCCTTGTCTCAAAACAATAGTCGCATTTCTTTAGAGCGGCGGTAAATATTGTGAATAAATTAATACAGACAGTACTGATAAAAATGAGTAGATGGCATTAGCAGTATTCTTAGTCATTTAACATTGCGTATACCAGCACAGGCGGAGAGAACAATGTCGGACTGGTAATGGAGAACTAAAAGCAAACACCCCTGTCGTTATAAACTCTGTTTACGCATATGAGATAGTGTGTAGCAGTTCTTCACATTAACCTTCATACATTCATTGCAAGACCAGCAAGACAAGACATGGCATTCAATGTCTCTTCAAGATCTACGAAGGCCTTCACAACGACGTAACAAGTTCATCTATTGAGGATGTAACTTGTGATGCTGGAGAGATTGCAAGGCAAATTTCTCATAATTATCTTTTATCAAATCTCTCTTTGCAAGACACCAGTTTTTTGCTGGCATGAAGCACGTTATTAGAAATGACTCACCGTTCATCATCTTAAATATTCTTCATTCCTCTCATTGTTTTAATAAAAAGGCCCCCCTTTACATAAACTACACAATAGTATTCCGACGTATGTCGACAAACCTTCAGATTCATGAAATATATGCACTTGCTTAAAGCATGTTCTGAACTGAAAACCCAAATAGACAAAAACCACTAACACTTTACACAACATTGCAAGCACGTTTCATTTGCTATGTGACCACCTTCAGTTCAATGCGACTATTATTTTTGGCCAAATATAGTATATCTTTTGTTTTAGTCAGACAAAATGAATTATATAAGGCTTATTGTAATCGATCAACCCAGCCAGCTGAGGCACTAACCTGAAAGAATTCTCCGAAGTGAGCACTAGAAGGTGGGAATCCGCACGGGATCCAGGATGCCAACGAGCTCTTCGCACTTCCACGTGAGGGCTGCACACAAAGTATCTTTCATCCAGTGTTCGGCATCTGTAAAACATTAAAATATATCGTGATTATAATCTGTGTTACAAAATAGAAAGCTGTAGTCGGGAAGCAAGAAATGATAAAAATAAAATTCATGCAGAAGAAATTTAAGAATGTGGTGCAACATTAAAGTCCGCAGTCAATCATATGTTGGAAAGATGATACTGACAAGGTTTCGAGCAACAGAGACTGAACATTGCGACTAACTGGCCTGAAATTTAAATTGAGCTAAGCATTTAATTGGAAACAGGTGCTGGACACTTGGAATGCAATCATCCAAAGTTATAAAATTGTCACAGAAAAATATTGTACTGCACATTTAGCTATTAGGAGTAAGCTAAAATTATTCTCATACAAAAAGAAAATATAATCAAATTGAATGCATTATTGCAAAGTCAACTATCTAGTTGACAACAATTTGAAGCAAGTCTTTGTTTATTCAGACATATTAGTGCTAAAGTAGTACAGCCATTGCAGAATCACAAAATTCCATCTACCAGGAAAAGGTATGAGGTTGCAATCTCTAGAAATAGAAACTCAGATCTATTCAAATTCTGTACAACCTTCTAACAGAGGATCGTGAGGTTTAAAAAACAATAGGGTTTACTGCAGAAAGCATCGAATGAAAAAAATGTATAGATAATTTGACGTGAGCTAAAGACATGATACATTTTCACTACTAAACCCACCAATCACTTTGAAAAGAAAATATACTGATGTGATTCGACGTTAAATTTAGTTATTTACGTGTAGGTTTTGAAAAACTGTGGTAAAGTTCATTACTTATTTTTCTGCTTTACCAAATAAAATGTAGTGGTAACCATTTTAGGATAGACGTAAAAATTCTAAGTATGGCTTCCTTCGGAAGGGAAGCAAAGCGCATGTCCCGTATCGTATACTTATGGCACGAAAAAAATCTCAAGCCTGAAAGAAGAGGCCTCTGAGCAAATTTTATCGGCTGTTTTACGCCATGAATTGAATGGAACGCTAATGACCTGCGATGTTAAAGAAAGTCCGTAAATATACCAAATAACGAAATGCAATTTTTTTTCGCACAAGCCATTAGTTAGGCTAAAGTAGATGGGAATAACTCTAGGTCTCAGTCGGGTCTTGGGCTAAACGTGCTAATGCTCTTACCATCTAAACTACCGTACCCTGTCCGAACACAACACCGAATCTCTTCCATACCATGGAGACCTCTTAAGGTTTTCTCGTTACAAAGGGGCGAATCGAAACTTTCGAGTATCTACGTGTGGCCCAAGCTTCATAGTTAATCACACTATTAGGGTAAACTTATATTTAATATTATTTTCTCTCATTAGCTATGTGTTAAGCTAAGGCTTGGAATCAGAGTTAAATAGGAAAAATTCGGATTTCGAACTATGTATCTTCGGACTACCGTGCCTATGCTCTTACCATCTGAACTACCGTGCCATGTCTGACCACAATCGATCATAGACAATTTCTAAGGTATTATGCACTTTTATTCAATAATTTTAATTTTTAAAGAATTTTATAAAACAGATAAAAACTTTTAAAGGGTTTTATTGATTTTTAAAAAAGTACATCTGGACATACAGTTTTTTTCAAATAAGGAATTAAAATGGATGTTAAAAGAACATGATGAATAATACAAAATCAAAATATGTACTATTAAGTTACTTTCACATCCTTATTGCTGTTAACATATATTAACACATATATAACGTCATATTAATACTTTAATACTTTATCTAACGCTACGCCCTCATCTCAAAAAGCTAAAAAATCACAGGGGGGCCATAATAGAGGCTTACTAATTCATTTGCTTTCGCTAAAGAAATACCAGGAATAATGTTAATATTTATCTTGTTTAATAATTAGTTTTTCACGTGCCTCCAAAAGGAGTTTGTTAGTTTTAACATGTAAAATCCTCCCGATTTCTCAAAAAAAAAAAAAAAAAAAAAAAAAAAAAAAATCAGTGTCCGCAGTATAATTAGAGTCATTGCCCCCTCCGGCTCGCCGTGTCACCATGTCAGAAACAGAAGCCTGGGGCGCCCTTCTGTTCTCTCGTCAAGGGAGCGAGATACACGACTACCAAAGTGAACTATCTCAGTAACAGGCAAGCCGGGGTACAGACCCATTGTAATGGGAGTACATGGTGCTTTCTTTACTGTTTACTATATTTCCTCATTTATGTGAGCATGCTATAAACAATAGCGTTAACAAGGTGAAACTACTAATACGTTTATATTACCATTATAATATATTGTGCGTTACTGAACAACAGGATTTATTTGATAAAAATCAATTCAATGTACAGTCTCCTAATTTATCTTTGCTAGATGTGATATTGCCCACCATGTTAGTAGAGATATTAAGAAATCAGAAATTAAATGTTTAAGTTTTATACAGGATAAATTAATATTTACAGCTCGTATTTGTATCATAATTTTAATATAAAATAATTTAATTCAAAAGGGGCAATTCTTTCATTTACTTTCATCGAATAATCTAATATATACATAAACAAACAAAACACTTAAATAGACACAAATTATCTGTCGCTATATTTCGAACTTCTGGAGATTTTCTAAGGTAAGACGACAGCGAAGGTAGTAAAAACTGGAATGTGATTCGGAAATCTCTCAAAGGAAAGAGATTAAAAAAGAAAGAGATTTGCGCCGCAAATACCATTCACATCACATTAGCCTACATCAAGCCCTTCATGGGGATGCTTTTCACAAACATCTTGAATTTTGTCAACGACTCTACTACAAATTCAAAATAGCAACTTTTCCAACATTAGTAAAATAATGTCAGTAAAATGAAAGTAAGTGAAAAACATTTGCTATCTTATTTGTCCAGTAGCATATTACCTATCACCCCTAGCTGATAGATGTACTAGCACTTTTATACTAAAAACGCTCTTTCCATTCCAGGAAAGAAAATACACCATTCCATTGAAACAAGCAAATTGACCTTGAAATGACCTTGAGAATGGCATTTCAAGGACGAGTTCAGGCCGCTTTTTATGTCCTCCTAAAAGCATTTCAACTTTTATCTGAAGCATTTTTTGATTTTCCCCTTCGTTTCGGAGGAAAATGGCTCCGACACTATGAAAGCCTCACTCTATATATAATTCCATCACTGTTCATGATATTTCTTCAATGCCAGGGCGTCGAGCAATATTTAATGCAAGACGTGATGGCACAAGCATCGTGAAAAAAGGTGCAATTTTACATATATTTGTGATTGTATGTTTTTTTTTTTTTAAATTAGAAAATGTTACTTTAGTAAAAAAGAATTCAATATTGCTTTTGTGGACTGTATTACCAATGTAAGATATGCAAATATTATTTATACAACTTATACGACGAACATAATTATTAGAACATTTAGGGAAAATTCGATGCTCCTTAGATAATTTTGATGTTTACAGTAGGGAATCACCATTATCCTTAATGTCAGGAGGTCGAAAAGAATGTAAATAATTCTTTCCTTCTACAAGTTCCACAAATGCAGAAAATAAGGGCAAGCAATTTCATTGCCAATGTGTTCTTCTCCTCTAGAAAGAATCTCGGATTCCCCCCCCCCCCCCCCCGTTCTTATTCTTTAGATTTATGTTTCAACAAATCGTCACTTTTCGAAAAACTTCTTGATATTCACATTTTTTTTTTCCGCAGGCTGTTGATATCAACACAGTACTTTGACAATAATGAAGATAATTTCAACAAATTTCATTTTTAGTGTAAATAAAATAGAATCATATCACTTTAACCTACATCTTTCTTTGAAGGTGTATATACTTTCTCACACTGTTACCGAGACTGCTGATAGCATTGTGTATTTATTTAGGTGACTTAAATCGAAATTTCTGCAGGTATACCACTCGTTACAAGAAAAAATACATCTATTTCTAGATACAAACGATCATTACGTCAGCGTATAGGAACGAATATGAGAAAAACTTACTCAATTACTTCTCTCTCACTTTTACATATTTTAAACAGCTTGCACACTTTAGCACAAACAATGCAACGCGTATGCAAAGAAGTTAGCGGATTCATCCCACATTTCAAATTCGACTAGTACAAATAGACAGAGATTTGTTCGTTAAATGTTTACTTTTATTATTTGATAATTAAATAATTACCTTATTACATGATATTTAAAACACCGTCTATTGGAAAATAATATCAAAACAGGAGGCAGTGCACTGCAATGGATTAACATCATTAACAATGGGCAATCGATTTATGTTTTAACAGTCCAGAGCCTAGAAGTTTATTTTGCTTAAAATGGGCAGACAAAACAACACTTAAAATGCTGAAAATGGACAGTAATATAATTAAAGCAGCATTTATTAAAAGGGAAAGCAGAGAATAATATCATTCATATAAATATAAATATATTTTTATCACACAAAGTACTTAAGCTTATTTTTCTTGGTTACAAGCAACAAGAAGATGTTTTTTCAATATATCAACTGTCATAGTCAGCCACTTGTCAGAGAGAAATATTTTTATTATGGAAAAAGAACGTTCTACTTCTACTGGTGTGATTGGGGCACATTTAACTTATTTCGGAAGGACTCATGGAAATGTTGATCTAGATAAAATAAAGTAATTTTGAATAGTCCTGGAGAATGAGCAAAAGATGTGCAGTGCTTTCTATTCGAATTCATTTTCTGTTTATGAGTTTATAGGGAAATTTACTAGTATCTATCTTATTTCTGTATTGAACATACACTAGGACGGTTTATTGCACAGCTGTATCGCTCTCATCTTTTCGCTTGCAATTCTTTGTTACATTTATGCAGTTGAGAAGTTATCTCCACTGCAAATTTCCTACAATTGTTTCAAGCAGATCGATGAAGGCCATTCGCCAGAACTATTCAAAATTACAGTACTTCCCTCACCCTCTCACCTTCCTGGTGTTCGTATGCGCGAGGTTCCTTTCATCAATGAAGGTTCTGCTATTTAAAGAGTTTAATTGAATGGGTTGAGGAGAAAGATTTTGACTGCTTGAAAAGAAATAAATGTGTAACAAGATTCTCATTAGAGATTTTTGTGAGGTTAGCATGCTGTTTAATTTTTATAACTTTTTTTTCACTTAAATATACTGAAATTCTTTGTGTGCCTTTTAAAATGCGTAAATAATCGCAAAAAAAAAAGGCAAAAAAAAAGAGGCTTTAAACCTTTTACTATCAGTAACCCGAATTGGGAGGGGGAAGCAAAATAAAAACTGGTACTATCAACACCAAATGTACGGAAATATGTTCATTTCTATCCGACTCTCTAACTTCCGGGCTCTATTTATCACAAAAGAAATATATGAATTATTTTGAAACTGTGAATTGATTATCCATTTTGCTGGTAATATAAAAAACATGTGCAAAGAACGCATTGATAACTACATATCTATTATTAGTACCACCTTATAAATATGTTCTTCGCCAATAGTGCTGAAAATTACATTATAGAGTAATATTAGTTTTGTACTTTAAGACTTTATCTCTTTACTTGCAACACTGCAAGGCTGTTGACCTCTAGCGAT
The DNA here is from genome assembly GCA_030762175.1 of Metallyticus violacea. Lineage (NCBI taxonomy): Eukaryota > Metazoa > Arthropoda > Insecta > Mantodea > Metallyticidae > Metallyticus > Metallyticus violacea. The sequence goes on from CM060839.1 coordinate 46,497,601, forward strand.
TGAATGCAGTCGTCAGCGAGAAAAGCGCTACTCGAATTTATTCACAGCTGCGTCACGCAGCAATTTCTAGTGTAGCAAACAAATATCAGGCGTTGTATTTCTATGAAGTCAGCTTTTTCAGCGGTGTACCGTATACAATACTGGTAACAGGATGTAATCGACACTGCCTTTGGCTCCTAAAATGATGCGTTTGTAATTCAGATCTAATATACCTTTAGGAAAAGTTCGTTCTTATATGTATAGTCCGGAATAGGCTGCGTTTCTTTCAGATACATACACCCTCCCCTCCCGAGTCTTTCAATCGCCCGTCTTCCGGATGAAATATAACATGGAATAAAATAGCCTATTTTACTTAGTCCTACGAGTATATTGTTCCCTATTCCTTGGTTGTAAAAAAGTACAAATATTGTTATTCATAATGTAACACAAGTAGAAGTATTTTAATGATATTTATTCTCATCATTTTTTAGTTTTTTCACTATTTATTTCTTTATTAATTTTTAAATTTTTAAACACATATAACGTTCATTTATTGAAACATTGAAAATTACAATGAAGAATGCAAGCTTGCAAATAATTACAACAAATACCTAATTATACACTGTGGTATTAAGTGCGGCACATGTCTTTTGCATGCACCGCAAGACTAGCGCGGACGCTCGAGTGTTAAACATTCTTTACAACCCCCTTCCGGGTAAAACTACATGGAAGATTAGAAAATAAGTATCTATAAAAAACTGAAGGTGAATAGAATATAAACATATATGAAAGAAAAACATTATCATTCACGTTCAGATTCGTGAACGGTAATGTGCTTGAAATCCCAGTTCTAGCAGAAATAATCACTACTGGAAAAATTAAACTACAGCGAAACCTTTAAAACCTGTAAAAAAAAAAAAAAAAAAAAAAAAAAAAAAAAAAAAAAAAAAAAAAAAACTGTCCAATTAAACCAGGTGTCCATAATAGAGGGAAGTAGGTTTTCATAGGAGATAATGCATATGTATATAATTTACAGATAATTACATGTGTTATTCGCTAATGTTCAATAAAAGTAAAATACAAACTACTAACTTACGCTTATTCATGTTGAAGCTTCACACAGGTTAAAAGTAAATATTTGTACTTCACACCTCAACAATAAACGAGAATACTCTGCTTATTTTAGGCATGCAATAAGTTTACAGTTTGCTTCAATAAGTTTACAGTTATGTGCAGTATACATTCTGGGAAATACGTAACCATTTTACATCTTTGAAGAAATGAGGAAGTACAACATGGAATAAAATCCACTTTTTCCATGCCTCTGTGCTCAATGAACCATTGCAAAGCACAGAGATAAGTGCCAATCAAGTTCAAATAGGTAGCAGAAAGCCAGTTATGGAAAAAAAACCCATCTTTTTGGTGTTGCAATACTTGTCAATGATCCATTTAAATCTCTAAAGAAAAATGTCAATCTGGCTTAAAAAAAAAGTGTACAGAATGACAGTAAGGGGTGTCCAGCTTTCAGAATTCACGGGTGTCCAACACAGAGGATATATTGGGTATGTTAAAGCATAGAAATTTGTCCTTTTCCAAGAAAATATATCCAATATAATGAAGTGTCTAACCTACATGCACCGTAACAACAAATAAAGTAAATTAAACAAAAGACTATAGACCAATGTCCTCTTGCAAGAAGATATAACAATAACATTACACAAGTATGGGTAACGGACATAATTTATCTAGGCAAAACTATAATTGATCGTCTCCATGTTAGCGCTTGCGACTGCTAATCCAGAGATCCTGGGTTCTACTGGTCAAACTGAGTAAGTTATTTTTTCGGAGTATTTCTTACCTTACCTTAAGAAGGTGAATGACAGATACCTTTAAGGTGCCAAGAACTCCGAGCTCATTTGCACCATCATGCCATCATTAATTATTTTCATTCATCCGAAGGTTTAAGGACCCCCTTTGCATCTTGATCTTATCTTCTTTACCATCATCTACACCGAGACAACATAGCGGCGTCCCAGCCTCAGACGTCCGCTGTAATACCACCATGTCATGGGGGAATGCGCACAAGTTTATGAGACAATAAGCTGGCATTGGAACACATGATCTACAATACATCTGCTAGAGAGCGCGTTGTAGCAACATAATGCAAACTTTTGAAAACTGAAATGTAGATTTTGAATGGATCAAACAATATGAAAATTAAAAGGGAAATACCATCTCTTCAGATCTTAAATAACAGACGTATGGCAAAGAAAACTTCTAGGTATCACACTAATAAGGAAGAAAACAGGTTTTCACAATATCACAGCTAGCAGAACATGTAATGTTATATATATAGTAACAAAATTATAGTTTGGGACTGCTAGAACCGGTAAGAGAAACCCAGGACGGCAGAAAACACTCTGGTCGGGTGAATGCGTCAGCCAGGGAATGGAAACACCGGAACTTACTAAACAAGAAAGTGGCAATGAACAAGAACGGATCGTTCCCGGAGTAGCTACAATCAGTTTTCTTTCATTCGTAAGAGGCTTTTGCCCACAAGAGGATAATCTTCATCGTAAGCTCTTACACATGCATAATTGATGAAAAACGCCAAGAGAGTGTTTAGAAACACAAGTATTCTATATTAGTTCAGAATGGGATTAAACATAATAATGATGTGGCCTTAATCATTACTGCATTGTATCCATAAAAGAGAGAAGTAACCAGTAGATTTTTTTACATAAATAATCTGAATAATGTTCATCTTATTTCGCTAAATTATTTGCTACGGGATCTTTCATAGCAAACTGACTGAATCTCGGCTGGGCATGAAGGCTTTCCCGCGTTCAAACACATCATATTGATAATACTGGACAGCGTGGCAAACCGCAGGTCTTGGTAATAGCCAGTGCTATGGCGTGTCCGCAGGAATGCCATCGCGAACTCAATTGAAATTTCTACACATGGACGAAGGGCGTCAGGCAGTCTCGCCCCGCGCGGGAGGGATCTTCACTGCCGCACAGCTGAAGAATGGCAAGGGGTGGACGATGGGCTCAGTTTTACAATGCCCAAGACATATTTCACCCAACGCTCGTGCCTGCTAAACCCGTTGCCGCATATATGTAACGGGTATACATTTCTGCGGTTAGCCCATGTCCAGAGCAAGGGGTGCGAGGAAGGGGGAGGTTGACGACGACGGTGGCGACGGGGGCATTTCAATTTTATAGCGCAAGGGATTTTTTTCCGGAGAGGGAAGGGCGGTAGAGGATTAAGCCACGTATAATGGTGTGTGTGTGTGTTTTTTTATTATTTTTTTGAGCGGTTGGTGGTGTATGATGGCCAGGATAGTGGAAGGGTGGGGTCGGTTGCGGTGATTTTTTGGTTTTGGGAGAAAAGGAAAAGAGATGTGGGAAGTGTAGCAAGGATGGATAGAAAGATGCAGAGAGAGGGAAAGGGTTTGATGAGGGAGTGGGCATTGTGATTCGGGATAAAAAAAAAATTCTCCTCCTCCTCCTCCTTCTCGTATTCTTTCACTCATGTTCAATGAAGGTATTGTGATAAAAAAAAGTCCTCTTTCCGGACGTGTGGGATTCGCTTCTTTATTATATATGAGTATATATACGTACAGTGTATTACCAGCAAAGCGGAGGATTTACTGTGTCTTTCTCTCGCTTGATAACTGCCGCAGTACCCCCTCCCCTTTCTAAAAATAATATGATGCTCGCTGGCTCCATCTAGGAACTGGACTCTCGTCGCGTGGTAATGTTACTTTTGCTACAAGGAGGATAATCAGAGATAAATCATGGTAGACTTAAATTCACCTCAGCTTTTGATATGAGGCATTCTTCCAACAGGAACATCGCGGTTTGACAGAACAGTCACTAATTCAAAGAAGCCGAGACACTGTGATTAGAGTGAAAATAATTTATAAAGAAAAACGTTTTAAAAGATTTATGCAAAAACGATGAAAAATCTGCAACACATGAAAACTTAACGTATGAGAAGAAGCGTTTAAGGGGTGTTAACAAACGTCACGATAAAAATAACATCCGAAAGTCAGGTTTTAGAGTTCCGTACACAAAAATTAAAACAACGGTTTATTATAATATGTTTTTTCAAAATCTTTAGAACTTTTCCTCTTATATGTATTGTTGTTAATAATTATACACATGTCTTTACAACCATTTTAACTAACCACATTTAAATGTATCATTTTCAAAAATATCAGGAACAGTGAACTATATTTATGGTTATTTATAGGTGGAAATAATAATAATAAACTGAATTAGAAGTTTCAATGCATCACACGGGGGTCTGAGAGTGAAAAATATTTAGCAATATTTTTATAGACAATAATTTTTTAAAATAATATATTACTCAATTATGAATTTCTATATGATTTCGATATTTTAATGTGTATGGAAAAGAGACACATAAGGTTTACATAGTTAAATTGAATAGCACCCTTCCAAAAAGGAGCTAATTTAAATTTTAAGAAAATAGTATATAAAAATTCTGCATTGTGTAATATAATTTTGTTTTCTGACATGTTTCCTAATGCTTATTCATCTTGTTTGGTCCTAGCAGCACTTCATTTCTCTCTTCCTTTTGCGGGAAATGTCTTATTCTGATGTCTGCCTGTCGAATCTCTGTTTCCTCCAATTTCTGCAATGTTTTTACACACCAAATCCCAGGAATAAGTTCCATTTTTCTTAGAACTTTATTCCTTTTTATATTTTCATTATTGAAGCCAATTACACCATCAGCTCTTTTTAGTGTTGGTTAGGATGCTGAATTTGTCTTAGGATAATCAATTGCAAACACTTTTTCAGAAGTTTTGGGTTTTAGGGTGAGCAAGTTGGTACCCATCGTTCCATCCCGGAACATGCCACGTTCAGGGAGGGAGGTACAATTACCAAAGACAATTTCAAGTACATTTCTCGAGAGAGGGGAGGAGGGAGAGGTGGTAAGAAGCCCATCGTTCCAATACATCTGACAGGGAACTAAGATATTTCTAGGATGTGAAATAATCGATAATTTTGTTCTGGGGCATCTGGACTACAGAAATCGTCTATAGATAGATCAGTTGTTTTCCAGTCAGGCAAATCTCTAAGTTAGGTAACCTATAAAACACACATTGTTAGACACTAGATAGTCAAATGAGCCAAAATAAACAGAAATTCAAGCCTTGTACTTAGAAATAAAGTGGCACTGACATACAGTCATTTAAATGTTAGGTGCTTTAAACTTCAAAAGACCGCCACGGGTGGCCGAGGTCGTTAAGGCACGGACTCGTGAGCGGGAGGTCTGCGGTTCGAATCCCGCCAGGACCGTCCTCCCTGACTGGGGTTTTTCCAGGTTTTCCTCAGTCTTCATACCTGGCAAATGCCGGGGAGGTACCTAAACTTAGGCCTGGAACGCTTCCTTCCTTAAAAAAAAAAATATCCTTTCCCAATTTATCATTTCATCTCATGTATCACCAGTGTCCACCGCCTGTGGTGCCTCAGTAGTAAAAACGGGCGTTAAACACTACTCAAAAAAAAAAAAAAACTTCAAAAGTTAAAAATAAGGTTAAAAGGCTTAATACCCTTTTCTACCAAAAGTTTTCTTTCATATTTAAGTCTTCTCAATTGAAAGATAAATTAACCTAACGCACTAAAGTTAGTATAAATGCAAAGAATTAATGTGGTAATTATAAATACAAAAAAGAGAGGTTAATTTTAATGCATTTCTTTATGAAGACCAGAAAGGTGGAATACATTTTAAAAGCAAAGTATTTAATTCCTTTTTTTATGCATACTTCAATTTGAAGTGATCTAATATATATATATATATTTATTTGTGTGTGTGTGTAAACATATAAACATACAACGAGAAAACAATTGGGACAAGATGCTAAATCATAATAAATTGAAATAGCGGAAACTGTTACAAAAACACGTGATATTGCGAACAAATAGGTGTGCAGTCTTTTTCTTTAACGTAACCTACAAGCTATACGTAACTATCCGAAAATTTGTACATTTGAGTACCACTTTTCAGTGCATCTTTTTAATATTGAACTTGTTTAATATATGTATTAAACATGTATATGTATGTATATATAGACATATTATATAGATCGAAATAAGGAGCGGGCCCAATTTCGGAAAATAAACTCCTTATGCCAGAGACCAAAGGCAGAGGAGGGGAAAAAAAAAGTAATATGACTTATAAACACATGTGTAAGTACCAATAAAAAAAAAATTCACACATTTTTTTTATTTTTTCAGAAAATCTCTTATCAGTAGGAAACCATTTTTTTTAATTTACCCAAATTCTTCAAACGTATATTGCAAGATAACATTAATTTTGCTACGACATTATTATATTTTTAAGTAAAATTTTAAAAATCCGCTGTTGGCTTAAAACGGACGTAGAAAAAACAGGTTTTTACTCCATATAAGAATGCATTCATTTGTAGGCACAACATAATGAAATATAACAATTTCAGCTCTTTAGTCTGATGCGTTACTTATTTTTTTCCAAATGAAATGATTAAAATACTTTAACTGAATGAAATACTTTGTTAAAATATCACGAATTTGTACAAACCCGAAAGGTTCTGAAATGCAACTTGTACCATTATATGTTTAGATTTTTTTTAAATAGGGGTCAACTCCTGTTTTCGTGAGGCGGTTGACGCTGATGCTACTTGAGATGAAATGATAATTAGGAGAGGGAGTGGGAAAGAAAGAAGTCTTGTAAGGTTTGAATTTGCTCTCTTAGGCATTTCCTATTGATGACTAAGGAAAGCCTGGAAAAAATATGAGTTAGAGAGAACGGTTTTGGTGGGATTAGAATTGCTGACGTCCCAGTATTAAGTTCATGCCTCCATGACCACGCGTATTCAAATCGGTATTCAAATTATGTGCAAAATCGTCACGAAATAAAAGCGATCTGGACTTGAAATAATATTCTTTTCAAACAAGAAATTCTGATAGTAAAATGAATCTTTAAGAAAAAATTAAATTCTTATATTTAGATACGTCTATGAAATGCCGTTAATTTAATAAATGCATTGATATTGTGTAAGTAAAAACTGGTTTGAAGTCAACAGTTAGTGAAACAAACCTTACTAAGTAAAGTTGCAATTAAGTTAGAGTTTTTTTTCTACATAACACATTATTTTTAAAGTGTACCTAATCTAAAATAATGATAATTTTAAATCTATTTAATTGCATGCGAATTATAAAATTAGCTGCAATAACATAATTAATTAAAACCATTACACACAATTTTGATTAAAGTCATTCTCACCAACTTGATATTCTTATGCCATTTTTATAAGCGTTTAACACACGTCTTTACTGCTGAGGCACCAGAGGCGGCGGACACCGTTGATACATGAAATGGAACGATATAATGGGATTTTTTTTTTAAAAGAAGGAAGCGTTTCAGGCTTAAGTTTAGATCTCCATGCATTTGCCATTTATGAGGACCGAGGAAAACCTGGAAAAACCTATCATGGAGGACACTCAAGGCAATGAATCTTAATTATTTATATCTCAATATTCGTTCAATTAAATGAATTATATTGTAAAATTTTTAATCGACACTTGAATTTGATGTTACTTTAGTTGAAAAATGTATAGTGTTTGAGTTAAGATATATTTAGTACTGTTTTAGTTTCACTGCAAGTTCGGCATCTTACTAAACTGGCTAAATCTCAACATTTATATGTCACATACATATAAATGACAGACTTTCTCTTAAGAACTTGAGGTTCCTGACCTACAAGAAGAGATGAAAGACTGTAACTGAAGGAGTAACATGTCGGACAGTCTAAGCCTTGAAGCAAATAATGATAACTACTGTAATAAAACAGATTTATTTGCCATTTGATAAGACATCCTTTTCAGTTTAAAATTTATAGCAAGTTTGCTGGTTATCAAGAAGCTACTATGCAAGATAAGGATTGAGTCTATTGTTAAAATGCAGTAATATCTGTTGTTTACCAAGTGATATACTAACTTACTGTATAAGAATTTAAAGGAACTCATGTGATAATATATCAATTACACATCTGAAGAATACATTGGCACCAGTGCACGAAGTTGTTGGATTAACCAAAAAGTTATTTCTAGAATGCAGCTTGCGCTGAATCTCGGAAGTTAACTTAGCTGTTGTGGTGAAATATGAATACTTTTCCTAACTCATAATGTTATATCAGTATTGCAGCCAATGGACCAGGGTGTTTGGCAAAATATAAAATTTGCATATAGAAATAAGCTTCATAGGCCCCTCATTAAAACGATGACAGTCACTTTTCCTGTTTCGAAACCAAAGAAAGTGAATGTTAAGTATGTGGTTTACTGGGCAGCAGAGGCGTGAAATGATGTCAGAGAGTAGTTCTTGGAAAAAAAATCCACAGCAGACAAAGTAATCTAACAGAATTTCCTCGCTACAGTTCAGCAAATTCCTGGCTATGAGGAAGCAAATGTAAGTGACTCATGCGAGTGTATTGCGACAGCGGAAGTCATCAAGTGCATGCAGATGTACACCTGAGCAGATTGTGTCATTTTCAGAAGTTGCAGTTGCCTTTGACGTTACTCTATGTCGAGCAGCACTCCTCTGCTACGCCAGCTTACCACAATGCTTAATATTGCATCACTTAACAAATTCCAGTCACTGCGGCAAAAGAAGTAGATTTGGTTTATTAACGGACGCTCTTTAATATCTCAGTTCATCAGCGTCCCATTCAATTGAGGGCGTGAAACGACCGATCAATTTTGCTCAGAGGCCTCTTCTTTCAGGCTTGAGGTTCTTTATCGTGCCGTAAATGTACGACACGGGACCCACGGCTTTACTTCCCTTCCGAAGGAAGCTCTACTTAGAATATTTACGCCCGAAAAATTCCATTGACCCTGGGCAATTTCGCGGCAAAAGAAAATAACTGATATTTGTGATGCGGTATAATCTTTGTTTTAATTTAGTAAATGAAGAATAAAAAAAAACAGCTAATCTATTAAGAAATGTATTCTTAAATATCCTCTTTTCAGCAACGTGTTTACCTTCGGTTAACATTAATTGAATTTTCAGAATTTCAAGGATCGGATTATAGACTCGATTATATTTATAAAATTATCAAAAGTGATGAATTCACAGTAAACAACCAACTGAAGAAAGAATGTTTTAGAGAAGAGAAACCTATTAAGCCTCTAGCTTGAACTATCTACCGGTGAAATAGAAACTTCATAGATGTCAATAAACATACAGAAAGAAATGGGAGCATTTACAAAATAGCTACGCGTATTAATATATCCAAGCGCAATTTGACCAAATAAAAGAATTATGATAAAATATACACAATGAAAGAGATAATAGGAAAACCAAGGAGCAAAGTTAAGAAAACGTTCTATTACTTTTTTAGAAAAAGAGGGTAAGATTCGTCGAAAATATAACAGCAATACCAGCAGGCGTCTTGTACTATTTCTGTTCCAAAATGCTTAGTAAATAATCTTTGCTGTTCAGAAGGTCAAATTTAAAGAAGCGCATTTTAATTTTCTCGTATACCGTGGAAAAGACAACTAATTTTAAAGTAAAAACTAACAATTCTAATAAAAATATTACAACGGAGTTCAATTTTAAGTATATCTCTATTACAATTTAATGTATTAAGTGTTTTAAATTCAAATCGATTTATTGCTTTGTTAAAAGTTAAGGAATGTATTAAACTTTAGTAAATGTCATAAAAATCCCGTTAAATACATTGTAATATTAGGTCCAAATAGGTAATCAGAATAGAAACATAAAGACATAAAACTGGAAAACCATTGATAGAGAGACCAAAATATGTGAACATGTACCAGAATAAAGGGGACGTCGACGTTTGTCGTAGTAGACGTTGACGTAACTACCACCACAATATGCTCGGCTAGTTCAGGGTTTGGTATTATATTTGGTGGATTTTCCAGATTGATACTTCTGGGGTGAAAGGAGTGTCATTTAAAACATAATAAAATCACAATGGATAGAAATCTACGGAGTTTATTAATGTTTTGTTATTACCACACAACAGCACACTTTTCTGATTACGATATTCTCTGAGAATATTATTAGATCAGATTAAATACGAGACAGACGTGTTATTGTTTATATTTCTCTCCAAAAATTGTGCTTTTTGTCTTGTTGTAACTCTTATATTATTTTCCTATATGAACATTAATTCAACTCCTATCATTCACCAAATAATAATTTTGTAATTTCTTCCAAGATATATTAATTGCCACTTATCTTTACGTAATGTTAAAATGTAATTTCACTTCGCGGAGTACGAACCATGCCTTTTGCTAATGGAATTTAAAACACACTTCTCTTTACGGAATCCAAAGCATAACTAACAAAATTCTGAGATATAAACAGTCACTTATTACAAAATGACTGCAATAATACTATTCATTACAATGCATTATTTCAACATCCGAATACAAAGCGAACGAAATTTCTATTTAGACGCAATAAAGCTGTCTGTCTTATGTTTCATTCCTGGTACACATTATTAATGTTTTTACGCTTGCCATTGTGGATTCACTTGATGCTACAAATTTCTTATCTGTAGTTTTAATCTTTTCACATTCTTGGGTATGTATGTGATCCTCTGAACCGTTACATTTTTATATTATTAGTATTGTCATAAAGCTCAACAAATAAACATTAAGACATACACTGTATTATCCCTTATCTGATACATGAAATCTATACAAATGGACTTGCTAGATATATATAATTTAAAAAATATTACAAATGCATATTTGTTATTTGAGTAGAAAAGTCCTTACCTAACATAAAATCATATGCAAATAAACTTATTAAATTTATGTGATTAAAACATATTATCAATGAATGTTTGGAGCTTTAAATAGAATATTACAGTATTTATCTTACATACGTAATAGCAAATGGATTTCTTAAATTAACATAGCTAAATAGCTATTACTATTAAATATTTGTGGTTTACATTGAACATTATAGCCTTTACTTAATATACAAACATGTGAAATGAACTTATTAAAATAATATAATTAAAAACTGCTATCAATGAGTGTTTAGAGCCTTAAATAGGATATTTTCCGTTTCAAAATAAAAATAAATAAGAAAAGAAAACATTTAACGGATTACTATTAAGTAACAGATATAAAGAAATGAATATCCTATGAAACAGTTAAGGCCATCTTTACACCAAAACATTCTATTCCAGTCTATAACCAGAATAGAGCGGAATGAAGTTACGTTGGTATTGGGCTGTAGACAACAGGTGGCGGTACGACAGGTCAGAAGCTACCTACCACCCTCTCATCTTATGCTTCTTATCAGTTCTTGTTTATCTGTGCGTATCTAACTTTATATTAAGCACTTAAAAATTCCAATTTCTACACCATTAGGCTTCATAGTAGTAACATCTTAAAAAAACATTTTGGCAGTAGTTATAGACTTGGAAGGATGCTGAGGCGAAACATTGTGGGTTATCCTATTATATAAATAGAGGTGTGTTTGTCACGTCTAGCATTTGATTCCTGCGCTATTAAAACCCCATAATTTTCATCCTTAAAATTTGATTATGAATCAAATAGATAGGTGGACGATTCGAACGCTCAAACAATGGCAGGTATAGAACAGGCGGCGGTCCAACGAACAACACTAATAGCACCATCTGTTGCGATACGAATTCTGCGTGTAGCATTATGACCTTATTGTGAACCAGATAATTTATTATATTCAACATTATATGTAATTTTGGCATATGTATTTCAGTACGTGTGAATAAATATATACATGTATGTAACTGTGAAAGCTACTATTACATTCAGTGTATTCTTGTCACAAGAAAGAAGAAAATGCCAATGTTTCCTTTCCGGGTATAAATCTAAAGGTATAATGCCAAAATGTATACACACTTCAAGCGAAGAAAAACTGTGTTAACATAATAAAACTGAATTTATACAAACAGAAAATGATGAGCACTAATCATCTTAGACTTTTACAGTTACAACAGCTGATCAAAATGCCCACCATCGGCGTCGATACACTTCTGAGTACGTTGAACTACTGATTGACGTTTGCGAAAGTGTCCTCAGAGATTGCAGCACATTCCGTTTCAATTTCTTTCCGAAGTGCTGCCAGTGTAGCCGATTTTCTGCGGTATACAACATCCATAAGAATTCCCCATAGATAGAAGTCCAACGGAGTTAGATCCGGAGAACGCGGTGGAAACCTCTTCGTCCTATTGCCTTTGAACTTCAACAACATTCTCGGTTTTCCAATACCACTTTAAAATTGCTTTCCGCTGTTCAAACGATAATCTTAGCTCCATTTTGTTGTAGCAACACAGTATAAGTAATGTGAGTCACATCTGTTTACAGAACATCATACGATAATCTTGGCTTCATTTGTTCATTGTTGATTTACTTGTCACGTAGCAACGCTATCATAATGTATGTGAATCATATCTCTTTACAGAACATCATACTACACATTACTGTTGTTTTTCGCTCCAACTTTTAAATATATTAAATAGATATCTACTGTGAAAGTGTAAATATATATTTAGAAAAAAAAATAAAAAATTGTATTTTCTAAATGGATGAAAGTAATTTTGGTTAATTTTTTACAAGTACCTTCATGGACTTTTCAGAATAACTTATAGCAGAAAGTGATTCTTTTCTGATAGAGGGAAAACGAATAGAAATACCCAGAGTTGAGATGGGCACTAAAATGTGGAGCAGTTTCTCACATATTCCCAGGCCGAAATAGTTATCTAATAATAAAGAATGGGAAAGTACCTGACAAAAGACCGTTGAAAAGGAAAGAAAATGATCCTTAAGTGGAAATGTATACGGCGGGAATTGAAAACTGTTTCAGAGTTTTGTTTGCCCAAGGTAGAAAACTATCAGCCAACAGTTAATGAGCAACATCTTTGTTGAAAATAAAAGATAAAAGATCGTGATGTCATTCGATTGAGAGATAAACTAAGGATAACAAATAAATGCGGGAATAAATGTAGTGGCAAAACAACTCAAAGATGCGAAAACAAATGCAGCTCAGGCACAGCTATCAGGTCATCCAAAACTAAGAAAAAAGCAGAAATTAATTATAGATACCTGGCTAAGAAATTCTTAGTATACCATCTCTCTGGTTCCATAGAAAGACAAAGTTAGTTTTGCAGTATGTGAAGTACCGTTTCCTGCTCTTCTACGTAAAACTGAGAGAAGCTGAGTCTTCCAAAACTCCAATGCTGACCGGAAACTGTTTAAAGCATCTGATAACTAATTTTACTGAAGTAAAGATATAGGAGTTTGAATGTATTATTTTATTTATATTATGGTTGCATATCTTTCCTATTGGGATCATTATTTCTTTATTTCCTTAAGTTGCAAACGGAGTAACTGCCATCTAGCAGCTAAACCAACGAAGTACTTCAGTCATCACACGTTCTCAGTTCTATTGGTTATGAAGTTCCGCTGATGCAGACAAACGAACTTGCTCAGTCGTGTTTATCACGACATCTCTTTCATTGCAATTCTGTAAGAAGTGTGTGATAGGAATTTCTACTGTGTAGTATGCCGAGTGGGATACACTCTAAACCAAATAGTATTTATTTATGATTGTTATGTGCATAAGTATTGCAGGAGAATTTCGTGCTAAATTTCCGGCCTTCATCAGAAAGTGTAATTTTCAGATTGGCGAACAAACTTCAAACCCAAAGTATTTTTACTGACAAGCTAATACCAAAAAAATCGGATTTTAACTGAGGAGAAGCTTGATAAAATAGGCTATCGATTTTAAAATCTTTAACAAGTTAGTCCAGCAGATTAGTGTTTTTATCTGCAGTGCGTATAAAGCCACTCGGCGTTGGGTCTTCACTCATTTAAAATTACTGCTGTACCTGAAATAAACCCGTAGGAAGACGAAACAAAATATCCGAAAGAATGAATTGCGCCGAGTGTCTTAAAATATTTTCAAAAGATTTAGGCGTTTCTCACAGTGGAGAGCAAGCACTTTGATAATCTGCTATGAAGGTGAGTACAATATTAGTTACTATTACTACTAATAAATGACGAAAGAAACAAAAATATGCTCGCTATGAGTTTCGAGCTCGCGACATGATACCTGTACATTTGCATACAACAGTTGCAACAGAAGAGATGAATTATATACGCACAATGATTAACTGAACATTCAACTGACTTACGGCCTGTCTTGAATGAATGAAACGAACATTTGACGTGACGTTTTAAGCACAAAAGAAAGGATTAAACTAATTTACTATACTAAGTGGAGTGAATCAACCCAAATCTTAAGGCATACTGAGTCTCTAGGGATACAGAGATCTGCGCAGTGCACTAAGAATTTCACAGCCCTGAAAACACAGCTCATCTTTAGTGTAGAACAATCACGTTCAGCTTAAGCAGAGGCTTGCAAATTACTTGATCTTTGGCAGAAGACATTTTGAGAAAGTGTACTATTTTAGTGAATTTAAACATGAATGACGAACAGAGCTTTATCAGAGAATGTTACTGAAAAGTCTGATACAGACAAAACGGCAAAGACTACAATATTATTAAGAAAATGCATATTTTTTTTATTATATTCGCAAGCAGAAAAAAGCGACGGTAAACTGTCATATTCTAGAAAACGCGATTATGGAAAAGAGAGCGTTCACTTCGAAGTTGTAAATAAAAAAAAAAGCCTCAAAACAATACAATAATAACCAAAAAACAGAGACCAAAGGAAAGAAAAAAGAAATCAACGGTTCCCTTACAGTTACGCATCCCTTCAGTTTAAAAACCTCTCACTCTCTTCTCTTTCCACTATCAAAGAGACAATACAGAGATGCGACCACGGTTTCCCTCCAATCCCCACGTCTGCCACCAAACAACCGACCAACCAACCCCTTCTATTGTATTAGACATATCCCTCCCTTTCCTCTTCGCCCAACAAAAATCCTACCAAATGAAAACTAGCCTGCATGGCCAACCAATTCCTATCTTATCCTTAAATTCCCATTTTCTCTCACTTTGACGGAACTGGTGGGTTGGGGACGAGGTAGAAAAGAGACCATGTGTGTATGTGTGAGGGTGGCGGAAAAGAGACAAAAAATAACATTGGCATCGGCTTCAGTCCTCTCTCACACACGCAAAACAATACAGCTGCTGGTATCTGTAGTGGCAGAAAGAGAAAGGGAGAGAAATCGTGCCTTTTCGGTCGGTCGGGCCAGCAGCCTTTTCCAACCGCCAACAAACCGAATCATAAATTATACAATGGAAGCAGATTACTTAAATTGGTTATTTGTATCCATGGCAACTCGATAGCTAGGGGTGGCAGCAAAGGATAAGGGGCCAGTTCAGGAATAAGAGCGGGGGTGGCGAAAAGGGAAGCATGGAGAGGATCAGCTTAGTAAAATGCTTGCCACATCCCACCACCCACCGCCCACTTTTTCTGCTCATTTCTGATTTCGGAAAAAAAAAAAGTGGAAGGGAGAAAGGGCAGATAGAGGACGGAGTGTGCGACGGAGAGAGTACGAGGGCTTTGTCTCTGATTTTGTTTCCAGTTCTTAGCAGTAATACATATCCCAGTGCTATTTCCCCACGCATTTCCCCCCTGGGTATATGTGACTACGTGGATTGGTTTAATTGAAAACTGTCCATATATGTATATTGACAAGCTTTTGATTTACACTGATTCGTTTCAACGATCTTTTAATTTAGAAGGCTTATCGCAGGATACCAAATCTATTATTATTTAAAAAAAAAAAAAAAAAAAAAAAGTTTCATTTTCTGATTCGTTGGGGTGAGTGGGAAAGATTTCCTATAATGGAAGAGAATAATAAAAACGCACGACATCCTCTACACTGAATCACAAACAAAAACCAATGACGAAATGTATCATACGTGTAACGACGGTGAAACAAAGCGGTTCAAAATGTACCTTCTGAGATAGAGGGGAAAAAAGCGCGAATATGTGACAGTGGGTAAAGAAAAAAAAAACCGATAATGATGTATTAGCAAAAAAGACAAACGAACCAAATGCTGCGTCGTAACTGAATTTTAAATGAAAACGTATTATTAAAAGATGAATACATAGATAATAAAATATGAACAATGGAACATATGCCTTCCATTAAAAATGGTAGAACAGCACAACGGCTTCGTTTATTTAAAAATAATTTGTATTTTCCTTCTCAACAATTTGGCTGTGATAAATTCTTATTCTGAGGGATACGCTGTAACCTGAACATAATCGAAATTGGGTGTGATAAGGGTGGGATGAAGCTGGAGTCCATAAACCCAATTAGTCTATATTTTAAATCTCACACAATACATTTTAAGTATAACTCTTCGGTCAAAACGAATGTCGGTCCTGGTGGTGTAGTGGTTACCATACTTGCCTTTTACAAAAACGCGGGTTCGAACCCGTCCAGGACCGATGGATTTTTTCGGGCGTAAAAATCGTAAGTATGGCTTCCTTCGGAAGGGAAGTAAAGCCGTGGGTCCCTTGTCGTACATTTACGACACGAAAAAGAACCTCAAGCCAGAAAGAGAGGCCTCTGAGCAAAATTTGTTGGCCGTTTCACGCCCTGAGTTGAATGGGACGCTGATGACCTGAGATGTTGAAGAGCGTCCATAAATAAATCAATAAAAAAAAAAAAGTCAAAACGAACACGTTTAGAGGTAACTTAAAAAATAAAAGTCCCCGGTGATACCAAAAGTCCTGCAGACACATCACAATATATTCTTTTTTGAAACACAATTATCATCCCGTCTTATAACTTGTCTTGGGAAGCTCTATGTACAGAGGACGATAAACCTATTTTTCTTGGGAATACCAAACAAATTACTGTACAGAGTGGAAGGGGTACAGAAAGAAATCTCGCCGTGGACAACGAAAACGTTTATGAATACTTTTCTTTGATCTTTCATAAATTAGCAGTAAAAGGTTTGGCAATTGCGCCTTCCTCTTGTAGCTACTGAGCAGCTGAGTATTAAGGATGAGAGAGATTCGCTATGGAGCAGATAAATCGTATTGCACTTAAACATTTGCTTATGCGTACTTAAAGTAAACACAAATTACGATACTGTTAGATGAACTATCAGTGAAAGAAAATGAAGAATTCATGTTTTTACGTAACTATTCAAGAAAACTAAACTTTTATTTAATAGTTTAGAGCAGCATAAAAAATAAAATAATTGCGTTTATTTAAACATTCAGTGCAAAAGTGCAAGCTATAACTGAACGATCAACCACTGTGTGTTGAGCTCCTGTTTAAAGTGTTGGAGATGCTCCCTCTCCACAGAGCTCGCGCCCCGAAACCTTGCCTTATCAGACACTGTTGCAAGACCAAACTCCGGTTAAAATTTACGATTTATATTAAAAAAAAGGCTAAATCGTGCCGAATCGAACCGCTTATGGCAGACAAAGAAGAGAACAAAAACGCTAACCTGATTACTTTGCCCTGTAAACATGCCACATTTGAATTAAAAGGCCATTTAAGTATGCTAACTCTTTTTGAAATACGTTTACAAGGTCTAAGATGTATTATGTAATATATCTGCTATGCATACAATAAGTGAACTGACAGAATCTAGGCAGGATAAGCCACCGAAGCATTTAATACTTTTATTCATAATACGTCCAAGGTTTCTTCTGAGTTTCTGCGCAATGCCTGCTCTTTAAAGTAAGCAATATACTCCCCACTCTGTCTTAAACGTTTACACAAATTAATTTTAAGCAAAAACGAACATGTTCCAAACATTTCAAACCAATTCTAAATACATTCACTATGAAAATATTGTACAAGGGCACTTTATGTAAAACAGGATGTGATTCATTAATTTGTATGTGACTTTTAAATAAGTTCATAAAAAATTACGATTGCTGACTTAGTATGTGTTTAACGGAATCTTCTCAAATTATGTGATTACAATTTTGGCATTTCTGGTGTAAACGTTTTCCAAGAAATATGCTGGAATGTTCGATATTTCTTCCTCTTAAAACAGGGACACTATTGAATAGTTCGCTATTCCGCAATCTTTCCGAAACAACGGGTTAACCGAGAAAAACCCGACTCTTCTAACGTTGTTTAGCATAAACATTCATGCACGGTGCTGATATCCATGCTACTGCTGATCCAAGAAATACTCCCGCGTGCCGCGGGTGCTGTTGGAGTTGCCTAAACAAATCTGAACGGCTTAGGTTGGCCATCCAGTGTTTTTGGAAATATATTATTTATTTTTCCAAATGCCGCACATTCATATTTTGCAAATAAATAATGAGGTTCGTTGAGACCATGCCCTCAAAGCTAAAAGATCTACGTTCTTGGCTATACAGGCTGTGTAACCCTTGTATACACATGCTACCTCAGGGCATCAATCCGCTCATTTCGACCTACCTTTGTGGTCCTTCTCCCCAACAGATATAAAAAGAGAGGAGCATGGCAAGGCAGATCTCTATAAAATTAAATCGTAATTTATTAATATCTGTGTGGACATGTGATAGTACAAAGAGATGAACAACGGTAGCAGCATATACGTGAGAGAGAGCGTGTGTGTGTAAGAAAAACAAATGTAGACAGAAGCTAACCCAAGTTTCCCGTCCAGCTGGCATAGCCTACGGCATGTGTGGATGACAAGGCACATACTCGCATTAACTTGGCATTTAGCAAGCACCCGTCCGGGTTAAAAGGAAATTTAAACCCAACCCCACCACGCTGCTCCGGGCTCCATGTTATGTTCCATCCAAACCTTTCCTCTCACTGGTTATGTCGCCGTAAACGTGGTAGAGCTGCATCGGCCAAGTTCCGCGGGATTAATTATATGTTTCCTTGTTTCTTTTATTATTTATATATTTATCTTCATCTGGACGTTGTTCATTTATGTGAATACAACATCGTATATGCAATCGACTACTGGCAAACCCTTTGGGGAGGGCGTTAACATTACATTTTTTAATAAACGCTGTGGCATGCAAAACTTGGAAAAGCATTAGGGAAATTACCAAGGGATATGATATTGCAAGATGGAAAATGACATTATAATGACATTGGGATGTGACAGCACACTTTTAGCCAAAAATATGCTGAATAGTCAACGTTAATGAACTTCCCTAATTATACATATATTTTGGAGTGGCATCAAGACACCTTTAAATTATTTTCTGATAAAATATAAATCATTTTATCCTAGCATTTGGTATAAAACATTTCCAAATAATAAACAAATTAAAAATATATCAAAACGTTCAATTTTGCGACCAATCATTATTTTTGTATGCTAAGGGCATTACTTTATTAATTTTCTTTCTTTATTATCTTTATAACAAAATTTTTATGAGGTTTATATTATTGCAGAAAAATTTTTTATTCATTTTAAACCTTTTACTAATTTAAAAGCATAAACTGTTTCAAGCAAATGTTTTTACGAGACTACAAATATTTGGAAAATAGAACAAAATTAACCAATACACAAAGTGGTTAATTTTGTGTAATTAAATGTTTTAGGAAGAGCAAAAAAATTACACGCAAAAAATATTAACTCTTTAGTTACAGTTTTTGTGTTAGTACTTTCAGGGGAAGCAAGAATTGCATTCCCATAAGCAATTTAAATAAATATTTAATTCAAACTGAGAAAAAATAAGGATGAAAAAATGTGACTACAGAATTTTGGAATAGGAATGAGAATTCGATGAGTTTTGGAAAGGTATATTCTGGATTTAAATAATGTTGTTGCAAATGATTTCGGGAAGTTCCGTTTCTTAATCAAACTATTCAGACATATTTATTGAATGCATGTATGGAAAATAATCGTTAACAATAATGAAAACTAGTGTCTAGTAATACAAAAATATATGAATTTGTGTTTTACGCAATTTATATTTATGGAAGAAAATCACCTTCAAAAACCAAAACATCAACTCCAATAGATTAATCTTCACCATTTTCCAGAGCTCAGAGCAGTTGAGATTGTGGTTTTTCCATGCCTATTTTAATAAAGAAGTACTGTGTTTAATTATAGATGTTGCCCAAATGAATGATACTATTTTTTTTCTCTCTTTCTTTTTTTCGTGTAATGATTTATTGGTTGGAATATATAAGCAATACAGAAATAAGTGTGGTATATGGGTGATATATCCGCTATATGTAGTAACTCTGTTCAAGCAAGTGTCCCAGCACGTCAAAAGATTATAAATACCCTGAGCGAAAAACGGATCAATCATTAAGAAACGGACTCTCTTCTGCTTGGTAACGCAGCATATTCTCCATGCAAGCACCCATTCGCCGAGTCTTCTGCTTATCAGTAAGATACTTGGGGACCCACTGCACGCAAACCTTGTGGCATCCCAACTTCGATGGAGAACAATGTGAACAGTTCCCTCGCTCAATCTTTCGGGTGGTAATTCTGCGATTTTCTCTTACAAAGTCTACGGCTGCAATTGTTTCCTACGTTATGGTTAAGTGAGCTCTGGTGAACGTATTTTGTTTTACGTTCTTAAGCAAGTAAACAACACACCGCGGCGTCAGACACACACGTTTACTTTCTTGCATACAGCGCCATCTACCGGAGCAAACTCAAAGCTCTACGTCAGCAAGGACACTACGGCAGATGTCTTAGTTTCATTTATACAAACATTACATCTTCTCGCAGGGGAGAAGGCGTGGAACAAGATTTTCGATATTTTTGAGTTTTTGGAATTTTGGAATTGAGCAACTCAAATTTAAAATATGCTTTGAAAGACGATTCAGATACGAACATTTCGATATCATGGACAGAACTCAAATCTTGCTGATCTATACCATATCGTCCCTGGTCACAATCTCATCTTCCTCCACTTGGGTTACAATATCATGAGAATCTTGGTATTTTGGGTTCAGACTTCTAAGAATTAATTTACTCGCAAATGTAAATAAGATCTTTATGGTCATTAATCACAATCTGAAACTTTCCAGAAATACAAACATTCTGATGAACCAATAAAGGTAATCCTATTAAGAAAATGAAGATTTACAATTTTTAATACCCCCCCCCCTCCGATCCTTGACTGCCATAGAATGTATTAGCAAAAAACTTTAAAAATAAAACATTTATTTTACATGCTGCATGCAACTAAATGTGCTAACGAGTCCAGGCGGAAAATTACGGTAAACAACTTGTACATGACATACAGGTTTGATATGTATTTAATTCAATGCTGGATATGCTCTATATAAACAAATGTTGAGGCAAAAAGTTCAGCCAATTTAATTTTAAATAATCTATTTCTATGTTAATGGCCATCTTTAACAAAACCTTTACAATAAGGAAGAATGAAAGGACAGACATTGAAAAGTCTGGAAAGAAAATTTATTTTAAACCTGGATAAGTGAAACAACAAAAAACATTCGACTATTATTTGCGCACGGATTACCCATTTTCAAAATATCCTTGCAATGGTTTCCAAAATCACGAAATATTTCCTTTCGTGCTTACTAATTTTTATTTTCCTATTGCAGACATACTTTCAATTTAAGCAAAGTTGGGAATGAAATCTTATTTCAGCCCTTTGCCAGCATTATTCATGGTTCAATATCTATACATAACTATCAGAAGTACAGGTATATTATCATGAAGTGACAGCCCATGAAGCACAAGAGAGCAAATGAGAATGACGGGTAGATTTATGCAAACAAAGTGCTAGGGAGCAAGATAACTGCGAGTGATTTAGAACTTTTATACCTACACCGAGATAATCGAATGCTTATTAGTTAAAAAGTATATCTCTTCTACGTATAAGCTTATAGTGTAATATCTTGATCGCATTTGCAGTTTTTCGCAAAAAGGCGGTATGTTCAATTCTCCTTATTGAAATTCCTCACTTGTTGTAGAATAATATTCTTTAATTCTTTTCTGCATATATTATATGCTTTACTCGCAGACAAAAAATGCATTAATCTGCAACTAATAGCGGAAGACGCTTTGGCCAAGCACAGTGTAAGTAAAGTCAGCCATCAACTCCAGCAGAGAAAATATTGTAGTGGCATGAGATGGAAACGGATACAAGGCTCTCATTTCAGAACTTTCCTACCTGAAAAAGTACCTATTTAAAATAAAAACAAATTAAACAAAAATAAATCAATTTATATATTGAGGGGAAAGTTTAATTCCAATTATTACGATTCACCTCCTCACCAACAGCCACTCGCACTTTGAAATATCAAAATTATTTTTAAGTTAAAATTTAAAGAGGGTGCAATTGTTATTCTTGTTTAAATTTGGGCAAAATAATACCTATAAAAATTGCTTAGCATTCAATGTTGTGTTTTGGTAATGTATTCTTTCAGACAAGAGAACACAAAGTAATAAAGTAAACGGATTAGTTAGGATTTCGAAATAGGCTACATTGCTGTTATATTAATAATTGTAATTTTAACCCAAAGTAGTTTTTTGATCCTACAACTAACTGACTTTTTTTTTTATTTTGTCCAAAATCAAACAACAATAAAATAACAGGCTGAAGTTTAAAATCAAAATTATACACTGTTATGTTTCCTTTCTTCTACCCTAACAATACGCACTTTGAAAATTCAAATGGCATCCCTAGATCTTAAAGAGGATGACTTTGTTATATCTTTTTTCTATCGTTTCCTGGCAACCTGGTCTTTTGTTATTGTTGAATGCAAGAATGAATGACTATTTATTATTTACACACATTACAATTAAAGTTTTACAATATTTCCTTGAACCTCGAGGGCTTGTTAATTCAGGGTCCTCTAAGACTAACACTCTGGTTGTTGCATATATGGATCCTACATCACTTTAAATCTATATATTATCAGGTGATTTTTACAAATACTTCCCTAAAGGTGATCATCTTCCCTAATTGTTACCTTATTACCTTCTTCCTTTGCCTTGATCACTTTCCTCCAGCCCTTTTCTCTTACTTTCCTTACATACTTTCCAAACCGAATCAAAATGTTTGTCTACTAATCCCAAAAATCTTTAACGCCAGAATTTCTGCCCGCTAATTATCCCACTTCTTGTTCCATATTTCCTCTCTCCATCCTTCGGTTTCTGTACATTCTGATATACAGTGCAATTTCTTGTCTACTTTACCACACAGTGAGCACAATTCCTTGTCAACTTTTACCCCACTTAACACTTTCCTGATCTTGCCCAAGCCATACCCTCCCTAGCCATTTTGTCACAAACCTCAATATATTTTTCCCTACCTCACTCTTTCTTAAAACTCCTATAGTATATCAGAGCACTCTTATCTCTTAGGCTACCAAATATTTCCTGTTTCTCTATATCATATCATCAATCCTTGCTTTCACTTTATTCCATGTCCCTTGTCTATTTTGTGAGTAGTGTTTAATGCCCGTTTTAACAACCGAGGTACCACAGGCAGTGACACTGATGATACATGAGATGAAATGATATACTGGGAAAAGATTTATTTTTAAGGAAGGAAACGTTCCAGCCCTCCCCGGCATTTGCCATTTATGAGGACTTAGGAAAACCTGGAAAAAACCTCAGTCAGGGGGGGGGCGGTCCGGGCGGGATTCGAACCCAAGACCTCCCGCTCACAAGTTCGCGCCTTAACGACCTCGGCCGCCCATGGCGGTCGACTATTTTGTGACTTTAAACTATCTAGCTATAACAAAACAATTTGTTCTGCAATTTCCTTTAATCTATCTACCCAATTTCTTACCCATTTTCCCTTTTCTTGCGCCCCCTAGCAGTCTTTGAGAATATGCTGTTTTTGCATTTGGACAGAATAAAATAACAAATAGTTGGAGTACGGAAAAAAAAGTTGTTTGGGTAAAATTACAATTATTAATACTGTTAAATATTACAGTTATACATCTTATTTGGGAACTACTGACTTGCTCTTTAGTGTATAAACCAATTTGAAACTATTGCATGAAATGCTCAGAGTTTTAAAATATTATTCTGTCCAAATTAAAACAATAATTACAAAAACCGAAATTCTCAGGCAACGATAAAATTACAAAACATGCGATAACAATTGCATTCTATTTAAAATGTAGTATCAAAAGATAGGGGACCTATTTGGAATTTCCAAATGGGATGGCTGCGGATTTAATCAACATTTGTTCAGGCTCCTTCCTCAATATCTAAATTGACATGCATATTTAATTAAACTAAATTTAACTTAAATAGCAGTTATTCAGGTGGTTTGATATGAAAGCCCTGTATAACGGAAGAAAAGGGTGTAAAAGGTTAACCAGAATGCAGTCTCTAAAATCCACATTAGCGTTTCATTCACCGGATCCTAAAAGAACGTAAAGTTCGTCCACTGTTAAAGGCGCTCATGATTGGGGAAAACAGTGGAGTGCAGTGGACAGGCTTTGACGTCAGATGACCGAGACATGCGTCAAGCCGTTTGCATTTGAAAGTTATCAAGGCAAAGCTGCTTGGTTGTCAGAGCAACCTCTAACCTTCATGAGAAGGGAATCCTTTGCCAAGATGTGTAACTACAATCAAACGTACGCGTTGTCCGTTTAGATCTCTTACACATTATTAAGGCATAGCATTTTATTGTTATATTTTATAATAAAGAGAATCAATGCTTAGAAATATATATATTTTAATGAGAAATTTGAACTTTTTGCTTGACCTTAAGACTATTTTAACAAATATGTAAACATACTTAAAAGGCGGAATGCATTAAACATTTTCTTACGAGACTTCCATAACGCTCTGTTTATACAGGAGCTATGTTTATTTTGCCCGTTCTCAATTTGCCACAGTTTTCTCTGTTTAAATTATTTGGAATTTGAAAAATTAAAATATGGCGTGATTTCTCAAATTTTTTACATTTCTTGAGTGAAGAAGTGGTAGGACCAAATTATAACGTAGCTGATGGGAATGAAATAGCAGGGTGCATCAAGTCAACCTGTGGTTTATAAAAAGCGGGCCGGCCGCCTACCCGTTGTAAAGATTGCACTTAACACCCGAGTCTTGAGATTATTCGTGAGGACAGCCAAGTGACAGCTGAATTTTTTTTTATTTAAATGAAAAAGCAGTGTGAGGGCCTGTATTGAAAAGCTAGGCTATTAAAAATCTTTGTGCACCAGCCGAACAATAAATAAATAAATAAATTAATAAATAAATAAAGATTTTTTCTATGGTAATATATTCCCTTGAAAAAAATATGCACAAAAACCATTAAAAAAAGGAAAAATATTATTTTCTGCCTCCGCATCACTGTAATACAATAGTTCAGGCATTACGTCTGAAACTTGCATTTGAAGGGTACTGAGTTCAATTCTCGGTATCGGTCTATTTGACTAGTGTTTGTTAATTTTTATTTCTTAGTTCTCTTCCGCAATACCTACGTACATGATGAAGATGAAAATGAGAGATGACAACAGAAAAGTTGGCGAAATTAACTGCAAGGAAACCGGAGCACCAGGAGAAAACCTGCTCGGATGTTGCTATGTGCGTCACAAATTCCACTTTCTGTCTCTGCTAGACAAGAAGCCTAGCCGCTCGGCCAGAGAGCCTCATTGAAATAAAACCGAAAGGACACAGTTTAATGTGTTTGCTTTTACAATATTTTGATGCCACACGCGGAATGCAGAAATGTTTATCAAGTGACTAATTAAATGAACTAAAGATGAAATCTCGAGCCCGCAGTCCTCCGACGCCAAGTTACTTTTGGTACACTGCCGTTCATTAGCATTGCCAAGTTCAAGCAGTTTTCGACTTGAAACCGTCTTACGAGCACTTTGTTTAAGAAACAAAAGACAGCGATATATAAACCCTGACATTGCTCAGTTACTGTAACAACATCCAAATTGTTTGTGTATATTGATAAACTACAACTTTTAAAAAACACCATACGTCGAAGTGATGCATTGACATATCGTAGGAACGTGAGATAGTAAAGATTTCTGGAAAAGGTTTACATGGGAAGTCTCAAAATGTAAACGATTCAAGAGAAAAAATTAACATGCATACCAATTGTACAAACAGCTGTTAATGGATCAGTAGATTCCTTCAATGATTGGAGTGTAACAAGGAATAAACTTCTAAAGTAGAAAGGAACCAGAAAACAATATTATATTCTAAAATACAGTATTTTGTTTTTTGCCATTTTCTCTAAACTTAAGTTTTGACTTCAGTGCGATTTCTTCGTGGTCTTCCATCTGCGCGAACTGAAAAAGTGGTGGGGGTCTTCATATACATTTGCGCTTGGAAGGAGGGGGGAGATGAACATACTAATCTACTATAAAGACGGTAAACATGTCTTAACTTGCAAAGTCTATAAACTATAAACAGCAACTAATCCATACACCCTACCCGTTTCGTTATCAGAATGAGATAAACTCGTGGAGACCTTGCGCATTATATTGACACTGGCAGCGGATTTAAATAATTCACAATTAAAGAGATTTTACCTTTTTCCCAGAAATTATTCAACTGAAATGATATGCACATTTATATGCTTCGTTTTATCTACATTAAAACAATAAGAATCGTTTAGAAATGTTATACTGAATAACACATTCTTTTAAAAAATGTAATTATAAAATATTGGTAAATATTTTTCACAAGTTAAAAAAAATGTTTTTTGCACAAAATGTAATGAAAAAACAAATTAATTCAATTTAATATTCTTTCCGTCTGCAAACTGACAAAACTTAGTTTATTGTGTGTCATACTTTTTGATAAAGGGTGCATTAAATATGATAAAAGTGCTAAATTATTTATAAAAAGATGCATAGTTGTTAACAATAACATACCAAAGAGATATTATTTCCTAAAGAATTTTGAGTAAGCATTCTATAATGAGCACTGGGTCAAAATTTGTGCATATAGGTCTAAAATCTGATTTACGACGGTGGTTTAAAAATAATGAGTAATTTTTAGTATCGTATATAAAGGCCCCCACAAATGACATGACGAACGAAAAAAATATTTTGTCTTAACTCCTATGAAGATAGCTCCTTATTGCTAAAACTGACTCATACTATCAAGGCACGTAACAAAGAATGGTTATTTAGAGACCAGGCATGAAGACGTGGCAGTCAAAAAAAAAAGTCGCATAAGCCATTTAACATGCCATGCTAACGTTGATCATGCATGGCGACATGATAAGGCGATGCGAAGTTGTTACTGGCGTGACCGAGTTTCTAAATATGTAAAGATGGATTGCTTTTCCTCACTCGCTTCATATGATCATTAATTACTCTCTTAGAAATTATAGCAGAGAATATTTTAAGGGAAACACGATAATCGATGATACAAAATATGGCTAAACGTTGTTGAATTCCCTCATTTCCCTCATAAAGGCCATGGAAAAAAAAAAAAAAAAAAAAAAAGCTAGCACTTTATGCCACGTGCAAAATACCTCAAGGACAAAATATTTAAAAATAGCGAGTACTTTATGTTCAGCGCAAAACATTTCAAGGTCAAACTGTTAAAAAATTAACGAACATTTTATAGCATGTGCAAAATATATCAGGCCCAAGTACTTAACGAGCACTTTATAGCACGTGCAAAATATTTCAGGTTAAAGTACTTAAAAAAATAACCAGCACTTTATAGCATGTGCAAAACATTTCAGGACAAAGTACTTAGAAAAATAACCAGCACTTTATAGCATGTGCAAAATATTTCAGGACAAAGTACTTAGAAAAATAACCAGCACTTTATAGCATGTGCAAAACATTTCAGGACAAAGTACTTAGAAAAATAACCAGCACTTTATAGCATGTGCAAAATATTTCAGGACAAAGTACTTAGAAAAATAACCAGCACTTTATAGCATGTGCAAAACATTTCAGGACAAAGTACTTAGAAAAATAACCAGCACTTTATAGCATGTGCAAAACATTTCAGGACAAAGTACTTAGAAAAATAACCAGCACTTTATAGCATGTTCAAAATAATTCAGGACAAAGTACTTAAGAAAAAAGCGAGCACTTTATAGCATGTGCAAAATATTTCAGGGCAAAGTACTTAAAAAAAATAATGAGCACTTTATAGCATGTGCAAAATACTTGAAGGACAAAGAACTTAATGGGAGAAAAAAAGGCCAGTACTTTATGCCATGTACTTTAAGGGCAAATTACTTAAAAGAAGCGAGCACTTTATGGCATAAAAAGGGCGTTATATAAAAGGCAAATTAAATTATAGATTTCGATTAGGAGATATCAATATAACTGCTTCATGCATGTTGAAAATGGCATATTATCCTCGAATACAAAGATAAATCGTCAATAAAGAATCTAATCATATTAAAACAGCTAACGAATACATGCTGACTATTAAGTCAACAGAGAGCACAGAACAGCACGCAGACATGGTAACTAATACCAAGTGAAACACAGAGTGGTTTATAAAGACTCACTCAGTTTTTCTTTATTTCTTCGGACCGGGATACATTGCAAAGATGTCAGTCCTGGTGGTCTAGGTAACAATATTAGCCTCATGGACCCAAGCCCGGCCAGGACCGATGGCTTTTTTGGGCGTAACATCCTAAGTACGGCTTCCTTCGGATGGGAAGTAAAGCTGTGGGTCCTGTGTCGCAGATTTACGCTGTAAAATAACCTCAATCGTGTAAGAAGAGGCCCCTGAGCAAAATTTATCGGCCGTTTAATGCCCGGAATTGAATGGAACGCTGATGACCTACGATGTTTAAGAGGGTCCGTAAATAATCAAATTGAAAAAAAAAAAAAAAACATTGCAATGATGCGCTTTGCTTTTAAATTGAATAGTAGTGCGATTAAAGTCAACCAAAAGATATACCAACGCGCAGACAGGAATACAATACTGGCGCTGATGCATGTACAACTGGATGTCTTGTGCCGACGGTTGCTGAGGACATAAGTCTCGACTGGAGAGGCACTCCCATAAGTCACTACGTGTCAGCGAGCTGCGAAGAGAGCTCATCTAAAGTCATATAGAGTTACGGTTGTTCAGTTGCAAAAACCAGAAAGATTACTGAAGTGAACTATTGCTGTTGTTTCCGGAGTTCATTGTTCAACATCCTGGAATTCCATCCATCACACCCAGGCACGAGGCATGATTCCATTTGTCAGCTTAACAGAGCAAACGCATGCAGGCAGTCCAAAAGACTGCACACCACTGAAAAGTCGGAGTTAGGTGTGTGATATGCACGCAGAGAATAGTAGGTCTAAATTTTTTCGAAGGGACCGTGAACACTGCAGAGTATCGATGCATTTTCATGGACTTTGTTGAACAACTGGATGATGCAGAGCTATGTCAAGAATATTTTCAATAAGACATACATCAACTGAACCCATGGAGCTGTTTCAAAGTTTCTTTGAAGACCGCATAATTTACAAGAACTTGCGGGTACCGAATTCTCCAGATTTTACATCACGGGCTTTTTCCTATTAGGGCACTTGAAAGACAAGAGTATGCATCACAGGCCTCCGGATACTGGACGATTTGAAGCAGAACCGTAACACAGAATCCTCCAATATAGCGGACAGGAACACCATCTGTGCCTTCAGAGGGAGGTTGGACAGTTTCAACATTTATTGTAGATATGATGATATGATGGTTTTGTTTGTGTGCTATTCACGTTGAAATAAATAAGATATATGTGACTTATATGAATCAACCTGAATTTATTTGTGATCAGCTCGTTCACCAGAAACACAACTAACAATAAAACTAAAACTAGTCGGTTCTCCGTCAAGCAAGAACCATGTTGTGAAAGCACACTTCTAATAGCTCGTGAATTGATGCTAACATAGTTGGGGAAAACTTCCGACACTCACAAATTTCTGTATGCCTTCATCATTATAAACAAGGATGTGTTAAATCATTTGCAATTACATTATTTCATATAAACTTTACACGTTTTAAGTACTGACAGTAAGACCAAACGGAAATTGTACCTTGAATCACAAATGTGTATGGTGGTGTTTTAACTCTCGTTTTTACTACCGAGGCACCATAGGCGGTGGACACTGATGATACATGAGATGAAATGATGTATTGGGAAAGGATTTATTTTTAAGGAACGAAACGTTCCAGGCCTAAGTATAGGGTACCCCCCCCCCCGGCATTTGCCATTTATGAGGCCTGAGGAAAACCTGGAAAAAACCTCAATCAGGGAGAACAGTTCTGGCGCCTAAACGATCTCGGCCACCCATGGCGGTTTGAATCGCAACACTTTTCAAGAATTTTATGGACAGCCTTGTACAATTATACAAAGATATTACATTCTATTGGAACTATTTAAATGGATCGCTATTCTGACCTAATTTATGTGAAACGCAATGGTAACCCCAAATCCAAAACTAACCGTATAGGATATTTGGTTTATTTGAGATTATTTAATTTTTTTCAGAACCTCTATTTTTATGTTTTTTTTAACATGTGACTTGTGCTTTAAAATAAATCTTGGCGATTCCTCCGGTTTCCATATAATCTTTTTCGTAATAGAATTCACAATTTTTTTAAAATTTTGTCTCGCATCATTAACTGTTGAAAACATTTAATTGTATATATACTGTATAAATCTATTAATGTTTTTGAATCGCTTACTGCAGTTATGTAAAGCGTTTTAATCTTTCTGAAAATAAAAGAATTGTCAAAGCTTATTACTACAAATTCGACTAGTTTAGGTAGCGGTTTAAAATGATAAGAAAATGAGCAGAGAGTAAGTTCCACTACTAAATTTGACAGGATTGGTTAGACCCCGTAATTTAAATCACCCAACTTCTCGAAATCTTCGACCTGCCAACAAATCTGTGCTGCAAAGGCGGCGGCAGCAACTTGCTTCTAATAGAACGGACCGACCTTAGCACATTTCACACACGACAGGACTTCCTGGTTCCTCTACCGGAAAATACGAAATTGCATATTAATACATCATACATAATAGCCTACCCTCGACCATCCACCCATTCAAAGCTTCCAAAACTCTCTATAAAACCCGCCACTCCGAAAATATCTTAAAGACCAAAACTGCGGGGTGAAAAGCAGATAGGGTTGGAAGCGGTAGGTATAATGGGAGGGAAATACGGGGAGAGAGAGAAAGGTGAAGGGCGGGCAAGGAGGAGAAGAAGTAGGGAAAGATTTAAATAATTAATAACTCAAAAACTAGATTTGAAACCAAGCGAACCGCATGATCTAACATTTTTGGCGATGCACTAGTCCGTTCCTTTTAAAGTTCGCAGCATTTTATAGCCAGCCTTAATAATAATGGCTGCTCAGTTCCGTAGATATAGACCTGGCTCTTCTTCTAACCAGCGGCGAGGTAGTCGTGGCGAATGAACGATGATAATAATAATAATAATTCCTGGTCTGGGAAGAGGGAGAGGCGAGGTTTTTCCGTCACCTTAATCTCTCACACTTGCACGGGCACCGCAGGAACAAGCAATAAAAATTAGAACCCGAAAAGTGTGAAAAAGAGAGGATAAAACGAAGGAAAGACATACCGCCCTTACCACGTTTACTTTGTTGCTACGGGCATTTCCCAGCTCCGTGTCAATCTTCCAAGTATCTGAACATCGCTTACGTCATACACCTTGTTGTAGCTTAAGGCAGGATGTTACTACTATTTCTCAGTGCTCTTTCGTTTTATATTCTTAAGTTTGTCCAATTGCTTCTCTTGATTTATAAATATGTACCTCTGCGTATGTGTAGTACATTCAATAACACAGTGTCGACCACTCTGTTATGCAATTCTGCTCTGCGTTCTCGTTGCGCCTCACGTAAAAACAGAAATGGAACGAAAAGACTTGTACTATCCAAACCTCTTTTAAAATGTCATTATACCTTAAGATACTGCTGAACACAACTTAAAATATATATATTCTTAACGTCGCTTCGAGGTCTCGCTTAAAATAAAGTTTATGAATTAAAATTATTCTTTATTACTCAGTAGAACACTTAAAGGCAAAGACGAAGAGTTCATTAAGGCTAAACCTACACAAAATTAGTGAGCTGGCTTGTGTATGTTGTCATTAATAATACGATCGAAGGCTCAGCCTGTCTTACGAAAAAAAGTGCAGTAGTGATTTTCTATAGTTATTATTGCCAGGAGGTATTTGATGGTCTTTTCGTTACTGTGTAGTCTAGCCTTGATCATAGTCTATGTGATTATGTCTGTCCCATTCTAGGATTTTGTACAACCATAAGACCAATAGAAGGACCGATATACAGACGATATAAATTAAAAGTATAGTATTTTGCTATTGTTATTTGTATTGTCGTAGTAAGTAATGATGTAATTGTTTTATTTTAAGATTAAATACTATTTACTATGAACTAATTGCTTTACAACTCATTTACCTCCTTGAATCGCATTTTATTTACGCGGGAACGCAAACCGTATGATAGGATAGTAACTATTCATCTATTAACTCTTTTTCTCTTAATTTCTACGTAATTTTCAACTTTAGCGGAAAGGCAGGGTGTCTTACAAGAATTATAGAGAAAAGGACGAGGACCCGGAGGATTGAGCTTATATTGAAACAAATTTAAAGACGAGTCCATGGAACATGAGCTTTGTTTAATATTGTATGAGCCTACGCTATACAAAAACCCGCCCTTCGCCATTGCTTAAAGGATATAACAGCTGATACAATTATTGCTCCTTTTATTACAAATTGAAACTTTCTAGAAAGTGTGTAGTTGTGCCGATCTTAAAACCGCCAGTAAACATTTATATCAATATAATTATAACAGGGTGAAGGCGGAATACCGTTATTGCAGCAGGTGGGCAATGTAATGCGGTGCGGAGTAAACTTGCATTTTTTAATCCAATACGCACCATACTTTAATGTAAAGAATACTTAATGCACTACAAAACTAATTTTCTAAATTACATGGTATATTAAACTTTTTTTAAAAAATATATCTTATATAAAAGCAGTTGTACAATTAATAGATTGTGAAATTAAAAATCTTGGGGTGACCCAATGGTCTCGAGATCTCAAGTTCGCCAGTTCGTTTAATTTTTCTGGACATAAAAAGGAAAAGAGCAAGTCCTCCGCGGGTCGTTTAAGCTGTGAGGCCCCACGTCGTAGATTTACGGCATGTTAAAGAACTCCATACAAGAAAAATAGGTCCTTGGACATAATTGTCGGCTGTTTCATTTCCAAGTAGTACTTCAGTTTCCTACTAGATGGCGATCGAGGCGATAGGCTGACTACATGTCACTCTACCCTCTGTAGGAAAATACGCGAAACTAAATGTTCCTTGGTATAGTAACTTTTCTCTTGTGTAAATGAATGAATTTATTTAATACTCATATACAAACTACAGAATTATACAGTGTATCTATCATTCTATACTATTTTCCATTTAGTAATTATAAATCTACCAACATTTTATCTCATTTTAGCTTTATAGGGAGCTAGATTCATGTATAATTTTGTATACTGCATTCTAATTTGTATTTCCACAACAATGCGGTTATCAGGTTTGAATTTATTCATACACTTAAAACCATCACTCTAACAACAGCGTGGTGTTATAGCAGAAATAGAAGAATAAAATGGCCACAGGATAAATAAGAGTACTAATATATTCAATGTTTAGTAAGGCTGCACAGGTTACTAGCAGCGTCAAACTTACAAAACTTAGGCTTTCAGGCATCTTGAGTAGGATCTTACTAAATAATAATAAATGCCATGAAAATTTCAAATAAAACCTTACTGTTACAAACTATAAAATAAGTAAAATGTTTTAAAACCCAGTCTCTATTGGTAACGTATTTCTCGTTCTACTGCGTAAAAGTACCCTTGAGAACAATGATATCTTACAAATGTACTTGTTTGATTATAAAGATCGTAGATAAGTCGCAACTTAACAAAGATCGAAGATATTCAACAGATGCAACAAAACTGGCTGGGTTTCTCCTTCAACTGCAAAAATCTTGAGTATAACCATGGAGATTGATCAAATTTATAAACAAGGAAGAAACATGAAGATTATTTAAACCTTAACGAAGTATCAATGTGTCTTATATAGATATTTTGTATTTATATGGTGCAGAAAAGAAGAAATTGTACGAGAAATTGTGAGTTTTTTTTCTATTAACGAGTTTCATATTAAAAAAAAAAAAGACAAGGAACTTGTTCTGTGGAAGAAAAACTGGAATTTCAAATCTGTTGTACAGATGTGCAAGAAAGAAACCTTATGGAAACACACACACACACGCACAATGCCAGCATAGAACTGCAGAAACAACCCATTAGACGGGCAGGCTTTCTTGAGATCGCGGGTATAAAATTTGTAGATAAATGGTCTATAATTTATTCCTAATATAAACATGATGTTCTAGCAAATACTACAGTTTGTAGTAAATACACCCAGCGTTTCTGTCGGTCATCCAGACATGCTGCAAACCATTTTTGACAGTTCCTTTAGAATCGCCTGCGCAGCTTACACCACTTCGGATGATGAAAAATGCCTCCCAAGTAGTTTTTCTTCAATTTGGGGAAAAGGAAAAAGTCACATGGAGCTAAATCTGGATTATTGGGAGAGTAAGGGACACACTTCATATAGATTTTTGTGAGAGATTTATCAACAACATTTGCGATGTGCGGTTGTCCATTATCGTGGTGCAGCATCCAGCTTGTTGCAGGGAAATGTGGCCTTGAAGAGTTTTCAGGACGACTCTGTAGTGTTGCCCAGTTACAGCTGAGTGTGCAGGTACAACTTGCTGGTAAATATTCCTTGAATATCGACAAATGAGATGTCCATAGCCTTCCCAGCAGAAGCAACCACTTTCGCTTATTTTGGTGTAGCTGATAATGCAGATTTTCACACAGAGTTTTAGTGTTTGCTCTCAGGATCGAAATGGTGTAGCCAAGTTTCATCAGCGGTGATTACCTTTAAAAGAAACTGCAGGCTTTCCTGTAACATTAACTTCAATTACATGTAAATATCCTTTTGATCGGGAATCAGCAATCTTGGAACCCACAGTGCACAAACACATTTCATGTGCAGTTTTTCAGTTAACAACCGTATGGATAGCATCAAGTGAAATTTTCAGAATTTCTGAAAGAGCTCTTAATGTTATTCGACGATCTTCTCTCATGACGGCAGCGGTGTTTAATTTTTTCTACCGTTAGAGCACAAACTGGAGCTTCGGTCCACCTTCCTTTGAAATTGATTGCCTTCCCTCTTTAAACATTGGAAACCATCTTCGAGCTATGCTACTGGCAAGAGCAAACACTCCACATGTCTCCTGTAACATTGCATAGGCCTCAGCTGAAGATTTGTTGATTTCAGAGTAGTATATTGTTCGTCGGATAATATCTCCATTTTTTTGTAGGTAGAACTGAACATAACTCTCACAGGCAAGTGATAACAATGAAACTAGTACGACATGGACATTACACAACAAAATATAGTAAAGTTAAAGTTAAGCGCCAGAAATTCAGCCTGTAAAACATGTGGCTTTTCCTTACAGAACAGCTCTCGTACATTTTAATAGACTTTGGATCAATAATAATAATTATATGAACTGGCATCCTGCAAACTATTAAGAAAGACAACACTATTGTTAAAATTCTTTTTGGACCTAAATGTTTTAAAATATCTTGGAAGATAGAGACTTTATTTTTATAAACTCCATTTATTTGTCCAATGTAAATTTATGACATTTGTTGGATATTATCTTCGGGTTTTAGTGTCCAAAATTATACTACTTAAAAACCAGAGATACAACTCTTTTGGACATTTTTCTAAGCTTTTTTTTGTTGGGTTATAGGAAGAATTTTTGAAAAGGAAAACAATTTAATCTTTATTTGTGATATTAACAACATTCTTATAATTTCGCTCAAAGTGTAATATGAGCGTTTTGAATTGTTTGCCAAGAATCTTCATGCCAGAGTTCCTTTAAATCAATCAGATTAAAATGCATTCATGGTATCTATGCTCTGTCTGAGTCTTAAAACTCTAACAACCACACGGTTTGATAATAGAAACGCACTGTATTAATTTCGTTAAATTTTTCATTCTTTATGCAATGCAACACAAACCAGCTCTAAATCTTACTACCTCCTAGGGCACATGTGAAGTTTCAGAACAAATTAAGAGTTTAACAGAATTTTTGACTGTTGCCTTGGAAAAAAAAAAAATTTATTGGAACAGTCTTGAAAAATAGTATGCTTTTCCTCTTGTATTTTGTTCGTCATTACATCGTGGACTCAAGCATTATATATACCACCCATTTAATGCATTTTGTTACAGTTCTGGAAAATACTAATCATAAATAGAAGTTTAACGCTTAACTTTTGACAGCAGTTAAGGATATACACCTATAATAGTGCTAGGTTGCCGTTGGCAACTGTAAGGTGATGCTGCAGGAGCTATCAAATGAGAAGCTTTATTATTATTATTATTATTATTATTATTATAAACAATGAAAACACAACTCTGGTGTAGTTAATTATGTTTGCGGGCTTTATTAGGCAAATAAAGTTGATTAAAATCTTTTTATTGTGATTCTTCTCATCAAAAACTAGGCTCGTATTGAACTTGTTAGAAACCCATTTATTTTTCGGTCTTTACTTGTTTTGTGGTGTACCTGTAGATTGTTGGTAGTTTGACCGACATCCTTTGTAAGTGTTCATACAAGTTTATATCGTTTTCTGATATTTTTTTCTAACATACATTTCACATAGAGGTTTAGTCAAGTGTCCACATTTCCTTATTAGAATGTAGCCTAAATTACTAATTAATGTTTCATTTCTGCTGCCTGAACTCTTGAATTGTCTTTGTATGTTCTTACTTTTGATTCGTTTTCATACATTAGACTTGAGCAGCGCCTGAGCTGAAGAATTTTATTCAGATCTATTTACGCGTTTTATTCCTGAAATTTCTATGTATAGTCCTAGTGAATTCCTGAAACTGTTACCACCTATATCCATATATCTATTATATGCCAAATACTTTTTATAGTAATTAAAATATCTTTCTCCATAAATCAATTTATCTTCAATGCCTCTCTTCGTTCTTACTGGATGTTTGCTGCTGAATGCAACAGATATGTTATAAATGTAAGTTTTTGCTATTTCATTTACTAAAAACGTTTGTGATTTGTAGTTTGACTTCATTATCTTGTATTTTTTATTGTTGCCTTATTGAAAATAACACTGTTTGAGAAAGGTTACATCGGTGTTTTCTATCTTAAATTCGCCCCAATTCTTCATTTTATATTCAACAACTTTCTTCGATTTCATACATTGTTTTTACGCTATTATACTAATATACCTAAGCTTGGAAGTTACACTTTCTACTATGATTTTATTTTAAATATTGATCTATTCATATTACATTCACTAGGGCCTCTATAAGGACCTATGAGGTGTAGTTAATTTATTTTATCTTTCGTAGTTAATATCTCTGGTTCTAACTTCATTCCACAAACATCTTTCACCATAAATGAATATTTATATGAATCCATTAGGTTTGCTAATTTTTAAGAACTTGTAACACAAATATTTGATATAATTTATTGCTATCCAATATATATGAATTTTTCTCTATATGTTATCTGTTCAAAATCTTGGTTAATACACCTAAATGATTTTAAAGTACAGCTTATTTTGTTACCTTCTCCGGTAAATGCTTTTCGAATTCAGTGCTGAAGACTGGGTTTTTACACTCGACTGCAATAAATAATTCCTTCTATTCCCAAAATTAGGTAAGTGTCTCTTAATTTTCTGTAGCTTAATCTTGTATTTCCATTACCGTTACGTTTAGCAGAACACTCTTCCTCTTGACTTCACGTAAGTGGATTCTAAATGGCCTTCTCTTTCCAAAATAAATCCTTTCGTAGCGTCACAAACTCTGCCTCCCTCTACAGGTACCAATGCCTGGAAACTCCAGTTGGCCAGGGTTCATCATCGTATAGGAGAAGAGCTTAACCTACCTCTCCAGCTCGGTGGAAAAGGAAATTAAGATAATTTTTCTGATGCTGATGTGCTTGCTTCACTATGGATATATCTCCCATAAATCCCGCGGCCTGCAGAAAAGAAGAGAAGAGTTTTTGGGTGCGGTGGGTTGGGGTTGGTTACCCTGCACCGTGGGCGGAGAACTCCCTGAAAATTCATTAGATTATAAATCCATTAATGCTAACTGCTTTGCTAACGTTAGCTACCTCTCGGATATATCTCTCCTTGCTTGCAGCTTGGCTGAAGCCACCAAACCAAGCATTCCTTCTCGTGACTACGTATGTAGTAATGCAGAATAAAACGTGAAAAACGGATCTTCAGTTTCTGAGGCACTTTGCAGCGATGGACTGGTCATTAATATGGGCCACTTTCTTTTAAATATATTTCAATATAATTTTAACGTAGTTTTTAATCATCGCTGATACATAATAACATCCACACACTCCATTTTTCATAAGGAAAGGCAAGTAAATAAATTAGTCTACCAGTTGATAAAATGCATGTGATTTTGATAATACTTTCACAGTTTAGAGAGATGTAAGGACTAGGAAAACCCAAATGTGAATTCTATAAACACTTTGCTAGAAAGCTAAAGGTATTGTACGGTCAGATACTTGGACTCATTACTAACCTGCAACGCAGTATTTTCACTATAAAGTTAGTGTCTTTCTCATGCAGAATGCTTTGATATCATTTGGCTATTCATCGCTACAGCGAACGAAATCTTTTAAAACCTGTTGAACACAAACCTCCAAACAAGTACGATTTTTCGCTCTCGCGAATACGACTGTGTTTATTGTGAAAAAAATTATCACACTCCCTTGATTTGCATTGAACATATAATTTATCAACAAAACAAGGGAATTTTATATTAAAAACTGCAATTTTTGTTTATGAAATCTGTATAATAATTTCAAAGTATATTAACATACTTTATTCATCACATAAATTATAAGTTATTTCTATACCTCTTATTACATATTTGGTCATTACATGACGATATTTGTGCAGTTATCATAAAAGAGGGAATCCAAGGAAAAACGTGTTTTGCTATTAGTGTATTCAATTATGTACCCAAAACACAATAGCTGGTCTATCTCCTAGGCACCGGATTACAGTTTTCACACAAGTTTGAGAAATACAGACGTTCTTGATTATAACTCCATGCATTTTCCTTATGCATATTAACACTTGGTTACTTGGTAAATAGTGCATGGAACGAAATACCAGGTCTAATGCACATTTACATAGAACGGACTGTGAATTTATTATTTAAATTATTTAAAATATATAATATTGCTTTTTCAAAGCATTTTTCTTTTTTCGCAAGACTTAAAGTAACAATACTTTTACTACGCGATACCAAGTTAAACAGTCATTCTGCCTTAGTCTTGAATTTTTGGCCTTTGGGTTGTTCTTTCAGATGTCTCCATATGCAAGAATGTAAAAATGAAGGAGAGAAGGTTCTAGCAAGCTAATGTCAAAATTCTCACAAGTGATATCATCAGAGGTTCTGAGATTGAAGATAAATTCACGAACATAATGAGACCTTCGAGAGATATTTATTAGGATTATTTCATGAATAAAATAAGAATTTAAATATAATTCCCGTAACTTGGGTTACAATACTGTAATAATTGTGCATTTGTATTAGGAATACTTAACTATTTCAAACCATCCAGCAACAGACGAATGTCGATTGTCAGTAATGCCAATAGAGAAGAGCCCAAGTACGGATTTGGGACTATTTCATGAATAGATTAAGAATAAAAGTAATATATATTTGAAATTCGCGCACAGAACAACTTAACAATTATATTAAATGTTATACTTACTTATGAATAACTACCTATTCAGAAAACGTGAGAATGAAATAGACGAAAGTGGACCATTACAGTTGCTACCGTTAGAGAAAACATTTTACCATTCTGAATAACATGTTTATTAAGGTTTATGGTTGCTTAGGCAGATATTGTTACATAATTTATAAACAATTTTCAGACTGTTTGGCTGAATACGCAAAAACAATTGCTTGAGCGAATGCACATTAAGTTAGATTTACAATATAACTAAAAAGCAGGAAAGTGGTCAGTGATGCATGCTCAGGAATTATATATTGGAGGCATAGAATTGGCTACACTGATCACGAGACAAATGCATGTCGCGTGATGAAACGGATTTGATACTTTTTTTTATTTTTCCGATAATTTCACTGCGATATCCAGCGGTGAGGGTCAAACTTCAAAATTTTGTTTCGTTTCATTGGTCGATTTAAAGATGACGTCACGTAAGTGAACCAGTCATCTTAATAATTCTCTTTTTGTGGAAATTTGTATAAAAAGACCATCTTGTGTCTTAGCATTCTTGATGTAGATACTCAGAGTTCGCTAGTATTATTATTTCGCCTCTTGCATTCTTCAGTTCATTTTGATCGTCTTTTTCGTCTTTAGAATGCTCCATATCATTGAAGCGCTGCAGTTTTTGAGCGACATGTATAATGTATGCTGAAGACATATTTATTTTCTCTATCTCAAACTTTAATAATATAGATTCTTCCTCTTTACAAGTTGCACGGTAGATGCTTCGATGTTTATTCGTTTGGCCTCTTAATCCGTTTTACTCCATAGCTGGACAGACGGTCGTAGTTTTGACACCACCTTCCCCGTACTATCTATTTAGTTTTGTTTCTGTTTGTTCTATTACTGCATCATATCCTGTGATTTTGCTGAGTTGGTGTTAGCTGCTAAATGCCTTCCGTACCATTTACCTCGTTTAATTCTTTTTAGGCATGACCTGCCTTAGAAATAACATTAGTTTTCTGTCAGTGTTGGAGGCTATTAGCTTTTCTCATGTCCCTCTGCCCTCTGTAGATAAATAAGAGTACTTGAATTTTCCATGGTAATTGAAATCTCCCTTATGGGAGGTGCCCATGTTCCGGGACGGAATGACGGGTACTAACTTACTATACTGAATTTACAAAAAGTTTTAAGGTGTGAACGGAATATTTTGAAATTCTGCATTGCATATGGAAGATACGCATTTTTGTGTTACTACATACAGTTTCATTGAATTATCTTTATTAATTTTGGAAACCTTTATAATAAACATTAAGAACATTTAAGTCGTTCTATGTGATGATTTGTTTTGAATATGATATCTACTAACAAAAATTATTAACGTGCATATTTTTTCTTATTTTTATCAGTTTTATCCTTTACCTTAATGCAATTTTTTGTACGTCAATGCTTCGAAAAAACTAGTCCTATAAGTATTCTTATCAAAAACAATATCTATTTAAATTAGTTTTTACCTATTTATTGAGCATTTGAATGATTTTAGGAAAAGTATCTTAATAATGAAGCCTAAAATGAACGAGGATACAAACCACAAAATTCATGTAAATACAAAATAAGTGAATGTTTGAAGGTGCACGATGGAGGGCAGGACCTAGGAAGTTCACGGCACCGGGAATTCAACT
Source organism: Metallyticus violacea (assembly GCA_030762175.1). Classification (NCBI taxonomy): domain Eukaryota; kingdom Metazoa; phylum Arthropoda; class Insecta; order Mantodea; family Metallyticidae; genus Metallyticus; species Metallyticus violacea. Next base: position 46,538,991 of record CM060839.1, read on the forward strand.
CCTGAATCACTGCACTGGATACAGGCTGAGGAAAGAGAAATGTGTGCACAGGATGTTAGTAAATTACACCGTAATAATTTCAGAGACTGTACAGGATCTTTGACAAGCAATTTGAGATAAGTAATTTATTATCCGTCTGTTCAACTCCTCTGACAGACTTTTTGACGCTGTCGTATGACATTGCTCTCAAGTGAAACGGATCATTGCTCATTGCTGTCCGGTTTCAGTTTCATTTACTATTTTCTTTCACTTTTACATCTTATGTATGAGCAAACTACATCATTAAGTATTTTAATAATAATAATAATAATAATCTCCAGAGAACCAAAGCTACGTGTTTCGAAATCAGGTCGTAGTCTTATCCATTAGACCACACAGTCAGGTGGCTAGCTCGCTCTGTACTATCTGCATAACACAACACCTCAGTAAACCGTTGTTCAGTGCCAAACTATCTTTTGATTAGTACAGGATTTGAAATTGAGGGACGGAGATTGGTGACTGGAGACTGGAATTGGGCTGTATTGGGATGGTTAATTAAATGGTGCCGGCCAATCGCAATTCTCGAAGCAGATGCTGTATAACACCAGCTACTCCTAGTATCGATGATCACCAGGGTATTTCGCTTGTCGGGATTGAGTTAGGGAATAAATAACACCTCGTTATTCGCTAGGTGATGTGGTTTATTCTGTCAAATATGAGCACCTGGGCATTCTCTTGTTCCATGTCGGACCACTGGGCAATGCATGTTTGGCAGACACGTAAATATGTTATATTTATCAAATGGTGCTGAATATAAAGCAAAATGCTCCTGTGGTGGTATTTTGAAGCAGTACAATAGTTCAAACAAGCAACTCGCGCGATAATTGATGGTAGAGTCTCGTCGACGATGGAGTTGATACCGCGGACTTAGGCAGCTCTTCCTTGGACTGCTGGGCGACGTAGCAGCCGCAAGGAGCTGGAGAACTGATGATTCTAGGACTGCCCCAAAATGCGCGATTTTACGGAAGAGTCTGTTACTTTTGTACATGGCACAGATCTGACGCTAACCCCGAAAACTGACGCTATTTTTCGCGCCCTTATTGTGTCAGCCTTACCCATAGGTTGTTGTTGACATCACTGATCTGTCATTCTATTCGCTACATTATTTTGCCGAAGCTACAGGCTTTACTATTCGTTCTACGTTTGTTTTCGAACGGAGACTATCCGCTAAGGCCAATGCCTCATAGCTGTACATCAGCTACTTTCACACGCGATCTCTTCGTAGCTTCCCTGAGAAGTAACCATCCTTTTTCACTTGCATACTGAAGAGGATTAGTATGCATTGTTTGACATTTCCAACCTGCCTAGCTGTGGTCCTAGAGAGATTTTAGTTTTTATCGAAAATGCTACAATATTATATACTATTATTTACATTCCACTGAAATAAAACATTATAAACACTCTGATCAATATTAACTATACATATGATGACTGAGTCATTGAAGTTTCTTTAATGAGAAAGACACAGTATTTCTGCAAATGGTCACATAATTACTGATTTTAAATTGCGCATATTATTTACATTAATTCTACTGTAACTGAAGGGGGTACCAGGGACAGCTACAGATTTTAGAGATTTTTTAGCTTAAATCTTGAAAATGCCGGCGATTTTTTTATTTCATTATGCATAAACACTGACTATTGCTATCTATTTACATCGTATTTACACACATATAACATTTTTTCCTACGTGAAAGATAGATCCACTTTCTCAATTACTTGTTTAAGACCCCTCTACAATCCCTAAAATTATTGCGGTATAGTTCATTAACATACCAGTCATGATTTCCTCTTATGCCATTTAAATAATTTCAACGTTTTTGAGGGTTTCTTACATTATTGGAAACACAGTTTCTACTACAGTATGCGACACTAGTATTCTTTTTTTGCAAACAAATTTATTCCAGAACACTGAACTGCTACACACATCTGGTCACGACCTATCCCTGAGATCTATAATTAATGACGTGGCATCTTCCGAAGCAATCCACAGTATTTAAATAATGGAAGCAGATAATCCATAAATGATATATGAATACAATTATTTTACACAGCAGCCTAGTTATATATACTAAGATTCTTTAACGACGTTCGAATAATTAGTTAAGGAATGTATTTACGAGCACATTTCTGAAGCACAACAATCATTCTAAATAAGTACTGTATTGATTCGGCACTTAAATAATAATATAACTACTAGGTATGAAGCACGGATTAGGCAGTGCGAGAAAGATTCTCCCCTAAGATGACCAAATGGTCTCGAAGGGTGGTGACCGGTCGGACACCAACCCTGAGGGAGCAGCAGGAGGTACATGCATCACTAAGTGAGGGAAAAGGGTTAAAGCTTAGGGTGGGTAGGGACGAATTTTAATCTTTCGGTTTTGACGTTATCGTATAGAAAATGGGCTACCAAGGGATGTGTGGGGAGAAGGAGAGACGCCACTTTTTTCCTTCTCTGGAAAATAAAATCTGACCGTGTCCCGGCCTTAGCTAACAGCCTCCCCATTCCTTCCCATCCCAACTGCAGTTCAAATGTGAGATGTACGAGGATGGCACGACCGGTGCAAACCTTGTGCAATTTACTTGCGCCGGTACATGTTTGATTCATCTTTCCTTTCCACCATGCATGTAATTCTTATCCCAAGCGTGAACTCGACGCTACTTTATAAGAGGAACGCACAAAGGGCTACAGGACCACATTAAACATTGCACCGAGTCGAGCATTTAAATGTGATTCTCCCACTTCCTAGGAAACGCGAAAAATCCGGAGGTCCCACACAGACACGTCCAAACTACAAACATTATACGATACATGCCTTGTGGGAGAAGACACAGAGGCTTTGTACTGGAGAATTATCTGGCTCTTCTAACACTCCGCAAATAGTAATTCTACAATCACTAAAAGTCTATTTAAGCCTTTCGTGTGATTCTTAAGACATTGCCTTTTAATCAATGAGTACTCGAACTGTGACAATAAGCAATATCAGTTAAAAAAAAAAAAAACCTGGCGGTACAAGAGAATGTTAGAACATGTCGAAATCGTACAAATCTTACTTTTCTCGTGGAGGAAACGGCATAACATCGCGAATTTGTGGAGGAGAGAACAAATGGGAGGAGCTATAACTTGTTGGTGAGTAGTGTTTAACGTCCGTTTCAACTACTGAGGCACCACAGGCGGTGGACACTGACGATACACGAGATAAAATTATATATTGGGGAAGGATTTTTTAAAGAAGGAAATGTTCCAGGCCTAAGTTTAGGGTACCTCTCCGGGTTTTGCCATTTATGAGGACTGAAAAAAACCTGGATAAAACCTCAGTAAGGGAGAACGGCCCTGGTTGGATTCAACCCCAGACCTCCCGCTCAAGAGTTCGCGCCTTAAAGACCTCGGCCACCCGTGGCGGTGGAGCTATAACTGCACACCATTACAAAGCCCTTAATTTCCCTTAAGAAAGGTATGAGAACAGTAGAAAAAGAAACCATCTTATGTATGATTAATTGCATATTTTATTATTTTAAAAGAAAACTTTAGAAACACAGACAATCATTTTATTGGAAAATAAAATATTACAGTAAACAAGCGAACAAAAATTATTTTAGGTGTACACATACTGTAGTTAATAAATATGCTGTTAATATTTTTCTTCTATATTAATAGTGTCAAGTTATAAAAATTATTACAAACCTAAATAAGAGCCGTTCCCCAAAATTTTGTTTTCAGTTTTCATACTTGCTCACACATAGGTTATTACTTAATGTAATTTCCATGTAGTAGTAGCAGCAGTAAAAAGGGGGAGGGGCAAATTTGGGGATTAGGGGAATGGGACACTATTCGAACTTGTACACTTTTGCCATCGCAACGACCGCTGTATGTGCAGGTCGCTTCTGCTCCAACTCACCATTCAAACGGTCCAATAATGTTGGGTAATAACAGCCAGTCATTGTTTTACCCTTTTTCAAATAGCCAATCATGATGATATCTTGTGAGTCCCAAAATAAGGTTTTTCGATGAACTTTCATTTGCGTCAACCCACTATTTTGATTGGCGTTTTTTCTCTGGGGTGTAGTGGGGGATCCAAAATGACAACAGAAGCCATTTGGATTATGCTGCAACTTTTGCAAACACCATGTTGAAATGTCCTTCCTCGAGGGATTTTGACCTGGAATCAACAAACCTACCATCTCAGCAATCTCAGGAATCTTAATGCGGCGGTTTTCTATCATGATACCATGAGTTTTATCGGCCATTTCTTCAGAAGAAACCTCATTATGTGTCCCAAACGTTCAGCCACGTTTAGATTAATTTAATGGTCTTGAGTGCTGGTCCATAGTCCTTCATCTCAGTTTGTAATTGGGCTGGAGGCCATTTTTTTTTAAATAAAACTTATCTCTGCACGATGTTCGTCTTTATCTACTTCTACGTTACATGTTACACCGATCGTTTAAGATAGCTACCCACAAAGAACTGCGCATTACATCTGTTTGAAAATTTGAACAAAACGTTACGAGAATTACACTTACCAACAAAATTTTCCGCCATTTCGTTGAAATTTACCATACTTAACAATTCGCCCTCGTAGACAAATGGCGGAGTTGGGCTACTATGGCGTTCTATCTCGTTATTCTATTGTTCGATTGTCATTGTCGATTTCGTTATTCGTAAGGCTTGGATATTGGTGATATTTAATCTTTTAACTGGTGCATCATTCACAGGCAACATGCTCACAAATTCCGAATATGTTCCGTAGATTATAGAAACGCTAATTTATTAGGTTAGCTTGGTATTACTTTTTTTAAACGTTTTATTTTAAGTCATTTACTGCAGTTTTGGATCATAATCCTGTGATGTTTGGAGATTTTATTTTTATCTTTTATTATCGTATTTACCTCGGTTTCTTATACTTTCGTCCTTATTTCATGTGTCTACTCTTATTGAATATTATCGGGACTTTTAAATAAGGCAGTCTACTGAAACATTGGAAGTTCCGTCATTCACTGTGGATCTGAGAGAGAAAGTGACTCCCGAAAAGATTATCGAATGTGGTTAGAACAACCGAATACACGTTAACGTTTTTCTTGGTGATATTAACCTGCTGGTATCAAGAAACATGAAATCTGCACTTGACAAGAATTCAGGTTATAAAGTTTTATGTTCCATTGACTCGGATGCTGAAGGGGAAAGACTCTAAAATGCCTGTTATATACTATTTAGTGCATGTCAAATTTACTCCCATTGCATCCGAAAAAATTGAAAGATGTTGATCGATAAACAAGAACGTATTGACTGACAATCGATGTTCCTTTTTCTGCGAGAACGCAAGCATTGTCACCGCCATACAACTAAGAAGGAAGCCTGTACACCGTACCTACATGTTGAGCAGGTTTGAAAATTTAGTTGCAAATTGGATAATATGAAGAATTCTGCAAATGTTTAGCTTAAGCGTTTGAGAAATTGCCAACATGGTCTATCGCAGTTATTTTGCAATCTTAGTTTGTATGTTAATTTCCAGCTAAGAAATTTCTCTCCTTTGAAATATTTTGTTCGATTCGGTGTTTTATTCGGTTCCATTCGTAATCATACATTTTGAAGATATGTAGCTACTCTTAGAAAATGCAACTTTTCTTATGGTTGCAACGTATATGTAAATGTACGGTCATCTGTAGATTTCATTTTAGCACTGACCCATTTGGTAAGGGTTTTCCGGAGTTTTTCTTTATCCACATAAGTCATGTCTATTTGGCAGGCTGATTACGTGTTCCTACCAACGAGGGTTATACAAGATGTTTGATAGATGGTACGAAGTAGTGTCTGTTTGGACTTTTCAGTTATACTCCCCAGGGTTTGCAATAAGGACAGATGTTGAATATCTCATATCTTGATAAGCTCTAGGTTATGTCGCAGCGGTCCCTACGATTTGTGGATGGATGATCGCTCGTTCATGAGCTGATTATTTTCATTTATACTTGGAGAGCCAGCTCAAGTACGTAGATGGTTTATCCAAAATGTTCGCAGGCCAAGTGGGTTATATTTTATTTGGACTTGGATGAGGGCGCTTTCATGGTATTCCAAATGCTCGCATCATTGCCAAGCGCCTAATTTCGTCTTCAATGTAAGACAAAGTGAGTCTTCTGTCGGGATGACAACCTGAGAAGGAGAATGTCAGATAACTTTATGGCGCCAAGGAATCCAAGCTTATTTGCGCCACCATTAATTGATTAGGTATCCATAGGTTTAAAGACCCCCTTGTACACCATAATCACATCGCCTACACCATCATCTCACTGGGGGCGCCCTATGGATGCTCGGCCTCAGAAGTCTGCTACAATACCATCATTACAGGGCCGGCTACTCAAAAGTTTATGAAACAATGGGACTTGACACACACCTTTTAGCACAAAGCCTTTTCAGATATTTATTTTCTTTACTGTAACGTAAAGTGTAAAGGCAACTTAAAGGATACAGAAAATATAAGGCAAGTCACAATAACTAAACTGAGTAAACAGGCTGGGCACAAATGAGTTTCAAAACATTTCTATAGCTTTGTTCTTTGATGTATAATCAGATACAAAATCTCATAAATTTTTTACAAGGCTTACAAGTGCTCAATGTGTGCTGCACGAGTGACTTTACACACATCAATTCTGTACTCAACTTCGCCCCACAGTCGACTTAGCATGTCCCTGTGATGATGCGTACCCGCAGTTCTGGCAGATCATCCGGTAATGGTGGCGTAAAAACTGCATCTCTCACATATGAAAAAGTTGTAAGGGGTTACGTCGGGAGAGCTTGAAGGCCATGACATGAGTGCGGTAGTTTACCATATCGGCCTCCAACTCTGGCATGAGCCAATTCTCCAACATATCCAGGTAGATGTGCTCTACTGTTTCTTCAGCCACATTCGGCCAACCCGTTGATTTTCCCATACACAGGCATCCCTTGGTTTAAAGCTGTTGATACCAACGACGAATGGAGTTGGCAATGGGTGAAACTGCTTCAACTTCAGTTGTCTTGTGATTATAAACAGATGCTATGATAGGATTAATAAATATCGAATTAAAAGAAAAACAATACAAACATACAATTGCTCTTTTCTTTTGCTGTGGAAAAAAAAAACTTTCCTAGTCTCAAATTTTACTAAAAATACATCTTCAAGGGCAATTTTAATGCCAGTTTTTTTTCAATAACCATATAAAATAGGAGTTTGTATCAGCATCAACAATGACATTTAGGAAGAGAAATGAAACAAAGCAATTCCTTCCATATAAAGCTTTGGATTTATCTTCAAAGAATCTTTTAATATTTCTGAGACTCTATTAGGAATCAAATCAAAAACATGATGGCATCTATCAAGTACAGCTCAAACAATGTTACTCGACTATTATGATCCTAAATGTTGCATTTAAAAGAGGGGAATTCTATAATTTATAAGTGTAGTTTTCACAACTCAATATGAAGGGCAGAATCATTCAATTTCTCTCCAAACAAACTGCTGGAGTCTCTCGGGAGTAAACAAAAGAATTCATTTTCGTAAATCTAACAAAATACCGAACAAGTTCATTGATGGCCAAAAACTGCACAGGTTTACGAATTTTATACGGTTACCTTCAACACTGAGATGTCTTCACTGTCATATTTCTCGCAACGTGTATCAGAATTTCGCGCATGGTTAAGCCTGTTATATCTCACAAAACTCTATGGGCCAGCATAGTTATAATTATGACTCAAGAACGAGTTATTTTCTCTTGCAGATGGTATTAATAATTTCAAGGATAGTTATTGACTACAACCAGTAAACTCCCGTTCTTGTAAACTGGGGCTATTATGGATGCTGGGCGACCGAATTCTTCTCAACATCTACTGGCTTCTTCCACCTCGGAGGTATATAATCAATTGCAGCTTGCAATCGTTCTAGAGATGCATCATACGGTAGAGCTGTTGCCTTCTTCTGTGTCGAATGCTGTCACCAAGTTACAGGGCTCGATGAAAAGCAAAGTACACCCAAGGACTGATTTCATTAATTTCAAATTACATTAATTGGATGCTTTCCTACGAACCATTTCTTTTTTTGGTGTTTTTGAAGGCGAGATGAAAATTCTTGAAGTTACCATCAACTTTTTATTATTTTATCCCCCATTCCCCTTTCTGCACTAAAAGTAAAAATCTTTTTACGGTTCACACTTCTGTGTGAGACAGAAGTTGTAGTTTATCTTGTCCGTAACGTTAATAAACATAGCTAATGAGCACTCATTTGAAGATATTATCTTTTGCAGCATTGGAAAAGCTGAATTCTTGAACAGTTTTATGATGCAAAACTTATGAAACAGCAAAGGTAAAATGCATCTGAAAGATACTTTCTGAAGCACCAAACGCTCTTTGTCATAGTGATATCGAAGCGTAGATCCCCAGAACGGAAGACATGGACGCTGCTACAACTTCGACCAAGCACTCATTAATTTGAATCACATTCCATTTCTTGATGAAGTTTTCCCATGCATAAGAAAGGCAAGTTAGCTAAACAATGAAATGAACTTACCGCATTCTTGCATTGGCGATCTACATTACAGAAGTTCCCTCGGCCCTCCATTCTATCCTACTTCAGTTGCAGAATCAAGTCGTTATTTCTGGGCGGAATTCTTCCATTCTTCGTTTTCCTCTAACTTTCCCATCCTCTTCCTTCATCGTGTGCCCCCCTCCCCTTCTCTGTTTCCAGTTGGAACCCTTTCCCCTTTGCCATGGCCAACCTTTCCGGACCGCTTGGTTAGTCGACGCTTTTAAAAACGACGGACGGCGTCGGAAAGTAATTAGAAATATGGGCCGCGCAGTCTCGGTAAATGGTGTGTGAGGATACCAGCCGACATTATATTATGACTCTGTGATTTTCTTTTGCCTCTCTTGCTACAGACTCCTCCGGTTAGGCCTACACAACAACAGCGCAGCCAAACAAAAAGTGGAATGGTGCTACGCAAACCAAGTGGATTGTGTACTTGGATGCAATGTTGCCGAATTACGTATTGCTTTCGAGCGTTAGAACTTGGAGAATACAGAGGGCTATGGAACTCGTAAACCTGTGAGAATAGGTTACATATATTGCCGTTGTATCCTATTTCAGTTATATCGTTCACGTTATTTCTCCTTCTATAATGTGCCACTAAAATAATCCAAAAATACAGTTTCTGTTCATACAAATAACATTCCAATCAGCTTAAAATATACATTTTCTTTAAACAATATTTAAATTATTTAATGCATAAATATATCTGAAAATATATTGATGGAATAACACCATTAAAAGGTGGTATTAAAATTTATAAACTTAAAAAATATAAAGTTATAAAAAAGTTATCCATACTAATTTTAGACAATGAACCTACAGAGTAAATACAATCATTCACTTGGCTATGTTTTTAACATGTTCATTATCATCCAACACAGAGGGAAAAAATTGCCTGGAACAGAATCCGTTTTAATTGACTATATGTACGGCGCAATCAATAAAGGGAAGAGAATGAACATGCACCAATTAAAATTATATAACACTAAGACAGGACCAACTCATTTATGGGAATGATACGCCGTTATCAATCTATGATTCAGGAACACAAATCGTCCAAATGAGACATCATACCCACGGGTAAATTATTAAAAAACATAAAATAAATAAATAAAAAGAGGACAATACGTTTAAATACACAGTACTTTCATTCCAGCAAGAAAAAGAGTAAATAACTAGAAAAATTCATACTAACATTTACAGAGAATGCATGACACAAAGAGTTCCTAAACAGATCTGGTGTTATAGACCACAAAACAAAAGCATCTCAGGGGAATGGTTTGAACTGGGAGGAAGGGAGTTTTTTTTTTTTTTTTTGAATGGTGTTTAACGCCTGTTTTTTAACTGAGGCACCACAGGCGGACATTGATGCATGAGATGAAATGATAAACTGGGAAAGAATATTTTTTAAAAGGAAGGAAGCGTTCTAGGCCTAAGTTTAGGGTCCCTCCCCGACATTTGCCATTTATGAGGACTGAGGAAAAAACAGTAGGGGAGGACGGTCCTGATTCGAACCCCAGATTTCCGCTCACGAGTCCGCGCCTTAACGACGTCGGCCACCCGTGGCGGTATGGACGGAGGTGATTTCGGTACTTCGGGTTGTTGACCGTTTGTGCCTCCCTTTCCTAGAGAGAGAGCACTTCCGGAAGGAAAGGGTGAGGTGAGCGAAACACAGGGCAGCCAGGCATGGACATACGAGTTCCCAATAGAACAACCCGACATCAGAGGAGCGCCCCCGCTTTTAAAGGCGACGCAAACCACCGGCTCACTGCACACAGCACCATCCTACCTCATCTGGCATATTTCACTCTATAACAGAGCCAATGTAATGAAATTGGGGAGCGGAAAGTTCGTGGAAAGGTAATATTCATGTGACCAAGGGAAACCGTGAAAAAACCCAAGGTTACGATTGCTGGCCCCAGGAGATTTCAACTCGGGACGTTCCGAATACGTGCCATCCCGCTCGATGATCTCAAGAGATAAACAAAAACGTGATCAGACCAATGTGAGAACTCAGAACGAAACTTTGTTTCAATCCATGATGCAAATGATTGACAATAAAACATGTACAGAGAGGTTGTACGCTTGTCTTCACTCTTATATATTTCATTTGGCACCATTTTGGCTTAAGATATAAGCTACCTATTGAAAATATCAGCGTTCCAATTAATTTGCCATTTTTATTTCATTTTAGACAATTACACAGAAATGGATTCTCTTTAAGGTTCGAACAAAGTAGCTCATTCCATTATAAGATGTAGTGGCGACGGTAGTAAGTCGTGGTGTTGGTGGTGGTATTAGTAGTAGTATTTATTATTCCAGTTACACTAGTTATATTGCACATCACAGTAGCATTTTTGGCAAGACCGTTCATGCTCTTGTAAAATACTTCATTTTGAAATTAAATCCAACAATATTAACAAAAACGCGCGCGCGCACACACACACACACACACACGAAACAGACATACATACAATAATTCAGATATTTACATAAATTTTCGTACTATTTTATGTACAATGTTTATAGAGATTTCATGTCCCTAAATCTATGTTATTTCATTTAAGAAAATGTCCAGGTTTAGCCAGCTTTGTCTATTTACAATTAAGCCCCAATATGCCAGCCTCTCCCTACTGGAAGTCAAAAATGAATCCGGTAGAAATTTATCCTAGCATCTTCTTTCTGTGTACACTTAGCCAAAATGTGCACCCAGTCTTCCGGTTCCGAGCATAATGGGCAAATCCTTCTGCCTTCTTCGTCAACAATCTTACGTGTCTTCCAGCCTCCCAGCCTTACTAAACCCGATCTCTGTTTCATGCCTAGCTCCATGATATAGGTCTTCTTACACCAACTAATTTTAATTTCGCTCTGCAGGTCCAGAGATGACCTCTGTTTCCTGCCGGTTTATGTCCGACAGACGTCTTTTGACTATTTTCATTACGACATACCCGTTTCATTACCCCTCTGCCAAATATCGTTTATACCTATTTTTGACCCAGCTGTACAACCGCCGTCCACCATTTTGGATAGTGCAGAGTTGATCTTTTTTCCACATCAATGATCGCGCAACAAAAAGAATTTCCATTATAAATATATTGTTTAATTTTTATTATAATAGTTTAGAATTCTATTTTTGTTTTAAAACCGTGCTTAGAGGATGCAAAAATAATACAGAAGTTCAGTATTTTCTCTCTCTCTTTCTCTTGATCTCCAGTTTGTGTTAGAATTTTCAATATCCTTCTCAGCGTTAATGCTCAGCATTGTTTTGACAAAAGCCACAGTGCGGTGTGCGGGACTGTTGCTACGATTAGTGGAAGAATAAAAAATTGCTCCTGAAAAGTTAGTAGCTAAATTATCTTATAAACGAAAAGCGAAAAAAATTAATGAAAGCACATCTATATCGGAGAAATACTTTATTCTACATCCAATCTACTGGCACATTACTTCAATACAAGTCCCTTGAATATTTATTAACCACTGCTATTCTTCTGGAAGGCGCTGAGTACCAATAGCAGATGTAGCGAACGATCGCCTCTCTGCTCGAAGTATTGTTTCTCTTGTGTGGAAACGCTTTGATATATCGCCGCCGATTATCGCAAAGCATGATGATGATGACGATCTGAGTACTTGTGGTAGTGCGCAACACTCTAGCCCTGCATGACTAGCACAATTTGGGCATCGCGGTTATTGGCCAAGTATTGTAGGATCGGGTTATTATGATGTCGCCATTTAATGGACTGTTTCAGTTGAATGCAATTAATGGGATGCAATTTTACAGTGCCAAACAAGCCTTTCAACTTGTATAACATCATAGGATAGGTTATTCCTACTTTTGCAGCCGGCTATCTCAATATCCATTGGCTCTTAACTTCCAGCAGAATAATTCGACTCCACGTAGTGTGCTGCAGTGACAAGGCATCCCGAACATTAAGCATTCTCCATATTATCACATCGTTGCGGAAACGCGGGTACCCGACCGTCATCATTGTCGTAGCTTTCCGTAGATTCCCAAAACATTCTTTAGCATTCTTTTTACCTAAACCTAACTTTTTATTCCTGCCCGTTGTCCAAACTTACACTTTTACTTCAAGCAGTCGCACGCGTCTGTGTAAACTCTGCAATATTTTATTATAATGCTTTATTTTATTTATGGACGATCTTTAACATCTCAGATTATCAGCATCCCATTCAATTCAGTGCGTGAAGCAGCCAATATATTTTGCAAAGAGGCCTCTTCTTTTAGGCTCAACGTTTTTACGCCCATAAATCTACGGCACGGAACCCCGGCTTTATTTTCTTTACTATTTTTAGGACCGAAGAAATCCATCGATTCTGGCAGGCATTGAACCAGCGATCTTGGGTAGGAATAGTGACAATGAATGCGTAGGATAGGTCTGTCTTCTCTCTACTCATGCTAGCAACAGCAGAAGTCACTTCATTTTCCAACTAATAATAGATTCCTCCTGTCATCACTTGTTACTATACAATGTGGCACAGCAAAGTGGTAGCAGAGCGAGGTCGTTTTTTCTCTCTCCAATCTTCGTACATTTAAACGAAAACAGTTATACGGAATGAGAATCTATTTGAGTTCACTTGGAAGTTTATATAGTAAGTCTTCAAGCATGAGCACATTTTCGATAACTCTTAGATTGGAGGTGCACGGTGACGTTCTATTAATAGACGCAGAGAAAGGGCAAACGGTATCTCATTTCTAATGATGTTTGTGTGGATAACCATTCTTAAAATCGTTCTTTCAATTGTTGTTCCAGATACTGGAATCTTAGCTTAAGTTCTCTAGCAAGATATGCATTAGTCAAAAAGTTTTCACTGTATTGTTTTAAAATCAACAGTACATAATTATGGAGGGAAATCAAATTTTACTGTTTCACATTTAAACTTTAATAATTAAAATTCTAACACAGCAGACTTTAACCACGTGTAGTTTATTCTATTACCATTCTGACATTTATTCTAATGTGAATACAAACAATTTATTTATTGGAAATCGTACTAGCATACTCACTCTATAAGCGGAACGCCATGTTCTGCACAAAGTTCACACCCTTTACATATACTTCCGCAGGCCAAGATAACTCTAAATACAGATAAATGGTACACTGCAAGAAGTCGAAACGAAGAACATCTTGTGCTTTAAGGCCAATTTGCTAAGACCTGAAACAAAACATTTTCTTGAGGAAATGAGGGGCGAGAGGTGAGAAATGAACTTCTACTGGATGTGTGGAAGAGGATTTAATTAATTCAAGAAACAGTGTGTGTCCGGGGTGTTTGGTGGTTGAGGGCGAGATGTCTTCATTAAGACATGCCCTTGCAGCGAGGATATATTCCCTCCAGTGCAATGGGTTCTCAGTTACTCTCGAGGAGTTATCGCGGCTATGCTGTTTCACATATTTCCTACCAGACAAACTAAGGCATTTCGGGATAATTAAAATAAAACACGGTGCTTCTGCATGCAGAATGCTTCGGCTTAAGAGTAAAGTAGTGTTTAAATATTTAAGACGGTTCTATCACTGAGCTTCGGTGGAAAATGATAAAGTATTTGTAATGGTGTTTAACGCCCGTTTTTGCTACTGTGGCATCACAGGCGGTGAACACTGATGATACGTGGGATGAAATGATATATATTGGGAAAGAATTTTTTAAGGAACGAAACGTTCCAGGCGTAAGTTTAGGGTACCTCCCCGGCATTTGCCATTTATGAGGAATGAGGAAACCTCGAAAAATCCTCAGTCAGCGAGGACGGTCCTGGCGGGATTCGAACCCCAGATTTCTCCTCACGAGTGCGCGCCTTAACGACCTCGGCCACCCATGGCGGTAAATGATAAAGTAGTTCCTTGGAGAACTGCAATTTACTTTTCGGTGTCATAAGATTTTTTTAACGGGTTCTTTTCATCTCTTACTTGATGACTTAAATACAGCGTGGACACAAGATATGATCAATAAAAGCTTAGTTTCATATAATTCTTAGACCAGTACCTTATTAGTAACTATTAATTTGCAATCACAGTCGGATTACGGAGTAAAAATATAGAAAGGAAAAAAAAAAGAAAAGAAAAGAAAAGAAAAGAAAAAAAATCCGTTTTACCACGCGACATGCATTTGTCCTATGGTCAATATAATGACCACTATACCTATACCTCCACTATATAATTTCTGACCACTATTGCTAGTGGCGGTGGGAGTTATTGATAGCAACGAAAGCATAGACAATCGAATAATTATAAAGCAAAACGGAGCGTTCTTCAAAGCGTTTTGGTGATGCTTCAAATGTGCAAATTGATCTTATCATTAGGAAATAGAAACCACAGAATACAAAGAAAAATAGGGACACTGTATGTTGTTGTTGTTATTATTATTATTATTATTATTATTATTATTATTCTTTCCTTCTATCAATTGGTCGAACGGTAGCGATTGTAATGGTCGAATTTTGTCCATTTCAGTCTCAAGGTTTTTGATTTTTTTTGATTTGGTTTATTTAAGGACGCTCTTTAACTCCTCAGGTCATCAGCGTCCCATTCAATTCAGGGTGTAAAACGGCGGACAAATTTTGCTCAGAAGTCTCTTCTTTCAGACTTGAGGTTCTTTATCGTGTCGTTAATGAACTGCTCTACTTGCCTTCCGAAGGAAGCCATACTTAGGATTTTTACGCCCGAAATTGCTGGAATTAAGAATTGTGTTATATTAAAATTTACGATAACCCAAGATAATGTGATTTATTTATTATTAAATGGCTTTCAAAGGAAAAATGCATAAAAGATGTAAAATAGTGCTTAGTATCAATACCATACAACAGGTCACCAGTTTCAGTTATTTAGGCTATAAAATTTCGAAAGATATAGACAAAAAACTAAGTGAATTTTAAGCAATCCCTGGAGCAATCAGAAGAAGATTGAAAAATAAAACAAGCAGAAATACCAGTTAAAGCCATACAAAACAATGGCAATACTCGTTTTCTGTTATGAGAGTGAAAACTGAACAGTAAGCAGGCAGGACAGAAGAAATGAAATTTCTTATAACATTGGCTGCATGTAAATTAATAGACCAGAAGAGAAATATAGAAACAAAGAGGAATTACAGATCTACAATCTGCATGAACAAGTAGAGAAATCAATTTTTTATTGATTTATTTATGGACGAAGACGATTAAAATTGCAACAAATAAATCTTTTTGTTCTCCTCTTTTAACTTAAGCATATTGTACATTAAGTTTTAAAAGTTAGGTAAGAATGAGATAAGTCCCTGATCAGGACAAATGAATAGAGGTGGGGGATGATTTCTATTTTATTGACTTTCTGAATGAAATAGTCGGTCCTTCTGGTATAGTGGTTACCACTTGCCTCCTAAACCCGGGAGTTCGATGCGGGTTCGATCCCGGCCAGGATTGATGGGCGTAAAAATCCTAAGTATGGCTTCCTTCGAAGGGAAATAAAGCCGTGGGTCCCGTGTCGTACATTTACGGCACGAAAAAGAACCTCAAGCCTGAAAGAACAGGCCTCTGAGCAAAATTTGTCGGCCGTTTTACGCCCTGATTTGGATGGGATACTGATGACCTGAGCTGTTAAAGAGCGTCAATAAATAAATCTAAAAAAAAAAAAAAAAAAAAAAAAAAAAAAAAAAAAAAATGATGTTTTTCTTCAAATAATGCTTTGTTTTCATTTTCTAACCCAAAACTATACGAAAATCTCTCGATGTACACTGGTACTTGATTTTTTTATTTAATTCCTGAGAAACGTCCATTACGGATACACAAAATGAACATTCTTTACATTTTTAGTTTCAAAGTAAATTATTTTCAATGACTGGAATATTCATCAAAAGAAGTGACATCTGGGCAGGTTTCCTTCCATTCATTCCACCAATTGACTTAACAATAATAATATAGTCGCACGATTTAAAAATGAATTATAGCACTGTCCTTCGTCACTGGAATAAGGTATTCTTAAGGCCTTGATGACAAAGGAAATTGCGTAAGAAATTATAAATTTCATTTCATGTACATTATTTTCAAAATCTCAAACAAAGCTTCGGCAACAAAAGTTTCTTGTGCACTGTAATCAAACTTATTACAGCTTTTCTTTCTTTAGGTTACGTTTTGTTGTTACAATTCTATTTCAACATTTTTTTCCAGTATATTTAAACGGTAGTTTATTTTCGTTGGAAAATAAATCGGCGATTTTTTAGAAAAAAAAAAAAAAAAAAAAAAGAAAAGAAAAGAAAAAAAAAACGGCTCTCTATAAAGCTGTAAAATAAGTCACGCTCTGTTAAATTTTTTATGTTACTCCACTCCACGTGAATCAACAATTTTCTGTACACATATATAACATTTATTTTAAGCAAATTTATGGAATACAAAATTAATGAATCATTTACACACACATACCTCTATATACCCATTTGACTTGTAAAACCATACAAATATAAAAAGAATAGCCATTTATATCTAATTACAATGCTTTCTACAAGTAGTACAAACAATTTTAATCAAACTATTAGAAAAGAAAATATAATGAAAATACAATTTACCTTATGTTGCAGTTATAACAAGAGCTCTGCTGAAATTGTAATTTATTTACATAAGAAAGCTTTAATTGCTTTAATGCAACATTTATATTATCCGCTTTCTCTATATCCAAATGATGATATAGTGGTAAACTTTCTTTGACAACTTTTATTAATGAAGTCACTCTTTATATGAAGGAGGTATCATTATACTTAGCAAGGCAACTCACCAAATTATCCAATTTGTTCCATCTGTCACATTTTAACTCCTTATTGCCACTGCACTCCTAGATAGAACTAAACTTCTTCACAGGCAAGCACATATCTTTAAAAATCACATACTTTCCAAACTACTGCGCATTTTAAACTTAATCGGCCTAGATGTGACATCATCATATTTATGATAATATATTTTAATGAAAAGGATATAATCTTCATTGGCAAAACTCTCATCTTGTTCCAAGCCCGCTTAATATGTTTTCTGGATCTTACCTTTCGTTTTGGTATTGGTACAAAACGTTTAACACAAACTACACATTTATCATTAACTTCAAATTATTTATGTGTATAATCTTTATTCACTTCTTCTTTAACGACTGCTCTTTAAGAAATTTAAATATGGTTTCATGCGCTGCAATGAGGTACAACCGGGCACACAACAAGAGCAACCCATGTTGTACTAAACACTTTCTATTACACAAGTTCGTGGCGTAATTTCATGAACAATGAAATAAACCACGTAACTGCAACGAACCAAATAAACAAATCCACGTGCTTAATAGCAGCAACATCTCGATATCCTCCATTTTCTATACTACCAATACCCGCATTAGGGTCTCAGGTTTTGAGTTCGTCTTAGTATGTCCGATCACAATCGACAACAATTTGAATTATTATCGCCTTTCGAGCACTTTGGTTAGGAAACAAAAGAAGGTACTGTAAACCCCAGTAGTTTTTTGGTATCATACATTTTGGAACATATTATAATGTTCTTTAGTGTAAAGTGATGCTTGGATGCATCGTAAGCAGATAATGAATGCCGTTCGGCGACATGGGATTTAAGTTAGCGCTATTCGGTTGCTTTCTAAGGATATACTTTTCTCTCGGGAATCTAATAAGCTCTTCTGTACTGCAAATCCGGAATTAGAAATATAACAAAACAGTCAACTTTTGAGTGCTGCTTGAAGGGAACATCGTCAGTTTACATCTCTCTCTCTCTCTAGTCTGTTCACTACTGCATGTCTCCAAGTTTTATAGTACATAAATTATTCAAACGAAGATATAGCTTAATGTTGATATAGGTATGTTGAATTTGACATTGTATATTTAAATTTTTTCTTTAATCTCACATAACAAAGAAATGAAAGAAAAATAATTAATTTTTTAGGAAAAATGTATAATTACTAAATTGATAGTTTTAGGAGAGCAAACTATGCACGTATTCAGGTCGAAGCATTGATGCTTTCTCTAATTAAAATTTGCTCTTCCCAATTTTTAAATTTTCTTGGCTCAACATGGTGAACTCTTCCCAATAATTATGATTTTTTAAATGTAAGAGGGCTTTACGTTTTGATCCTATATTTTACTTCTAAGCTCTATTAGTTTCATTCGACTTTAATCTCGCAGGTGTGGAGGCACTGCTTTTTATTATTTATAAAACAAATAAATGTTGAATGGTTAAAACACGTGTTATAAATTATATTTACACTGGCCTTACTTTAATCATAAATAAACAAATGACAAATTCGGAAACGTGTTTTCTCCTAACTATGAATTATTTAACTGTAGGATATCACCTTTTGGTTTGTTATTTTGACTTTCGGTTCCTTCGTAAAGCACCAGAAATTTATATATTTGTCCTCTTTAGATTTGAATATACCGATATCCTTTTCCTCCCATACCGCTGATATTAGCATCAGAATGATAATCACAATGATTAACATATTTCTAATTTTGTTTTTGCTATTTAGGTGGACAAAATAATTACGGCGACTCAACGGAGCATAATGAGATATTCGATTCACACATTACTCAAGGCCCATGGTTTGCCCACCACTGTTAATTGCAAGGCTTCACTCTACCTCCCTCTGGGGGAGTTTTGAGTACAGTGGTAGGCTGCACGAGGCCTCAACAGTAATTGCTGAGCTATGCAAAGTACGCCCTTAAACTGAAGAGACTCACAGGGGCATTGTAATAATGAAATTCCATCACTAAGCTGCAAATTATTATCCTTTGACACTTTTGCATGCAGCGGCGGCGGCGGCGGCTGTATGCCGGGACGTACCTGCTATATTTCCTTCACTCATTAGTTTTATTACTCCGCTACGCATTCCACTTTTTAGACGCGCTCGAAGAGAAAAACGTGCAAAGAGCTACCCGCCTTTATAAGCGCAAATTTAGTGAAATGACTATCGATCACCGCACTACGATAAAAAATAACAACGCTGCAACGATATTAGGAAAAATAGGATGTGCCATATCAACTTCTAACATTTATCAGCTTTATATTTATGATAATTAGATATTTAATTTTTAAAAATACAAACTAAGTGAAACAGGGAATGCATTCGAAGACTTGCAGAAGTTTCCTGATTTTCTTATCGTAATGTTTTCTGCCAAGCAAAGGACACCCTTCAAACACAAGAGGTTTAAAATTTACCTTTTTTTTTTTGGAAAGTTATTCTGAAGCATTTATATATATAAGTTTCAAGAGGATAACTACTTTCTTAGCAAAACCAAAACTACAGTTAACTGTTAGTACCCTGACTTGTTTTCTCACCTGTCAGGATTACCAGAAGGTACAAAATTACTTCAGGTATCAGTAGAAACTGGTCTTACAATAGTAAAGTGATCCTTTAACTTTGAAAAAGTATATACGATTTCAAATCACGTGAAAATTCACTTTTTCAATTTACTTTTCGTGTTAATTCAATACTTGCAGATCGACTTCTCCGAAATTTACGATGTTGTTGCAAAAATATTAGCCATTTATAGAATCTCGATATGGAGCGAAATAAAAAATAGAAAGGAATAAAACATTCGGCATTTTATAAGGAATGAAATAAGTTTTTAGTAAAAGTATATCATACGCACATTAGTATATATTTATACAACATTAAGTAATATTGGTAATTAATAGCAATATTGTAAATACAACAAACTTTTTAATTTGACCAGTTTTGAAATGCTCATATTACATCAGATACTTTATATAGAATAATTTCTATTACCAAACAGAATTCTTTATAATATTCACAAACCTGCATAATAAATAACTGAAAATTGAAAGACTTAATGAATATTTTCCCATTTTAATGTTAGCTTCCCATTAAGGTTTTCCCCCTTCTATCACTGGAATATTTGAACAGTTATGATTACATAGTTTATTTGGAGGGGGAAGGGGGCAAATTATTAGATTTACCAAAATGTGAAAACTAATTAATTAACTTTTCTAAACATATTATTTTGTAGCTATAAAATATTCAAAAAGAGTCATTAAAATGAACATTAAAAACAATATACAGAGCTCTAAACAGTTTCACAAACAAAACATTAACATTTATTTTTTCAAGACAGAATCATTTTTATATCAATTATCAAATGGCATCATAAACCAAAATTAGAAAAAATGGACCATAATTACTCTCAGGTGTCTTCTAATTATATTGTACTTAACACAGAATCTAAAATTTAGCTTTGTGCCTGGAGCTTAAATTAGTAATAAAATCTGGACTTCAAACTTCAACTTCAAACATAGTGTACAAAAAGAAAAGTTAATTGCTTATAAAATGCTGTACTTAACTAAAAATTTAAACATATTTGGAGGAAAAAAGTTGGTGCATTTGAACTTGATGAACAGTGTTTGTTTACCCGAAATGGTAAGTTGCAGTGAGAACTACAAGAATAAAAATATTTAAATTTTTGAATACTGAACGTGGGCAGATAAACAGAGGACCTAAACGCATTGAGCATTGAATAACACCGGAAACTTTACCTGGCGGGATTATACAATCGAATCATTAACATCTAAAAGAATTTTGCATTTATTATGAACAGCTGTTTATTCACGTTGTAATATAAACTTTAAGGGTCTGTAAATCTGAGAGGCATGCATCTAATAAAAGTGTTAAAAATATCCATGTATCAAAGCAAAAATATTTGGGAGATTTCGTCCAAGATAGAAAGGTTTAATAGTAAAGAAGACCCCCGCAATTAATAGACATAATAGAAAAAAAAAACATTACTAGTATTCAATTGAAATAAAACAATGATAATCAAATAATTATGAAATGCTAAGAAACATTCAAAATTCTGTTGTGAAAGAGTGAATACAAAAAAAACTGTTTTGCAGTACTAAAACTTAAACATATATAAAACTTCCAAGCATTTAAGAGCAAACCGAAGCAAGGAATACCTGTGTGTGTTTGATTTTTAATTATGGATCATTACAACACGAAACTGCTAATTATTGATCGTTTTAAAAATATAATAAAATTTTCATTACTAATATTAATTAGTGTATTTCGACTATTTTGTTTGAAGAGTTGTGAATATTTTTATTGTTTTTACCTTCATGTTGTAGAATAATAATAAAAGTTGTGATCTACAAAGATATTTTATGTAAAATATATTCAATTTATTCTTGAATGAACTGATTTATTCCTGGATAATTTGGAACTGAATGGCAACATGAACGAATATATAAAAATGCTCTGTCTATTACATATGGAAGTTTAGCTGTGCCGTATTTTATATAGCTTCAGTGTGGAGGATTCCTGGTCACGTCGGCTGCGCCCATCACTTTGTAAAGCACCGCAACTTAGTTACCATTCGCTTGAAACGCTTAGCACACCTCCTGCGGCCGTGGTCTGTCGCTTGCTGCTTCCGTTCGATAGCCACACGTTTTGAAAATTCAGAAAACGTTCCTCCCTTCTGTTTTCTGAGAATGAGATGAGCAGGAAGCGGCGAGATAGGGCACACAAGTGGAATTATGCCATGACTTATGAGTATACAAGGGTATAGAGAGATGAACCGCCCCTGAATTAGTCTTTTAATACGTGTATGCTTTCTCCGAATACGTTCCCTACATGAAAATTTCGCTTTTATATTTTATATAATCCCAGAAAACACACCAGCAGCAATATTAGAAGGCAACCAGAAACTGGAGCTGAAGCCAAAAGCAAGACAGAAACAGACGGACGGGGAGCTTGAAGGAAAGAGACGGAAAAAAATTATATATAAGAGTGTAGCTGTAACCCGTACACCTAAAACCCTGGTCCCTTCCTCTTTTTCCACCCTACTTTTTAACATGCGGGCATCATTAAGGTATGTTCGTATTCATACCACGTATAAACATTCAGCTTACTCCTCCTGCATCTCCTCTTTCCAGTATCCATACCCCCTTCTCTTGCCCCGTTCGTCTGCGGCTATGACTACTGCTTTTGTTTTAGATGACCATACGTTCATTTGTTCGTCCCATCCCTTACATACGATATAGGCGATTACGTCTATTATTTTTTTTTTTTTCCTCCCTGAAGCGAAACGAATTAAAAGTTCTTTGTGTGTTTTCTTGATATAAACCACGTTGGTCAAGGGAAAAATTTCATACTGATAGATTTTAACTAGGGAAAAGAGAATCGTGCTCTTCTGCAAGCCTCGAAGGCTAATGACTATCTCGAACGTTAACCCTTTTCAGATGAAAGTTGGTACAGGAAGGGGCGCTGATGGAAGAAGGGCTTGTAATCAATTTTCACGCACTGAAAAGCGGACCGACGACCGCCACGTTTTGATCTAGTAACTTCATCATTGGTTACCTGTCTTTTAAAACTCGTATGGCGACCGACGTACCTGATATTGTTTGCGAGATGTGATTTTGGAGTAGAGATAGCTTTGGGGGAGGGTGATCGCGGGGGAATCACGAAGGTGACTAAGGGATCGAAACTTTCCATCGCCCTGTTGCTTATCGGCTAACATAAACTGCGTTAACGTGGCAAATGAAGCCCGGACAGATTTATGAAGCGGAGTGGCCACATTATTTGTTATGAACGACTCTTGCGCCGCCGCACATGCGCCCTGTGACGTGTATCCCCGCCTACAACCGCCTATGAAAGATGACTAGGAAATACACTAATAGCCTGCTTGGGAATGTTAATGTCCCTTGCGGGAAAGAGGATCGATCTGGAAATTTTCCTTAACAATTTAATTTATTTCTAGGACTGGTTGCAGAATTCCTGGACTTAATTACGGAAAGCACGTTTCGTGTTCACTGGAAGTTTTCTTGCTTAATATGGGTATCTTTGTATTCAAGGAAAACGATTTTATACCCTTCTAGGTAAACAATTATACAATCATCATGGTTTCATCAACTTCCAGAGGAGTCAAAAATAAAATTTCTTTTGCATATATATATATATATATATATATATCTTTTTGAGAAACCAGATAATATTCATTCAAAATGTTTTGCAACCAGGCTACCCATTGTGGGACAAGTCTACAACAATGCCACTAGTGCAGCTGGCAACAATGTACCCTAAGTTATCAAAATATACCTAAGTGCAAGTTAAACTTGTATAGTCCCTGTCGTACAATTTTTTGTATTCAGTCCTATGTCAATATTGGTGAAAAAGCATGAATATTTCTAAATAAAACTTTAGATTCTACATCACGCTATAAGCTCGATGAAAGAGAGGGGGAAAAATCTACGAAAACGTGGTGATCAAGTATATTATTTGATACCATTGCAAGATGGATTAGATGACTTGAAGAAAAGCGAGGGACTTTGAAAAACAACCCTCACTCTGGCCGGCCTTGGGATGCTGTGAACAAGAGGTCAATTCAAAGATTTGTAGAGGATAATCGACAAATTGGTGTTGAAATGCTGAGCATGGAAGAGGCTATCAGTGTTGGCAGCCGGCCATAGATGGCCGAGGTCATGAAGACATGGACTCGTGAGCGGGAGGTCTGGGATTCGATTTCCACCAGGACCGTCCTCCCTAAGGGTTTTTCCAGGTTTTCCTCGTCAAATGTAGGAGAGGTAGCCTAAAATTAGACCTGAAACGCTTACTACCTTAAAAAAAAAATACATGCCTTAATAGTAAACAGGGCGTTAAACACCATCAAAACAAACTATTGGCAGCATTGACAGTATATCTAAGAACATTTAAAGCTGCAAAAAGGTTTCCATTTTCTAACCAATGAAAAGAAGAGTAGAAAGGGTGTTTTCACCAAATGGTCCTAAACGTTTGACTGGTGATGAAAGTCGGTTTTATTACCCTACCACCCCAAAGAAAGCTCAGAACTGCATGTGTGAGTAAATGAGAATGACCCAAGACCAGTTGTTCTTGGAAAAGAGTTTCGTTCTCGGAAGCGAATGTTTAACTATGAAGGACCATTAAGTGGTTGACTGTATACCAGAAGCAATGGCACTTATAGTTTGAATCCTTTATTTGAAGGACGAGGCGGCGGCGTACAAAGACAGGCACTTCAAGGCTGTTGCTTTTGCACGACAATAGATCCTCATAGAACAGCTGCACATTTAAGGAAACTGAAATCGCCAAAGTCCAGTTACTTGGCCACCCACCCTGCAGCCCTAGCTTTAAACCGTGCGACTTCTGATTGTTTCCTTGAGTGAAATATTGCATTCCTGGAAAACGTTTTAATTTAGTGCAGGACCTTGCTAAACCTATAAATTTAGCTCTAAATTTACTACAAAATTACCATAGTACTTTTGATAAATGGTTGCACCTTATACAACTCTGTTTTTGGAGAGAGATGGAGAGTTATTTAAAGGATTGTAAGGACAAGGTTTAGAATTCAGTCCTTAACTTGTACTTTAGGGTAACACTTGCAAAACATTTAGAATGCTCCGCGTAGTGCGGATGGGATACTCGAATCTTGGAATCTTCGCGCTTTATTCATTAGAATTTTTCGAATCCTAAACTAAACTTTACAAATGCAATGTCACACACATGACTCAAACTGTCTTCCCATTGAACTATTCAACGAAACCCAGTCTTCATCTCAGCCTTTCCAATATTTGTTCCACGAAAGTTGCGAGGCGATGTCTAGAGCACATCCATAGCACTTATTATTTCTCTTCCTTTGTAAATAGTTAACAAAGCATTCGCCCAGTTCAGCCTGTTACTTCGGGTATTACGAGTAGTAAATAGCTGTAACACTAATCATTTTAATTGTGTATGAAACTGCTGCACTGTGATATGCAACTATGGCCATTGTGAGACTAATAGAGAGGTGTTCTTCAATGTACATCTTAACTCCCTCCACCTCGGTCATGTCCAGCCATAGTGCCGTATCACCGCTGGTTCACTCCAGCAAAAGCGTGGAAAGATGACAGGGTTTTAGTTCTCTTGAGTTCTCTGCAGAGTCTCACTTGGGCATGTTTCTTGCAGATGTATAGTTGTAACACTTTACAGCTATTATTTGCGACAACTATGATTAGATTACTTTAACAGCCTATATTTAAAGTACACCATTAATATGAAATTCATGAGAAACATTTTCTTTTATAAATTACATGCTTTATTTTTTGAAAAACTACTACATCGTCTTATTTTTTACACTGTTCTTTATGCACTTCTTATCATTTTCATGGATAGGTTTTTCCCACCGTTGTGGGAGCTTCAACTCTCCTTTACGAAAGAATCCGCTCCAGCATTGAGAAAACACTGACGCACTGCTTTTGTGATGTTCTCCATCATTTTGGGTGCACAATAGTTGAACCAGCTTTCAGCAGCCCCCACAAAGCCTTAAAAATAAAAATAAAACACACACAGCTAACAACTTCTGTTGTCGCGTATCAAAAATCGGATACACAGTTACCACGTCTGAATTTCATCCAGTTACATGCCGATCTTCCTTAAAGATCCCATACTTTCTATTCTTGCGCTTGTTAGGACCAGTCCACGAAGCCTCGAGAAATTCAATCGCAGCACGCTGTGTGAACAAAACATCAGTTGCAGCCATTTTGCATTAAACGCTGTCTGCGGTCACATGGTGAAAGCTAACCGGTCAGAACCTGCTCTTGGCGGGACATATAGTGCATAGACGATGAGTTATGACATAGGTGCTTGGTCTTTTTGTAATTAATAGGTAGTGTTCCTGTTTTTACATCAAACAAACAATGCTGTCCATGCTCCACGTTTCCATATGTACGCCGAAGTCTCTGGTGAATTTCTGTATCGTACATTCTCTGTTTAGTGAAAAATTCAATTATAGCAAGCAAAGTTGGTTGAGCGAATCCGTAGCAGCTATTTTGTATTATATAGGTAAGTTGTTTATGGTCACATGATGAACTCTAATTACGCTACAACTTGCTGATGGCGCTGCCTAAAGTCTATAGATGATGAGTAGGTCTGATTGGACATATTTAAGATTCAAATAGAAATGAACATGTTTCCGTACATTTGAGGTAGTTAGGGTCTTTTTATTTTGCCTATTTTGGCTTCTGACTATTTTAAGTTTTAAAACTTTTTTTTTTCCCTGTTTTGGATCATCATGCGATTATTTACCAATTTTAAAAAGTACATAAAGAATTTCAATATATCGAAGTGAAAAAGCTATAAAAATTAAGTGGCATGGCACCTCGCAAAAATATCTATTGGGAATCTTGTAAACATTTATTTATTTTCAAGTAGTCAAAAACTTTCTCAACCATTTCATTTAAGTTCTTTAAATAGCAGAACATTTATTTGTAAAAGGAACGCATGGTTATACGAATACCAGGAAATGGAGAGAATGAGATAAGCACTATAGTTTTTAATAGTCCTGGCGGAATGACCCTGTGACGTGAGACAATTCTGGTAAATTTGGTGGGAGTAACCTCTCAGCTGCATAAAGTTCAGTACGAAAGAAAGAGAAACACTAACCTCATTCCCTTATAAACGTATAAATAGAAAATGAACCCGAGCAGAAAGATCATCCATTTCTCACTCACCAGGACTATTGAAAACTACTTTGTCTTGAACAACATTTCCATAATGTCCTGAAAGGTGAATGTTCTTCGTAACTGGTTCCTAAATATCTTGTTTTAAATATTCTCCAATCACTTCAGTGCATGTAGAACTTCTTTTTCCATGAAGAAAAACGTTCTATCTGACAAGCGGCTGAATATTTTGTTAAAATTTTTGTTGTTGTTGCTTGTAACCAAGAGAAGCAAGCTTACGTACTTTAATTATGAGATAAATAATTTTTTAAGCACCTTAAATACCTATTTTCATTAATAATGAGTGATATTACTCCCTGTTTTTACTTTCAATAAATGCCAATTTTCAGCATTTTAAGATTTATTGCCTGCCTATTTTAACACAGTAAATACCTGAACTTCTGGGATGTGATAATGGCTTATGACAAATGTGCTTGGTTTTCGTAAAATATTGCCCGATACTTTCAGTATGATCCGTTTTTTCCTTTTTGCCTGCTAGTAAGATTTTATTAATTTCTTTCTTGCTTGGATATGTATTGCAACAAATCACAGGGCGTTCTTTATCGATATGGATTTGCTTAGTGAGCGCTTTGATATACCGACTAAATTAATATTTTGTTAAGCAGGTCAAATTTACAATCTTATAACTCTCTCATACAAAGACAATCCTATTCCTTACTGAATTCAACCTTAGGGCTGTTCTAACCAGTACCGTCGAAGTGTCCGTCTGCATAAACAACGACCGTATTGTTCAGAAACTTCCCTGCACATTTTCCTATTCCCTGAGGAGCACTGTAGAGTAGAAATCCAAGTGTGATATCCAACTACCACACTTCAAGCAATAAATCGCAATTTTATCGTGTTAATTTTAATGGGGGTCTGATGTCTTAGCTTTCAGCCCCATTCCTTTATGCCTTCTAAAAGGAGGACTCAGTCCCGTTGACTCCTACCTCAGGATTAATGAAGATGACGTTACACAGCCCTTTTAGGGGAGGGTGGCAGTCAGTTGATTAGCGGCATCCTTCTGGTAAGGTGCAGAAACACCAGAAGCCGTATACATTTTAATTGTCTTTATAACTGTCTCGCTCCCACGCACACACACAAACATACCTTATTACTGCAATGGCACACCAAATGGGATGGGGGAAGTGAAGAGTAGGCAAGGAGAGCATGACCGGCCATGAGAATATACAAAACTTTATACTTAACTCGGAGAAACTTCGCATTGTTATTATCATAATATGATATGCAGCATACCTAACCCTAGTCTTGCATTCGGCTGATGCGCTAAAGCGAGCTAAGTGCAAGTCATGCGCCATTCTTTACTACTATGAATATCTGTTGAGAGATCTAAAAGAACACAGGACTTTCCATTTCCTTACGCTACTGTACTGCCATCCGTTAGTATATCGCCTCTCGCTTCGTATAGCTGTGTATGTAGTGATTTCGAATCCTCACATACTGATTTTTTTTTATTTCTGCCGGAGTTAAAGGAGATTTGCCACCATTACAATAATTTACTCACTAAAACAGTAAGTACCACGCACACAATTCGCTATAAATGGATATTTATGATTTTTTTCTGCTGGAATCAAAGGAGATTTGCCACCATTACAGTGATTTATCAGCCCCAATCAATCTGTACTTACGTATAGGAGGCGAGCGTAGGCCTTCAGGCCGTAGCGAGCTGCAGCAAACCCTGTGTCTACCGATTTCTAAGATTTACCTAAGGTTAGCGTTAAGGTTTTATATTATATATGTATATATATATATTAATTGTGGTCTGTTAATTTTTGTTCTTATGCAGATTGGTACTATTTGAACCATCGTTTTCTCAATCTCTCTCTCTCTCTCTCTCTCTCTCTTTACAGAAGTTCCTTACAAGTTCAATTATTATACTAAAAAACATATAGGGTTTTTACGTACAAACTATCCCGCACGCGCGGCGTTTTGATTCCCGGCGGCCGGGCGTGTCGTGACCGCCCGAGAAAGTACTTTAAACTTCTTTTGAAATTGTGTATAAAATCTTACCTCATAGAAGATGCTGGAAATGTCGTCCCCCTTGGGCTACACAGGCACTGCATAAGGGAAACACATTACACACCCCGATTGACACGTTTTAATTCGGCCACTGTAATGTTTCAGATTTCATTTGTGATGTTTCCTTTTAGTTCCTCCAATGTATGAGGGTTTGATTTATAAACTCTGTCCTTCAGGCAACCCCGCAGGTAAAAATCACACACTGTTAAATCTGGCGAGCGAGAAGACTATACATAAGCTCTAATCACTGAAATTTTTGGGTCAAAATGTCCCTTCTGTACACTTCCCCAACTATTGTTGTCTCGTATAAAACCGGACCGATAATATGCCTGCGCTCACAGCATCCCAAATTCATAATTTCCAGTCATAGAAATACTTTTAGCATACACTATGTGAATTCTGGGTACACATGTTTTGATTGTTCACACGGCCGTTCAGGTGAAACAAGGCCTCCTCTCAAAATAACAGAAACGTTGGGCCCATTAAACCTTCATTCACAGATGGGAGAAAGAAAAAAGAAATAAGGAAAGAAAAAATTCACAATAACACACTATGGTTACTGAGCCTCCTTGTTTTAAACATTTGGCAAGATACACTTTTGCAGTTTTAGGTTTAACACTTTTGTTGCTTTATGTGCAGACCCACTGAAACCAACACTTATTGCGCTAATTTTGACAGTGATTTTGTTGGCGAACGTTCAAAGTTTGCATCAATTTTGTCTAGTTTATCCTCTGTTAAAACTGTACGTTTCCGCGTGTTTTTGGTTGTGCACTGATGTAGTAGAATGACATTTATTTACAATATAGTGAATTACCTTTCTGGAAGGTGACAAGCGTGTAACTGCAAACGAAATTCTGCATGAACACGACGAGCTGACTCATATTTGTGGTAACATTTACACATGGAAATGCGCTGCTCTAGAGCCAACTTTCCCCTCGTGGCGAAGCTCAACTACTGCACTGCTTCGAAATTCACGAACAGAAGAGAAGATTGTAGGAGAAAGTGCCAGGAGCGCCGCTCGCAGCCAACAGGATTGAAAACACCGCACCTAAGGAATAACTGTTACGTGAAAGTTCTGTATTTCAGGAAGTTTCAATAGCGGTAAGAAGTATTTTAATTAAACATTTTAATTAATTTTGATAATACTGAACACACTGAGCCAAGGTGTGTTCCCGCACTAATGACCACCTGGACAGTCAGTCGCAGTAACCTGTTATGATAGCAAATATTATTTCTGTCTTAGGTTATTATTATATTTTAGTTTCCGCTTAAGAGATCAGTATAACCCAAGTCTTTTTGTTATTTCAGACAAATGGTGAGCCAGTGTTAATAGAAGGCATCGGGATTCTTAAACACTTAACATCAAGTTACGTACCCTTAAAATGGGTCAATACAAAGGAAGGCAAGAACCACAAGATTGACTGGTGACAGACGTAAAGGAATGAGGTATATTGTAGCTCGTGACCTATGGTCTACATTCCAGCACCAACATAACTTTATTCCGGTTTTAGTGCTTAGAAATTCGGATGCTTAGTTATTAATTACAATGTGCTGGTGAAGTAAAATTTACTATAGTGTATTATATTCAGAAAAAAAAAAATAAATAAAATTACAGGAATAACCGTAACTTATCAAAACACCGGTTAGTACTCATTATGAAATCAAACTAACATTTTGTGCACGTTATTGTCGAACAACGCTGTACCAATAGAAATGAGAGGAACTTGTCCATTGACTGGCGCGACATAGGTACTGCGTGGCTGTGTATGCAGGCCGAAAATAACTGTTTCTCTCCCTTGGGATATATGCTTGTTAAACGGCTCCAAAGCATTTTGAAATGAAGTTGTTTATTAGTTTTCCTCACACCGGGCATTGTTCATGTTTATGGGCATGTTCACCCTAAACTATGTCTCACAAATACTCAATTGAGGTTGTTGTTCCTTTAGGAAGTAACTGGTTAAGCTACCCAAAACTTCAACGACTAATTTTTATACCTATTGCTTAAATCATTTTATGTGTAAAAGAAAATGTGTATAGGAGACTTCTATATAGCCCCTGAAATTGTATTTGCGGTTTTATTCTATAGAGGACTTGGTTTGCAGACATTTACTCCCAGGAAAGTCTCAATTTTATACGACTGATTATTGTTACGTTATAAAGCTGAATAAAATAATTTAAAACACATTAGATAATTATAGTGAAAAATTATATTAATTGGAACACAATCATGTATATTAAATAAGGAAAAATTGCAGTTATTACAATTTCAAACAATATTGCATTTTGAAGTAACAATATTCTCCTACAACAGTTTCCAGCAGGTAATCAGGTTGTGTTAGTAGTAATTCGTTAATAAATGACATACCATTGACATTTCATGCAAATTCGTGAATAATTGCTCAGAAAAATAACACTATACAAAGGTTACATTGCAAACCTTATTCTTTGCGATTAGTAAAAGAGAAAATTGATACGAAAAATCTGGATAGACCAACTCTTATAAGTACTAATTTGAATTAAACTGCGATTTCAAAATATGGGAAGTATATTGAAGCTTTCTATATATTCCAGACTTTAAACAAAGAGTTACAGACAAATTTGCTGCCACGAAAACCAGAATAATAAGCTTCTTGTTTAAACAGGTGCGTTACTACCATATTTTATTGAAGTCTCTCTTTTCCTGTTGTGTATTTTCAGCCACGAACATATGGGTGTTCATTTTAGTTATTAAAGTTCTAGAAAATTCAATCAATATTCAGCAGTAGCAGTAGCAATAGTAAAGTTGTGCACCCCGGGTTGATGCTGCCGCGAGCGTCGCGATGCTACTGACTTCAAGGAGGAAATTTTACAGCGAATCATATTAACGCCTATGCTTCACAGAGATGCATTTAAAGGATAAGGATTTATTTCTATCGTCTTTCTAGGACTTCGACTGACAAATAAGTCCTATAATTGCGACTAATGAAATAAACTCTTTGCATACATGTTTGGTCCACCGTTCATTCAGCTAATTTTAAGCAAATTTTCATGCCCTTGTTTAGTTGAAAAGCTTGCAGTCTAAGATGAAAAGCACAACTTCATTCAGCGGTCTTGCATCCTTATACCATATTTTTTTTTTAAACAGTGGTATCCTATATTGGGCTTCTGGAATTCTCATCTTCGGTGCATGTACGCCTAAATTAAAGCTCATTTACAAAGAAATAAAGTTTTCAACGCTGATGCAGTCACCACGAAGTCATTCAACTCGTTTTGACCAGCATGGCCTTAGACTTCATATAAAAATGTTAAATCACAGCATGTTACTGTTTTCTTTTTCATTTCATCTCTATGACAGATGCCACATCGGTAGATTTAGATGGCTGTTAAATGTTCACTATGCCTCGCTTTGGCTGAAACGTTGTCACAGGCCGTTATAAGAATGATATTGGCAACAATGATGCCACATAACAAATAATCGTGCCACTTCATGTTCACTTAGTGTATTTTTAGAGCATTAGCATTTATACATTTTGGAGGGGAGACATGTGCAAGGAACAGTAAATTTCGTTTAACTGGGCTTAAAACAGAACCAATGTTTACAACTTCGGCCCACAAAATATTATGAAAGAGTTTCTCCCTGTGCAATGTCTGCTAATAATAGGACAACTTCTTTTACAATTACCTAAACTTGAATAAATACATATTTAATTCTAAAACAAGACATACCAATATCGATAAAAATATAAATATTCGTGACACGTGGAGGAAAGAATGGAAGCAAGAGGCAAGTCACTTCTACGGAGATGCATTCTTCAGTGAGGCTATTTGAGTTAAGCTGCAACCGAAAAAGGGAGACAAGAATCGCCGCACTTAGTATTTAAATTCTATTTTTACTAAAAGTGATCCTGTATTTCTAACTGATAATAATAAGCACGAACCTATGTTATAAGAGATGCTGAAAACATGCCTCTCAGTGGCAATACATTGCCGGCATCTGCCTAGGAAATTCCTATATTTAATTTTATTTTCTTCCGTAAGAACACGGCGGTTTAGAATACGTTTCTTATCACTCAACATCCTATTAACAAGTTGCTGAACAGTTTCCCTATCTACCTACCAGTTTTGCGAATCGCTTTATCACTTTTGTGCAATAATCGGTTTTTGTGCATGTATCGTACATAAAAAAACCCATTCATCAAGACTATTTAGTAACGAATAACAAACAAAACACAATTTATACATAATGAAAGCACGGAATAGCACATGAACGCATTACCACTCGCTGACAAAGCCTCTTTCAACTAACTACAAGCTGCTACCTGCACATGAATTATAGATCTTGACGACTGGATTCTTTCAGCACACAGTCGCGCTATGCCGAACCATAACTCAGAATAACATTACTGCTATTCCTCCTTTTCCTGTCGTTCTTTTCTTTTCAGTATATTATGCAAGTGAAACATTTTAGTCCCGTTTGTCAATGCGATAGGACGGTTGTATTTATATAACCTCGAGCAAAATATTGCTAAACCTTTTTTTATTCGTACTTAAAACAATTTTTTATTCAGCATGCCCTGGCAAAAGTCTAAGATGCAACTATTTGTTGACGAATTAAAACTAAATATGCGAAAGTAACATAGTACTCGAAGAAACAAGCGTGCTTTTGTGTGGCATCTACTCTCCGGGGTCTACAATAAGTTTAACGAAGGCTGTGGCAGAACAAGAAACAGGCAACATTGCCGAGGTGAGTCATAAAGAGTGTGAAAGAGAATGCTCGTCTTCCTGGAGCCTGGAACCACCAAGCTCGCGTTTAAGGAATTTGCCAGAGCGAGAAACATGTAAGGCATATAAATGAATTTATTGCATAACACCTAATAAGGAACTGTAATGATATTTTAGTGCGCGTGTGGTGGGGGCGTGTACGTCTTGGAAGAAAGTCGTACCTTTGCTCGATAAGTAGTATTTATACTATACGGTCTAGAGACGACACGAAATAGTACCCACTTCCCTTCCCATTTACTCCTACATTACACGTAATTAAGAAACTTCGCACAAATAGTTTCCATCGCACAGGAAAAATAATTACGTATATAAATATGAGCATACATGATGGTGGAGTGCTGGAGGGAGGCGATAGGTATATCATGCTATACAGGGTGTTGCGAGATTTATTTCTTCTTAATGAAGCATCAGACATGTAGCTTAGGGTAACGCTCCCTTTTTGCCATTTGTTTCTACGGTTTGAAGGGGGAGGCATGAGTTATGATCCCTCTCTACCAAGTTGCGGGCTTTGTAACGATGGGGTGGGCATAGCAAAGAATTTACCATTCGATATAATCTAGCCTGCATTTGTTATCGACTTTAATGCAGTTCGGAGTAACGATATTGAGAAAAATAATCATAGCCTGCAGGGTACGTAAACCCGATCATTAAAGTGAAGTATAAAAGTTAAATTGGAGGGTTTCAAATAAGAGAGATGTGCTCTAGAGCAATTGAAGGGCAAAGGGAAAGAAAGGCAATTAGATACATGCATTATTTTCAGATAAGTCTGTTATAAATCTACAAATCAAGCCTTATAATTTAAGACCGAACTTTCAGTTTTAATTGGTTGGCTTACAACCTTTTCTTTCCGAACTAGAGCGTTGGCCATTACAATTTTAAAAAAAAACTCTTCAGTTATTACTTATTTACAGTTATCAAGTTAGGGAGGAGAAGAGGAGGAAGTAGGGAAACTACTAAGGTTTATAAAATGGTGAAAGTGAAGTGTGTGGTGTATGATGAGTAAATAGCGTAGCTATTGATTAGTTTAAATTGAAAGTTTAAATATTTTCGGTCATAATTTGAACACTTAGGAGCGAAGTGAAGATAAGTGAGGTGTTGTTTTGGACAGGAGGTGGAAATGGAATTCAAGCGAACAAGGTGAAAGTGATATAAATTATAAATATTTATAATCCAATAAAATTGATAAAGGGAACAGAGAGATTAATAAACACTTAGTTTATGGGCGCTGGTTAGCAGCACTGTAACCGTCGGTTTCCGATGCACCATAGTTTTAGTTTCGGTTTTTAGTTTTAATAGTTAAATTATAGCTGGCTACCAGTTAATAGTTTTGTTTGCTAACTGGCTTCCAGTTAGAAAATTGCTTGAATGTTTTTAAATTGAGGTTGTTTAGTTCATTTACATTTTTGTTAATTACTTTTGTTTAAGTAGTTATAAATATAATCTGTAAAAACAATGTTAATAATGTAAGAGAAAAGATATAATAAACTACAGAAGATGTAATATATGTCTTGTATAGGCATCTAGTGCCAGGACGACGTTTTACAGATATTATTATTATTATTATTATTATTATTATTATTATTATTATTAAGTTGGTTACTTAATATGAAACTCTAAATGCAATTCATTTTTATTTCGTATGTTCAAAATATATAACTAATCAACTAGAGCAAGATGCTCAGAAGAATAAAAAGTAGGCCCTTTTCACACAATGACATGAGCATGCTATCTACTGAGGGTCGCTGATTTGTTTCTGAGTTGTAGTAATATCTTGTTACTTAATACATACTTATAAACAAGTAACTTTTAATGAATGATCTTGAAGTATTGGATATTTGGTTCCTATATAAAAGAACTGTTATATTAAAGAGGCGAAAGAAATATTGGGTTCATCCTATTAAATATTTGCGAGAAAAAAAGGTAACTTTCCATACTTCAAAGAGCGATTCCAATTATTTCCGAATGTCTGCTATCTTCTTTACAGAACCACACTTCTTAAAAGAATTTCCTTTTCTCCATACATGGCAATTATCACAATTCTGCAAGCATTTTCTTTTTTCACTTTCTTTGCTTAATCAATATCACGCTTGTCCCATAACACAAAAAAATTCTGAAATGTAGTAATAAATGTATTGTTATCGAAAACACTGTCCATGTTTATATAGGTAACAATATCACGCATAGAAAGCAACGCAACTGAGAGATACTGTATGTTCGTGTTACAGTGCAATTCATTGCAACGCTTGGTCAACAGTCCTCATGTGTCTACAGCGATCGAGGCTTTGGCAATACTTGAATGTGCTTATCATCGTGTGAGAGGGCTAACATGCAGAGCTGTAAAAACTGAGCAGCTAACCAGGTCACTGCTCTATTTTTATACACCACACTCATTCATTTAAGTTCAATTATTGCGTTAATATTGCAATACTTAAACCCGAAAATATGCGTCCTTTTATAAGTATATACAGTGTGTTAATAAAGTATATCGCAATAATTTCAGAGATTGTGAGGGATCTTAGACAAGTATGAGATAGGATTTATGGTTTGACCGTTCAGATTTCTAAGAGTTTGGTATTAAGTTCGTAGCGCAGTAGGTAAAGCACTTACCTGCTGTGTTTACGGTTCAGAGTTCGATTTCCGACTGAATGCAACAGGTTTTTCTTTGTTTAACATGTCCAATTTGGTATATGAATATGAGGTGCGTGCGTGCGTGTGTGTGTCTATTATTGACAGTTTGCCCATTTTAGAAATGCTATTGAGCAGTTACCTAAAAATACATGCCCAATCATACATTTGTATGACTGATGCATTAGCACAACTATATAGCACTTGCAAGTGTTGCAAAGTTGGCTAACTTTGTTAGGGTATTCAGTTTCTAAAGTACCAGTACGCTATTGACTAATAAAACTTTCATTCCAGTCTTGTTTATTATTATTATTATTATTATTATTATTATTATTACTTTAATACATTATGTGTGATAACATTTCATTATAAAATAAATAAGTACGGCTACTCAATAGGAACTAAGATCTTCAAAACCAGTCTATAACCCTATCCTTTCAAATGATTAGCTCTCTCTACTCTAGTGTAGAAGTACCTCAAAGTTAGGTCTGCCAAACGTAGAAACTGAGCATTAGCGAATTGCGTAGCCGAGCGAGGGGAGGGGAATCCGCGAATTATCTACACGAAGATAACCGAAGGAAACGGGTGTAGTGGCTATCATGAAATACGAATACATCGTAAGCAGGGTCAGTTGACCTATGCGCCGATCTGCATTTATTACTAATGTTAGAAAGTACAAAATTGCAGTTCAATAATCATAACAGGACTGCACAAAGTAACTTGTTAGCAAACGCTGGTGGACAAGCTTGGCTGTTATCTGAACTTTTTGAGACTCCGACCGGCCTAGGCTAACCTATATTCTCTGAAAGTATTGCGGCGTAAATCATTAACACTTTGTATAACATATTTAATGCACATATTCAGTAATAAAATGCAAAGTATTAACAGCCTAAATAAATTAATTAATTAAAAAGTAAAATCGGTAATATAGTTTTGTAATTGTTATTGCAGAGTTTATGTATACAGAGCTTTCATTTGGAAGCGTGGCCAGTTAACGGGGATTTGCTTGCCCTGTTTCTATCTTTTCCTACCTTCACTTTCCCGCCACTACTGATGCGAAGTCTTTGTGCTGAACAAGAATTGAACGTTGTAAGACCACGTGTTTCAGTGCTATAGTGTGTCAGTGCTGTTATAATGCCAAAAAGTCCATATAATTTAGCACACCAGAATCTTCATATGCAGAAGAATCTTCATGTGCAGAAGTGAGACGGCGATTTATAGACAGGTTCCCTGATGTTCGCCTCACAGAGAAACGGTGCGTAACCTTGTGAATAGACTTAGGGAAAGGATTCTGCTCTTGAAAAATACTGAAAAGTAAAATGCCGTGTTTTTACAGAGGAAACTCTGGATGATTTCGGAGAAAAGTAGAACGGAGCCCAAAGAAATCTCTGAGAAAGTTTGCACAGGAATCAGGGATTTTGCAAACTCCGGCTTGAAATGCTAATAAACTTTTAAAATTAAAACCCAATAAGATAACTGTAGTTCAGGAATTGCAACCATGCGATGTGAGCAGAGTTAATTTATGCAATTGGATGTTAGATAATGTTAATACCCGCTCTATTGACTCGTGTTTAATTTTATTTATTTATTTATTTATTTACGGACGAAGTGTGATTTTATTTACATGGCCATGTAGCGACACAAAACAATAGATACGGTAGGTCAGAAAATCCCAATCTAGTACACAAAATATCATTGTATGACAAAAAAAAAAAAAAAAAAAAAAAAAAAACGGTGTTAAGTGTGCTGTAGAAATCTATGCGTTTGAATTTAAGGGGCTATGAATGTTCGACTCCGCCGGCAAACAGCGTGCTTTCCTGTGCCAAGGAAATTCTCGTTAAGCTGTCCATGCGCCCAAACGAGGGCTCAGTACATACGCATCATTAGGTACCCAAATATTGCAGAGCAAACAGTTTATAAAGTTACAAAAGACACAGGATTTTTGACAGTTATTTATATAAAAGATAAAACTCTTCTACTGTATAATATAATTTGATATATATCCACGTAATATAACAGCTACAGTAACCGAGCATACATACGGAGTTATGTAAACCATAACAATAATTAGATTCACACTGCGAACAGATTCAAATGGGAATGGACTCTTCTTTTACTACTATATAAATAGGACGGCTGTACTTATTGTACAAAGTGCAGGCCTTCATTGTTTTCAGGTCCTTGCTTCTTGAGCATAAATAGGCCGACCTTTCTTTGGAATACTTTTAACTACATGATGAGTTACTTTTCCTAGCGGCTCTGTGAATATAGTTCCCCTTGATCTTAATTACAATTATGCCCAAATACACCTAAAGCATTTATATACTTTAGATGCAGACCCAGAATCTTTATATTTATCATGCAAAGTTCTAAAGCTAGTTCCTTCAAATAACCTTTCCGTTCTGAATTCCTCCTTGTATGCTGTTATAGCTCACCAGTCTTTAGTTTTATATGCTACAATGTCAATCAGCTTGAATAGAATCGCCATTGATCACCAGGAGCATCCTTTCCCGCTTTAGTGCAAAAGTTGATTTCTCGTGCAAACGAGTAAAACATAACAATAAAAGCCAATAAAAACACAAAAAATGCCAGTAATAACAGAGATATTACGAAAAATATTCATTGCCTCCCCCTCCATCCGCAATCGGTATGTTATTGTTTAGCATTGAATGTTATAAACGCCACTGAAAGCATAATTTGATTGAAAATGAACAATGACACTTTAATGCATTCAAGGAAACTTTCCTGTTCACCCTCCTTCTGGATCGTACACAAAAGCCTTTTAGCAGAGAAAGTTACTGGGTATGTCAAACCATCTGCATATTAATTAGATTGAAAGAATATCACCTTTATACATGACAAATGAAATTAATTAGGGAGTAAAAAATCCTTAAATTTCACCGATTATTTCTCTTATTCAAAAACACAGAAATCCTGTTACAATAGTGGTAGCAGCCATAGCTAAGGTTACAAAAGTGTACGCAAGATTGCGTGGTAGGATTATAGAACATTAAATCGCGCTAAGAGCCTCCAGGCTGCCAGGCGCTAGTTGTCCCAGGCAAAACTCTTTCCACTCCCGGCAATAAGATACTGATAAACACGTCCATCTCCTTAAGAAATCAGGAGTACAACATTAAAGCAGCAAGACCTCGACAGTAGGTTAGCTCCCTCTCCACAAAAATGCATATGGTAAACAACTACAGAGCGTTCCTTATTTTGCAGGGCCGCAGATCGCGAGTATGTGTGCTCCGCGCACTGTCTATTACACTGGGAGGCAAATGAAGATTCTCTGTGCTCCAATATCTATTTTGCGAGGCAACATTACCATATGAATGAAACCATGCCTCATCTGAGAAAATTATTAAATGTGGGACAACAGTACCGTCAACGATATTTTGTAAAATCTAGATACAGAAATTTATTCGTTTTTCATGAACAATGAACATGGTAGGGTTCAATTTTAAAAGTTTAGCAGCTCTAAGAACAGAAGTTTTGAAACACACAGACACTTGCTATGCAATACGTCTTAGAGACCTGTTTGGTGATCGTTCGAATGATGAACCAATTTCGTGAATTTTTTTCCTCCGTTATAACATTTTTTTTTCGCTTCTTAGGTTTAGCGATCTATTGTCCTAACTTATTAACCAACATATTGAACAGTTTCTCTACCTGGAACTAGAATATCAGCAAATTTCTCCTAAAATTGTTTATCCCTTGTCTACATGACGGTTTTTATGTACCTAAATATTCTTTGTTCAAGCGTGAATTTTTGGTACGCATTTCAGTGGACTAATGAAAATAATCTAATGTAATTCTCACACAACAAAATCTCTTGAGATGCACAATGAACAAACTGTAGTCTTTAGAGCTGGAATAAAAGGTAGCAACTGACACAGTGGAAGGTGTATCTTTATGTTATAAACGCTTATATAGACATTACACATATATTTTATGCATGGATCGTAGACCGTACATGCTTAAATATGATAACACAATAAGAGCAAATAATAATACAAAAACAAGATTAATAATTAATAAATAAATGAACATTAAATGGGAAGAACGATATTTACGGATATATGAATGGAAATAAATTATTTATAATTACACTAGTTATTGAGTTCTAACCAGAGGAGACCACAAAAAAAAAAAAAAAAAAAAAAAAAAAAAAAAAAAAAAAAAACTAGCTTCGCGCACTTTCGCTAGGAAAATACCCACATTCAAGCAATTAATGTGGTTCGCATACAGGTCCCAGCACGCCAATCGTCCTCTAATTACCTTAAAAATGACACAGTATAACACAGCAATGCATGACCCTCAAGATTATGTTTATCAGCTGACACAGTATAACCAGCTGATAAACGTAGCCTTGAGCGGGTCATTCACCTCTAGTGCACTACTGGAATAATATCGAGGTCACTGCAGTGCAAGCGAACTATGCATATACGGGATCTAAGGCCCGGCTATAAATGGAACGCAAGATATAATGAAGTATATTTACATGAAAAGTGTTATTTGTATAGTGTATATTTAATGACCTATTAAAGGTGCGTTGGTACTATTTCACAAAAATGCAAACTTTAATACTGCAAAATGAGTTTCTATGCTCCTTTATGAAAGGGACCTTTATGTTTTTGTATTGCAAATATTCACTTTCTATCATTACTATCAAAAACATAAGTTCTAGTAAATTTTAATATATTTCTTACCTCTTTTATGTTCAAATTGTCTATTATTAATTATTATTATTATTATTATTATTATTATTATTATCATCATCATCATCATCATCTTAAACCAAACGTTCCTACAAAAGAATTACTTCATTTCTATATAGAACTACTTTTTCAATAACTAGTAATTACAAAACTTCTGTCTCCGTGCCAAATAAACATATATAG
Organism: Metallyticus violacea; assembly: GCA_030762175.1. Lineage (NCBI taxonomy): Eukaryota > Metazoa > Arthropoda > Insecta > Mantodea > Metallyticidae > Metallyticus > Metallyticus violacea. The sequence continues at coordinate 46,580,372 of CM060839.1, forward strand.
CTTTTGTTACACAAAACTGGCTTGGTAGTCTGCTCGGAAGTTTAAAAGTCGGCAAAGAGCGGAGAAAAGGGATGCAGAAGAAAGAGGAAGAAAACCAGTGATGGGGAGAAGGGACGGGAAGTTGAAAGAAGTGGTTTTAGTTACAACAAGGTGATGATGATGAAACCTCACCCCTTCCCTTCAACCCTTTCTACAGAGTTTCGACTTTAATACAAATAGTTTACTAAACAGGAGAGCGAAAGGAGGGGATTAAACAGTGTTGTTTATTGGTTCCAAGACCTTCTATATAAGCGAGTTCTCTAACATTTACTAACCACACACAAGAAAGTCTTTTTAACATACAAGCAAAGGACGAATTAGTGTAACATATGCCATTGTCCACTAAATTCATTTCTGAGCTACTTTTTATTAAGACTATTAAAACTGAAAGGTAATGCACAAATAACAGAGAGACAGCGTTTTGCTTTACATTTTAATGACTTGACTTTTCAAAAAACTGAAAAGATAAATTTATCTATTTAATTAAACATTAGTCTTAATGTTTTAAACGTGAAAAAGGAAATACTGTGGATATGTAATATGAAACCAAACAATATCTACATTAATAACTATTGATGGGTAATTTCACTGACAAACACACAAAAACAACCAAGCGAGTTGGATCAGGAAACTACTTTCGATTCAAGTTGCCCTGGAGATTTTTCGTGGGGTTTTTTTAGTTCCTAAGGCAAATGTCCGGTTGATTTCTTACCCCACGAACCCTTAACGAACCGGTTTAAAGTTAAAAGTAATAAAAGGCGAGATATAATGGAAGAAAACTGCATAGAAATTAAGGACATCCGTAAATGCAACACTACTCCATGTTTCAACATGATCATACGAATAATAAAAGATAGTAAACAAGAAGGCGGCTATTAGTAAATCCCGAAAGCAAACGCTACAGAATCTGCAACTGAAACTAAGTGAATGATAGAAGTCGACTGAATTATACTTCACTTAACTCAAATTATCAGAAACACAAGTGCATGTTAATGTTGCTATATGAAAAAAAAAAAAAAAAACCCTATAAAAATAGCACAATCACAATATTAAAGTGACTAAGTACAACTAAGCAAGACAGTTAAAATGGAATAACTCTAAAGAGAAATCTGAGTACTTAAAACGAATAATTGTAAAGTTTAATCTCAATTTAAGTACACCGAAAGAGGTTTTTGCATGCATTTGCTCAAATACTCTCTTCACTTTTATGGTGAATGAACCTGGCGTGTGAATAAGACTGGAGTTATATAAAATGCGCTTCTTCACCCAATAACTAATCCAAATTTGGATACCACAATGGCAACAGTGAAAAGAGAACTATGGTGTTAGAATATTAGCAGAAAGATCGCCTAAAACACCAGAGCTGTTCAATATGGAATTGTTGTTGATTTGTTTTATTTATGGACGTTCTTTAACATCTCAGGTCATCAGCGTCCCATTTAATTCAGGGCGTAAAATGGCCGATAAATTTTGCTCAGAGGCCTCTTCTTTCAGGCTTGAGGTTCTTTTTCGTGCCGAAATCTACGACACGGGACCCACGTTTTACTTTCCTTCCCAAGGAAGCAATATTTAGAATGTTTACGCCTGAAAAAATCCATCGACTCTAGCCTGGATTGAACCTAATTCTTGGGTTTAGGAAGCAAGTGTGGTTACCACTACACCACCAGGACTGACTTCAATAAAGAAAGATCATAATTTTTTTTTTAAATAAATCAGTTCTCACCTAACAGTTCACTTTACATTATTTTGTTAGTGTAATATGTATTATACAGTGGCACTAATTTCATTGTTGTCACTTCCGATTCCTATCTGTGAGAGGTGTGCAAGATGTTTAATTTCACCTACAGAAAAATGGAGACAAAAGATATGCTTCTCTAAAATCTGTGAAATATTCTGTTGAGATCTATGAAGTGCATCAAGAGGATTTAAAATATTTAAAGAGGGGAGGCAACCAATTTCAAAAGAAGGTGAACCTAGCCTACAGTTTATGCTCTAACGGAAGAAAATATTAACACTCTGCTGTCATTGTGAGAGAGGGTTAATAATGTTAAGAAGCTTTCAGATATTCTGAAAATTTTACTGCGTGTCACTCACAGGTTGGTAACTAAAAACGTGCATATGAGACGTGTTTGTTCTCGGTGGGTTCCAAGATTGCTGATTCCCGAACGAAAGGACGTTCGCCTACAGGTTTACATACAGTTGAAGATGATGTTACAGTAAGATGTGCAGTTTCTTTCAAAGATAATCACTACTGATAAAACAAAACTACACTACCTCGGTCTTGAGAGCAAACAGCAAAGCTCTGTGTAGAAATTTCCATCAGCACTAACACCAACAAAGCAAAAGTGGTTGCTTATGCTGGGAAAGCTCTGGACATCTCATTTGTCGATATTCAAGGAATATTTACCAGCAAGTCGTACCTTCACACACAACTGTAACTGGGCAATACTACAGAGTCGTCTTGAATACTCACACGCAAAAGGACACCTTTCAGTGCAATAAACTGGATGTTGTTGCTGAATATCTCACAAAAGTAAACGTGAAGTATGTTCCTTACCCTTCCTACAATCCAGATTTATCCCAGTGAGTCTTCTTCTTTCTCCTCAAAGGAAAGAAACACTTTCGTGAGAGGCATTTTTCCATCATCAGAAGTAGTGATGAAGGTTGCGAAGGCAATACTGAAGGATCTGGCAAAAATGGTGTCCAGCATGTATTTGAAGACTTTGTAATTTGAGAAAGATGACAGTGATTCAGAAAATTTGTATAGTTTATATAAAGGGACAAAGGGACAGTTTTGAAATATTATTTTTTTCTGGTAATGCGACAATTTTCCAAGTACCACCAACATGTTCGTTTTTACAGCAGTTTCCACATTTAAACTCATGTCACCATCTTTTTAGAATATCATATGAATTATATTAATGAAATTCAGGAGATATTAGCAACTATGCTCTACATGTTCTATTTTCCTAGTGAGTCAGCACTTATCATGACATAATGCAACGAAGTATGAACATGAAACTGGGTACGCAGTGTTTATACATTTTAAGCATTCTTGTGCCGTGAAATAAAACATTTTTCATCTATTACAAATGTATGAGGGGTGAAGCATAGTGTTCAATCGTCATGTTGTAAACTTTGTTATGATACATTGTTATTATAGCTTTAAACCTGTCTCACATGAGATTTATGAGGCGATTAATGTATGAAGTATTCAAAATCCTAAGGATAAAAAGGATTTTTAAAGTAGAGGAAAAAGAAAAATAGAAAGAAAAATCACGAAGAATGAAACAGGAGTTACGTGGTTTCCGGGAACTGTAATTTTCTTTAGTTTACAAAGGAATATGGTAAACTAATGTCACATTCTGTTCTAACTCAATTCCTGTTATTACATGTTCATTGAAACATGTTCATTAAAACCGACAAAGATAACACGCATCTGTCGTGCAAAAGAGTTAAAAATTACACTTTATTTCTAGATTGCCATATTATGTGTTCCTAGAAACAAGATCTTCTACACCCAAGGGCATTTATTTATTTTTCATTTAATCTTACGCATTAACTATCTAGTAATTTTACACTGCTATACTGCTAAGTACATTGTTAAATAGTATTATTGATGAAAATCCGGGGCTATAAAATTTTAAGCTATTCCCATATTTTTTCATCATCATTATTATTATTATTATTATTATTATTATTATTATTTCTTCTATAATGACTCATTTCGAGCCTTGGCATTCTCTCTAAAACAGCAATTAGGTGTCAAGGAGCATTTATTCAGCTTATTTTCCTACAGAGGGCACAGTAATAGGTGTTCAGCCTATACCTCCGTTGCCATCTACTAGGGAACTAAGGTATTACTAGGAAATCTAAAGTGAGGACTAACACTCTTAATTTTTACGTCCTTAAAAATGCATCGACCTCTATTGATACCTATTTCGCTCAATTTTTCTTCATTTTTTCTTTTCTTCCATGAAGTCACTTCTTGTATACAAGTGCATTTTTTATTCTCTCCATTCCAATATACATTTAGATAATTATTTAGTTGTACGTTCTTATGATTTCGAAGTAACATTTCCTTATATTTCTAATTATTGTTTTAAAACATTTGACAGCTTTATAGGAGGCTATTATTAAAACAGTGTTTACTCTAGAAATATATATTTAATTGAATTTATTATAATATCTTTTATTTCCGTGTTTTTTATGCTATAATTTTTATATTTATTGCTAGGTAATAAGGTTTTCTCTGTACACGGCGCATATATTTTGAAATACTTTCCTATATATATTACTCGCATTTACAGCAGAACATAGTTTCACAATCTTGAGCATAAATTAAATTATATTAAGTAGATTTTAGCGGCCGTTTTCACTACTGAGCCATGGACACTTAGATAATAGGATAAGAAATAATACAGAGGGAAAGAAATTTATTTGGCAGGGAAGCGTTCCAGGATAGCTCCCTCCCCGGTATTTTCCTTTGATAAGGATGAGGAAAACTAGAAAAAATCAAAAGATGGTCCAGGTGGGAATCGAACCCCTCAGTTCACAAGTTCGTGCCAGTAAATTAGATGATCAGCAGCAAACTGTAATTAGTATACATATATTAATTGCAATTTCCATATTTATAGTGCTTTAAACAAAGTTAATATTTTCGTAATGAACAATTTGATATTCGAAGATTCACATATATACGTTTATCATAATATACTTGATTGCTTCCTTGCCAATTAAATAATTACGGAAATAAAAACACATTTTTGCTGAATCTAGCATTGCTCTACTAATTTCCAAGCTCGTTCAGAAGTTTTATTCTATTACAACGGATTTCTTTCAAATCCCGGTACGGTTTTCGCAACCCCATTAAAGTAAATGTTAATAAACCTGTTGGCAGGTTAAAATTACAGCATTCAGCAACTTTTGAACGACAGAACAGAAACACGAAAGTAAGCGAACAAACTTATTGAAAACTATTTCTCCAGGATGCTTATTGTTTGCAACCAGCAGGTACCATTTCAGTAATGAACAAAACAACAAGGAAATAACATCCCTTTGTAATGTGGTTGGTTCTCAAGGCAAGAGACGTTGGCTACTGTCTTCGATTTGAGCGCCATTCTATTCATTTCGTGAGAAGCAGCAATCAGGACGGAACAGATTGTTCATCGGCGTGGGGGGAAGGGGGGGGGTTGTTGTGACACTCCTCCCACTCCAACTCCACCTCCGCAAGTGCCGAGTAATCGTCCGTGTTGGCCCATCAGGGACTTCACTGCACCCCCAGGACAAGAAGGAAAAAAGCTGGGACGGTGATTAAAAAAATAATGAAATTGTTCGCAGAAGACCCTAGGGATAATTTTCTAATCATATTCGAACCAGCGTAGTAGTTTCTGGTTAGGGATATGGGGCTCGTACCAGCAGCACCGATAAACCTTTGCAGCGTCTGCTTCTTCTCACCAGCTTGTCTACAGAACTAAAGACGCACCATGAGCGCAGACTTTTGAAAACTCAACAGTTTACAGCCAATATGACACTTTCGGTGTAATAACACCTGTAGGCATGCCTGTTTTCTGCAACACTAGTGTCATTATTATCAATGGCGGCCTTAGAACGGGGTCTGGCTGCTGGGCAACAGGTCGGCAATCAGTCGGTAAAAAGTTGCCTATAACGTCGGAAGCACAAATGGAAGCACCTTACCTTACACTAGATGTTGAAAATGTGCTTCGCTTACAAGCTTTACATCGCGAGAATATGTTGTCACTCACTCGTCTAAGCTCATCAAATTTAAGGCTACTTATTTTATGTTCAATAATGCGTGGTGTTTCTCTAATGTGCAGGGATTTGTGCGAAGTACTTTATCTTTCAAATTAGCTAGTAAATAAAAAATCTCAACTGATTTAATCGGGACTACACGGAGGGCATAAACCAACACTAATTACCCTATAATCCAATATCTCACTTTTGAATTTCTTGATCCGTATGTGCGGTTGCACAATCTTGTTGGAGCCAACCGTGCAATTTTTCCTCTTCTGTCAACTGCTGAAGAAATGCCGTTAATATTAATGTTTGATACCTTCCTGTTACTGCAAATTAGGCACCAACTTTCTAGTCATAATGAAGATTTATGCAAAATACTGCCTTTTCTAAAGTTCTATACAGAAATTTTCTGCATTCACTTGCCCATTTAGATGAAATCACGATTCTTCTGTGAAGAAAAGGAGTTCAAGTGTTCTTTGGCAATCTTAAGATTAAGAATAACATCAATGTTAAGAGGAGTAGGGAAGAACAAAATGGGTGTCCAGCCAATGCAGTGTCGTTTCTCCAGGATATATTTTAATGCCAATAAGTTCCGGTTTGCGGACAATAACCTTCTCTTCTGCTTAGTCGTAATCATCTACTTCTTCAACCTCATGGGGTCATTAGATTAATTTTATTCTTTTACTTCTATTCCTGCTGCTGACTTGGGTTTTGTCCTCAGGTACAGGATGTAGTGCTTCTTGTGAAAGTTTCTTTATATTTCTTGACAGCTGTTTAATGTTGGAAATGTGAGAATCAGAACACGTTAAGGAGCATTCTCAAAATTATTTCTAAATTTGAAATTCTTGAGCATTTTCTAGCAGATTCTTTCCGGTATTTCTTTATGTCTTTGTTTGCCTACTCGGATATTTATCCAGTTGGAAGTAACCGCTTTCAATAACAGCAGGGCCATGGATGACAATTTTGTACCATGTAGCTGGAGCATGTTTCCGTTTTAGTTGCAAACTCTTTAAGTATGTTGTGTTATATTTATTGGAATGTACTTGGGGGAATGACGCTTTGAGAATCTCATTCATTTATGAACATATTTTGTCCTTTTGTCTTTTCAAAACAAATTTTAGGTGTTTTTCTAGTTGCTACTTGCAAAGGTAGTCTCAGTATGACATTAAATTCAATTTGAACCGTTGTCCTGTTTTCAGCAATATTTCTGTTTGCCACACTATTTGCTCAAGCTCAAACCCTGTTTAGATATAATTGCCTGGGTACATTTTACTAAATTTTGCCTTTGTTTTAATGAATTCCGGATTCTTACATTTCATTCATTATCACTATTAACCATGTCAATCCAGCTAAAAAGGCATTCCACATAATGCAAAATTGGATACCATAAAACATGCTAGTTGGAATGTGGTGTTAAATAAAAGCCACACACACAAAACTACTAAATCCTTGAAATGACATTGAACCTGAGATCCTCAAAATCTGCCATTGCATCTAGATTGAACACATATTTAATAAAATCAAGCATTAGAGGGAGAAAACAAAAATTAAATGAAATGCGCGTTGCCCCATATTGTTGAATACCACACAGAAACTGGATTTCCGTTGTAATAAAATTTTTTCTTTCATGGAAATATATGCTGAAAACTACGTATTCTGAAATGCAATTATTTTCCCCACATATAACATGTAGTAGAGTAAGATTTAGAATTAAAATCAAATAGAAAAATTTCGAGATCGCGATCGGGACTCGGATCTTTGGCTTGCTGTGCCGATGTTCTTACCATCTGAGCTACCATGCACTGTCCTTCCCCATAGATTCTATTATTACCCTGGAGACCTCTTCGAAGATATTTTATCCCTAGCTCAGATGATAAGGGCGTCAGCACGACAAGCCCAAGATCCGTGGTTAGATTACCGGCTGCGATTTCGACTTTTTCCTCTCTGACTCTGATTTCAAAGCTTAGCTAAAGTACGACGTGTGTGAAAAAAATCAAATTTAATATAAAATAACCCTATTAACGTGGTTAACTATGAAGACCTGGATCATAAGTCGAATATTTTGAATTGGTTGCCTGTTAGGGAAAAATTCTTTGCAACGAGATACCTCAGAGGCCTCCAGAATAATGGTCGGTAGCTCAGGTCGTAAGAGCATTAGCGTGGCATGGCGAAGATCCATGATTGAGTCCCAACCTCGATATTTCGATTTTTTCTTAACACTCGAAATTACTTATTTTATTTGGAAACTCCGTATAGCATGCATATATTATATACTTATATTTTATTTTTGAAGAATAATAAGTGAATTATAAAATAACAAAATAGTCTTTGCCCTCCTTTTGTTATAAAATGAATACATTTTATTTAGCATTAATGGTAATAAAATGAAGGAAATTGTAATTAATACTGTTTGACAGAAAAGTTTAACTTAAAAACACTAAAATATACTAGTACAGCAAAAATTATAAGCCATAGGATTAAATCGATTGAAATGTTTCACCGGATAGTACCAGTTTTTCTTGGAGAAGCAAGAAGAGCACACGAAGAAGAGATAAAGAATAAAAAGGGATTAAAAGGGCTAAGTAAGAGAGTGCAGTGTTTGAAAAATGACAAGAATAAGGAAGAATAGAAGAGGGAATAATAGGTAGGGAAGCAAAACAAAAAGCGTATGAAAAGGAAAATAAGAAACAAGCGTGCAGTAAAGAGGAGCAATAATGAAGAAAGAAGATTAGTGGAAGATAAAGGAAAACAAGCAGTAAAAGGAGAAGTGGTGGTCTTTTATTTCTTAATTCTAATGCAGGCTTGGAGGGTGGTTCGAACGCTAACCTTTGCGAGCTATGCATTGGTTCTTAGGTACTGGCTGTGAAGCTCAAGGGCGGGATGTTCTCCGTGTGCTGTGCCTCATTAGGAACAGCTCCAATACATTTTTACACTAATGGTATCATATCGCACTCAAATAATATTCCTCGGGGGATATTTAAGGAAAATCACCTCTTAAGGGGGGAGAATCAGCCGAGAAGGGAAAAACGAGAACAGGTGGGGGATGGGGTGCTTCTAAATTACTATTAGAAGCAGGATTACGTAAAACTTAAGCCCGAGGTCAGAATCCGCGCAGGTGCAATCGGGAATGTGCGCGCAAGAAAAAAATTGGTCCATTAACGGAATTGGGTTTAGAGAAATGTCTCCGAGCTCAGGGCGAAAAAGACTTAAACGGGAAGACGCTGGATCAGGGCGATTTTACTATGGTAAAATTATTCAGTTTATGTACGTTCTCTCCTCCCCCTTTATGTTCGCCCAAATGCTGAGCTATTTATTTAAACGGTCACGAAAGTTAGTTCATAGTTGATTAACAAAGAGTCTGTATATTTGTTTTTAAAAGGGGGAACGGGCAAATCAACCGCAATTTTGAATTAAATGAAAAACATGTTAGTAGAAATTACGCCTATAAAGAAAGAGCATTCACACAGCGAAAGTTCGGAAACTGCAATGACGAAGAAAATGAGGACTTTTAAACATGCAAGTAAAAGGTCAAATCATATTTTAACACGTGATGTATGAAAAACCTTGAGTGTAGATAAACTGAGCAAGGTTTACCTGCGTCTTCATCTGCGATAGTAAATTAAGTAAAAGTAAATGCGTTAGTAAATAACCCACAGATAACATAGAGACAGTACTGCATGCCTGCAGATAAAATAAACTTCGTGTTAAGTGCGTTTGAAGCCAACATGGAATTCATAAACAGCGAGCGAGCTACGATTCTTTTAGTTTATCAGAACTATATACATCGGAATAACTTGTTTCAAAAGGGAATATACCTTACAAATTGGAGATGCACGTTAAATAATTACAATGCAAAAATGCACAGAAGAGAGGATTAATCAATGCTATTATATATATATATATATATATATATATATATATATATATATATATAAATTAACACTAAAATAAAAGTAGATAAAGATAACACAGAGAAAGAGTCACACTTGAAACTGCTATACTTCGAACTACTGCGAGTTCTTCAATGGCAAGAAGCTAGACAAGTGAAGGTGATAAAAGTAAATATTGAGTATCGAAGGTAACGTTATGCATGGAAACAGATGAAACTAGATATGAGAGTGTGGGAAGAAAACAACTAATATGTAAGATTTAAACCAGGTGGTATACGCGCTTTATGTAAAAATATAGCTGCCATTTCTCTATCTCTGAGTAAACTTTCACAGCATTGTGTAGGTAAAGCATCAATAAGAGTTAGACTAAAAGCATCATCAAAATCCTTACAGTGAGATAAGGCATGTTGGGCAACAGGCAAGGGAGACTTGGTTTTAACAGAACGTCTATGATTGTTCATGCGTAGCGAAACAACAGTAGAAGTTAAACCAATATAAAATGCTTTACAAAGCTTACAAGATAACATATATACGACATTCTTGGAAGAACAGGTAGCAAATGAAGAAATGTTGAATTCCTTGGATAAATTAGGGCTATGGAATGATTTGCACGGCATAATTAGTGCACAGGTTTTACATTTAGGACGTTGGCAAGGATACGAGCCAGCAAAGGGACGTGGTAAATTCGGAGAGGATAGGTTACGGCGAAATATACTTTTAAGGTTAGGAGGTGTTCTGAAAGTAAGGCGGGGTACAATTTTAGAAAAATCATTTAAAGATGGATACATTAACAAAGTATCGTGACATTCTTTCAAAATAGGTCTGATGCTTTCAATTCCAGGTACGTAAGTGGTAACAAGGTTGATGAAGTTCTTGTTAGAGGTTTTAGGTTTGCATTGGAAAGTTTTGTGTGATGGGATTATACGGGATTTTAAAAGAGCAGAAGGATAATTTTGGTTTTGGAACTTTTGAGTAAGGTTTTTAATATACTTGTCAAGAGATGAAAAGTTGTTACAAAGACGATGACCACGGATTGAAAGAGAAAAAGGAATAGATCTTTTGATATGCAATGGATGACAACTATCAAAATGAAGATATTGTTGTAAATTGGTAGGCTTAATGTGCACAGACGTAAGGAAAGAGCCATTGCATAAAGAAATATCAATATCCAGGAAAGTAGCAGCATTGGGAGAGACAGAAGAAGTGAACTTAACTGAAAACTTGGAGTTAAGATTAGTAAGGAACTGCTCGAGAGATTCTGAACCATGAGTCCAAAGCACAAATATATCATCAATATATCTCAGCCATAATAATGGTGCCAAAGGTTCTGACTTAAGAAATTCCTCCTCTAAGCGAGCCATAAAAAGATTGGCATAATATATATATATATATATATATATATATATACACTATATATATATATATATAGTGTATTATGTCTGTTTTAACTGAGGCATCATAGGCGGTGAACATTGATGATACTTGAGGTGAAATCATAAATTGGGAAAGGATTTTTTTTTTTAAGGAGGGAAGCCTTCCAGACCTAAATTTAGGGCCTCTTCGGCATTTGCCGCCTATGAGGACTGAGGAAAACTTGGTAGAAACCTCAGTCAGGGAGAGAATAGAACCCAGACCTGCCGCTCACGAGTCCGCGCCTTAATGACCTTGGCTACCCTTTGCAGTAATCAATTGTGTTGTTCGTAATCACAACATTGACGTATTTCTCCATCGCAAGAAAATTAGCAACGCTGTTAAAGGAAGACCCAATACGAGGAAATAGAAAAGAAACTCTTCAAGCATCTAGGACCCTACTTTAAATCTCGACACGAAGATGGTCTTACAATGATAGACATGACTCTAATCAGAAAAAAATAATAATAATAATAATAATGCAAAATCTTACGAACCTTTACCTAAATCTACTGATGAATTGCATGAACGACTGGATTCTGCAACTGTAAACTATCTTATGGGTGAAAATTTAATGTTAAGTAATAAGCCAATTTGGATAGTAATCTGTTCTTGTCAGACAAAAATTGCTTTTCTGCAATAATGCGACACTATAATCATGGACGGTAGCTTTAAATATAGTATCAAAATTTTCCAACAATGATATACTACTCACGACTTGAAAAACCACATTTAATTTTTGCTACAAGATAAAACATTCGTTACTTATTCAAATTTGTTCACCATATTAAGTTTGGGGGAAATGAAACCAAGAGAGACAATAGATTGCTGCTTATACAAGTATTTGTCGATGTGAACGTGCTTGGGTGTAATTTCCAACATGATTCCGGAAGATCCAACAATTTGAAAAGACAAATATGTTCAACAAACATTGTGAATCAGAAAAATAGCTCCGATGAAGTTGTTTTATGGAACATTTTATTGCTTATGAACATTTTCCAAAACTATTAACGAGTTCTGTGATTTTTAATGCATTATTACATTGATGAACAAAGTGCTTTTCCACCTTCTGTTTTGGACACAACCATCTACTAGGAGAACAAACGCCTGTGCTGCCTTCAACGCTATCTTTTACCATCACTATCCTCAAATCCTCAGTTCATCTCTGTAGTACAGAAATGTCTAGTTTATGCGCACACAAAAAATGAAGAGATCAGTATATCTTAAAATAAGACCAGGATCATTTCCAAAATCGATAAGAGAATGAAATTTATAAGTACGAAACAGCTGCAGTGTAAAGCCCAGTATTAATTCATATAAAAATATTTCACAAAAATGACAAATTGGCAAAACATCAACAATTGGGGAAAACCTTCCATATTCAAAAAAGTCGCTTGATAAAGGTGGCTACTATTTTGTAATTTACGACTAGACAATGAGACTTGGACTCACCACTGCAGAAGTCAAAGAAATGGAGGCAAGGTAATTTTTTACTGCCCTCAAAATTGTTCAGCATGTAACTTTTATGCCTTAGTTCTTCTGGTACTCCAAGTGAACACTGCTGCTTGATTAACTATCTTTCAGAATATCAAACGATAACGAGACCTTACGCAAACATGAAGCACAAAATTTGTGGAGGGAGGTTTGGAAAAGACCGATATGTCAAAGAACATGGAACAATTAAATTAAAAATAATTGCATTTAGTTTCCGAAAACTTCTCGTCAGATGAACTATCAGCAGCGTTCAACAGCTGTGTTTAAGATGTTGAAGAAACAGGCTTTAATGATGGTTTAATAGAACTGAAGCATTGTTTGAAAAACTGGATTAAGTTCAAGAAGATTACACTGAAAACTAAAGGTATCATTTAAAATCATATTTATAAACTGTTTCATTGGTAGCTATGAACATTTTACATGATCTCTGCTTCAGTTTTGAGTATTGTCAGTTGACACAGAACTACTAACATGCATACAAATTAAACGGGACAACATAACTTTTGAACTTTAATCACTATATTTTGAAGACCTGTAAATAAAGTAGGCATTTACACAAGATACAAAAAACTAGGGGTTAACCTCACACTGACCCTTGAGCTCTGGGTAAAAATGGAAGAACGTAACATGTGTCCGAATGCAAATGATGCAATCTCCGAGAGGAAGCGCTAAATCAGTTCATTTATGCAGCATTATTACATTCAACCCTTGATATCTGCCATAAATAACTTATTTTATTTCAATAGGCTACTTGAAAGTACTAAATTCTATCTGTACAATTTGTTACCAAGTCATTGAAATATAATTGGGAACATAATAACCTTTGATGAAATTACTAATGCTTTCAAACTCTCTTTCTGCTGTTTGGTACCTAAATGTTGTGCACTTTGGCCTAACAGCTTTTGGTAAAAATTTATTTCTTTAATTTATGCATGCATATGCTTTGAATGTCATTAATAACAATAATAATAACAATAATCGTTTCTACTTGAATAGCTTGTTTAAAAGCAAATGCTTAGTCATTAATTGCTTTAAGAATCCATTAAAAACATTAATCAACTTCATTTGTAAACAGCGTGTTAATAATGTATATTTTTGCCGTTCGATTTAATGGTTGTGTGCAATGGCAAATATGTACTTTCAAGTAACACTTGGTTTAACCGAGGTTTTGAAACATGCTTCATTAAAAGTGTTTTTCTTAAGAAAGAAAAACCAAAGGAAAATTAAATAAATTGCTGCGATGGCATATATAAGTAAAAGAAATTATAATTATTTTGAAGACAAACTCGGGCTTCAAAAATTTCATTATAAATACAAATTAGATGTCTGTTTAATTAAAAGTAAACTTATTAAATTCCTTTATTTTATTTGTAACATTTAAAAAAGTTAATACCTTTTTTTATTCTTTTCTTCCGTTCTATAAGATATAATATCCCCTTAGGTAGTTCTTTTGTTAACCCGGTAATCTAATAGTAATTAAATTACTAGCATCAAAATCCACTTAAATTTTAACTTATACAAAGGATACAATGACATTTTGCTTCCATATTGTTAACAGTACTGGCTTTCACAATGTTACGTGAAAATTTACGAGCTTCCTTCATTTTCCATGCCAAAAAAAAAAAAAAAAAAAAAAAAAAAAAAAAAAAAAAAAAACTGTCTTTCTATGTTACGACGTTCTTTTCAAGCCTAACGTCGCCGCAGATCCCTGGCGTTACATATGTTCATCCTTGTATCCCTGTTTTATTATCCCCTCTGTGCTCTTTCTGAATGACGTCACGTCCAGGAGCCTTCAGCGTTGCGACTTGCCGGGTTTTCGTGTCACTGCCCGATTCTTGCTTCCCTGAATGGCTTAGAGAAAGCGGGGACAGTAAAACTTGTGTCGGGAGAGGCAAGGGTAGGAAAAACTACCTCTAGTCTTCTATATCGGCGTGTATATAGTGTGCAAGGGGTTTCGAGAGAAGAAAATGGGTGCCTAAGGACCGCCTTGACTGTGAAGAGAAATACTGCGCTTCTTAACGGGATGTAAAAAAGCAGCGATAACTGCAGAGAGCTTGCTATTTATATAGGTAACTGCAGAATATCAGTTGCAGACACAGCGTGATTCCTTCACTGAGGGCAATATTTCAGGAGGCAGTATGATTGAAGACCGACATTGTAGATCCAAATAAAAGAACATTAAATATAGTGTTTAAGATTAGAACGCCCAATGGCGGCCAATTCCTCGCTTTTGATTTTCGACCGCTGATATTTTCACTGTTTTTGGAAATATTTTTCTATGGTTTTGTGTCTTTCAATATTTTGCAATGACGTTTAGCTCATTTTTTGTTGCATTTCAGGCGTAACTTAATAAAATAATTGCAAATTTACCATTGGTTCCCGGGGACGGTTTCTTAAGATACGTATCGCAGTTGTAATCGACAATAATCATCATGTTTCAAACTCATTGTAGCGTAGTGCGTGAGTCATTGTTTATCAGCTCTTGTATCCATGTCTAACATTTCGCGTAGCTTTTCATTTTCACCGAAATGTCATCAACTACTGTCACCATCACTCATGGTTGATTGTAGGGATGAAGAAAACATCTAAGGTCGCTAAACGCAGTCATGTCAAAAAGGGTTATGCAAGAAAAACAAAACCAAAGGCAGTTATTCGACAAGTAAAATATCTGTATGTGGTTCTTGTATAATCAAAAACTCTGCAATAAGTGTATACCAATATCTCTGAGAATGTTTCAATGTAATTTATTTGTTTATTTAAAGACGCTCTTTTAACACCACAGGTCATCAGCGTCCCATTCTATTCAGGGCGTGAAACGGCCGACAAATTTTGCTCAGAGGCCTCTCTTTCAGGCTTGAAGTTCTTTATCGTGCCGTAAATGTACGACACGGGATCCACGGCTTTACTCCCCTCCCGAAGGAATCCATACCGACGATTTTTACGCCCGAAAAATACATCGATCCTGGACGGGTTTGAACCCGCGACCTTGGGTTTAGAAGGCAAGTATGGTTACCACTACACCACCAGGACCGACACATACATAGATAGCATAGAGCAAACCCTATTCGTGTAATAAAACATTTCTTATTTTCGAGAAAACATACGCTTATACTTGAAATAAAAAAATAAATAGCTATTTTATTAACAAGCATTTAGCCTGAGATGTCTTATAAAAGATGAACGAAAGATTGAACAAACAAATGTGTGAATGCATCATTGAATCACCAACAAATTAAATGAATAGATAAAGGGGCCTGGGGACATAAAAGCGTTAAACATACGTAATACATGAGCAAAAACTATGAACACAAAAATATTTGAAACCGGAAGCTTGTTTCAAGCTGGATTCGAAGTTCAGAAGCCACATTCTTTCCTCTACAACACTACAGTCGTCTGGTAAGTAAGAATTTCATCGGTCTGAGTCAGAAGAGCACTTAAATATGTGATACTGAGCAGACACCAAGTATATATAAACTCACTCCCGAAACTAAATGCAACCTGGTTTGCAATTTAAAAAAAAAATTGTCCCTCTACCCACCACAATAGGCTAGAAGGTGATAAGCAAAAATTTCTCTAGTTTTCAGCGAGAAAAAAGTTTAAAATGTATAAGAAAGTAGTAGCGGCCAATTGACTGCTAACGAGCATTCTAGTGTTAATATATTTTTATTAACCTAAACTTGATAATAATTTGTTTAACACCCAAATTTTCAAGATGACTATGAACTGACCCTTACTTTATATGCAAAACACTACTACATACTTTCCCAAGCCGCATTCGTGACTGCAAAACATGATGATTAAAAAAGAGAGAAAGAGGCATATGTACTAATATATAAAATAGAAATAACTTATATAGTGAGCAAATATCACATTTAAAGGACTTTCTCTGAAATTATCATTAAATATTATCAAGTAACAGAACAGACTTTCTAAATCAACAGACTTCATTTTCATATTTGCATCATTAATTTCAAATTTATGGAGTGTAAAATAAAACAATGTGAAACACTATAGTTTCCAGGTACTAATACAGTAATAAAAATAATATGACCACATTATTTATGCATATATATAGCATTATTATACGAATATTTTTAATAAATTTAAATAATTAGACCAATAGGTAAGAATGACGTATGTAGGCTATAAAGCTATCATTTCTGTTCACGACATTCTGCAGTTGTATTCTCTACATATCAGGCAATTTATTTCTGACAAACTTCAAACCAAAAGACACTCATACGCTCCTTTAAATGCATTATGTTGGCAGCGTTTCTTCAGCTGATTCCACCCACATTCGTAGTCTGTAAGATTTAAATTTGGACAAAAATGTGGTCACAAATCTGGAAATCTACAGCATGGGCAGTAGTCCTTAAAAAACAATATTTGCAGCTGTGGCATGACAATCCATCTTGCATGAATTCTCAATATTATGGAACTTTTTTCAGAGTATATTATGTAAAAAGGTATAAGCATCCATTCTTCTTTCCTGCCAATTATTTAGCAGCACAATTTTCACTTTATGTGCAACCTCTGCAGAAACGTGATCTTGCGCGCATTATCTCTCTGTATTAATTTCTTTTTCTGTTTTGAACGTATATTTTGTCATTTTGGGTGTTCATTGGTGCTTTAATGCTGAATGCTTTTTCATATGTGATTAAGATCTTTCTCATTTCTTCCTACCTGTTAAACTTTCTTAACGGCGTTGTTGCATGTATTTTTCTTTTCTATATTCTCAATCCTAAATCCAGCTACAGATATATAACTGAACTGTGACTTACTCCTACTCGTCTCGATGTTTCTACACACTTAAACGTATTCTAGGGCTATCGTCACCACTACATACCAATTCATGGACTTCTGCAATTTTTTCTGGATGTGGTCTTCCTTTATACATTTTTCTTGTGACGTTCCTAAAAGTTGGCATCTCTGGTATTAATCGCTGTACGTTGGTAACAATGTACTGAAACAATGGATACTTGTTCACAACGGAACCTGATGTTTATCATATGCAAAAACTTTTAATGTCTATTTTATCAAGAATCATTCCAATGTTCCAAAAGTTTAACAAAAGTAACAAAGAACACTAAGTTAGAAAATTGTAACAATCTTTTTAATGCAACTGAGTGGAACATGTATATTGATAGCTACATTTTTGTAATTTTTTATTGTGGACACCGAGTTGTTTAAGTAAACTTCAATAAATACCATATTTCTGAAGCAGAAATTCTCCTTTTTCAACGTATATACCGGTAATTTTAAAAGTTGTAGTTCTTAAATGTTGCATCAGTTTTTCCGGCTCATTATGTATGAATATTACAGACTCAATTATTCTGCTTGTGTGTTTCTAGTTGAAACAGAGCAATCAGTTCGAAAGGTTGTATTAAGCATGTATCTCATTTTTGGATTTGGATTTTATGTCTTGCTGAACATTCTAATTTAATGTATTTCTATACACCTCTCGAAGTTTTTTTTTTTTTTTTTTAAAATCTTTCCTTGACTAATGATACACTAACAAGAACTATCCATGGTATACAAACATATTACAAATAATAATCGATTTGATATTTCTAGTTCTTGCTATTTAACTTTCCAAATTAAAATAAATTATAATACATTAAAAATAAATTACATTGCGATTCTGGCGTGAAATGTAACCCGCGGTGAACCTTGGGCTGCAACTTTAGTAGGCGAGAAATTACCTTGCGATTAATGATTCTGCTGCCACATCCCACTATTAGCTGTCCGTCTCCAACGGTTGCACTCCAAGAGCACTTTCTTTTTCTTGCTCCTCTTTGCTGTCGATTTCCATTTTATTATGTTCACTATCACTGACAATGAAATCGCTGGAGCCACTCAAGTTTATTATAAAACGTTCCACAACTTCTAGAATGTATTCTTCTTTCTACGCATTCTCTTGAAAACGCGTTGCTTGCCTAATTTCCGTTAATTGTTAACTGTTGCAACGCCGATGATGTCATGCTTCTGACGGTAATGTGTTTTTGTTACCTGGTTGGTCAGTGATAAAACGAGTCTCTCGCCAGCCGAATTGCCAGCATAAACAGGTCCCAAGTGTCAACCACAATTAATTTCTCGCCCATTGTAATCACACTCGGATGTGCAATAAGTGCCTTTCAACACTTACATTCAATATACTATTCTTGGAACGTTGAGTTATTATTATTATTATTATTATTATTATTTTTTTTTTGCATAAAAGAAATGACTATCAATAAATATCCGAGGTATAGAATTTGTAAAACTAACAAAATTATTTGTTTTTACGTAAAGAGCTTGCAATTTAATTACCATTCTTAAATTTCAAGAGCAAGAAACATTTTACTTGCAACAAAGGCCTCGCTGAAGGTAGTTTTTCGGAATGATGTAGAATTCTGGTATTATTTACAACTATATTTCAAAACGTTGTGCAGCTTTCTTAATTCACAACTTAATTGTTTGCTTCAGAAGCGGGAAATTCTATATTCTATAGCAAAAACAGAACAGAAAAACACATTTCGGAAACTTGTCTAAGATTGCCATCAAATGAATTTTTCTTCCGGCCACCGTTGCCATAGCAGCAAATCTTGCTGGTTAAACTAAACTTAATAAAATTCCTTTTTATATCCTTCCCCTATAGCAAGTGATCAAATGCTTACATTTGCTGTTAAAACACGTCCGGGAGGTTTTAGTGCGAGATTAATTTATTACTTTAGAAACCAGCACTAGTATGCAAGCACGAGCAAAATTGAAAGTGCTAAATAATTGACTGTTTTAGTGGCCGAGAAGGCTACCGCATCTACACAAGACATCTGGGACCAGAAGCCAACATTCCTTGGTTGTTTCTTGTTTCCTCAGCCAAGAGCTTGATGCCTTTCAACATGAATAAACAAAAAACTAAAGGTCTTGCAAGCTGCCAACCTCCCTTCCCGACCATTCCTAGCTCGCCTCTCCAAACTGTTTTGACATGCGAACCGAGTTAGGCCTTTGGGATCCAAACCTAGATAAAAGAACCAAGTCAGCACGTCCTAACATTTCCTGCGGTTGATAGCCCGAATTTTAAAGTCCTATGCAAATTTCAATGCTAGCTTCTTCTTTTCTTCGTCTTAGTTAACTCGTTTCTTTGCTCCAGTTCCCTAGAAACAGTTCACCCATGTTAGTAAGCATACATCTTCCTTTCGTGATATAAGAACCAAGTAACGTTTTGATAGTACTGGCAATAAATAAATAAATAAATAAATAACTATGTAAGTTCATTTCCAGGAGCAAATAAAAAGTCACACAGCTTATTTTTTACCACCTACATATTATTAAACATTTATTAAACACACTGTGTACTAGAAAACAGTATAATAACACAACGTTTTTGTCTTCTACGTAAAACGCTAGGAATTTTGCTCTCGCTTTACAATCGAGTAGGTGATACTGTTCACAATCTTGTGCACATAGGATGCAGGAACATTGAAATGACGCCTAATGAAATGCTTTTTGCTTGCTAATTCTGATTTGAAAGCCTGTGTTGCAATCAGAAATTTAGTTTCATTCATTCTTCTGTATTTATTGCTGGTGTATGACAAAAACCTTTGGCTTTTCTTTCCTTTCTCTTATGTGGGTTGTAATTGTTTTAATAAAAAGGGTGGCGGAATAGGAAGGAAGCAAAAATGGACGATCGATTTTTTTATTTGTTTATTTTCGGACGCTCATCACAGGTCATCAGTGTCCCATTCAACTCAGGGCGTGAAACGGTCGACAAATTTTGCTCAGAGGCCTCTTCTTTCAGGCTTGAGGTTCTTTTTCGTGCCGTAAATGTACGACACGGGATCCATGGCTTACTTCTCTTCTGAAGGAAGCCATACTTAGGATTTTTACGGCCGAAAAAATCCATCGATCCTGGCCGAGTTTGAACCTGCGATCTTGGATTTAGGAGGCAAATATGGTAACCACTACACCACCAGGACCGACTAATGTTTCTCGGGGTGTATATAATCGCGAAGCTCTTATCTTACACTCTCCTTGCTTGCTATTCATTACCGCCGTTTTGGCACTGCCTTATCACAATCAATTCTTACCGTCTATGCATTACATTCTATTAAGACGCATTATAAACTTCGAGGGTTGTTCGACTTCTTCCTCTAATAACACAGTAACTAATCAGCTGAACGCAATTGTAACTAAACTAAAGTGATGTCTTACCAACTGTATCAACACAACCACTGACGTAGATTATGAATATCTGTTAACACAAGACTAAGAATACGGTTGCAGATTTAGGATTACAGAATGACCGGAACAGACAGATTTTTGGGACCTCGAAATTGCATCTTATATGACTATCATAGTCTGTCGGTCGGGACGCCGTTCTGGATTTCCGAAATCTCGCTTTAGAGCATTCTAAATTTTTCCTCTTATTTACGTCTTCCTATTGGTTATTGACTATTACTTACATATCACTTACAAGTCTATTTTCTCTTCTTTGTTCAATATGCAGTTAACTTGTCCTTATAAAAGTTAAGGGTCTCTATACATCCACACATTCATGCAATTATAAAGTTCTTTCAATTTTCCCCTCTTACAACAACAAAGATGGGGATGCTTGACCGTATACAATAGAAGCCTTAAAAGCGACCCTTTTAAAGGCATAATCAGGAACCTAACGGAACATGGCTCGCCTGACACAATATTAGCTATACACAAATACAAGAAACAAAAGAGTACAGGATTTTAAATCCCTTTTGTCAAGACAACATAACACCATTACTATAAGGCGCTTTAGTGCTCTAGCTAGAGAGTATTTAGAATATTACAACACACCTTCAATTCGACATAAAACAAGCAAATAATACAAATATGATTAAATTGACATACAATTGATAATTACGACACTATAAATGATAGTGGGTGGAAGCCAATAAATACTGCTTCAGGGTTTCGTATTCTGGTGTATGCATTAGATTGTACTTTATTGTTATTTCCCTGATGAAGTTTTTTTTTTTGATTTGTTTATTTATGGACGCTCTTTAACATCTCAGGTCATCAGCGTCCCATTCAACTCAGGGCGTGAAACGGCCGACAAATTTTGCTCAGAGGCCTCTCTTTCAGGCTTGAGATTCTTTTACGTGCCGTAAATGTACGACACGGGACCCACGGCTTTACTTCCCTTCCGAAGGAAGCCATACTTAACATTTTTACGCCCGAAAAAATCCACCGCTCCTGGCCGGGTTCGAACCCGCGATCTTGGGTTTAGGAGGCAAGTATGGTAACCACTACACCACCAGGACCGACTGATAAAAGTCTGTGGTGGCCAAGTCGTTCGGGAAGGGCTCTACGTAGGTAAGCTACGAGGGCCATCCAGAAAGTAAGTCCCAATCGCGCCTGGAGATGGAACCACTTGTCGGATAGGAATGCGCACGCGCAGGAGTAGAGAGGAAGTATGTGGGAACAATGCAGTAAAGTTTCAGCCTTGTGACGGCTGTGGTTACCGCGCTGTGCTAGGAGAAAATGGCTGCTCTGATATTGTCTCCCGCCAACTGCGAGGTTCGTGCAGTCATCCGATGTTTGCACGCTCAAAAGCAAAGTCCAGCAGAGATCCATCACCATTGTGTCAAGTGTATGGAATTATGTGCGACAGTATGGTAAGACGATGGTGCAGGCAATTCACTGAAGGACGAACCAAAATTCACGACGACGACTGTAGTGGCCGACCGTCCCTGGTGACGGCAGAAGAGTTGGAAAGTGTGCGGCAAGCAATTAAGCAGAACCGGCGCTTCACAATTTCAGAAATCTCTTGTTAATTCCCCAGATGTCTCGCTCCCTTGTGCACGAAATTGTCTCCCGGAAGCCTTGACACTTCTGCCGTCACCAGGGACGGTCGGCCACTACAGTCGTCGTCGTGAATAGTTCGTCCTTCAGTGAATTGCCTGCACCATCGTCTTACCATACTGTCGCACATAATGTCGTGTCCATACACTTGACACAATTGGCGATGGATCTCTGTCGGACTTTCCTTTTGAGCGTGCAAACCTCGGATGACTGTACGAACCTCGCATTGGCGGGAGACAATATCAGAGCAGCCATTTTCTCCTAGCACAGCGCGATAACCACGACCGTCACAAGACTGAAACTTCACTGCATTATTCTCACATACTTCCTCTCTATTCCTGCGCATGCGCATTCCTATCCGACTAATGGTGCCATCTCTAGGCGCGATTGGGACTTACTTTCTGGATGCCCCTCGTACTTTCACTGCCACCAATCTACTTAGATTTGCGGGGGTGAGGTGGTGACTGCATAGCATTCAATAGGAGCAATCTTGATGTGAAATAGGCTCAAGGGTGTGCCAAGTGATAATTTGTAGAAATGTGGCTTTAAAGGCTGCCGTACATCTTTCTTCTACATGTTCGTGAAAGTTTTCTCAGGCACTTATAAGAATTTACCAAATCTAATTGAACATTTTCTCAATGGAACTTGTCTCTCTTGGAGACGTTTCCTCCTCTTCAGAATTTCATGATTTTTGTTTTGTTGGTATTTATTCCTATCTGATTTCTTTGCGACTACTTGTAAAGTTTGTTCAGCTCTTCCTGCAGGGCCGGTCAGCTTTTTGAGAGAAGAATTATTTCGTCTGCAGAGAGAAGCTTGGTGATTTTCTTTGACTACATCATGGGTTTGTAAGTTGATAGTACTGGGCTGAGGGGGTCACCTTGGAGTACCCTGTTTGTTTGAACTATGGGCCTCAACATATTACACGATAGAGTTAATGACGGATGTATTAACCAGGTATTGTCGAATTCTCCTTAACATTGCATACGTAAATAGCCCACCCTAAATTAACTTTATAAAAACACTTATAATTTTGAAATGTAGGAATTTCCAAATTTACATGGAATATTGCTATAGAACTTAATATGAGTTAACTGTCTGAAAATACAACGAATTTCTGAACAATCACCTAGTCAGAGAACGAGATCTATTATATACTTAAGAGTCAGATCTAAGTTCCATGCATCACGGTTGACCTCTACGGTCAGTTCGTATTTGGAGACAGACTGCGCCTTTTTTTATATTACTGAGATTTCTCTTGAACTCACGAGTTAGATGGGAGAAATCCCTATATTTTCAGTCATTTTGTTTTAAATAATTCCAAATGCAAACGAGGCCAATAGACATGGCACTTGACACTCAGCTAAAGTGGAAGGTTCATGTTATGAGGAAAAAAGAACTTGCCATTAAGGGAAGTATTATAGGTAAGGGGGGGGGGGTCAAACATGTTTTTCTTTTTGTACCATTTTAATGTGGACTTTTCTGTTTACATCGATATGATTTTCATTATTGTTCCTTGGTTATATGTATTTTTTATAAATGTTTAATTATATCACTGCAGAAGCTATTTTTTTTTTATTTCGGGAGCACTTGTTCAGTTAAATTCTATATATCAGGAACTATTTACTTTAGAAGGCTGTATTGATCTTGAATGATAGAAAAGTGGTATTTTATACCTTGGCAGCATTAGTCATCATTATTTACATGTCATCATTATTTATTGTTTTACCGCGCTGGAGGGTTTTAGCGGTGTTTACCTTGAAAAGTTATAAATTTTTTTGGTTGCAATTATTGAAATAATACATTTTTTTTTGCACAAGTTTCCATTTTTAGGGTCTATATAAGCTATCACCTTGAAAATATTATCACTTATTCATTATATTATTAAGATGATGTGGATCTAATATGGTTAAGTTAGAACAAATATGACAACGTAAAAAAATAAAATGGAGAAAAAATACAAAAAAAAAAGCAAACAATTGAAAATAATTTATAATTTGCTCTAGAAGCATGGTATTGTAATGAAAACAGAAGAGCAAATTTAAATTATGTGCCTCTATAAGCTGTAAAAGTTTCATTTCATTAGTTTTAATAGTCCTTTCGAAAATGGTAACTTAAGTTGGTAAATTTAACGTTATAAGGCTAGGCCTTTCATACTCCCTTTAAATACAGAAAAATGTATCGGTCGTTAGGAAAATGTTTCCAACTATATATATTGCTATTGTATAAGCAGTTATTAAAGCCTGTCTGGATGTGTGGGTTGCACCGTGTTCGGTGGTATTGTTAATGCACCATGTTACATTAGGAACGACAACAGCCACAGAGAATTGAAAATGGATACTGTCAGTGAAGAAATAAGAATGATGACAGTGAAGCATGAATAACTGTCATAACCAAGATGTGCTTCAGTTACTAGAAAACAGTATCGTAGTAAGAAGACTCAAAAGGACAAAACCTGAAGACTTAGTGTGTTCCCGTATAAAAAATGCAGAGAATATTCTTGGAACAATTTCCTGCCTAACAGTGACTTATTATACATTGAACCTACTAGATAAGTACTTTTATTTAATTATAGTATGTATGCAATGCATTTAGCATTAATAGATTGGGAAAAAAATAATTATAAGATTGAATTCTGCGGCATATCTTGGAGTCACAGCCTCTGTTGGGAAAACAGTCGGGGTGTTGTTTTGAGCAGTTATACTCCTTTAGAGGAAGTTCTCGGCGTTCCGGATTTCAACTGTTCACAGCATGTCACTACCTTTATTCAGTGCTATCCTTGAAATACATAAAAGATCAACATGACTTACCCAGCGGAAGTACGTGTCTTCATTTTTTTCTTAACCGAGGAGTCCTTGGATATTTGCATCTCCAAGTGCTTTGACAAAACATTTGCTGCTCACGCTTGTGATCACTGGATAGCCTTGGGACCCATCCACTACATACTTTGCTATACTTGTGGTCATTATGGGCAGACCCAAAACTCATGTTCAATTGTACAACAGTTTCAACGAGAGGAACTCGCTTATAGTCAAGGATTCTCTGCTGTTACACTTTCTGGGCTGCTACGCGAATTGGTCCCCCCTTTCTTGTCTTCCCTGACTCATTGAACCTGCTGCAGATTTCAGAAAAGTTCATTCCTTTGGCCACAAAAACGCTTCGTTTCTCTCTCACGGTGTTATTCGATAGTGGGGCAGCCATTACAAGCTATTGTGCAGATGCATTCTGTTCGGGTTTACTTCCTTTTCTTCTTCTGCTACTGTAAAGGCTGTTTTGATTTAATTTTACTTTGTTTGAGTCTGCCCTCGTACTTCTGGGTTAATATAACATCATTTACTTTGGATAACCGTTTTAGACACATTCTGTTAACATGATTTTTCCACTTTTGTTTACACCTTTTTATTTTTTCTTGAACTGTCTAATCACCTCACTTGGTATTTTATCTCTTTTTTGATATTTTTAACGCTTCTAAGAAATCTCATTTCATATGTTATTTTCCTCTCATCACTCTTTGTTATGATCCAAGATTTTGAACTTTAGAGTACACTTTATAACATTTCAACAGTGCATCTATCATAAGTTATTTTACTTAATTTCTTTTTATGGTTCTTCATTGATTAAATTGATTATCTATATTAAACCTCCTAGGAAGCATTGCAGTTCAAATAATTGAACTATTTACCTGTTCTATGATTATGTTATTCATTACTATTTATTACGATAAGCTTCCTTTTTCTTTTTCCAGCTGAAATTGAGTGATGAGTAGTTTTACTACCAACTCACTTGCCGGCCAAGCTTTGGAGCTCCGTACACGGATGGCAGGGGGCAGTAGCGCAGTCCATTAGAAATGCGCGCACCTAGAATCGGCGGACCACATTACGCCGAATGATGAAGGTGAAGATAGGGATGACGATGAAGCAACGGCGGAATGAATAACTGTCCGCCACAATCCCACTTGCCCGGACGTTGGGATCGAGCAGTCTAACCACCAAATATGAAACGAGCATTTATGTGAGTTGACAAGTGATTCTTGTGTTACATATAAAATATTTAATACAAATTAACTGAGTTCACGTGTGTTAAAAGGCAATAAGACCAAACCTAGTCTTGGTGTCTTGTACACAGTACAAACTTTCTCAGCATGTTATCCCAATATTTAATACTTTACAAAAATCGTTTTCTTCTATTAATATTTACGAATAATGTCATTTTAGCTACCAAATTCATTTCATCCATGTCATTATTTACGACTTTATTTTTCTACGCTACATATGGTAAGCTACATTTAAAATTAAAATTCACAAAAGAGCCCCAGTTTAGAAACAAAAATAAAGGATTCCACCTGATCTCAGAGTCATCCGTTTAACAACATCTGAGCCATACATCATTGCTGATACCGTTTTCTTGGCAAAGATTTTAGCTTAACTTAGAGTACACACTGGAGTTTGAGGGGGGATATGCTGCTACGCCTTGACTTGTTGGTAACTATTAAACGCACCACCTGTATTTTATGGGCTTAACTTTCCGATTACTTTGCGCACTAAAGTTTGCATAAAAGGGGACAAGGCAAGAGTAGGAAGGAAGGAAGGAAAGGCGAGACAACACAACACGCAGTTAAGTATGGGGCATACATAACGAGCACTTTGCTCTTCCTTCTATTTATTGGCTCCCCTGCCTTCTTCCCACTCGACTAATTGTTTCTTTTCAGAAGAATAACGAGCAACGGGCGACTTCAGCAAAGAGAAGAATGTCTTCTGTGTTAAACTTTTCTCTTGTACTGCGGCTGCGTGTGTTATTCCTTTATCTCTTATTTTCGTTCTAAGCTAAAGGTTACTTACAACCCCAGCGCATAAGCAAAATTACTCCATGGTGTATTTTCAAAGGCGAGAAAGAAAATGCTTTACCTCTTTCGATATCTGGGATTGGAACATAAAAATATATAATATACCAATAACACAAGGATATTTAATGTTTTTAAAATATTCGAGGCATGGCTAACTAAAATTCTAGTACACATGAAATATTTTCCATGTTTATTTCCTTTTTATATTCTTTAGTGCTTATATTAACATTGAGTGCAACAGGTGCACCAAACTGTGCAGAAAAGTTAACTTAAACTTTTTTTAAAGATGTTCCTTACATCTAAAATCAATTTTAGAGTTACGCTTTAAGTATAAAAAATATCAAAATAAGACAAGGTTTTAACAGAACGTTCTCGTTGTGGTTTGAAGACGTGACTATCTCGTAAAAATCAACTTTTGAGACAATGTGGACAACCTATTTTTGTTGACGAAACTTGGGTTAATAAAGTAACAGAGAAAAGGAGCTTGACACTAGCTAAAGAACAGTATATCGTAAAAGTTAAAGTAATAATAAGCAGAATCTCTTTCGTAAAACAAGAGATAGGGAGGAAAGCGTACAACACATCAGAAAGAAGGATTCATTTTTACAAGTGCTAAAGCAAGATTCTTATGAAACATCTAAATCCCGAGAGAGGACTCATTCACCGCATAATTGCCCACCGGCTGTCTAAAACACGCGCTAAGATGAAAGTTATTAACTTTTATCCTCCAAATAATTAGAATTAATATATTAATTAATATTATGTAACTTTTCTATTTTAATCATGATTGTGTGTAAGATGGTATTCTCGTGCAGAGCGCAGAAATGCACTAGCCGTAAAACTATGACCTGGGAATTTGGGACTGGGAAGCCTGTTGCCTATTGTAAACAGTATTCTTATATAGGAAGCAATACAAAGCGGGAAGCAGGCCGCTATTACTTGGAGAATTGCAAACCAGGTCCCTAGTGGAATATGTTTCTTTTTTATACAATCGGAGAGTTTAGCCTTCATTATATTTCGTAAAGGTAAGCGTCATAAGCTATGGGGGTGAAAAGACAAGGCAAAAACCTCTCGATGCCTCAGTTAGTAACTGTAAAAGTGAATGACGTGTCTGGTCACGTAGGCATGATAGCCAATAAGAGAGATGAGAAGGACATTATGCAAGTCCAGTATCCAATAAATTTTCTTAAAGGAAAGAAAATGTTCTAGGTCTTTCTAAAGTCATATTTTAAAAGAAAAGGTAGCTTCGGGAGACTGACGGACTGCTAGGTTTATTTAAGCTTGTAATTTAGCGGCCCAAGGGAGGTATTCTTCAGATCATAGGAGTTATCAGTTGTTAGTTGTGGGTCAATCCAAGCACTCAGTTGCTGCTGTATTAGCATTAGTCGTCATTTGCGTCAGTCATAACAGTTTTAGAGAATTAACAGTAGGCAGTGTCGGATGTATCAGTGTCAACAGTGAACATTAATATTCGTTGAAAACTAGTAATATAACGAAAGTGTTTTTAACAGCACAAGATATTCTCCAAGGAATAACGGTGGTCCATTTAAGTGGAATAGACTTTTGACATTAAATCGTGTTTCATTTAATAATACGATGGATCTTATTAATCTCCTTGACTCTTTCCCCTGTAGTCTCCGGATTACAAAAAATCCAACTAAGAAACAAGAGCTAGCCCGGGTAACGTAAGTTAGTAGAAAATCATCGGAGAGGAAAAGAAGAAAATTATCATCCCTGAGATCCCATCAACTATAATAATAATTATTATTCAAAATCCCTTCCAAAATCTTCCCTCTAATTATTACACTTAATTACACCCATCTATTTAATTATGGCTGCAGTACTTAAGACTGAGAAAATATTGGAAGATATGTTAACTAATATAAAGTGCAAGATACTCTGCAACATGAAACATTAGTTTGAGAAGAAAACGAACGATAAAACGTGTGAAATTAGCGCTGTAAGAGCATCGTATTTCAGAAACCCTGGATGTGACGCATAAGTGACATATAGCATATCAAAAGGAACCTACAATTTTTCTAAAGGCGAGAACAACACGAAGGTCAGCCCAAGTAGAATGTACATCAACAAGATCCGAGAGATCACTGATCAATTAAAATAATAAACAGCATCAGTAAATGGAGTATGCAAAAGAGGGTAATGGTAGAGAAGAGAAGCAGCGGATCAATCAGGAAGAATACATGAAATATATAAAGAGAGAGCAAAAAGAAAGAAGTGAAATCGAAGATAAGCGAATATACGCCATATACCACAAGTCCAGCACGACCCCCTACCTCGCCGATGCCAAAGTTGTTAATGCTTTTCTGGGGCACTTAACCTAGAGCAGAATTAGGTAAATATTCCAACTGTAGAACTAGTTTATCCCTTATATTGAATTATGAAGTACTTTATTTAATAAATAAATAGCATACTTGCAAGAGACATGAGATAATACAATTATATTAAGTGCAATTCAGCTCTAGTCGGTACATATTTGCAATTGTTATTAAAGATAAAGAGAAAAGAGATGATCAAAGTCAACAAACGTTTGATATAGATACTAGATATCAAGAAGTGGGCAGATTTGTTATTATTTATCTTAATTTTTCTTTTAGCAAGTGCTGGGGTCATGAGGAATAATATGAAATACAAATAAAAAATCAATGCAGGAAACAGGTTGGCTATGTTTCATGCGAGAAGAGTAAACGAGTTTTTGGCTTCTCTTCCGGATTATAAAATCGTAACATCTGCAGAAGATTACCATGGGCAAGACCATTTTGAGAAATGAATTCTAGAAAAATTGCCACCTTGTCTACCTGTAGATAGTACGCCACGTCATTCTGTATAAATAGACATGTCACCTACTAAGAATTCTGTAGTTACCCCACTTGGGTGTCCTTCCTATCAACCAAAAGGTCGCAAAATCTTATTTTACAGCAGGCACCTCATTGTACGTCCTTCATCCTAAGCCACCGAGCGGAGTATCTCAGGCGTAACGTTTGGAACTTGCGTTCGGGAGGTTCCGGGCTCTTCAAATCCCTTGGGGTCCACTATCCTGACCTTGATTTTTTCATTTTTTACATAGAGTTTAATGTCTAATTTTTATTGCTGAGGCATCGCAAAGCAGTGGACATTGATGACATATGAGATGAAATAAATTGAAAAAAGAAAAATTTTCAGCCAGTTCAGACCTAAGTTTAGGATACTTCACTGACATTTGCCATTTATGGCTGAGGAAATCGCGGAAAAACCTCAGCTGAGTGCCGTCTGGCGGGACTCGAATCTCAGACTCCTGCTTAAGAGTGCATGACTTAACGACATTGTTCACGTGGCGGTAACGGGCTTTTTCATGATTCCCACTGGTCGCTTAGGCGAATGATGATTCTTTCCTTTTCATGAATTTTCCGCTTTACCATTTCACCTAATTCTATTCTGACGGATATGGTACAGGATCAAACGTCAGTGACGAGGTGGATGGGTGCTGAGTGCGGCTTGGCAGCGGCTTGCGATTTGGAAGCAGTCTTTCTGAGGGGTTGGAATTCCGTCGAGGGGGTGCCAGTCTGTAAACAATGTTAGAGACCTCGTCTACGTCAGTGTCTCATCGCCCTTGTCTCCCTCACCTCAACTCTTCCCCCAGGAAGCGCCCCTTGAGCACGCTGAAGTACCAAACCTCCTGTTCTTTCCCTACCAGTGCAACCTTACCAGGTGGACCACTAATATCATCCAGGGCCAATCAGCTATAAATTTCACTCTCATTCTCAAGTATTCTTGGTAGAAGCTGTTTAAGGGAATGCAATGTAATGTTTTTAGGCCATAACATCATTTACCTGTGTGATCTGAAATGCACAGAATTAACTTGGACTAAACGAAAAGAACATAGCTACAAAAACTATAAGAAATAATTCTACAAAGCATTTCGCTTATGACTAAAATAAGTGGCATGGTTTCTGTAAAACTTAGCAAAACTTGAGAGGAACGACTATGTGATAGAATTGAAAGAAGACAGCAGGAGCAAGACTCGCGCCTTTCTTTTGCCTCGCGTGCCATTCACTATTTTTTGAAAGTTTAAAACATTTTGTTGACATTGGCTAGTTTAAAGGCTACCAGTATAATCACCGGTCGGGGTCAAAGCCCCAAACGAAATAAAAGTCTTTCAGTTTAACCCTGCAGTAGCTATCCTTTTAAAAAGAAGGGGCTTCACACAGTGACCCTCTGGTTACTTCCTCTGTGGTTTTATGACTCTTCTGTTGGTTTTCCTAGCTTTCGTAACAAAACACCAAGAAGCTTTTTCTTTTGTTGACACACAATTTACAGGTTACAGTTATACCGTATTATAAACACATACACAAGGTAGATACACAAGGTATCTACACCATTAACTAAATGCATAACATTTTGATTATGTTTGTAAAAGACATATTATATTATGTTTATATATTAATGGAGGAGTACAATTTCAACTGTTTCAAACGATAGCAAGTTAAAAATTTCCATGGTAGCTGAAGGGATAGGATCTTTTGTTTTTGATGTATAACCAAGAAGGTCTTTGCACTCTCCAGAGTTTATGTGTTGCCTGTTTTCGAGACACTTTTGGCCACTGTATCAGTGAGCTTAAGCGCTCATGTGAGTTACCACTAGAATAAACAGCTAATAATTAAATCAATGTGGTGCAATTTTGTTTCTTCCCAAGAATATATCCAGAGTCATTATTACCTTTCCAAAATTTTTATTGTTACTGAAAACGATTTCTACTGAATTTAAAACAAAACAAGTTATAATGTATTTATATCACATAGTTTTATAAATATATTGCAGTACTTGAACTCATGATTAATGCAGAACAAGTCAACTGTAACCGTTTAAGTTCACGCACATTGTGCTAAAGAACCGAGTACACAATGAAGAAAATTGAACCAGCTTTAATATTCTAGTTTTTGCCTTGATACTGAAGCGACTTTGCATTTGGATTACTTTGTTGTTCATAGAATGCAGTTTTCTTAGAATCGGAAACAATCCAGTCAGATGGGGACTCTTCAACTTAGTACACTGGTAGCTGATTTAATTACAAATTTATTTTTTAAGTGTTTAAGAAACGCAACAAACTACTCCTTTCGAGGGTCACAGAAAAAAATCCCGGTAGTCACTTGCTGAACCACATTTAAGTACATAATTCATGGTTTAAGTCCCCACGTTTTTTCCAAGCGCTACTATGGCTGACCTAAAATCATCGTTTGTTCAGAGTAAGTTCCTGGTTGATTTATTTGAAGATGTTAACAGTGAAACCAGTTTGTAGTTATCAAATAAAGTGAGGACAGCTTTTTGTGTGGGAATGGGGTGGACACTGCTTTGGATGCGATTGTTATAACTTTTCCTGTTTGAGCCATTCTAACAGATGTTTCAGATAAACCCAGAGACTGTTAGCAAATTTTTCGCTGTATCATCTCTGTATATTCTCGGGTAAAAGCACTTTGTTCAAACTGTCCACTACACCGTCCCCGAAAATGCGATCAATATCTATCGAGGAAGTTTCGTGATAGACTTTGATGGAGGTGATCCATAAGAATGCACCAAGCAACACATTTTGCCTTGCAATATGAAACTATGAGACTGCCTGAAGTGTCCCCATTTCGCACAAGTATATCAGAAGATAGTTTAAGAAAACTGGAGGGAGATATGCAACATCTTGCACTCGGAGCCTCTTATTAATACAGGTTGCCTCCTTTGAACAGGAGTACAAGCAATTTCTCCAGGACGACAAGGTGTATGTTGGGTACTTTCACCATCTTAGCAAGCGACATTTGACGAGCAACCCTCCCGCCAGTTTTTTCTCCCGCTCTCTCTCTCCCACCTTCCTCTATCTCTCTCGCTCACAAACGCCACCACCACGGCCCCTTTCACTTTTCCTTTCTGTAGTAGCAGGCAATTAGCTGTTCTCTGTATGTACCTTGCCATATGCGGGCTGGTGCATGGGACCCTACACCGAGAGCTGAACAATATCACCCTCTTTCCATTGTAAATTATAGACACACACACATACACGCACACACTACGTCTATCCCTTCTCCTCAACAATCTCCGGTCGCTCTGCCCGCCTTTCAAACTTCCTTTTTTTTTTTTTTCCCAACCCTCCCACTATCCCTCTCGTTGATGAATCATTAAATATAGACGAGCAATAACGGCGGTTCGGCTTTCTCGCCACGCACGCAGATGAAGTCGGCAGTGGAGAGTGAGGAGGGATGGAGGACGGAGGAGATATAGTCTTATGCGTGCTGGGGATGTACATTTTCGGTATGTGGATGCTGTGGCTACCTGCTGCTTACATGGCACACGTCTAAATCCATAAAAATACCTACCTTCAACAGGTAACTCATTAGCCGTCACACGCTCTGATAAGAAATTACTAAACTAACTAGATCCGATTGCATAAAACTGAACATCTACTCGGCAAGTCCACAAATTTTATTGGGCAGATAACAGGTAGAATTTAACCTTTTGATAGCTATCTGTTTGATAGTAAGTTCAGAATTATTCAGCAGATGTCAATTTGCGTTTTTATCATATATCTACTGTAGCTGTTGCCAATAGCATCCCATTCAATTTTATATTCTTATTGCTGAAAAACAATAGAACATCAGGATTTCTTCCTCTAATATGCTATCAGTATAAGTCTTTGTAAAGTATGGAGTTGCTTCTTTCTGTTCCACAAAAGGATGTCCACTTGTCATATAACACCAAGATGGAGGAACGCAGTTTGCTACGTTTATTCATAGTAAATAAACGAATTCCTATTTTTTAACATACCGAATGAATCATTATCTAATATTTTTCTAATATATAATGGTCATTTAACTATTTAATTACATTTTTTTCAATATTTAAACGTAATATTTTGCTTTGAAATGATGTTTGTATATTTTCATGCACGTAGCTATGTCACAGCATCAATTTCCGTCGACAGATGGCGGAAGAATTGAGCTTTCCTCGTGCTGTCGGACATTTATTTTATTAGTTTATTTCATTGTTTTATATATGCTGTTTGAAAATCACATTATCATTACAAGCAAAAAAATGTGAAAATGGTGTCAAAAGAAAACGAGGAGCAAGCTTAGATGCTGTGCTGAAATATTCACTTGAAGCAAAAGGATGTTTGTCACACTTCAATTTTACTCTTGAACACTAAATGTGATAGGGGTTTTGAAAATAAAATAACCGATGGCGCTAACATTCTAAGCTGAAGATTCAAAACTGGGAATTCAATTCTTTTTCATTTCTCCCTCAGATATAAGTGAGCGGAAATATACAATCAATAGCAATGTTCCCAAAGTAAATTTATTCATGTCTTCTTCGTGAAAAATTTGCAAGCTGCCAGCTCTACACATGTAAAATAATGTCCGCCATTTTATATAAAGCTATTTTCTTTCCAACCTCCGATGGGGCATAACAAAAAGACAAATGTGAATGACAAAATTGTTTTATTATCAGGAGTCAAGTATAGTCACAGTTACTTTTCCACATACTCGCCGTGAAGATTAGGATAATTTGACATATCGATAGACGAGCTTTCCAATACCTTGTTCATAGAAGGTTGCCGCCAGCGTATGGTCTTTTTGGGAACCTAGCTTGCACAAATTTTTCTCCAGCCTAGTGTGCTGTAACAATCGTGAGCTGACCTTGAAATGTTCGGAAATTCCATAGACAACTCACTGATGGTAAACCTCCGTCTCCCTCGAATCACTTGATCAAGTCACTGAACAGCGACAGACCTGCTTCCAGATCCACCTTCATCATGAACACCAGTTCGGCCTTTTTTAAATTTCCTACACCATTCACGCACAGTATCCTCACTCATACAGCTTGCACCATGAACACGGCTCATTTTGCAATGAATTTCTGCTGCACTTTCCCTTCTGACTGTAGAAAACGAATGAGTTTCATAAAGCGCTCTTAGCGGGAGAATCAATCATGCCGGCCATGTTGAAGTGCTTGTAGCTCAGCTCCAACTGATGTATTGAACTTGAGCTTGGTGTACATTATGGTGGGGTAGTAGCGCAGTAGCACAGTACGTAGATCCGCCTTCTTATGCTTATCTGGTCACGTAGCAGAGCGATCGGAGTTTGGGGGAAAAATCCCTCGTACATCAGACATATCAAAGAAATATCGGACGATTTTTGCTAAATATTTTGCGTTCCAATAATGTTTATCTATCCGATAGTCTATTGAACAAATTATCTGATGTTTAAGGAACTGGGCCCTAGAGATGGAGAACTTGTAAGTGCCGATCCTGCTTCAGTCTAAGTACCTAATTCGGGATTATATATTAAACCCAAAGAACAAATATCTTGAAGCAAAAATGATACCCAATAATTTTTCTTGGAAATACAAAGCTAACGAGTAAGATGTTATGAGTCCCGCATTAAAAATGAACTACCTTTTTAAATGTTAGTACTTGTTGAATACTATTCAAAAAAACATTAATGCAGTAACCTCAACAGTGCGCTTCTGAAAAGTCCAGGACTTTAGTAATTTACGCTGCACATTTTCTTTAATTCCAAATCTAGACCAGTTGCCTGTTCTGTATTTACAGTCTGACATACTTCGCGGTTTACCTACATCTCCACATTTCTTCTTTGAACTTGTTCGTACCATTTGTATTTCTTTGTTAATAGGCTTTATATTAAGTTTTTGCTTAATAATTTTGTTATTTATGCAACATAATTTTGTGAAAATTTTACTTTTCCCTAAAACATTAACTGCTTTTCACTATAATTAATGTTGACTTTTGTTGTTGTGGCCCAAGTTTTACTTCTATACATTTAAGTTGTTTCGCCATGGTTCAAAACTTACTCTTGTGTCTATTCTAGCTTAATTTTAAAATTGTGCATTATTTCACACATTGAAATATAGATAATGTTTACATTCGAAGTATTGTATCTTGGGAAATCTGTTTAAAATTGTAGTTCTTGAATTATTTTTGATCAAATAATTATTTTACTCCGAAATTACATGTACACTAAGCATTGTAAATCATTCTCATTTTATATATAAGATCAGTACATAATAAACAAATCAAAATTAATTATTGTTCAGCTTTATTTCTATATTTATTTATTTCTATTTAAGAACAATTTTATCATGCACTCATCATTGCAGCATTCTCTTATACAGGGGTTTTCAAAAGTAACATATAATTTATTTTAAAGGTAGATGGAGAATTAAAAAAAAAAGTGCAAAGACACGTCTAATCTTATTTGTTAAAAGATTTATTTTATAAATGCTCAACCTTTCTAATAGTCATCGAATACATTTTGAATTGCAGATAGGATCTATGAATCCCCCACTTCATTTTGTGATACAGCGTTTTCGTTTTCATCACTCTGCACTTTCGTTTCCTTTATACATAATCTTAATTTTGTTTTTGAATTAAACTGTTTTCCAAACCTAATGACTAACAAATTTGTAAACAAGCGTGTATGTAACTATGACAAAAATATTGCTGTCATAGCAACATATGCTTCTGTATAAAACAAATGAAGCTGCCGAGTGATAAAAACGAAGGCGCTTTATCAGAAAATGTGAGAAGAAAAAAAACTAATGTTAAATTTCTTCGATGGCGTCACAGTTTAGGCAACAATCACTATGGAAAGATTTCGCATTTATAAATTTAAAAAATAAGATTTGATTTAACTTAGCATTTTTTTTGTAAAATATTACAACTACTTGTAAAACAAACTATGCGCTGCTTTCACAACACCTGTATATTTTCTACCAGATTATATGGGTAGCTTTGTTCATTCAGAATTGATTATATTTTCTCTCAATATTTCTGTCAAAATTTATTTAAAGTTTAATAAAGTAGCATGATTCTAACGTTAATTCTTCAATATTCCCCATCATTGGTTATAAACAGAGGTGCCCGCAAGACGGGAGGGGGGGGAGGTGTAGAGACAATTGTTCCTACAGAGATTTTCTGTAATATATAAAGGCAGTTAACTATATGATACTTTATTATTTTAGAATGCGTTACGATAAATGGGGAAGTTAAATGTTTTTTTTTTTTTTTTCGCTTATAAATGGTTCATTCGTCAACAACAATTAAACTAAGACGTCCTATTAACAGGCACAACTGCCTATACATTTCTCACCTTAAAATGGGAGTTTATTATTCATGTTTATGGTTGCAATATGATGAAGAACGCTGAGAGATTCGTGCATTTACAAAAATTCAGAAATTGGGTTTCTTCGAAATTTGACAGAAATATAAAAATCAGTTCTAAGAGCAGAGCGTTTTAATTGCAGTCGCCCCACACTGCACACCATGTGAATGTGGACCCTTTGTTGCTAGGTTTGTTTGTATTTTATGGATGTTTGCACAAGAATGACTTAATTTAGAATACCTATGTGCATTAGCCATCAGACAGAAATATTACGAAATTTTACGATGTTTCCAAAAAATTAACGTGGTCTTATCAAAGAGCATATGTTGCAGCCAATATTTTACTATGTTCAATGC
This sequence comes from Metallyticus violacea, assembly GCA_030762175.1. Taxonomy (NCBI): domain Eukaryota; kingdom Metazoa; phylum Arthropoda; class Insecta; order Mantodea; family Metallyticidae; genus Metallyticus; species Metallyticus violacea. The sequence continues at coordinate 46,618,128 of CM060839.1, forward strand.
TAGCCCATTGTTTTAATGAACTTGTGGGCACTACATCCAATATGGCGGTATTGTAGCAGACTTCTGATGCCGGGACGCCCATTTCCCAATGGGGTCCTTAATTCCATGAGTACCTAAAAGTAGTCTGTAGTGATGAATGAAATGCATCATTGGTGACGAAAATGAGCTGGGAGTCCTTGACGCATTAAAGCTATCTGGCATTCACTTTCTCAGGGTAAGGAAAATACCGCGGAAAAACTGTATCCAGACAGCTTGACTTAACCGAGAATCTATCCCAGGACTTCCGGAATAGTAGTCGAAACACTTTCACTAGACTACAGAGGCGGTCTTTTGCACTATTTAAAGAAGAGTGGGGGGCAATAGCCGTTTAAATTTAGGCGAAACAATAAAATGTTATTTCCGTGAAAATTTGAAAAACGATCAATCCAATTACGGAACCTCTGTAAAGGAATATAATAACTTGGTATACAGAAGTTTTATTTTTAAAAGATCGCAATGTATTTCGATTATTTTTGTTTGTAGTACTCTTAAGACACGTGAAATCATGGCTAAGTACAACAATGACAGATATGTATGTTATCGGTACATCGTGACAAAATAAAACCAAAAGGATTCCCTTGTTGTTAAAGAGATAAGACCGTTACGGGAGGGCGGCAAGGCGAATCAGTTTTTGTTTAAACAATTCCGGTATGAATGCGAATTTGTTTGATTTGTGCCGGTTTTGATCTTATATGTTTTTTACAGTTAGGGTTAATATTTCTATTCAATAAATAGACGTTTTCATGAAGCCTCTTAGGTGGGTACCCAGTGATCCAGGTATTAATGTGGTAAGCTGTAAAACGGTTTTAGTATCATTTTCTAAATAATTTTAGTAGCCTCTTAAACCAAGGTTTTCTCTTTAGCTAATTTTAGTAATGCTTTCTAGGGCGTTTTTCGGGGGATTAAGAGGTGTATTCAAGATGATCTTGCCATATGTATAGCCATGTATTTTATTATTGTATTTTTGACGTAAGAAGACAAGTTATTTGCTGTATAGTTGTTATTGCCCGAGATTTAATGTAACTTGATAGTAAAGCGGGCTAAATGATTTATAACTGGTCATGAATTGAATGCATTTGCTTTAAATATTTTAACTTAATCATTGCATAATTAATACCATCATCGATGTATTTCTTCATTTCACGTCTACCAATATTTATTATGCTGCGCATTTTACATTCACTTATAAATACACCATTTCATTCATTCTCCTGCACTGTATTGTTTTACAAAATATTTCAGGCCTAATAATTTGGCATTTATTTAAAAAAAAGGGTACAGTGAATGAATTAATACTTGACACAATATGAAGGAAAACAATTATTACCAGTATTCAAATATTGAAACAAAAAAGCTAAATGCAGAAGGCAATAGGATAATTGCTTCTACCATTAGTTCAATTACTTGCAAGAGAAACATTGATTGAGTTAATCTTGACAAACAAAAGGAATATCAACTTGCAATACAAAAACACTGCAAAGTTTTCAGGCAATAATCTAATGAGACAAAACAAAACCATTGGCAACAATATATTCAATAATTTGTCTCCGTGCCAAGAAGTTCGAGAATTTAGTGAACACCTTGAGATACCTACCCGAGATTAGGCATCATTGTACTGCATATGAGCAGATACCGGTTACTGGTAGATGATACAGACATTTGCCTCTGTGGCGCCCAACCAACCAGCCCGCTTACCCTTTGAAATCAAACCATCAAGAAAGAAAAAGGAATCAAGCGCCTGAGTACGTACGTATGTATAGAGTATATAACTGTGTAGCAGTACGGGCTTGCGGATGTGCTTTTGGGATTCAAACATCCCCTTCCTCTCTCTCATATCCTCTTTTACTGATGATCTCTATGGTGGGTGAAACATGGCGGTGACAGGCCCCTAACGTTGGTTTCGTTCACTTGCCCACCAGCATTTTGACTATTACATACATACACGCAGGCAGCTCCACCCAGAGAATTATCGTTTCTGATACGCAGCAATGAATTGCTTTTATATCACATGCGATTTAACATACGGCGCTCAGAAATAGGGGCACTAGTCAAACGAAGCTGCAAAAGGGAACGCTTTGCTGTTCTTCGTGTTAAATGCTACGGCGCTAAGAATTAGAGCTAAGCCAATTGTCAACTGTCGTGTCACTTGCAACAAGGACGAAATGCAATGAGTCAAGGGTTCGAAATATCCTTTTACTTTGGACGTGTGACATAAAATGCTGGATGATAAAAGACATCTCACGTATGTATGATCTTTTAGGAACTGTGTATACAGTGCGTTTCAGAAAACTTTTGCAAATTTTGGAGGCGGGTTCCTCACACCAAAACAAGAAAAAAAGTTCATATATAAACATATGAATTAAGGAATTCCGGACACATGTTTACTTCAACGCGTTTTAAGGTACAATCTAACAACTTAAGTTTGTAATAGAAAATAAAATTCATTTTGTTGGGTAATCGAAAGATGTTATCGGTAAAGTGTGCTGATGCATTCACTGTATCCTAGATGACCATGTGTTGCCAAGGAAACTTGTTTACATTTGACATTTGGGTACATACGTAGTTAATTTGTTTCTTACGTTTCACTTGTACTGCGTGTTGTGTTGTGTTTAACGATGGCCGGATGTCTATTTCGTGCCCTTGCAAATAAGAACCACATGGTTTAGACATGATGGGGCTGCAGCACATTTTAGGCGCATTATTCGAGATGCAATGGCGGATATCTGCCATGGCAGGTGGACAGATAGGGGAGGACCAGATCCATAGCTTGCACATTCTCCCGACCTTTGTATTTTTATCTATGGCACCAACTAAACATTGGTTTATGCAACAGGCATTCCTAATACAGAGACACTTCATCCACGTGTCATAGAAACCTGCGAAATGGTTTGACACTGCATGAGAGTATTTGAAAGGGTGCGACAGTTCATGATCGGACGAGTGCATTCGGGTGTGGAAGCAAGAGGAGGACATTTTGAACGTCTATTATGTGCTTCTCAGTTGACATTGTGCTTATTTGGTTTAGTTTCTGTTTTATTAAAAAAAAAAAAAAAACTAAGGATTTCCTGACAAATGTTTATATGGATTTTTTGTTGTTTTGGTAAAATTTCATTAATAACTCAAAAAATAAGGATTTCCGGAGATATATTTATATGCAGTTTTTTCTTGTTTTGGTAAACTTTCATTTTCAGACATATGTTTACATGGACTTTTTAGTTTTGGCGTGAGGAACCCACCACCAAAGTTTGTAAAAGTATTTCTGAAACATACTGTATATAAAAGAAAAGAAAGTAGTGTAAGTCGTCATATCTATTGGAAATTCGTGAAACGTATTTTTGAAATGTTGATCTCGGCTTTAGAGTAACTTGTAAAGCGGATACGAGAATAAGAAAATTAAGTAGCTTACGATAAAAATAAAGATAGATAAAATATTTGGAAAGGTGAAACATATACATGTAAAATGTAATAAATATTATTCCTTTCATCATGTTACCGCTATTTTATAACCTTACAGCAATAAGAGGGTAACGCATGCACGAAATACAAGGCTTGTTCGAAATATCTGAATAACTTGACAGGTCGATGAATGCTTGTAGTGTGGCAGCCTTTTAGAGCGAGTCCTAGCAACAATCGCTTTCTAGGGCTACCTATGGAAATGTTGTTTAAAGAGCTTGTGTACATACGATCTCAAGCGACCGCGACTGTGGAAGTTCTTTTAGCGTATCTACTGGCAGCCTGTCCACACTTGAGCCTTCGTTCCCCGAGATTTCTGGCTCTTTCCTCGAAAGCGAGACACACTCAGAGTGGATAAGATTAGGAGAGGCCGACGAGGCAGCTGGTGGTAACTCCGAAAGAGATTCTTGCAGAACACCTCAAAGGGAACTAAGGGATCGTGCCAGATTAGAATATCTTGTATATGGATAGTCATGATTGAATTTCGAAACTTCTAAACTAATCGCTTCGTATTTCTAAAATATTTACACCATTCAATGAATTACATTGAGTATCTGATAAAAAATACAACCATTGACTGTCATTTTTTAAAGTTACAAAATAATTTGCACATTAAATTAAATATGCTATAAAGCAGTGTTTCTCAACCAACGGATCCCATCCGCTAGTGTTTCTAAGGGGTCATATAGTGGGTCACGAAGTTCCCCGACGAGGCAAATTTCTTAATATTGTTTAACGCTCGTTTTTACTGCTGAGGCGTCACGGGCGTCACTGGTGATACATGAAATAAAGTGATAAATTGGGAAAGGAGCTCTTTAAGGAAGGAAATGTTCCAGGCCTAAGTTTAGGGTACCTTTCCAGCATTTGACATTTATGAGGACTGAGGAAAACCTGAGAAAACACCTAGTTAGGGAAGATGGTCCTGGCGCTAATCGAACCCCAGACCTCCCGTTCACGAGTCCGCGCCTTAACGACTTCGGCCACCCTTTGGCGGTTTGATAGGGCAAACAACTCACAAAGGGGAATCCACAACACTGGTTAAAGCGGAAATTACAGGCCCAATCGTCACATTATTCAGAACAAAATGTTCAGTATGCACTTAGATTTTTGAATAATATCTTTAATATTTATTGTACTTTATTACTTTAACTTATGGATCCCGTAATTTTTATACCCCTCAAGGTGAGCCCCGTACTTAAAAAGGTTGAGAATCACTGCTAAAAAGTAATTCCATATAATATAAATAAGAATTTTTAAGATTAATACTTTTCAAAAGACATAATGTATTTGTAGTTTCCAAATACACTTAGTATTTTTAGTACAGTTAGAAGTTTTGGCTAACATTTTTAATCCTTATGATTTTAAAATCTTTTCAAGATTAAATAGATATTAACATATTTTAAAAAACACATTTCTTACTAGAAGGCATTCCTTGTGCATTTGATAACTTCTATATTTAGAGTAATTTTAAAATCCCTTAACAGTGCACCTACCCTACTCCAATCACTGAGATTCCCCACGCGGAACGCTTTCCGCCATTCTCTCTTTCAGTCAATTGAGAGCGGGATTACTACAATCGATCAGTTATGTTGTGTAGTCGAGAGTGGGCTTTCATTACATCTTCAACGCATACATGAGCACAGAAAATCGTGTGGTAGAACAAGACATAAATTTAAGCGTAAATTTCCTGGCAGTCCGGTTTCAAAACTAAAAACAATTTTAAAGTTAATGCAGGAGTTTACAGAAACAGGTTCTTCCATTTAAGTCCGAAACATTCCAAACGAAGTTAGATCAATTAATGATGGAAAAATGACGCGTGTCAGTGATACTTTCCTAAGAATGTATGGCTTGTGGTACGTTCATTTCCAGCATGTATTGTAAGGAGGGCGAGTGCCAAATTCTGTAATTTAATATGATATATCTAAATTTTAAAATTGTGAAGCTCTTGAGCGCCGCGAGTCTACGCAGGAAAATACCGGCAGCAAAGCTGGTAATAACGGCTGAAGTATGTATCGGGACTTTTAAACTGTTCTCACTGTACTTGAATAGGGTTAAAAAAAATACAACGTATAAAACATTATTTATGAACCAATGCATTACAACTACAGTTTTGTAACAAGTAGTTTATATATAAATAAATGCAAAATAATTCCGAGTACGCACGAACTGGACAAAGCGGTGTTCCCCCTCCCCCCAAAAAAAAAAACTCGGTACGAGAAAGATGGAACAGGCATGTTCACTGTGAATGCAACTATTAGGCTCACTCAAGGGCGTCTCACTGCCCACTGAATGACACTAATGTGTAGTAAACTCCCTTCTGAATGATTGCCAAATATCGGTTATAAACTATCTGATCACCAAAGCGGTGGCAGGGGACTACATTTGCATTTAAGTCATCACTCAAGGCCAGTCTGAGTATATGAAACGGAGATTTACCGAACTGCTACGTTGGCATTGAGTCTCACGTCACCTGAGTCAGTGCCATTTAAACAGCGAAGACACACATTTAATCCTAAAGCAAAGTCAGCTAAAAATATTAAATGGCAAATATTAGGTTTAATTATTTTACTTTATTCCCGAGTGTTTATGATTCTTATTTCCATACCGTGTCTTCTCGTGCTGTTAGGAGATGATATAAATACACATTTGCAGATGATTGAGTTATAAGTCGTAATGCCGTTTATACATTAGTTAATAAATTTAACTTTTCAAAGGAAATTAAGAAGCCTAATAAGAAGGAGGAAGAAATTGTGGAAAATGACAGGCAGTTCCGGAATCTCCTTGCTTGATGTGGGCGAATGCGTAGGTTTTTATTTAAGTATATTAGAATTTATTAGTCTGTCACTCAAACGTACTGCAGTGTAGCTCGGTTGGCAGTGAGTGAAGAGCTATCGGCCGATGCCATCCCCGCTATTGCGATGGTCATCAGATAATGGGATGGCTTTATATATATATATTAAGTCCGTATGACTAAATCTCGAAATATTTAAAATGAATTGACATTTCATGGGCTATACAACATGCTATACAAAGTTACCAATCGCTTGTTCAACATTTTGCATGTTGAATTTATTTCCTTTAAAGTTAATGTCTTCGAATGGGAAGTTCATACACAAAGGTACAGGAGATCTTCCTCTCTTTCTTTTCTTTTTCGCCAGTAACAGTGGCAGTACAGTTATTATGCAACACATTCAGTGGCGTTTTCTGAAAATGATAAAATTACTCTTTAATGGAAATCGTAATGTAAATAAAACAATGCATGCTTTCAGTTTAAAGACACGTTGAGATTGATTTTAAAAAGATGTCCCTGTCACCCATAGCAATTGCTTCATATGCTCAAAGACTGGGTAAAAAAAAAGAACCCATCGATAAGCACGTGCGACTTCCTGATCCCTGGTCCTAAATACCCTTAATACAAACCCCTATAAAGAAAGTACATAGGCTAAAGCTATTTCAGAATGTACGACATCCTGTCAAAAGGACTGTAAAAGAAATATAAGTTAGAGCAGTTGTTAGTGGATCATCTTCAACATAGTTTTCCAGCCTGAACTACTGATCAACAAGTATAAGCTGGTGAACGCTGTATTTAGGATCCATTTATTAATCAAATTTGTTTAGTCGTTTAGAATATGTGCTTATATTATTTTCTGTGTCTTTTCTCTTCGTTGGTTTAGTCGCTAACGCTAAGGACATTGCCTCAGTGTCAACGAAGATTACGCTGGGCCGAAAGTAGTGTTGTTTTCATCTGAAAATGACAATTTATTTGCCAGGCCTTTCAAGTGTTCTTGTCCGAGCGTCCTGAGAAGGATCGGATCAGTCAAGTAAAGGTTTAGGGGACGAGATGCTAGAGGGGAAGGAAAGGGGGTAAGCTTGAGAGACCTGCATCATATCAAAGTATCGATTTTCAAACAAGCCATTTCCATCTCTTGTCTGCCATACAGCATCACGATGCTAAGGACCAAGCCGCCCACCTCCCACGGTCTGGTTACATCCGAGTGTATTACCTAATGCAATCCTATACCCCCGCCTATCCCTCAGCTGGGCTCTACTCCTCGGTCCTCCCTCTTCTACCCCTTTCCAATGCCTCCAGTCTCATTTGCGGCTTGACTAATTAAACTATCTCCCTGCTATACAGGCAACAGGCAGGAGCTTCCAAGTATAGATAAGTACACTCTGTTCCGAAATTCGAACATCCATCAATCGCAAAGGACCTGGAAAAATTACTCAAATATCTCAAGATCTAGCGCAACTATTCAGTTAAAAACATAAATACAAGTTTCACTTCTTCAGTACCTTTCTTTGCTCAAAAGCAGTAAGCTGAAAACTACTGTTATGACATTGTTTTACAGTACAACTATCAAAAACGGTGGGAAAACAAGCACCTCAATTGTTGTCTGCCAAGAGCGTGAACTTTCGTGGAAGAACACCATCACTTGTTATGTTTCTTACTATCCGCTATCAATAAGTTGAAGACTTCCGTGAAAAAAATCATCCAAAGCAACGCTTCAGCAGGAGATGTGGACAGATTCCTCTACAGCAGCAACATTCCTGAGTCCTTAAAACATAATGTTCACACCAAGTACTTCTGAACTATCAACAAAGCTCTAAATGTTGAAGATTGTTTTTTCAGTATTATTTATCAGTGGGCCAATCCCTTTCTGGTGATCTCTTTTTGTAATGTTGCTTCCTTCTAATAACTTAAAACATTCGAGAAGATTACCTAATGAAATTTGTAGAATTTTGCTCAAAAATAAATTATTATTAGCCTTACACATTTACCATTAGCTCAATTTCCGTGAGCTTCTTTATGGGAAAATTTTTACTCAACACTATATCTTTCCCAGTCGTGGAAAGTGTTTACACGTTGTTTTCTCCATAAATATTTTAGTTTCAGATGCTATCTTATGTCAGCTATGAATCTGTTCATCGAAGAGCCACAAGCACATTTTGAAAGCTATGATTTTGTAGGGAAATTCAGTTATAAAAGTGCGTTAACTCTAACGCTCTGTCCCATGATATGTACTTCCATTACTTCCTAATGTTTTACGAACATATCTCGTCGTCAAGTCATAAAAGAGAACCTTTCCATCTGATTTTCGAACGCCCAATCTCTACTACTTATAATTTAAGATCTGTTTTGTTGTTTTGGAGGGGTTCGTAAGTGAATATGTATAGGTTCATGCTCATTTTCTTTTTGTTTGAAATTATTTTCTCTTTCATGTTAAATGCTTATAACCTTTCTCTAATCTTTTTATTGCCCGAGAATAATTCAAGGTAATACTTTTTAACTTCAGTTAATTTAACCTAATTCTATTAGACCTATGCAGTGCCCAATTAACGAGCTGTGCATCAACATCAGAACAGCAACCACTTAATAGTACAGGATGCGGCCGTGAATTGGACGATTTTGCAACAGCGCTTATTTGGATTTGGCGTGAGTGGAGTAATGCGGTTGCCGTCATCTTATAAAGCATTTTAGTTGCAATGGATGTTTGGACTGGAGAGCAACGTGCTTATACTGTAAAAGCATTTTACAAGAATGGCGACAGATACTGACTGAATTTCGGAGAGAGTTCGGTATTCATCGCAATCGTGGTGTTCCGTTAGCTCATGGGTTTGTAACTTTGAGGCTACTGGTTTTACATAAAAGAAGAAAGGTAGTCGTGTTAAAACAGTAGGCAATTGAAAGGAGTCCGCGCCGGAATGTCAACACATTCTGTCACTCGGACTTTCCGACCGTAGCGTGCGATGGAGATGTTCATCTCCACCTGTATAAGATTCAAATTACGGAACGTGCATTACGGAACAGGACCATGGAAACAGACATAAATTCTGCCAGACTTTGCTGCAGTTGATTAATGAAGACCAGAATCTCACAAAAACTTACTAATGAGCGATGAAGCCCATTTCCATTTACCAGGGTTTGCTAATAAACAAAACTTCCGTTATTGGTATGCTAGAAAATCCAAAAGAAATTCCTCAGGAACTAGCGTTCTTTCAACAAGATGAGGCTACGAACCACACCGCACGAATTTCCATGGCAGCTGTGAGGAATTTTTTCTTAACCATGTTATCTGCAGACAAGGGAACTGAATGACCGGTCAGATGCCCCGATCTTTCGATCCGTGACTTCTTTCTCTGGGGGCACCACACACGATTCAAGAGTTGAAAAACCGAAATGGGGAAAAATTGAACGAATTGTTGTGGAGTTGCTGCAAAGAGTAATGAATACTGTTAGCTGAAGATTTATTTACATCATTTGGAGGACGCTATTTTTGGAAAAACACTTTGAGTTCTTATGTGATAAAGGTGAATAAATCTATTCATGCGCCCAAGAGAAACTTTTTAAAATTGCCCAATTTACGGTGGGAGGCTGTACTTCTTTTGTTCTAGTTTTATTTTCGAAGAACTGTTTATTATATTAAAGGTGAATCGGAACTTGCACATTTCTTGTATAAGGTCGTCATCCTTCTACGATACATCTAGGTTAGGTTTATTTTATTTAAGTACAATCTTTAATATCTTTGTTCATTAGCGTCCCATTCCATTCAGGGCATGAAACGGCCAATAAATTTCGGTCAAGGGTTCTTTTACGTGCCGTAAATCTACGAACCTTTTTTTACGCCCGAAAAAAAAAATCGACCCTGGCCGGGCTTGACCCCTGACCTTGGGTCTACGAGGCAAGTATGGTTGCCACTAGACCGCCAGGATCGACTTCTCCGATACGTCACAATCCACATAACTGAAATGAAAAATGTGTTACATAGTCTCCATATTTACGTTATTTTCTTATTTCACTGGTAGCTTACTTTTAAATATCTCTACTTGATATAGATAGGCTAAAAGAAATTGCAATATTATGATTTGTTTGAGCTAAAAAAATAATATAGTGTCTAAATATAAATTTACCCCTTATAAGGAGTTGTTATAAACTTTCCTTTCAGTGGGGGCTGTCGCATTTCTTGACGTTTTGCATCTACATAATTAATTATCGCTTAATTGCATTCCTTTCAGTTCTTTTAGAATGCAATGTGGCAGGCAGTCGTAAAGAAGCCTGAAAACAAAAATATATTTCTACAAACAACTGGCAGTACAACCACAAAGTATATAAAGGATGTCCCTACTCTGAAAAATGTTTCCTTGATTCTGTAGTATCAAACTTTGGTTACGGACAAGCAGTTATAATTGCTCCTGATAAAGGAAAAATGAATGAAACTATTACGTACTCTTTTGGAAGTTTAGTTATTTTTTCATTCTTATATGTTTTATAATCACTTGCCTTCCCCGTCTTGGAACTCTACACCAATCCTAAACGTCCCCTCTTAGTACCAACTGTTTCAGATGAATTAAACCAGCTATTTGATGCATGCTATAAATATTCAAAATATTTGTGTATGTACCTCATTAACTAACTTGATGAATTACCTGGCTATTGTTTCTAAGATCTCTGTGCTTTACATTCAAAGCCTCCCTGCATGAGAACACTGACAGTGACCACGCGCGGTGAAAAACGCGACAGATCGGAGAAGGTGGTACAGTGTCCTGAGTATACTGATGTAGATCAGAAGATACAGTAGCATCAAGCAGGGAGGGAGGGAAGGCTATGGCCTATAGGGATGTGAAATAAAGGAAGGGATGGAGAGAGAGAGCGAGATGGAGTCGGCTCCGGGCCACTGATGAGGACATGTATTAGTAATCACCTAGCTAGAAACACTGTGAGCTTGATGCTAGGCTACCGCCTGCCTGCTTGCCTTACAGGGGCGGCTTGTCTTCCCATTGACAAATGCTAATAGTTCAGGTAGCAGAATGGTACAAAACACGCACCTGAAAAAACGTTATACAAGCTCCAATGCTGGGATTCCATTTGCAAACACGCTTTCCTTTTCGCAAAAGAATAATCACAACGTGAATGCCACAATTCTGTCACACACAACGAATTGACAGAGTGGAACCTGATACGCACAACGAAATGGTAAGCAAATGCTTCACGTTATCAAGTACTTAGGTACGAACTGTGTATACCATATTTTTACAGTGAGGTTAGTTGAGTTACGGATCAACAGAGGGCGGCTGCGTAACTGGGAGAAGCCGATCAAGGCACTATGATGCATGTGCTTGTAACAGCTTGTAGTTAGTTTGAGAGAGGCTTTGTCAGCGAATGGTATTATTCATTGTGTGCAAATTTATGCCACTACATAAATATATTCTTGAACAACGGTCATTAATGCACGATATATATGTAGAAATGGAATTCTTGCAGAGAAGTAGTGAGGCGACTAGCAAACAAAATCCTGGCAATCGTGCTCCACGTAGAGAAAAGTCGCCAACATTTTATAAAAATATGAGAGATAGAGTCGTTCATATAAGCCGGCTTAAGGGCACCATTATCACTTATGCTTATTAATCGCATTATCATTGGTTATAAATGTGCTTTCAATAAAATATAAATACTACAGTAAAAATACTCATTTTACGCGCGGTGACTCATATTCCATTTTGGGTTGCGGCAGTTGCGACTGTAACTCAAATAATCGCACTGTATATTCGTTGACTGTTGCTCCTAACCAAAATAGGCACGTGGCAGATATGTAGATGACAGCATGTTGATATTTTACCCCGCTGAATTGTCAATATTAATCTGGTGACACAAAAACTGCCTCGCTGTAGCAAATGATATGAATGTTGCAGGCTGGGGTATTGACTGTCTGGGCTTCCACAAGATAATTGAGTAAAAATTTAAATGTTTAGAATTTCTAGCTACGAAATTAACAACTCCTTTGTTTTCTGAAACGTAATAATTTAATTATGGGAATACCGCTGAGTAAATGTGTTATTAAAATAAAGAAACATTTTTGATGATCTTAATTCGTGCACTGCGAAGATTTACGTTAATTTTAAACGTGAGAAAAATTTTATTTCAAGTGTTAAGTATAATATCACCAATTTTCAAAGTAGTTTTGATCAGTCTGAAATTTCTTTATTACTGCTCGGAAAAATAAACCAGTTCTGAGCGTTCTGAATGATCTCAACTCACCTTTGGATTCCCTTCTTGATAGAAGCTGTTTCATAATTAAAAAAAAAAGCATCAGAGCCGTTTCGAAGAATTATATTGAAGTGTGTAAGTAGCCAATGGCAAAGGATTCGGTTTATCATGCAGAAATCTAATGCTACTTTTAGCTTCCACTGAGCACGGAGTCACTCACAGTCATCTTCAAGACATTCTTCGTTAGTTCGAAGGAACAGAGCTGCTTGCATCGGTAGGCATGCAAGCGATTCCGATGCACTGCATGTTGAATATTATCTTCTTCTGATCGTCTCCCAGTTGCACTTTCTTCAGATGGTGGAGCCGCCGCTGATGTATACGACGAGGGTGAAAACGAAACGAAACCTGACTTGACATGAAGGGATATAAACCTGCAGCTACTACATCAGCTCGGCTCTTGCTACCTCCCTGTATGAGATCTAAGCTTCAACCGTCCTCTCCCTTCCCTCCACCTCTTCCTCCAAATTGTGAATATAAAGACACTACGACAGACAACCCTCCTCTTCCTCATCTCTACCTCCTCCCTCCGCCGCTCCTCTCAACCCAAAGGGGTAGCATGGCGGCCGATTCGATAAAAAATTCAGAGTAGTAAAGGGATAGAGCCTACACGCCTGTCTTTGATGTCTAAATTGAAAAGAGAAAATTAACGTGCATATATTTTTGTTAAAATCTAAAAAATAAAAAAGAAGAAGAAGATGAAAAAAAAAAAAAGAGCCCAGCCTTTAATGTCGATACCAGATGACAGGATTTTTAAGAGGATGCTGTGCGCGATTCAAGATCATCTAGGAAAAGCTCGACAAGGGGCTTGTGTATAAGTCGATCAGAAATAAAGGATGAAAAGTCGGAACGCACAAAATAGCTTTGTAATCGTATCGCTTCAACAGATGAGTGGCTTTATAATTTCCATGCACATGAAAGGGTCGGAGTGAGCCCGTGTGTTTCACAAGCCGATGTCATCGTTCCCCAATATACCCTTTAGAGGGGAGGGGAAAAAAAGTAATGCGGTGAAAATCCTTTAAGCTATATTTTTTGATTCTAAGAATGAACTAACTGTTACTGCAATACAAATACTGAAATAAAAGGACTATTTCATTATTTTAGAACAAGTTCAATTAACTGATTGTGTTTGCACTCAAGAGCTAGAATTATTAACAGGTTGTTGACGTTCAGAAAGGATTTGACACACTTTTCACATGCATGCAGCCTCTACTGCGATTGAATGGGCAATAGAGGCTTTGCTTTTGAATACTGGAAGCGTTTTCAGCCCGTACCTTTGATGAAATAGTTTGAAGAATATGAAAGTGGCAGGAATATGTAATCAATGAAAGCGTGTATGGTAGACCAAAGGTAATATTTACTGAAGAAAAATTCGAGCAAGAAATAATAAGCCAGGAACTACACCAAGGTTGCAGTTTATCTATATCATTTAGTTTTAAGAGCATTATTGTTTATAGAAATTCCTGCAATTATAGGCTGTGTACCAGAAACAATATTAACAATAAATATAGAAAATATGAATTTACATATGATATAAATAGTTTCTAACTACTGTATGGAAACTTTAAAAGCCTGAATCCATGTAATCTCAATTTCAGATGTCATATTAAAACAATCTACTAAACACTTAGGAATTGTACCACTCGCTCCAATGAAAACTCCTACAAATCAAATTCTGAAGCAGTAAGCGATTTTTTTGAATGGTGTTTTAACGCCCATTTTTACTACTGAGGCACCATAGGCGGTGGACACTGATGATACACGAGATGAAATGACATATTGGGAAAGGATATTTTTAAGGAAGGAAACGTTCCAGGCCTAAGTTTCCGGTGCCTACCCGGCATTGGGCATTTATGAGCACCGAGGAAAACCTGAAAAAAAAACCTCAGTCTTGGTGGGATTCGAACCTCAGACTTCCCGCTCACGAGTTCAAGCCTTAACGACCTCGGCCACCCGTGGCTGTAAAGCAGACAATGAAATGTTGATACAGTGAGATTATTTGAGTTATGGGACGGCTGAGTGCAGCTGGATAGTAGAATAAATCAGTTGTTAAGGCAGCATAATGCACATACAGGTAACAGCTTGTATTTAATTTGAGATAAGTCTGTCAGAATAATTGTACGTTCGTGTCTTAATGGATGCTTTCATTGTATGTAAACCGTGTGCTAAATTTTCTTCTTTAGTTATGCCACTACTTAAAGACAGTCCTGGAGAACGGATTCTTGCAGAGAAAAGGTAAGTGGACTTGTAAGAAAATATCTCGCGCCGGCCACAAATTCCTCAGTAAGCAACCGCGCTCAAGCGGTCTATAACCCCAAAAATATCACTGTATATCACCCTTTTTTCATCTGGTTGACGAAAACTGGTTTCAAATCTTTACATGGCAATGATGTCAATCTGTCTGCTGCTAGCTTCATCAATAATAAATGGAACCTCTTCGTGTACTTCACGGCCTAAACTTTTAAACTTAACCCGGGGAGAAAACTGAGATATGCAACTGACCTACTAATCGAGCTAAATAGGGAGGACATGTAAACAATTACCGTAAATAGCTGAAATATAACAATCTTAACATCAGAACACTGAGTCAGCAAAAGCCAAAAGAATACTAAATGATCTGTCAAATAAACAAATCCATTGTTTGTTTTTGTCTTTCTTGAATGTTGCCGGAGATACTGATAGCAATTGCAAGGAAGCTTTAAATTGCGGGCGGCCAACTCGAAGCCTGTCAAACAATAGTCTGCGACCCCTGAACCTTCTTGGGCACAACCTTTTACAGAAATAGCCGCAATATACGAGAGTGTAAGCAATAATTAAAACAGGAAAAAGCAAAAAAATCTTCCTGTTTGTTTGCGCAACGCTATTTTCTGCAGGCATCCAATCTTACCAGGACATTTGCAAATGGAAAGTTGTGATTTATAATTAAAGAAAAACTCAACAAGTTGAGTTAAGTATTTTTCATGCAAAAGTTGAACAAGGAAAATTTTGGGGTCTTATACAAAAAGCAAAATCAGAACTGAGGTGTTGCATTACTAATTTCCA
Source organism: Metallyticus violacea (assembly GCA_030762175.1). Lineage (NCBI taxonomy): Eukaryota > Metazoa > Arthropoda > Insecta > Mantodea > Metallyticidae > Metallyticus > Metallyticus violacea. The sequence goes on from CM060839.1 coordinate 46,633,702, forward strand.
TCTTGAAAATTGCATATGCGTTGCAACAGCGTCAGTGGAAATAGATGTTGATGCACTTGTTACTACAAAGCAATGTCAGGTTTCGCGTTAACCGTTTTCTCATTTTATATTTTTATGTAATAAATAAACAAATTAAAAATCAGTAATGTATATAATATTTAAGCCCGGTAGACATCCTTATATTTTAAACTGAAATGCCAACTAAAAAGGTTGGCCACTTATGCTTTAAACTCAGCATTGCCGTGGCGAATCTACTTACGTCACAATTAGAAACTCGCGCATTTGCCAGTGAAAATAGGTAAGCATCCTGCTTTTTCATTTGCTGTCTTGAGAGGAGAATGGACTTGGTTGGTCGTTCTCTTAGCTTTCCATAAGTGAACATTGAACTTAGCACTTCCTGCTGACTACGTTAGTGGCTCAAGAATTCCGTTTGACTTCTAAATAAGTACCTGTATTTATTTTTCGTACAAGTTTATTTTTCTTTGTGAGCTTTTTATAAGTGAAATGTATTGTGTCCTAGGGAGTACCCAATTCCACTAAGGGAAATACATAAAATTGCGCTATGATATAAAGCTTTCACTTTAAACAGATTGTTATACATTCTTACCCGTTTATTTGACGTGAATTAGTAAGATGTAAAATTCAGAAATGCAAATAATAATAATAATAATAATAATAATAATAATAATAATAATAATAATATTATTATTATTATTATTATTATTATTTAATTTTTGAACCCGTATGAGTATTTCAACTTTAGGATGCTACTTTTCAATTTATTTTATGCTTTGTCTGGTTTATTGTTACGACATGGTAAAAGTGTAAAATAATTTGGACTTGCTAACAGCATTAGTTTACGAAGTATATTTTACCTAAAGATCCAGGTTCTAGTATGCCACCTATATCTAGGTTTTGGCTTCTAGGAGGAAAGACCACCGACTTTGTTAAATGAGATTAAACACAGTTTCGGATGGGGCAGGTGAGTAATGTTGATGTTAATGTCACATTGGGTACTTAAAGAACTTCTGTGGAAAACAGTAAGAAAAAAACTTGGGCATTTCATAATATAATTATATTATTAGAGAATAAAGTTTTGAGACATACAACAGATACCACCTAAGGAGAAATACTGCAATTAGAACGGAATTAAACAGATATCCTAAATGAGCCAGTACTCCTACATGCTACATAGATGCTTCAAATTAAATTATAAAACATTCTTTTAAAAATAAAAAACAGAGGAAACGTAGATATGAAAATTTTGCATGCATTTCTCTGGGTAGAGGTTTTCTAAAAACTTAGATCTTATGCATAAATGCTGTAAATAGCGTATGGCAAACGTTCTATATCAAACTTCTTATATTACGTTTTACTTTGATTGCTTTGTGCCAGCTTTTTTCTAAACAATTTTTATTAATTTCACAGTACCTCTGAAGAATGCTGTCTTTGAAATTTTAGTATTTCCTTTTTATCAATCAGTAATGAACGTGTGCTATTTCATGAGATCCTTTTCCGAGTTAAGTACAAGAAAAACAATACCTTTACAAAAATCGCATGGTACCTCCAAGGTTTCCCTGCGAACATGACGCCTGATTCCTGAGACGAGCTGCAAGCACACCTTAAAGCGCCAGAAAGACTTCCACTTAGCAGGGATTGAAAGGCAGAGCTTATGATGGGGGGCTGTAATGGCCCAGGAAATTGCGGTGGGGTATCCTACCGCAGGGCTTGATCCTTGGCAAGGAAATTGAGTGAAGTGGTCAGCATCACGCCTCAGTACGCGTTGCTGTTGGAACCCCGGCCTCATTGCACGGATGGGAAGGATTTGGACAGCTTTGGAAACCCTCTTCGCCTTCTACAATGTTTCAATTTACCAACAGTTCCTTATTTTCCATGCATACATACGTTATACGTTTGGACGTTTTAACGCCAGAAGCATAAACTCTTTCACACCAGTTGCAGTAATTTTGGATCGTGGTGATATTCAATTCAATCACAATGCTTTCCTTAGTATTTTTCAGAAATAGGAATACGGTTAAAATACTCAATATTCAGCTCATTCTTTTATTTAACACTTTTTCAAACCTTATTACAAATTCGCGTGTAATAGCTTGCGGTTAAAAGGTGAATCAGACAGGAAAAATTATAGGTGATAACCGGAATTATAATTACGGATCTTCAGCTAACCACATCAAAGCTGTAACAATGAGGTAACGTGTTCTTTCTTTGAGAGTATATGCAGGTTCATTGCTGATTTGTTGATTTGCTTTATTTACGGACGTTCTTCAGCATCTCAGAAACGTCACTTCCCATTCAACTCAGGGCGTGAAACAGCCGTACATTTTGCTCACAGGCCTCTTCTATCAGGCTTGAGGTTCTTATACGTGCCATAAATGTACGATACGGGACCCACGGCTTTACTTTTCTTCCGAAGGAAGCCTTCCTTATAATTCTTACACCCGAAAAAAATCCATCGATCCTGGCCAAGATTGAACCGTGATCTTGGATCTACGAGGAAAGAGTTGGCGATTGCGGCCTTAGAGGGTAATAATAATAATTGTAGAGATGTACCAAAGTACGAATATATCACAGGATTGTACATTTATTAAAATTCATTGTTCACAACTTTACTTTATGCTGGGTTTTAACCTGCTTAGGAGACAGTTGCCATAACGAAATCGCTGAATGAATGAATTCATATGGGAGTTAGGAGGAGGAGATTGAGGGAAAGGGGTATGGGTGTAAATCTCCGAACTTAAGACTTCGTTGACATAATGAAAGGTAAACAAGGAAGTGTGTCCTTTCAAGCGACGTCTATGCCTTAAACGGATGTTGGACATATAAGATATTTAGTATCTTATAATATTTATAAAAATTGTAACTTTGCATATTTTCTATCTCAGCCATTACTTTCCCCCTAATAACCCCCTCCCCCACATCAACTTCTAGCTGACTTCATTGTGTATACGTTTAACACAATTATCCATCAAAGAGTCTTCAGGAGACCAGATATACAAGGAAAACTTTGCAAAATCCTTAATTTTTTTCTCCGTTAACATGTTTTAAGTTTAAGTTTAAAATATTCTAAACATTTATCAACTGTATCGAGTTTTATAGCTGTGTATGGTGCTAAAAGTTACTGCAATTACTTTTAGCAATAATAGAGTTATATCTGATTAGTGATGTTATTGGATATTTCTGTGAAGCACGTCTATTCGCGTACTATCTAGATCCAGTTCTATGTGCAAACAATAAATCGCTGATTTACGCTATATTAGCGACACATAGCAACAAGTACAAATATGCATAAAGTTTATACAAACTTTGTCGAAGACATTCTTCATTGTTTAAGGGAATTATAAGGCTACATATCTCATTATCTAATACCTGAAGTTATGACAGTAACAATGTGCAAGCTAGTAAAAAATGAAGTGATTATTTTCCTACAGAGGTTAACATATTACATTAATGCATTTGTTTGATTTTATGTCTGCGTAACAACGCCCAAAGTTCGGGAAACAACAACTCGAAGAATGAAGGCCCTAAAGTTGGTTCTGACACCTAAGATAACCTTAACCTCCAATGCAAGAGATCGCTACATTTTTGTTTAAATGGTTCCTCCATTATTCTCAAGAGGCTAGGTGGACCTTGTTACAGATCCACTGCTTTAGAAACACATTCTCCAGCTGTGCCGGCAATAGAATCCGTGATACGTGAGCGGGAGGTCTGGGGTTCGATTACCAAAAGGAACGTCCTTCCTAACTGACGTTTTTTCTAAGTTTTCCTAAGTCCCCATAAATGGCAAATACCGGGGAGGTACCCTAAACTTCGCTTCCTTACTTAAAAAAAAATCCTGTCGTAGTTTATCATTTCATCTCATGTATCATCAGGGTCTATGTAAGCGGGCGTTAAACATTATTAAAAATAAAAATTACGTGCAGGTCGGAAGGCATACAGTTAGTATTAGCTGACAGAAGCAATTCACTTTTTCATTTCGCAAATTTGTTAACCAATGCTCGAAAACATCATCAAAACAATGGGCAGACTGGCACTTTTGTTACCTACCTCACATCTGGGGTGATAATTCTATTATAGTTATCATTTCTTCCCGTTTGCTGCCGTTTCCGTTAGTTTCCTTTTTTTTATCAGCACTGTCGAATGCCTCTATAGGGCCAAAACAAAGGACTAATGGACAGTTAGCAAGTCTAGAGATCACATTCAGCTCCGAAAGTAGGGAAACAGTGTCCTATGGATCTAAACAGCAATGTCCAGACCTGTTAATCAAGGCCAGAGAGCATGCACAGTACTGTAAACAGCCCTGTGTAATTTGGGTGGGTAACTCAGAGCTTCTTTCCTTCTTTAAGCCCCTAAGCCAGGTTTTAAGATAAAAAATTCCGGTGCGGGGGCTGGACTCCCTTTACAGCCTAGAGCTTTCTCCCTTGATGGTTTTTCCTTACTGTGAAATACTGTTTGCTTCACCGCTCCAATTTCCTCGCCCTAGCCAGCGAAAAAAGAAATTAATTAATGAATAAATAAATTAGCCGGTGGGAGTGATTGAGGCCCAGTGAGGTGTTCCCAGTTCACCCTGCCTCGTTTCATGACCACCAGCTAATAGGAGTTTCCGGGGAGAGATGGGGCGGGGGTGCGAAGAAGATGTAGACAAACAGAGGCTTGGCGGTATTTCGTTTTCTACGTCACATGCTTTACGCAAGAAGGGAAAGGGGAAAAGACTCTAAGTGTAAAAATAACTGCGAGGGGATTCTACGGCCAAAAATGCCAACATTCATGTTTGCATAAGGCACAAAGAATACTTTTTAAAGCCTTATTGCTGAAATTAAGATTTAAAAAACGGCTGAAAACATCTACATCTGAGTGAAATACAGGATAACACGATTAATAATTAACACAAGTTGGTAAATTAATAACAGAATTAGAATTAGAAATTACAAAAGTAATCGTATTCCTAAAAGTGTATCTTTTTAGAATCCTTTACTGCAATGGTGATCCAGATGGATTTGTCAAGATTTAGCTGTATCTATACTGAATGTTATTGATTATGCTTTTCAGAAATCTCTCAGCAAAAAAGCTTTATGGCGTAATAATATGGGAATGGCAAGAAAATATTACACAAACATGGCTGTATTTTTTTACAAACGTTTGAATTCCACTCTTTCTTTAAAATAAATGGCTTAGTTAGACACCCACAACTGCTTTAAGACTTCAAAGACATCAAGGAGTTTGTGGGACAAGGGAGAAAAAAGTGTTATGTGTAGAACTTAGAACACTCACCGCACTAATCGAATTTATTTCATAAAAATCTGGAAAGCATATCTATTGCTACTTTTTAATGTTTATATATGGTCATTAAAATATACCGCATATGCTTCCTACGGGAACAACTTCATTAGTAGTTATAATGCGTTTTATAAGAAACCGTAGCATATCGAGACTCCAAGTAACCATATTATATATATAACAGAACAACGTGGAAAAAGAATAGAATAACACAGGGTTGGATTTTCAGGTGCAGTAGATTGCACCAGTCTTTCATGTATTTTCATGCTTTTCCATTTTAATACTTACTTAGACTAGTGCTGACATACGAATTTATTGATAACAGCGCGCTACTTTAACATTATTATCCTATACCTGTATCCTCTGGTAGAGCCCAGTACCGCCAGAACTAATTTGGCTGCACTTGTGACCTGTTTCATAGCGGCTGTCTTAATAACGGTAGACGCTTGCTTTGCGCTCCGAGATAGCAAGTACAGCCAGAACTGAGAATCGCACAGTGGTGAGATATGTGTGTCAATGATCGGCTGTACCCTTTCCATAGCAACTGAGAAGGATGCGCGAGCCAGCGAGCATTGTCAGTTTGCTAAATATAATTTTTTGAAACTTCAAATATTAAATTTACTATACAGTGATTTAGCAATATTTAATAATCTGTAGCTATATTGAAATGATCAGTGTGGTACTATGTTGGAGCTCCGATTTCTATGGCCCTATTCTGGGATATAAAGTACTTTATTGCATTTACATAAAGTGATATGCTAAATAATCTTGTGTAAGTACGTCAATATATTTTTTAAGAGTTTATTTTTTATTATACCTACTGTGTTATCTGATATGTTATATTTTATATTGAATAAAATGGATTTTACTTTATCAGCCTTTTGTTGTATAATGAATAGTGGGTAAATATAACTGCGTATATTCGTGCGTTTTTATACTCAAAATCATTTCAGATTATACCCTAATATGGAGGTAGGGTTACACCAATATTTAATGTCACGAGCTATCACTGAAATAACATGATAATGGGGGAAAAGCTGATGACCAAAAACATTTAAGAATCCTTGCGCACAGAACAAAGAGAGAATATTTTGGAAGTGGGAAGAATGATCTCAGAGGCTTCAAAATGGAGCTCAGGCATCGTCAATGGATCAAGGTCCTAGCCACGTTGCAATACGGCATGTGTTCATAGCCAGTGAACTGAAACAATGCAATCACTGTAATAAGCTGGGCGCACCTTAATATCGCCACACGTCACTCAGTAGGTTGGTCTTCGTGGAAGTGTAAGGTGTTTTGAAGATTACAGGTGGCATGTTTTATGAACGATTACTGTACTTGAACTTTAATTAATTAATATTACGGCAAGTTATTGTGTTTTTAGTCCTCTTGGCCATCCATTAAAACATTTGTAGCTTTGGAGTTAACGCCTGCAGTATCACAACGAAACTTCAGAGACTATTATTTTGTTCTTTTTTGTTGAAGTGCAACACTTTTTACTGTCTTTCTACTCATAAATTCTTTACACAACATTTTTCTACATCTGTATACACAGAGTGAGAGCGAATTCTACAGCCAAGCCTTAACATGTTTGCTGAGTAATTTGGTATAAATAAGCGAGATAATGCATTATCGTTCTACGTCCAGACAGCTACATAAAAAGTTAGCAACACACTGATCGACTTTTATCATACAATTTTATAACATGATCATGTGCTGAATGAATAACAAAAAAGCTGGATAACTTACGGTACAGTGATATAAATTTTTTAAACACCTTTCTTTAAAGCACTTGTTCAAAATGTCGATCATCATGATAACGATACCTCATGGTCCACCGCACACACTAGCATGCCCGGGTAAAAGCTTCTTTATTCACCGGCAGCGAACAGCTAGTAAATTAGTATTTGTCTCTTTCCTAGTACAGTCATATTTTAATTTTTTCAAAACATTCAAATTATTCTTAGTTATAAGGTATAGGGTCAATGGCTAATTGCTTTCGGTATTATAATATATATATTACTTTTCCGATCTGGATTATTTAGTTTTAATTTATTATTTTTCTCCAATAGCCCCTTTCTTAGGTCATGCAATTATTTTAGCACTACTGGAAGACCTTGATCCTAAGGTATTGACCGAAGAAGTGATTTTAATCTTTATAGCAATCATCAGTTTGTCTGTGTGTCTGAAACTGAGGGATAGTGATCCAATTTGTATGAACTGCTGCCTCTTATCTCTGACTAATTCCTTTAGGCTTGTTCGACTTTTTTACTTTATGAAATTTCTTTATTTTGAAGCACAAACGTATCCATGTGCTGTGGCCTTGAATAAATGTACCACCAAATAACCTGCATCTAAAGGTGTCTCTGGGTTCCACATGACAAAACTGAAATTCCGCCATGGCACCCATAATGCATATTACCTCAAGAATGTTCTTAGATGTTATAATCTTCGTTCAAGGTAAAATATAAATACAACGTGAACGTTACTGACGATGAAACTTAGCTTAAAATGTAATGTTTCCAACCAGAAATTTAGTGATATAAACCGTCACGATAAAAGATATATTTATTTCCTCCTGGTTTCTGCGACATTTACAGTGCAAACTGCGATCCCACCAAAAATTCGGTTTGCTATGTAAATAATGGTATCTTGCGTATGAATACAGAATTAAATGCAATTTTATAAAAACACTGCTGTATCTGAACCAAATACATGATACAATTTTTGCAAGATAACCTGTTTAAAACATTTTCATACATATTATATTAATTAAAAATAAAAATAAGTTTATTCTTTTATTATAGCCTGTACATCATTTTGCCATACAGCCAAGTATTGTAGTTAGCGCGAGAATAATGGTGGCTGAGCGACCCGGGTTCGCTCCCAGCGACCGTAAGTGGATTTTTGGCGGACGAAGAGGGGTCAGGATAAAGTTTCCTTTGGGTACCTCTGACAGTGATTCCGTCATTGCTCCATGACTTCAACCACATTAATCAGCGTAATGTAATCCGCCAATTTATTGATACGCACGTTACAAAAGAACTAGGATACTACCTTCAGCCGCCCATGTGCGGAACTCTCAATGACCTGATCAAGCAAGCGAGTTAGCATAAGCAAACACGTGTGAGCAGCCCTATCAGTGAGTCCATGAATTAACAGAGTACTGTTTAAGGCATTTATTCTTGCTTTACGAGAGAACGAAAGAAGATACAAACTTACGATGTCTATTTATTAATGCCAAGTAAACCAGAATAGAATTGAAGGTGTTAGTTTGTTTCGGAGGCAGGTTTCAACATGAAACAGGAAGAACATTCATACTGTGGCATAGGGGAGTTTGGGGAAATGTATTGTAGAATTAAGTTCGTCAAGAAGTAGAAGTGACTGTTGGAAAGATTGAGTAAAGAAAATGAGGGTATGCGCATGTGTAACCTTACTGCACAGCGTTCTTTAAGGGATTCCGAGGGTTGAGTGTGATAGGTAGAGGAAAGTGGACGTGCCGCCGAATGCTCCGGGGTAGCCATCCTGGTTGAAGTCCTTCATGAATGTAAGTACTCCTTATTCGTTATAAACGTAATCCATTTTATAATGTGAATGATGTTTGTGTTTCCAGTGTAGACATATGCCCGATATTTCTTTAATGATACTTAGGATGTCTTTAGATTAGTGTTGCAGCTACGTCTCTAATCCGATCTTATTTCCTTAAATAAGTTACAGATTGATATTTTACATGGGTGGCCAGTAGCAGGTAGCGACAATATTTACAGTTTCACTGGCAACAGCACATATCTTTCGATAGTGGATTACTCAGGCTGGGGTTCGCCTGCATCTCTGAGCCGAAGATGTTCCCGGACTATTAAAGAAAACAGTGGAAGTGTTGAAGCAAGTGGAATGCAACATCATGATCATTCTTATTCCGGAATTAAAAAATTAACGGTAATGTGGTCCTCATATATGTTCGTTATTATTATTGTTATATGATTTTATATACTTTTGAGTATTTATTATGATTATTACTATTTTTAAGGATACACTACAATAAAAAGCAAATACTGAAAGAGGAGCATTTATTTTTTATATTTTCTAAAATTTGTAAACTAGTGGTCTCTTAGGCTGCAAATTTACATTTTAAACTTTGAATTAAACCTTAGGAGTCCGTAACAGCGAGATATTTTTAAAGTGGATTCGAGGTCAAAGAAAGTTTGAAAACCGCTGATATACAGGTTTTACCTTGAACCTTGCAATGATGTAAAGTTAACATTTATATAATTTTAAGTGGTGATTAAAACTGTGACTGCAGAAAGGAGGTGGAAAAAGATGTAAAAGGAAGATGATGGTATCCAACTTACATCAAATCCCGCCAAACACTTCCTGTTAAATATAAGAGAGAAGTATGTTATAACGTACAATGCACAACACTTGTATAAATTGCGTGTGTACTACACAACGGAGGCCAGTATCAAATGTCTAATCTTTTAATGAGCGGAGGCATGTTAAAACACTGGAGATGGGAGCAGCAGATCCCTAGCTCCCTTTCCATAGCAATTATCTTAATACTGCTGTAAATACAGGCTGAGATCCTATGTTCAATTCTAGTTAAGGTATTTTGTGAGAAATGTTTAATTCCTACGCTTCGCCCTACCCAAGGCAAACCTTCCATACAACATTAAAATGAAGCAGTTACGCATTCCAGGTTTTAAAAGAGCAAGGGAGAATTAAGAGAGGAACGGCAAGATAAAAAGAAGAAGAAAAAAAACATACAGCCGTTATTAGAAGCGTTATTCGCAAGCTGAAATAAAAAAGGGAAGCAATAGACGTAACAAACGATGGAACACGCGCAACGTAAGTAAGAAAAGTTGTGTAAGACCTAAGAAGAAGCACATAAAGCCTGGTACCAACCAGTAAGTAAGTATAGGCTGAGCTGAAGGAAAAGGACGGAATTTAACGATCTACATTATTTTAAGTGCCTGGGTAAAATGGGAGGTTCGAGTTGTTAGTAGCACCCCAGCGCCGCCACCGAAATGTGTTGATTAGCCAAATTAACTGCCACAGTGCTTCTGCTACAACAGCTCAACCCTTTTCTTGGCGAAAACGCTGTCTGCTTTCTCAGTTTTTTTTCCTACTAACAATTTCCATTATTACTTATTATTTGAGTTTCTTTACTAAGCATTTCTTTGTTTTACGTGAGATTCTTTTCGGTACTTGAACATTATGCTTCAACACCTGATGTTTCTCGTTTATTATTTTCGAATATTGCTACAAAGACGGCAAATGCCAAGAAGCAATAGCAAAGTAATTGACAAGATCTTTGCGTTTGTTTACGTCATCATCATCTACAACACGGATTAGGCCTTAAGGCCTATTCCGTTTCCACACCATGAAGTTCTATTAATATTAATCTCTCCATCTCTTCCGCAAACGGCACACATCCACCCGTCGCAGAGTTTGATCATATTTTCATTTGACAACATATCTTTACTCAAACTCTGGTGCTGAAAGTAGTTCCCGTTTGATGCAATGCACCCGCTCCAGAGTTTTGCCGGTATGGAAATAATTCTGAACAGGTTCTTCAGAACGTCTTCGCAGCCTTCACCGCTGCTTCTGATGATGGAAAATGCCTTCCACAAAGGAGTTTCTTCAATTTGGGGAAAGGGAAAATGTCACACGGGGCTAAATTTACAGTATAGTGAGAGTGTACTAATTCATATTGCTTTTGGTGAGACATTCAGCGATGTGCGGCTGTGCATTATCACGATGCATCTAGCATGTGGTCTTGTAGAGTTTTCAGGACATTTCTGTAAATTGCTCAGTTAAGTTGTGTGTGCAGATACGATGTGCTGGTAAGCGATTCCTGTGTGTTTTGGTGGTGGTGGAGTTTTTCACACAGAGTTTTGCTATTTGCTCTCTGGATCGAAATGATATAGCCGAGTTTTGTCAGCAAGGATTACCTTTGAAAGAAACTCCACGTGTTCCTGTAACATCGTCAAATGCACGCGAACGTCCTTTTGTTTGGGAATTAGTAGTGTTGGAACTCGCGCTGCACAAACAGGTTTCATGTGCAACTTTCAGTTACCAACGCGTGGATGCACCCAATGAAATGTTCAGGATATCTAAAAGTGTTCGGCGATCCTCTCTCACAATGACAGCAACTGTGTTAATGTTTTCTTCCGTTACAACACTAACTGACACTAACATTTTAAACCATCTTCGAGCTGTGCTATAGGGAAGAACAAACTATGTAACACTGCATACACCTCAACTGAATTGATGAGGCGAATTTGAACATACCTCACTTGTTTGTGCGTATTAAGTTTCTTCAGCGTACTAAAATGTCCAAATACCCCACGTTCAATTTCTTTCTCCTTGTACACTTATGGTGGGGCGTTAACTCTATTTCCACGCATTTCTCAATGAAGTACGGACCAAAAATGCGTGGGAAATCACAGTGAATTACACTGTCTCTGTATATATTTAACCGTTTTTTCCCCCCAACAATTTAAGAATTGTCTTCAACAACTTTCAGTTGCTATCATTTTTGGACCACCCTGTATATCCTGATAGTGCCACATCTTCGTGCGTGCTCAGTGATAAGTCCAAGTGCAGAATGTCCGCACAGAATCGCTTTAGAGCATGTAAAAATGCTCAAAGTCAACATTTTGAAACATACTATGGTATAAGTCAGTTATAGAAAGGTTCGACCTATTCCTTGATGTGGAACATTATCATTGATCATCAATAACTTCAAACATAGGAATTTTATTACCTTTTTAAATGCACTATCAAAATGTAAATTATAAAACATCAATCCATTTAAAACCACTAGATTGACTTTAATATCTCCAAGCAGCTTTTGTTTGAAAAAAAAATCTTATATAACTAAAAATAGCATGTTGTTATTAAGTGAATTGTTTTATGTACCTCAGCTGTATGCAAATCCGTAGTGGTTATTATGCAATGGAAACAACAGACAGCAGTCAGATGTATGTGAGCGCTACTGGAAATCTTTCTATTTTGATAATGCAGTACTTCTATTGAGCTTGTACCAAATTACACTAAGTTTCTTTTCTCTCTGCTAGCACGTAAATGCCTTTAATTCATATCCCGAACGTTAGCAATAAAGATCTGAATTTGTAGCTCGGTACTTCAGTTTCATTCTCTTCTGTAACAGCAAAGATTACAAGAAAAGTATTAAAAGAAAAAGAAACCCCATAAAAAACTTCTATGACTTTAAGCTCGATTCTCCAAACTGTTAATGGGCAGCAATTATAACACAGAAACAGTTCCACAGCTAAACAAGTGTCGACGTTAAACCAGTTTGAGTTCAGAAAGAAGTAGTAATGCAGTCTTCAATCCTTTCCTCTTACCCTCCATTTTTCCTCAGCAAAAAGTTACATAAGATCTGTAAATAAAATGAATTCTGCTTAGTATTCCGAGGCGTTAAGTCTTTGCTCTTGTATCTGGTAGACTAAAGATAACAGGATTAACAAATAATGACTAAATGTGGATACTGTTTCCTACCCCAGCACAATAACAGCTATAACGGCGTGGCAGCGGGGTGTCGCGAAGAAGAATGCGCACCTCATAAAACTAAGTCCCAACTCAGCACAAAACCCATCGACAAAGCCAGCTGCAAAAGCGCTGCTTGAACTTTCTGGCGGGTTTTCCTGCAGATAACCTTCGTAACAAACATGTGGTCTATCACGCGGGTGGTTTTATTCGAGCGTTAATTTGACCAACTAACGGGCGACAATCATTAAATGATTTCGGATTATAAGTTTTGAGTTCAGCATATTTCTCCTAAATATTCAGCTCTCAAAACTGAGTAACACAAGCGATAATAAAACTGAATTAATTTAAATACATAGTTAAAAATCGAAGTTCCGAACACGCATTCTGTTGACTTCTGCTTATGGTCTTAACACATACTGTTCGAAAATCTAACATTATCTATAAGTAATTGTAACTGCAAATAACAAAGGAGGAAAAATAAAATACGAAACAACAGACCCTAAATATACGAATACAGTAAATGCCGTAAATAGCGTTATTTTAATAAAAATACAACTTGTGTAAATTACAAACTAACACTCTATTTATAATTTATATCCCATATTTCTACTTACTGAGATACATCTTTCATAGGAACAACTATATAAAGATTGGAGATCAGAGATAGGTGGGAAAACTCGAGGTCACGGCAGGTACGCGAACCATGGATCTTCAGCTTACCGTGCCTATATTCTTACTATCTAAGTTTCTTATACACCTCTAAGGTTATCCTGTTGCAGAGATATTTTATCCATAAGAAGCGACCCCAAACGTTTTAGTGCTTAAACCTCAGATTTCATAGTTAATGGCCATTATATTATATGGAAATGTGATTTTTTTTCATACAAGTCGTGTATGAGAAAAGGCCAGGAATTAGTTTCGTGGTTGTGGTCAGACAGAGCGGTAAGCCGAATATCCTAGGTTCGAGTCGCGGCCGTGACCTTGAGCTTTTACTCTCTGACTCTGATTTTCCTCCTTAGTCTAAAGCATGACTTGTGTGAAAAAAAAAATCACATTTTCATATAAACTCTATAAAGAGTTTAAATTAATACCGTATTATTGCTGAACTAGTTTCTGCCATATTTCCTAACACATAGAATGGATGTGAAATTCAGAAAATTCTGGGGAGGAATAGAATACATAAAAATATAATAATTTTTGTGACTAAAACCAGAGTTAATTTGAAAATAAAGTCAAACATCTTGTTGGGTCGAACTTGTGTAGCGATATATGATACAAATTAGAGCACTGTGCTACCATGGACAGCTAAGGTTGAGAGGGAACATGATATGGGCATCCAAATTAAGAAAGGAACTAGAAACAATATGGATTTGGATAATGGGTCACGGGAACAGAAAGAGTGCATGGAGGAAGGTTAAGAAACATTTGAGGGATATGGATGGGCAGCAAGCAATTGCGCAAAGCAGAGAGTTGATTTCGCTAGTACAATTGGGATAAAATCTGAATGGTAGATGGAGCAGTATATAAAAACAAGGACAATACTTACTAGCCAGATGCTTGCGTGGCTTAGAATAGGAACAAAAGGATAATTAAGTCACAGACGAAAATGGGTTGAAAATATGCCCCATAGCGATCAGGAGGAAACATGGATACGTATACTGACCGTATGTAAAGTTACGCAAGAATGAGGGAAAAGCATGTAACTAGACCCTTGCTGGATCGAATATATCATGTTAGGCTCTGCAGGTAGGCAAAGAACAGGAAGAGAGGATGAGTAAATTTCTGATGAAAGTGACAGCGCTCAGATTTTAAAAAGCTGATAACTGGGAGAGGGATGGGGGAAATAAATTGAGTAAATCCAGTTATGTGACATTCCTACTTGCATTTATTTTAATTAATGAAATTAATTTATTATTATTTATTGTAAAATACATTTTATAATGGAATACTTAATTTAACATCTTGCATTATATCAAAAAGGTATGTGTATTATAAAAGCAAATATAGTTCATTGGACCCATGCTTATGTGTAGTTTTATTGTAATCGTGAACTGGAATAAATCCACCACCACTAATACATACTCGCAATGAATATCAACAAACGGAAAACAAAAGAATGGCTATACTCGTATACCTAATAAGAGGTTTTCCTAATACCCCCGCTGCCTGCGACGTTGAGTGCTATAGGCATTTTATCTCTACTGTAGCTTCAAATTAGCGATTTTTCAAAATTAAATTTACACGAAAATGGTCTACTTTATTGAAATGCGGCAAAGGAATAGAGCCAGGCAACACAATTTGACTAACTTGTTATTTATCTTATTTTTAGTGTTTATTGCTTAATTTTATGATTTTGATTACAATTGTTTATTTATCCAAAATGAATGTTTAGGATGTAATAATGAATCCCTAAATTTTCATAAAAACAACCAAAACTAGTTTTATTTAATATAACTAGAGACATATAAAGAAATATAGAGTATAATACATTCTATAACGGCTTGAATAAACACAAAAACAATGAATAGCACCGATTTTTCAATACAACAAAGACATTAAAAAATGTACATCATAAAAGCCCCCCCCCCCTTTTGATCTCTCTGCAATACATTGCTCCATGCATAGTTTGCCATCAAAGCAAAATCTCAACATTCCTGAAAACTTCTTTTCATAAGGTGAATGCCTAATGAAAACGTTGACCATATTCCTTGTTCACATTTCCTAAATTTGATCTAAAAAATCATATTACAAAACAAATAGTACATTTTGACTGACATTCTGCACTCAGTACATGGGAACTCTATATCAAGTATTCGATCAGTTCTTTTGTTGCCCAAAAATCAATTGCATTACCTTCTAACAATTTCCCAAGCATTACAATGCTGAAGAATAATTATATGTACATGTTCTTTCATTGTAACATCATTCAAATCTGAGGTCTGGTAAAAATTGCACCTTTTACTTTTGCTTCAGATAAGCTGGAACATTTTTATGAAGAGACTAACAGCCTCAGAGTTACTATCCAAAGCTTTGATAAATTACTTAATAAGTTCAAGTTTGATATGGAGTGTGGACGCAAGGATTTAATTTTTTGCACTGTGTGCACCTGGAACCAATTCTTTTCTTGTTGGACTTTCTTTCCTGGTATAATGGTTTTCATTTGCGCTGCAGAGAAAGCAAAAATAGTTGAAGCCCCAGAAGAAATTCCAACATTTTAAAATCATCACAAGGGTGCCACTTGTAGTTGAATTTTTTCAAAAGTAGTTTGACATTTTCATAAATATCTTGGAGATGAGCAAAATGAGCTCTGGTATGGAGGGAAACTTGTTCCCATTGAGCAGGACAGCCTTGAGACTTGCACTCGAGCTATCTACAAAAAGATGCCTCTGGTCTAATTCATAAGGAATCAGTATGTGTTCAAAGAGACCATTAACATCGCTACAAAAAACACAGATTTTCGATCACTTGTTAGAAGCATGCACAATCCTTATGCCTTACCCTATATTTTGTTATTTTGCAGGAATTATCAGGTCAAATTTTGTCTCCTGGCAATTTAAAATCTCTGGATACTGACCTTTTTCATTTAAGACAACAATCAGCCGTTATTATAACCACAGAATTCCAACAAGACATTTTGTGCAAAATATCGATGACTTGTTAAATTGTCGATGCATTGAAACCCTTTAGTTTTATACTGATGGGATTGGAACTTTACTAATGCTAATCTCTTTGAATACTACGACTGCCAGGAAAAGTGGTGAGTTTAAAATTATCGACATTTGGGAGGGGGGGGGGGACCTAATGTCATATAGATATGGACAACTTCAAAAGTCTACGCTTGATAATTGTCCAATAAGAGGAAGCAAAACATTTGGAAAATTTTTCTGAGAAAGCTATAAATCTATAAATCTCCTACCAACGTCTATTTTTTGTTTTATACCACGAGAATTGTTCGCACAGAAAATTTTATTGATTATTTCAATTCCGCCATGTATAAATTTATTAGCATGTTTCAATCTAATTAGAAACAGCGAATTTTTTATTGTTTCCTTAATTTGAGCGGAATGGAGTTCGACTATTATATATTTATATTTATATATTATATAATTTATATAATATATATATTATATTATATATTATATATATTATATTATATATTATTTATATATTATATATTTATATATTAAAAATAGCTAATTGTCTTTTTCATTGAACTGGAGCCAACAGGAGAAGAAAAAGATAATCAGAAGTAAAATTTAGAAAACAGGGAGGGGCTATAATTTTGGAAAAGTTCTTTTTGTGATGATTGTAATATACAGACACCAAACTAGAAAATTCTTTAGAATATTCGATCTATTATTTTTTGCTTCTACAAAGGTAAAGGTATCATTGCTGATAAATAATAAATCTCTTAGCCGGTGGGCGTGGCCTATATTCGTAATCTTCTTAGAAACTTTTTGTTCAATTTTTAGTTGTATATAATATAGTTTTCCACCTAAAACACTATAAAAATATATGCAATATAGGCATTTCAATTTGCAAACACTGCTTTTCTTCATACAATGAATATTTAAACAAACGTTGGTTTTGAAACATTCAAACAATTTATGACAATAAAACAATAAGATAGGACAATAATTAAAAATTTAAAACGATTATAATAAAGCTAAGAAATACTATGTGTATTGGGTAATTTATATTACTATAAGGCATTCAGAATAAAACTTTCATTATAACAGAGCTAATATTTTATCATGCAGATGAAACATTTAGGAAAACTGTTTTCAGAATTGAATCGTCTGCCTTATAATGCATAATATGGTAATAGTGCGTCACTTGAAAAAATGTAAAGCATATTTGTTCTTTAAAAAATTCTGAAAATGAAGATTAGCCTCTTTTTTTATACATTAAGAGAAATCTGAAACTAGTAAAGAATTGACAAAGACATAAATATCATTCCTGATTACTTATTAATCGCCTTTTATAAATATGCACAAGGAATATACAGGTAATATTACAAGTAAACAACTGTTCCAGGTACAAATGAGCAATCGCATCTTGTCAACTTATAAAAAGAAAGCAGCGCACAGGAGAGCAGGGGATTATGGTTCCGGAAATTCCCAGCAGAGCTTTGACTTTATCCTGGAGGTGGGAGAACCAGCATCTCATCTCCATCAGTCTTTACTCCAGAGAATCCTCTGCACTAATTTGAGCGGTTAAAGTAAACTCAACTATTACCGGGGGATTCGATCTCAAGCTTCCTTGCTGGCAAAGTAAGCCAATCTTCTTTCTGCATTATTATTATTATTATTATTATTATTATTATTATTATTATTATTATTAAATTTTCACTGTTCAAGCTTGCGTACTTTTTAAAGTTAGCCCGCCTCAAATGCATTGCACGCATCGTATACTCCAATTTTATAATCATTTTATGGCGTGCAGGAAACTAACTCATTTATCTGATATTCAAAATTACTAAATTACGATACAGTTTAAAAAAAAAGTATATCAACGTGATAATGCGACAGTTAAACCATTTTTATCAAGGTCACATTTATGTAACAATTTTTAAGGTCTGTAATAACTGATTAATAAATATAAGAAATAAACACCGGTTATGAGGTAACTTAATCCCATAAGTAGACTGATAAAAAAGTCCGTTTAATCCTAAAGTTAACAAAAGGTTTCCTTTGATTTATCTTTCATAAATCTTCATGCATGCAAAATATAACAAGGCTCTAGCTTACCGAACATAAAACGGCTGGCAGTTTTTGTATTGAACGCGGGCCCTGTGCAGAAGTATATAAATCTATTTACAGTCTACACAGTAAATTCAGTTTCTACTGTGAGATATCTAATGATGCAAAATGAGCACAATTTTGAAAACTAGACTGTTGATTCTTTAGCTTTCTGGTATGAAAGATATAGACGTAAACATATTTTAGAAGTTAAACTTTATTTTTAGCAAAAACACTAGATCAGTTACTAACCGTCATTTCGTCCTGGAACATGGACGCCTACCGTGAGACAGGTTACAAGTACTAAGGAAATTTCCAAATGCTCTCATTTCCCTAGAGAGGGACAGGTGCTAAGCCCATCAACGCCATCTGAAAGGGAACTGAGGTATTACTTGAGCGTGAAACGACCCTATTATTATGTCCCAGGGACTTCTTTTTTCTGCTATGGAGTTCATTAACGTGCCGTAAATCTAACGACAAAGTTTCTCTCGGATTTGCGGTCGAGATTTTGTACTCCGGCAGGTTTTAAATTCACAGATCATAGATCACGAAACTCTAAATCAGTGCATTTAAAAAGATTTGCGTAAACATATTTCAGTGTTCATAATAATGAAATTTATAGTTATACACTCTTTTATTTGTTTGTTTTGTTAAATTTCAGCCTTAATGAACGACACTGCTAGGATTCAACATATAAATGTCGGCTATGGTGGTGAAGTGGTAACCATACACTCCTTCTAAACCCAAGATCGCGGGTTTGATCCCGGCCAGGACTAATGGATTTTTTCAGGGCGTAAAAATCATAAAAGCCGTGGGTCCCGTGTCGTACATTTACGGCACGATAAAGAACCTCGAGCCTGAAAGAAGGGACCTCTGAGTAAAATTTGTCGGCCGTTTCACGCCCTGAATAGAATGGGAGGCTAATGACCGAGATGTTAAAGAGCGTCCGTAAATAAAACAAATCAACATATAAATAAATATTTCAATACTTATACAGATTGGAAAGAAACCTAATACATTAATGTATTAATATTTGGGAATAAATTATTTTAAAATAATTTTCTTGATACGAAATATTAACTGAGATAATTTCATTTCTTGAGAAAATAAAATGAAACTTATACATACTCATTAGTTCAGTGATATGAAATTGTCATAGAAACAAACAAATGAGTGAATCTTTTCTTTTAAAAACTGGGTAAATATTTGACTGAAAGTTATTAGCAAGAAAAGAAAAAGAGAAAGAAGACTATGTGAACTATTTCATTGCCCTAAGCCTTACTCACACATTATAAAATGATGCTCTCCTGTTATACGAACATTTCAGCACAGGCTCAAAGATCCCATCAATGCAAATAGGTGCGCATGCGCGAAACTAGTTACCAACGCTAAAAATGAAGAGACCGAGGAAAATGTTCTCCATGTTTCTCACGCAAAAACAGGGAGAGAGAGAGAGAGAGAGAGAGAGAGAGAGAGAGAGAAAGAAAAAAAAAAGAAAGAAAAAAAGAAAGAAAAAGAAAGAAAAAGAAAGAAAAGAAAGAAAGAAAAAGAAAGAAAGAAAAAAAAAACAATGAAGCACGATTCGGAGTCATAGAATCAAAAGATAGCTTCTGTTCACTGTGAATTATTTTCTTAGATGTACCAGTAAACAAAGCTTGCGTCGCTGACGCTTTTGCAATATTGAACTACACGAGTAAATTTATTTTTTAAGATGTTAACACAACTGAAAACGATTAGAGAAAATAGCTTCCTTACCCAGACTAGCAATGAAAATAATCTGAGGGAAGTGCTTGAAAGTCTCAGTAACAGAGTGCAACATGAATATAATAGTAATGGCCTTTATAATGGCAGGTTTACAAGTATTAAATGTATACTTGTAAACCTGATCAAAATATAATACGCAATATACAATGTACGATACCCAAAAATGGAAACATTAATTGCTATTATTGAGTTTATATATTTACATAATTACAAACACACTGATATACTTACATCACAAATTTTCTATGAATCATTTCATAAGCATATATACAAACATGCGTAGTACACTTACCACTGAGCACCACTTCCCTTTTCTAACCCTCCTCCCCAACTCTGCTTCTTTCTCTAGAGTTATTAACCTTCTTTGTTGGGTCTTCGCAAGAGACCCTCCAAATATCCCGTCGCTGTGTGTGTGTATAACAAAAAATTAGAGTAGCTATTTCACTCGTGTCATCTTAAAATCGACCAATGCAACGAAACAAATTTTTGAATTTTGATTAATCACAGCCGATTTACGGAACGAAACAATAAAATAAAAAAAAAAGTATCTAATTCTTTTTATCAAGCGGCGTGCATTGGTCTTGTGATCATTGCAGCCAACTCTATACCTCCACTAAATAGTTCCTGAATAGGCATCACTGACCACTTTTGCTAGAGGCGGTGGGGAACTATTGATAGCAACAAAAGCATTGACAATAGACAGTCATAATACAAAATGGAGGGTTCTTCAAAGCTTTTTGTGATGCGTCAAATGTGCAAATTGATCTTATCATTAGGAATTCCAACCACAAAATAAAAATAAAAATAAGAGATATTGCATGTTATCATTTTTTTTTCTCAGTTGGTATTAGAAATGGAAAGGTAGCGATTGTAATAGTATACTTTTGTCCGTTTCAGTTTCACGGCTTCTGGATAGAATATTCATAAGTATAACATTTTACACAAGAGTTAATATTCTGTGCGCGAATTTCATATAACTTTTATTCTTATTCTCTACATGGAATAGTACTAAATCCGTATTTTGTTCTGCTCTATTGGCATTACTGACAATCGGCATTCTTCAGTCGCAAGATTGCTTGAAAAGGCTAGGTACAAGCATACAATTATTACAATACTGTAAGCCTTATTTAGATGAATTATATTTAAATTCTTATTTTATTCCTGAAATATTACTTGCGATAGTGAATAAGTTAATATGGGAAACTGAGTTGGTTCGTTCAATCGAATGATATCAAACGAATCGAGAAATTATGAATACTTATTTTCTCATACCTGGTTAACATTTTATATGAAATATTACATTACTTAACAAAATTTAATTTACAAATATCTAATTTAGCTGGCCATACCGATTACACAAATTGTAAAGTACACAAGTCACAAATGATATTTACAATACTTTAAATTGTGCAAATCATAAATGATACTTTTTGAAGACAAACAGCAAATATACAAGAAAAATATTTTGTGTATTCTTTAAATTAAACACTTTTGGCTACAAAGTTGACAGTTCTCACACTTAACTTTTTGGAAATGATAAGGGATTCTTACAAAATTCTTTTCTAGGCAATGAACCCAGTCCTGTATATTTTATGACTAACCTGAGAATAAAATATGATCATAAATAGCTTACTCTAAGTTACAGGTTTGATATTCTAGACTATTTTACGACATTTTAACACAAAATGTCCATTAGATTTTGACACCTTTCAAAAGGTGAGAGATTATTTACTTTTTTTGTTTATAGTACTTAAAAGAATAATTCCTAAGAAGGATCTAGTGGTACTAAATATTGTGTACCGCGCACTTGGGATATAAAAATAAAATAATAATAATAATAATAATAATAATAATAATAATAATAATAATAATAAGGCAAGGAAAATCAAAGTGCTCTAGACAGAAAGCCCAAAACTAAAAACCCTCCAAATATCCTGGGACAAAAACCAGTAAAACTCAGCAGAAAATGGGAAAGATGAAATGTGCAAAACATAATAAGTTGGTAGTTTCATGTATGAAAGGAATCTGAATGAACTACATAAGCACCATCGTGAAGGAGACCGTAAAAGGCTAAAAGTAAGAGGAGAGAAAAAAAACAACATCCTCTAGGGAGGCAACAAGAAATCCAAATTCTTGGCTAAGCAGCAGCCATCCACCCAACCTCCTCACGAACCTCATCTTCATATTAACAGTGTTCTGGCTTGCTAGTGGTGGAGGCTTTTTGTACGACTAATGGTCCATATTACGAAGATACTGTTGGAGGAAGCTGCACAACAACACTTCTTGCATAACATTAAAGGATCGACAAAACCAAGCCGCTTCCCATCTACAGCCACTTGGCGACATAAAGATCTGATGCCACGTTTCTTCTCGTCTTCCCTTGACCGGCAAGTCGAAACGAATGCCTTGTCACAAGGCACCAGGGCTTGTGTTTTGTTCTATACTTGAAAACGAAAATTATCACGACCTAGTGATCTTACGATCTTATGATGATCTGCTTTTGTATTTGGTGTTATATTTAAATGTTTAACTTTTCGATCAAGTTTCAACATGTGTTCAGAAGAATGAAAGGACACAATCAGGAACAGTCCATCATGCAGGAGCTGCGTAAACTAAGCAACTTCCTCAACAAGTTGAATAACTTTAAAAATAAATATAAACTCCAAATTATGGCCTTATTAATTAATGAAATGAAAAAAAACATATGGCATTATTGTATGGTATTAGGGGACCAAAATTACAATTTATAAGTATTACAAGAGCGAACAAAAATTAACGACTATTAATTAAATGAAATATATAACCGCCGATAAATAAAGCTATACTGTGTGTATAGCTTTAAACATTTTTAAATGTAGCCATGTTTATAAACTGAACTCTTGGTATCATTTTTACATTTACTAAAATAGAGAGAAATAACATACAATTTCACCTCATCTTGTGTATTTAAGATGGTCATAAGTTTCAATAAAACAAAAATACATGTTGCTATTCAGAAACAATTACAATATACTAAGAAAATGTACACAATCAACAATAAACAATCGGAAATTCCATCTATTTTCAGTGGATAAGAAATGTAATTTAAATATTATTACAGTAAAAGCACGTAAAGCAAGCGTTTTCTGAAACATATTAGATTAGTATTTCACAGTTCTTTATTCACAGCAATGTTTTGTATTGCATCATTATAAATACAGTTTATATGCTGAATTAATTTGCCCTTTTACTTTGAAACAATAAAGAAAAAAATTAAACGCTAGAGCACTTCTTAAATTTCGATTTTCAGGTATACCCCTCACTCCTAAATGCCAGCTTTTCCTAACTTTCAGACACTATTTTCCCGATTTTATTTAAATGGTATTTACCGAATTTCGATGAAAAATATCGGTGCCTCTAGAACGATATTTAAATTTTGCGTGTCAGGTAAACCTCCATTTCTAATAGCCTGATTTCGCTGATTTTCGGAAAGAATGTTTATTAGTTTATTTTAATGGCGTATAAGGAGTTTCGTTGAGAAAAAAAAATTGCGGCCTCTACAGCTATTTTTAAATTTTCGCTTTAGGTTAACCCGCAATCCCAATGGTCCAATTTTGAGGTTAACAATCTTATTGAATCGTTTGTTAATTGATGGTTATATACCTAATTTCGCTGAAAAAAAAAAAAACAAAAACAAAAACAAAAACTGCAGCTGTTAGAGCGTTGATATATATATGGGTGTATATGTACATATATAATACATATAATTTTTTCATTGTCATTTTCAGTGCTCAGTAGGTAGGACTGATGGAGATTTGAAGAAATTTAAAAAATAACTTTTCATAGGTACAATCGCAAAAGCAATTCCTTTCGGAATTCGTTAAAACAGGGAAGTCTGTAGAGCGTGAACCAGTTGAGCTTAAGTAAGAGCAAATCTACTTTCAGAACTGCTGATATGGAATTTTAAAAACAATTTAAAGTGAATGCTTAACATAGAGGCTTCAAGTCTGATTAGAAACATTACGTAGGAACCCTAGATTAATACTCAGCTAATATACAACGTGTAAAAATCATAAAAAGGGCGGAGTATATTCACAAGAAAACGAGTATAGTGAATAGGTATACCAATATGTTCAATTTATAAATTTTAAAATTTACTTGTTAATGCTAAACTTAGGATGCACTATTGTCTCAAAAGTTCTTTAAATGGAGGTAAAGCAAATTCTGACTTTTGCGATGTGCTTATCGCCAAGCATATTGCGCCGTATTCGTATGCAACATGCGTTGCTAAGATGAACCTCAACTTACGTTAGGACAGGACATATCCTGAAATTTGCTGAACTATTCAATCCATTTGATGTAATGAAAAATGGCAACAAAGGAATGGTTTCTATTGGACTTCATTAAACTCTGACGTCCCCATCTGTCCCATTTCATTGATTATTATTATAGTTCTCATTTTTTTTAAACTTTGTATGCAGAATTTGCAATAGAATTGTTCTCTCATAATAACCAAATACCAGAGAGTAAGCATTTTGCTTGCTAGGCTGCCCAAACGATGCAGTATAATATGCACAAAACATTTTTACAATCTGCTCCTTTCTGTTTGCATTAGTTTACTTATTCAATGGGAGGTCTACATGACATATACTTTGTCCACCTTACAAGAGGTAAGCAGGAACCAAAAACAATAAGTCTAAATATTGTGAAAATTTAACAAAATTGATAAAAATGTGACGCATATGAAAACTGAAATCATTAAAACCACATAGGTATGTTTTACAAGATGGCATCAATTACAATGTTGGAACAAATTTGCGAGAATGGACAATAAACAGAAAAAAAGGGAAAAGCAGAAAATAGCCAAGATCAAATTCTTGCGTTCTTTAACGCGTTTACATTTTTGGACAAAGAAAGAAGCGATAAAATGAAAAAAAAAAAGAAATATTTTAATAAATAAGACAGAATAAGCAAATTAAGAGAGATATGATGCAAACATATCCAAATAATGGATGAATATTATACATAAAAAATTAAAATCCGAAGAAACATTGACCGGCGTATTGTAAATGGGGCTACTCATGCTTTTAATGTGAATATAGGTCTTTAAGCACTAAGTCCATAGAGCACATCACAAAGGCTTTTAAAACAGGACTAATATTCCTTGAGAATAGCACAACAGGATAGATGTTTCCCAAGGATTTTTTTAGTAACCCTACTAACTCAAGAAATGAAAGATTATCTGAAACATGCAGTTTCCAAAAAGAAGATTGAAGGAGTAATTTCCATTTCAAGGTCATTCTAACTCACCAAAGTTGCCTTGTTGGACTCTTTCTGTGTGCCTACATAAGAGACAGCATCTGTCAAATTCATATTCTGGTCTTCGGCAGCGAATCGATGCTGCATGTAAATATATATATATATATATATATATATATATATATGACCTTATAGTAATGCTGCATAATATTTGGATTGAAATTGTATTTCCAAATATTTCCATTTTGGAGCTAAAAGTTAATAAAATGTTATGCGCATGGAATTTATTGAGGTGGAAACTTAATAAATGCTGAAAGAAAAGCAACCAACATATGATTTACAAACAGGTAAATAAAAATGCAATAAATGATTTAACTACACGATAAAAACACTATAGAGAATTCGTTGCCAATTATCATCAATTTTCAATACAAAACTACTCAAAATGATGAATATTAACCTAACTTTTAAAAAGTTTCACGATATTCCTTACTAAAGATTTATTTCATTACATTTATAATTTTCTTTGAGTTACTTTCGTACAACAGACTTTTAAATAATCGCCTTTTTTTTTTTACATGTCATTTACGATTTCCGACTCTTCAATGTCTAGAAAACGCTCAGTATGATGTATATATGTATTTATTAACTGTGATTGTCTTTACACCCGGTGGCAGTGGACAATAATGAAAATACAACTATTTTTACAGCAAAGTACTTAAAAAGAAACTAGTCAACTTCATTAAATACATACAAATCTACAATTTAATAACCTCAATCTCATTTAAATACACATTGAATTAATTTTATCCATATTAACATCCCAGTTAACCAAATAAAGCACATTAAGTACTAAATACGTCAATTTAGTTAATTACTATCTACCTAGTTCCATACGTCAAATTAATTAAATGCACGTGAACCCAATTTTACACATATTAACTTAATTAAATACATTTATAAAAGTATAGGCTTTATCAAATAGGAGATTCAGGCCTAAACTCTTATCGGTTTGAATAATAATATAAACAAGTTGAGGAAGCTAGTCAGTGCAATAAGGAGTTAAACAATATTTCAAGTAATCCTGGAAAACTTAAATTTAAATACTAATTACACTCATATCTACTTAATATGCATTATTTTTAAATCTTGTCAGAAAAGCACAACCCTCAAAGACAACTGCAGGTGAACCTCAATTCCTATCATTTATGAAATGACCCACACCCGTTCTCTGTTAGCTACAATTGATTTTAAAGCTAGAGGATAGATATGATATCCCTCCATGCATTCTGTTCTTTACACGTTATCCTCGCTTTTTTACGTCTCTCTGCTAGTGATTCCCACATAATGCATTAACATTTTCATCCCCATGTTCTTTTTTATCTTTTATGAATTTTGTTGTTCTACGCTGGATATTTATTTCTATTTTATATTAATTTGATATATCCTGTATGAACCCCAATAAACTGCTACATACTCCATTGTGGGCCGAACTAATGATAAACAACCTGTTTCCTTCGATTTTGAACTGTTTTTTTTTTAATAGTATTCTCATAACAAAGTGTAACCCTCCATGCTTTCCTCGTAACACTATTAATTTGTTCGTCCATGCAAGTAAATTCCTAAATATTTATAACCTGGGGAATTTTTACTTCATCCAGTTTATATTTAAGATTAATTACTTCTCGGCTTTTACAAAACGTTATTGGCCTACTCTTAGAACCATTTATTTTCATCTTATGTTTAACCGCCCAATTGGAAATATTATTAAGACAGCTTTGTAAAATCGTCATACCGGAAATGTGATTGATTTTTCGGTAAATAATCGTACTTTTGATTTTATATTTAAGCAAAGACCATTAATATAAGCAATAAACAGTGGCCCAAAAACGCTATCTTATAGAACACCTGTGTAACCTTTCCGATAAATGGCATTTTCTGGCATACCCTAACCCTGTGGGTCCGCTCTTCTAAAATTTTTGTAATCAAAAGTACAGCCCTGTTACCTATTTTTAGCTCATCCAATTTATTTATTTATTAATAAGTCATGCAATCAAAAGCTTTCGAAAAATCAATCATTACTGCACCAATCCTAGCTTTTCAGCTAGTTCCTGAACTAACGAAATAATTTGGCTACCTCAAACGGTTCCCTGAAACTGTGTTGAAGGTGATAAAACCAATCTTTGTAATTAAGCACAATACAAACACATTGACCTATCAAACGTTTCATAACTTTACATATGACAGATGTGAGACTAACCGGCCTGTAATTTTAATCTTTTGTAATGCCGCCCTTATGAACAGGGAACTACGACAGTGGGCTTCTAGTCTAGAAGGTTGGAAACGATAATCTCCTTCCTAGCCTCAAGACTTCTGTAGCAATGTCACCAGGACCACGTTTTTAAAACTTTTCTTTACCTCTTTTTGAATTATAAGAAGAAAAAAGAGTGGGGGGAGTAGAGAAAAAATTGGAAAAAATTCACTACAGATAAGTATCCAACTCTATTTTTTTTTTGCAAATATCTCTTCTTGTATTTTTATATTACGAATAATGCACTTGCATCTCTTCGTCAACATTTTAAAGAATTTATGCTTAAACAACAAGCAAACCAACAAAGTTCAAAAGAGTTGTACACGTGCTGCAAGAATTGCCAGCCATAAACACGCACGCGATTTACCCCATGATTTGACAAGCTCATGGCCAACATTAACAGGCGTTTAGGTGATTTTTCCCATAAGAAATTGCCCAAATTCTAAATACAATTTAAAATAAGCATTGTATTATCTTCTTGAGATAGATTTCATAGTACCTAATTGTGAACACCCGCTTGCTGCAGATTTAACAAAGTATTTTTTTTTTAATTTAAAGAGCTGTTTTGCTTTAGGCGTTGATGTTTTAATTGCAGAAAGACCAGTACAAAAGTAAAATCTATTGCTTCTAAATTGTTTATAAATAAACACAATTACATTTCTTATCAACTAAATGCATAGGTTGTAATTATTTTTCTTAAGCAATTCTACAAGATCTGTCCGGAAAACGCCACATGTGGCGGAAGTCGGTAAGGGAGGTATGGGGTTCGATTGTGCAAGGGCCGCCCTCCTTGACGAGTCCCCCCCCCCAAGGTTTATCTAAAGTCCTCATAAATGACAAATGCCGGGAATATACCCTTAACTCAAGTTCGGAACGCTTCCTTCCCTAAAAACAGCATTAAAAGCCTGTACGGAATGTCTGATGTCTGCAGCATCATGTTACTGGCAGTGAGCCATGAATGAACTTTGTAATTACGGAACTGTTGTGTTCACAATGACTGTATATCCTTCACGTCGCTTGCACCTTTTTAAGCAAACCATTACAGCATGCAGTCTGTCAACATTCTTGTGGCCCTTCCTGAAAAGTTTGTGGTTTTAAGCCAGTGAAAATTTCAGACCTTGAAGAGATTAAGAAGCTCAGGATGATCCCGAAAGAGGATTTTGCACAAAAGTGATGGGAGATACTGGAACGAGGGGTTCTTGAAGGCGTCACTGCGGTAGACCAATCACATTAATTATCAAAGGGTCCGATAGTTTCCTGACAGATTTCGCATATTTCTGTTTGATCGTAGTAAATTTGAGCATTCTTGTGATTCTGTGAGCAAAGAAATGGAGCACCACAGCCTTATAACAGTCGCAAAACACTCACTGCAACCGAGCTTCCAAGCGTTCTTCATGCACTTTTCACGTCCTTCCATGAACCATGCATTATGTGAATGCTAATGCACCCTTCTCCACAAATAGACTTAAAGTCACAATGGACAATGGACATGCACTGCAGTGATACTTCCATGATGCCAGTTAACTACTGTGTACCTAGTAAGAAACTATTCCAAGGCTGCCAATTATGAAATACCTTATGCAAAAAACACTTTATTGTAGTTTGTTTTTCAAAAATAAAAAGAAATTAGGAAAATTTTCTTATTGGATGAACTTCTTATTACTGTAGTGAGCATGATTACTGCGCCAATTTCTGGTGTTTAGGTTACATGTTTAAATTTGTTCTACCAATTTTATTTAAAAGTACCCCTAAAGAGACGCTTCTGATTAGCAAATGTATGCCTTATAAATAACGATGATGAGCCACAGGGAGAAACGTGTCTCTTATTTGTATTCGAGGAAAAGAGACTGCAGTTGCTGCAGAGCACGAGAGGGCTTCTCCCCACCCCTTCATGGTTCTTGTTTCCAACCCCCAAAACAAACCGGGAACTTGTTGGATTACTTTACAACCATAATAGCTATTATTGGACTTATAATATTGTTTTAATGTGTTGAAAGCAAAAGCCTAACTTAACTATACGACACACACACACAACACAGGGAGGACTTCTAAGCTTGCAACTTCAAAACAGTCTTCCCTTTACTCTATAAGCCTTGCGAAGGCAGAGTCGGTCTTTACTTCTGCTCCCACGTACTTTTGTTCGGAGAAAACCTCCCGGAAAGTAAATGGAACAAAAAGATCGAGAAGAAAAATAAAATTCCCTGCTCATTACAGAGCAATCTAAAGTCCATGCATGCGTTTACAATTGGCTGCTTGGCAGAAGTCGCATAATCCTTCAATGCCTTACTCAACACACGAATGCTGCAGAGTAAGGTTACAGCAACGTAAACTTTTAGCAATAACGCGAGGCAAAAACTGAAAATAAGAATTGCAGCTAAGCCTTGAGAATATCTAACGGCAGAAGGGGCTTAAAGTAACAGAAATTTAGAAATTCTTACAGTGTTTATAAGATTATGGGTAATGCCATTTATGACACTTTCAGAAAATATTTTCTCTCTTTATTAACTTAGCCTGATTTCACTTGCTGTTTTCTTAAGAAGCCAAGGTTATTCAGGTTCTTGGGTGCTGCCAATAAATATTCAATTAAAAGTCGCAGGAAAAAAAAAATGGCTGAGAGAAATGAAGATTCCCTCCCAGTCGAGTGTGTTATTAAATCAGC
This sequence comes from Metallyticus violacea, assembly GCA_030762175.1. Classification (NCBI taxonomy): domain Eukaryota; kingdom Metazoa; phylum Arthropoda; class Insecta; order Mantodea; family Metallyticidae; genus Metallyticus; species Metallyticus violacea. Next base: position 46,664,216 of record CM060839.1, read on the forward strand.
ATACTTTTTGTATGGAAAGTATTTCTAATATCTGTGAAAGATGCCATGTAATTGAGTTCTTGCTGAACATTCTACTGAAGCATCCAAAAATAGGACACTCCACACTGGTCTCATTGACTTTCATTTTTATGCCTGTTTAAACCTATTGGTTTCTCAAGCAATTCTCAGTGGTTATGCCATCAGTACAGACATCCTTGTGAATCCATTTGGGGATAGAAGTTGTACTAAATCTGGGGAAAATTCGTTTGAGAATGTATTCACTACCTTACAGAAAATCTTATGAAGAAGCTATCTACCTTTTCAAAAAGCGCAAGGCTTTGGTGTAATTGTATATGCACATAGTGACGTATTAAGATACAAATTATAGAAGAATAAGACGATTAAAATCATGTTATAATTTATATGTGAAGACACTTATAAAAGTTTAGTACCCCAATATCCAAAATAAATTATTAGAATCTCAACATGAATTTAGGAAGAAAATTCGACTATCCACATATTGTGTATTTATAGATTATGAAAAAGCATTCGACAGAGTTAAAAGAAAATCGTTATACGGACTTAACCGCACCAACACATATCAAGCAGTAATACAGCCATCTTCTTTAACTGTTTATCCTCCTCCGATATTCGATTACAAGCCAATGTCCTGATCAGTTGCAATGCAATCATTGTATAAAATAAAATAAAAATCACTTTAACCAGTGGAAAACTTGATGATACTATATTTAAAATGATAATAAAGCACAAGCCTGTGTTATAAAAAGAGATGAAAATGATGCCCCTTAGAGGCAATGCATTGCCGGCATCTGCGTAGGAAATTTCTGCATTTAATTTAAGTTTTCTTCGTTAGAACACAGCGGTTCCGAACACGTTTCTTGTCATTGAGAGATTCTCTCGTACTTTTTTAAACAGCTTAATAACAGTTCTCTAACAGTTATGTTCTTGCGAATAGCCTTACGCTTCTCTGCAGAAATCTGTTTTCGCTAATATATCGTACATAAAAATCCATTCTTCAAGACAATATTTGTGTAGTGGTATAACGAAGAAAAATTAACACACAATGAAAACACCGAATAACACAGGAACATACAAAGCCTTCTTCACAAAAACTACAAGGTGCTACCTGCACGTGTATTATACGGCCTTGACGACTAGATTCTTCAATATGCAGCCTAACTCTGCCGGCCCGTAATTCAAATAACCGTATTATATATGAAAGAGTTACTGAGCAAATAAATGAATATAAATACCTGGAATATTATAATAAATCCAATGTTAAAATAAAACAAAATAAATTTAGAGAATTTTGAGGAATAGTCTTGAAGCACAATGTTGAAAAAAAACCGTTACTAAAAGTATATAAACTTATAGCATTACCATGTTTTTATATGGATGTGAGAGCTGGACTTAGTCCACAGATCAACTAAGACAAATGAAATAATGAAAAACGAGATTCTTGTGCTTTATATCAGGATATCCCATATAAGACCAAAAAAGCAATATTGATATTACACAAGGATTAAATACAGACTCAATATCATATTAATCCAAAAGCATAGAACAAATTGAGGAGACTATATCCAACGGATGTCAGATTTTAGAATAGCAAAGGCTGCTTTATTAAAATCCTACAGAAAGAAGAAATATACATTCAGTATTGAGAAAATGGCGTGTGCAGTTTTGAGACGGAACAGGCCAGAGGGCATAATTCTTGATGTCGATGATGATTTAGTTATAAAATGGCTAAAAAAAAAGTTTTATTGACACTAGAGGTCATATGGGTGTGAGGGAATCTATTAGGGTTTTCATTATAGGCAAATACCGAAGTGAAATACGACTAACAAGCTACTTACGAGTAAATACCTGCAAAGCAATTAAAATCAAAATTCTCAAAACAAACGTGTGTTAACAATCTAATTCACATTTAAGGAAATTTTACTCCCAAATTTGAGCAAATGCATGAATTACTTCCCATCATAAAGTTAATACAGTAGTCTTTGGGCACCATTAGGCCTTGAGCACACCAGTTTGGTATGAACTGGGAAAGATATGTTATCAACTTTAATTCAAGCGCCAAAGAACATTTTCAACTTCGTGACATATGCTTTAAAAGGTTAATGGTTTCCGAAATTGTACCGGAAAGCACATTCAGCTTAAAATTCATGATCTTAAATAAACGTACAATTTCATCTCGAAAATGTTTACAAACCAATATTGTTATATCTTAGGAGTTTAGGCTTATTGACAAAAATCTGAGCAATGCATTCTAATCGTATAGTAACACTTAAGGACATTCATTCCGTTGCTGTGGTAAGAAATACAAATCAGTTTTCAAACGTTTTAAAGCTTAAAAATATATAAAAGAATGTTGGGTAAAAACAGTAAATTATTTTCAGGCTAAATATCCTTAACTACATTCGGAAATTGAGAAATGAGGATTATAATGTCAATTTCCTTTGCTGAAAAGATGATAGTGTTCCAGGATAAAGCCTTTTTTAAAACTTGACAAACCGTTCACACATTTACTCAACAGCATTCGCTAAATTTACGAGACTTTTTCTTTTTGAAGAACACGCCGTGCAAACATCCCTTTGAATTAAATACCGTAACTAGTTCTCATACCAAAGAAAGGAAGGAAAACTATTTTACAGAGAGATTTATGACTTGCTGCTTTACTGACGGAAGTGTATTAACTTAGCTGAAGCATATAATTTTGTTGCATTTGTATTTAAATTAAACCATCATATAACATGTTTTCAGCTTAACGACAGGCCATTGAAATGTTGCCCTTTACGTGGAGCAATTTTTTTCATAATCCAAGACAGAAATCGGACAGAGAAGATATACTTATGGAGAACATTACGCTAGATATATGCTGATAGGTTTCAATGATCAAGCACCCATTGATTTTTCCATCTCTAGAAATTTACAAATTCATTTAGTTCACATGCGCGCACACATTTTTTGTTAGAAAACATCAAACACTTCGCATATTAGGATAACCTTTATTGAACCAAACATATTTTCTTCGGCCGATCAAAATTTTCCTTTCAGTTGGTTTATACCTTTCACTAATCTATGTATAATTTATTTTCTCTTTAAATTTGCTCGTAGACCCAAAATCGGGGTTCAAAACCCGATGATTTTTTTTTTCAGGGCGTAAAAACCTTAAGTATGGCTTCCTTTGCAAGGGAAATAAAGCCGTGGATCCCGTGCCATAGATTCACGGAACGTAAAATAACTTCAAGTCGCTTCTGAGCAAAATTTATCGGCCGTTTCACGCCTTGAATGGAATGGGATGCTGATGATCAGAGGTGTTACAGCGCGTTCTTAAATAAAAACGAAAAAAAGTTTAAAATTTCTGCTTATATCCTCATTTTAAATTCGTTCATTTATTTCCTTGTATTTCTTTTCTGTTCCAATTAGTAGTACATATTTCTGCTTCATATAAAGAAGTAAGAAGCGAAATAGTTTTGTGTAATTTTATTTTTTTTCTTTCCTAATTTTATTTTTAATAGTACAATTAATTTTATTCATTAAAAAACGTTTACGCATATCATTAGGAGAACTGTAGAGTGCTTTACAGCCATAAAATTAAAGGATGTAACTTTTTCAAATAATTTATTTTCAATAACATTCTTACTTCGTTTATATTAGGATTCCTAGAACGCCATATTTTGAGAAGATACTGATAAAATATATGATTTTATAATTTATCATAATTCTTTGTAATATATTTTCATTTTCAGCAATTATAAATTTCTGTCCGCCAATAATATTATAATATATAACTAAATTAAATTCGTATTAATAAATCTACTAAATTTAATTTTCTATTCTCATAGAAATTCGTTAATGTAAAAATTATAAAAGGCTACAGGCTACATGGTGTTTGTCTTACTCCCTTATAATATACAATGGTTCGATTCTTGCAGACATTTAGGCATTTAAAATGCTAATGATGGTTTGCCCACTTGACGATTTGATTTTGGGTTATTTTCCCCTAGACTCTTTATTTAAGAGTCCTGTCCATTGCTGAACGGGACCCTTACGACGTTTAGGAAACATTTTATCAACTACACTCTACTCATTTATTAGCAATAAGAAACATTCGCTGGAGAAATCTCAAATAAATAGTTTATTAAGAAAAAAGGACATTGTGAATATTTTAAAAACACCATTTCTGGTAGCCTTACCGACAAGTGATAGGACTCTTGCCCCCTTGGAAGGCTGCATCTCTTCCCCAGCGGCGCGGCAGATCGAGAACGGCAATACCGCGCGTTCCCACTGCAGCTATTTGCGTTGTCGTTTCGTTTATCACAAGGCGATCCACCTTAAATGAAGGCGGGTCCGTCGGCACCAGAGTCTGGAAACAAAACACCACATTAGTCGGACGCATTTTAAAGTCACTCAGTGTAGATAAGATGAAACCAGGAAAAAGTACTAAGCTAATGCTGTGGCGAGATTAACAGTATATTTCCGATAATAATTATGACGACGAAAACATGGGAACTAGTAAAAGCAATGGTTTGTTTAAATGTTTAAATTCAATTTATTTTTATGAAACACAATTAATACGAACTGTTTAGAGGAATTATCATGGTCACCGGCAGAACATGCCATTAGCGATGGCAATTTACGATTTATACACTATATCCATACATTTTTCTTGAATTTCCCCAGAAACCAAGCAGTAACTTATTCTGGAATGTGTCACAAAGCTCTGATTTCATTTTGGTAAATATGATTTTTTTTATGTCTTTCTACTTTCTTGACACTTTACTTCTTATAGCAATGGGTCCCCATTTCCCTTTTATATAGAAATGCTGGGGCGATGCTATAAAGTAATGTAAAAACCTGTCAAACTCTTAAAATTAAAATAAATACATTCTTAATCGTATTACGTGTCTGGTAAAATATTCCAAACAACGAAATGGTATATTTTATGAAAATATGTGGTTGAAGATAGGAATTCACAAAGAGGCAGAACACTATAAAACGGCTGGCCATAAGTGGAGGTAAATGCAGACGGGTTGCTGCAGTTTGGCGATCCTATTTATAAAAAATATGACTTAATATATGACAAATATATGGAGTTGTAACTTACAATTATTAGCAGAATTCTGTTTTATAAAGATTTCTTCTGTACATGTATTTTACAACTCCATACTTACAAATGTACAAGTGATTTGCCATTGTTTCGTTCCAGAGTAGTATTAGTATTAGTTGTGTTCTTGTAAATTTATACATTTCTCTACAATGTTAAGACTATCGGTAACAATTATTACTAACATTGGGCTTTCCTGTTTCAAATGCTGATTTTACTCCTGTTCTTAGCTTATGTTCTTTTTTTAAGGCCCTTACTAAATGCTTGGAATATATTTCCTTACTTCATTCCCTTTTGACACACCTTTCGCAGTTTTTGCTTGTGATGAAAATCTAATTTAACAAAAAATACAAGTTAATGTAAATACTATAGTGTATATATAAGATTAATATTGTTGGAACCATTTTTGCATTAAAATATACGAATTCATTCTAAGGAGAGAACATAACCTAATTTAAGGTATGAACAAACCTTCCTCCATCTTGCTCCTATATGATGTTACTTGTAGCTGTTTACTAATAATTGACAAGCACATGTACTAATACACTTGTAATGTATTAGACCATACTTTTGTGGCATATACCTCTAAGAAAGAAAATCACTAAATAACAGTAATGTTGCAGGCTAGCCCTAAAGTAACAACATCGCCACCGGTGTCCGAGGTCGTATAGGCACAGACTCGTGAGAGGGATGTTTGGGGTTCAATCCCCCCCCCCCCCAGAAACGTCTTCTTCTGACAGGTTTTTATTAGGTTTTCATTAGCCCTCATTATTGGCCGAGATACCCTAAATTAAAGCCTGGAACGCTTCCTACCTTAAAAAATTCTTTCCCAGTTTATCATGCCATCTAATGTATTATTAGTGTCCACCACCTGTGATATCTCATTAGTTAAACGTGGGCATTAAACGCTATATAAAAAATAACAACACTCATTTACTCGAACAGCAGCAACAATATATTGATTTGATCTGGTTTCTCAGACTTGATCCCAGTATCTTTTCCTCTGATAATTTGTTTCCATTTCTACTCTACGAATATAAAATGCTCATCTAAAGTAGCAAATTGAAATATATGATCTTTATACTTACCTTTAAACTGTTCATTAACATCTACGATTTTTGGGTTAATTTAGTATACTGCAAGAAATCAAAGGAATTAAATTTCTGCTGATTTTAAACTTCAATGATTTGTTGCAATAAAATATTTAAACCTTGTTAAATTGTCAAGCGAATAATATCATTGTATTTAGGATATCACACTACAATGAAATGAATTGAAAAGATATATAAAGCAAGTTTTTAAGAAGAAAGAAAAAAAAATTGCAATTTTACGAACAATTACAGCTAGACCTTTTTCTTTGAACACAAATTTATTTTTACTCTCAAATAAAATGCAGATATAGGTCGTTACGAAAATAATATACAAGTATCAAAAAACAACTACTTTGTAAGGTGTTTTAAAATTATTTACCGCAAAGTGCAATGAAGTTTAAACTCATTTTTAAAATACATATTTTGCAAGCTAATTTACGAAAGTTTCAAGATCGAACTTTTTTATTCAGATTTAGTCTCTGCATACTAAACTTTTTTCAAAGTAGTTTCCTTCACATGTAACGAACCGCCACGGGTGGCCGAGGTCGTTAAGGCGCGGACTCATGAGCAGGAGGTCTGGGTTCGAATCTCGCAAGGACCGTCCTCCCTGAGTGAGGGTTTTTCCAGGTTTTCCTCAGTCCTCATAAATGGCAAATGCCGGGGAGGTACCTTAAACTTAGGCCTGGAACGAGTCCTTCCTTAAAAATAAATCCTTTCCCAAAATATCACTTCATGTATCATCAGTGTCCACCGCCTATGGTGCCTCAGTAGTAAAAATGGGCGTTAGACACCATTCAACAACAACGGTGAAGAACTTAATTGTTATTGCTCTTTGTTGCAATGCAGACGTTTGGAAAAATGGCAAATATCGACCAGTGTGCTGTAATTAAATTCTTTGTTAAGAAAAGTATAACAGCTAGAGAAATTCACAAAAACATGATAAATGCTTTAGGGGACTTTGCGCTATCATTTTCAACTGCTTCCAAATGGGCTCTGAATGCAAACGCGGTCGTGAAACCTTGGAAGATGAGCAGCATAAACCCCTCTACAGATTTTCAGATTAAGTGCACGATATTGGATCGCCGAGAAATTGCTGAAGTTATAAGCATTTCAGGCAAACAGAATCGCATTTTGACGAAGAATTGTGGGTGAAAAAACTATTTGTAAAATGGAAACCGCGGCTGTTGACATCTGATCAAAAGAAAACCTGAGCTAAATTTTGCACATTTTCAGAGATCTGATTTTATCCATCGCTGCACTGCCCTGCTACAAATCAGAGACAAAACAATAGAAGCATTGCGTTTCTTGACCGCTAAAGAAGGTCAAATATGTGAACAAGATCATGCCACCAATTTTCTATGATGCTCAGGGGATTCTATAGTTTGACTATTTTCCTAGCAGAATATCTATTACTGGAGCATAACCAATAGCAAAACTATAACATTTTATGAGGCGTGCACGGAAAAAAAGTACCGGTTTGGAAAAAAAAAGGCATAACATTTTTTCACAACATTTATTTGTACATGAAAGAGCATTCCTTAACCTATTTTTCGACATAGTTGCTACCATTGTTCGGGCATTTATCATAGTGGGAAATCCACTTATGTATGTCCTCTTCAAAGAAAGATCCGCCAGTGAAGAGAGCCACTGCTGAACATTTTTTTTGCGGCGTTATCACTGTCAAAGCGCCCTTCTCCGAGCTCACGCTTCATGTTCAAGAACAAGTGGTAGTCAGAAGGCGCGAGGTCGGGGCTGTATGGCGGGTGATTGAACTGCTCCCAACTGAATTGTGAATGTTGTTTTGTGTGACACCAGCAGAATGGGGGCATGCGTTGTCATGAAGCAACACAATGCCTTGACTGAGCATTCCACGCCTTTTGTTTTAAATTGCGCGCCGAAGATTTCTCAATATTTCACAGTATCGTACCGCTTTGATGGTTGCATCTCTGGGAAGGAACTCAACAAGCAGAATGCCCCGTTCTGTCCCAGGATACAGTGCACATGCTTTTTCGTGCTGACAACGTTGTTTTAAATTTTTGTCTTTTGGGGATCCTGTGTGCCTCCACTCCATCAACTGTTGTTTCGATTCTGGAGTGACATGACAAACCCAAGTTTCATCACCGGTCATTATCCTGCTTAAGAATTCATCTCCCTCATCTCTGTATCGGTAAGAAATGTCAAAGCACTGTCAAATCGCTTCGTATTGTGGACATCCGTAAGCATCTTCGGAACACAGTTTGCGACAATTTAAGAGCTTTGTGACTATCTCATGCACAACAGTTTTTGAAATTTGTGGAAACACATTACAAAGCATTCTTATTGTGAACCGTCTGTTCTTACGAATTGCCTCATTCACTTGTTTAACCAAACCACCAGTGACAACAAGCCCTCTACGTGCTTGTTCATGAACTTTGGATCGTCCATCATTGAATTGCCTATGGGGTAATTTCTCACCATTCCATTTGTCATTACATTTTCGCAGCAAATTTCTACAAGTTGACGATGAATTTCAGCTGGCTTAACATTCCTTGCATTCAAAACCCGTATTACGGAACGTACTTCACAGTCGGCGGGATCAGAAATTGTCTTAAACATTTCGAACGATCAGAAACAACTGTAAACATTACACAATCCGACTGTAATGGCGTCAGTGGACAGACAATGAACCAGAGAGATGAGTGCGCATGCGTAGAACTGCAACACTAGCATTGCGGTGGCGTAGAACGAAATGGTATTTACTTTCCGGATACGCCTTGTAATATCAAGATGAGACTGTTTGCTGTTGCGGGTTTAAAAAGATGCAAACGTAGTCTTTTCCAAACCCTTGAAGTTGGGGGGGGGGGAGAAATATCAGTTCGTTTAGCTTTTATTTTTCTCTTTTAAGCTCAATGGAAAGCATGTTCATAAGAAGTGTGTCTAAATTTGTATGGAGTCTTAACATTTAGTGTACTGTAAAACAATTTTCTTGAACATACTTTATTTTAACACAAATCATGTAAAAAAGTAAATATTCTAAGAAAAAAGTTAACCGAGTTTAATGTAAGAGATACGAATGTACTGTTATTTGGAACTTGTCGAGGCTTTTATGCAATAAAATATCCTCTGCACAGACCACTTTTCTGTTGATCGTTGCACTTACTCAATTCGTGTATCGTTTAAGTTTGCTTTGTTGACCAGTTTCAGATCACTCACGTGATGAGGTACTGACGGTAACCCAAGAGGACCTTTCAAACTAAACGCCATCATGCTAGTTAAGCTATTTTCTGATTTCATTAAATTGAGAGCTTTCTGGCAAAATAGTAATAATGTATGAAAAAAAAGTTTTCTTACAAAGAAAATATTGAATCATTTATTTATTTTCCACACTCTGACATTTACTTATGAAACTGCTGCTGAGATCTTTCTTAATTCTCTTTGATTCGATATTAATAAGAGCATATTGATAACCGCCTTTTAATTTTATTATACATAAAATCTATGAGGGGCGTTCTAAAAGGTCTCGGCCTGACCAAGAAAGCACAAGATTTAAGAGAAACATTAATTATTATTATTTTATTTATTTTATTAATTTTCAACATAGTCAACTTGTAAATCAAAACATTTAGTCCAAAGACTTTTCAACATTTTAATATTTTCAGTAAAATAAGATTTGTCCAACTGTGAAAAACAAGCTTCTATCGCAATTTCAACCTAGTCTATTGATGTGAATCTTCGTTTACCCAACCATTTCTTCAGGTTTGGGAACAAAATAATCGCAGGAACCCAAGCCCGGAGAATAAGGCGAATGTGGAAGCACTTGGAAACGGGCATACAGTTTTGCAACAATAATCCCCGACGGACGAGAAGGCACATTATCGTGATGAAAGATAAGTTTCTTTTCCGTAAGTTGTGGACGTTTAATCTGAATATCATCCTTCAGTTGGTCCAGTAATGAAGTGAAAACTCCCCATGATTCATCCACTATTATGAAACATCGGAGAAACTCATGGAAATTGTGTTTAAACAGAGCTAAATACTCTTGCTAAATTTTCCTTTTAGAGCGTTTTTGGTCAATTGTTAACAAATGCGACAGCTATCGAGCGGAAAGCTTATTCATACCCAAAACTTCGTGAAAAATGTGCAAAAGAGGCTTATCGAGGTCTTTGAAATGTCAGTCAACTCGCGTACCTTCAATCAGCGATCACCTTTGTGAATTTTTGTCACAATCTCGCCGTCGTGACAGCTATGGGACGCTCTGAGTGCTCATCGTCTTGAATGGATGTATGACCACGTTTAAATTCAACAACCCACTTTTTAAACGTTGAAGCAAGTAGTGATGTTCAACTGACCCACATCAAAAGTTAATCATCTACTGCAGAACCTTATATTACTTTTAATGATTATCAACTTCTTTAACTGTACAGCTAGAATTGGCACTTAATTAAATTTTTAGGGAATAATGTAGTTAATAGTAAGAAGCAGGTTTAGCAAGATTTACTCCTTTGCCAAAATGTTTCAAAATAACTTGTATTTCAGACATTTATTTAAGTGTTAATTAAAACCAAATATAGCAAAATTATAGACATCAATACGTCTAAATACTGAGTGATAGAACCAGATCTAGAAAGAACTCGAGGTGACGATGGAAACAAGAAAAACAGAAAGGTAACCCTCTTGTCGAAGCCCCGCCTATGTAGCAAAGGTAACGGCATTACACCTTACCTTTTCGCTACAAAACTTTTTCCTCGTTTTCGCTGAAGACGAAAAGTTTCTTATTTCTTTTATGCAATCAATGCATGCAATGAATTGCAAAACAGACAATCTTGGGGCTCTGGATATTAATAATTTCATGGCGGCAAAAGTAAGGATATGGGAAAGGTGGAGGCGAGCGGAAGTATTGGATTTTCTTTTTCAATCATAAGAGCGCGTTTAACGTCTTCACGGAGGGGGGGGGGGGGGAGGCGAGATGCCAGAGTGTTCGGTTAAGAAAATTCCCAGGAGGTCTTCTCATCACGGTAAACTCCGTTCCCAGACAAATAGAGACCCATCGCTAGTTTCATTTTTAACACTATTTATTATGGCAGGTTAAAATTATAGCTGCTAAAATGGTTGCAAATTATATATATAAAAATGAATTCATTTTTAACAAATGAACCAAATAAAGAAGAATTTTATCATTGCCTCATAGACTTTCTAAAAATCCTTTATAATGTTAAAAATTCTCATAAATGTTTTTCTATGTTCGTATTTTTAACATGATTTTTGTTAAAATGTTCAACTGAACATTACGTAAAAGGAGGAAAAGAACAGCTACCGAAAATTACACTGTTTGCCGATAGATTGAAATTTTCCCGGTTTCGAGAAGTGCGATCATGCATGGATACCAGGAAGATGATTACACGAGCTTGTATGTTGTATGAATTCAAACTGGGGAATAACATAACTATATCAGGTGCTGATGGGAAGCGAAGTTCCAAGAAGACAACGAAACCCTCGAGGATTAACAACACACAAGAGGAGCAACAACGATGAATATCGTGGCTCTCTTAGACGAACGACAGGCAGACAGGAGGACGCAGCACAGTATTTCAATGTCAGTGCCGAATCCATACGAATCTGTCAATTAGGAAAAAGATATAGAGTTGACGTCAGCTTAAAATTGTTGTCAAGTCAACAGAAGTGTCTGCTTTTTGATAGACTGCTGATATGTGATGAGAGGTGCAACACTCTAAAACAATGCAAGACCTCACCGCTGCTTGCAGCCCATGAAACTTCCCCAGACAACCGAAACCACCACTGCACCAAAAGACAGTTGGTCGTGAACTGTTGTTAGCCGGCCAAACAATTAATGCCATTATTTATTCTACCCAGCTGGAACGTTTCCCTGAAAAACTGAAAGCTAAGGAATCGTAAAGGTTTATTCTTTTGTGTGACAATACAAAACCGCACATAAAGTGGCTCGTGAAAACCATTATCCATTTAGTGCACTCTAGGCATTCTACCATCAGATTATCATCGTTCCCTTTCTTTGGATAATCACTTCCGAGTCTTTCCTGGTCTGGAAAAGGTGCTGAATGAATGTTTTTGCTTCCCTCTATAGCGATGAGATTATATTTAATACTAAAGGCACTACTTTGTTCAGAATATGACTTTAAAACGTCTGCTCTGAAACGGATATAAATTTTCTGCCATCTTATAAAATATGTTGTAGTAAAGTAAATGTGGTAAAATATCTTGTAAAGACTAGCATCGCAGTAGTTCAGTTCAGGGCGTGAAATGGCCGATAAATTTTGCTCACGTGCCTCTTTTTTCAGGCTTGAGGCTCATTTTCATGGCGTAAATCTTACGACACGAGATCCACGCTTTACTTTCTTTCCGAAGAAAGCCATACTTATAATTTTTACGCCCGAAAAAAACCTACAGACCTGCGGACTTGGGTCTACAAGGCCACTATGACTACCAGGATGGACGCAGTAGCTCTAGAATCATTTTTTAAACAAAAAAAATGCAATACGCATTATTATTATAAATATACGACTTATACCATAGTATATAATATTTTAACTAAAAAATAGAGATTGAAAAATATGTACCTGGAATGCTGAAGCCAACACATGTATACATAATTTACCCAATTTTGGACGGATTTTTCCTATTGATGAGTCATGGGCCCGCCTATGTTCCTGATACCTAAATGCAAAATAAGAAACGGAAACATAAGGGGTCTCCACGCTATAAGAAAGTCAGGCTACGGTTATTAGGTTATCTGTATTTTGGAATGAAAAAGTCTGTAGAGTAGAGCCATAATAACAGTGGTTATGCAAAATTAGTTTTGAAACAGTGAAATACATAAAATGAAAATCTTCCGTAAGGTTGAGGAGAAGCGTGATCTTTCTTCAAGACAATGCTTCAAGTCAGAAAGTGTTGGAACTACAGGGGCATCTTACTTGCTCTCCAGACTTAACTGCTAAACACTCAGGCTGCTCTCAAAACTTGGAGGAAATGAAGTCATGGAGGCTGTAGAAATGTTAACAGCAGGTCTAGAAGAAACGCATTGGTCTTTAAAAATACTAAAATTTTATATCAACTAACAATGGGTCAGGGTTATTGAAGAGATCTAACCTTACAAAATGTCTAAGTTTTCCAGGATAATATTTTAGAGAGTAATATTCTTTGCTGACGAAGTTCTTAATTTTTTATTCTATTTAATTTCATAAATTTTGTAACTTGTGATTTTATGAAAAGAATTATACAAAAGCCATTTCTGAAAACACCTGAAATACTCGCTATACATTTTACTTAGTATATCATGCCTTTCTTCCCATAAAAATCTTGAGAGCAAATAGAATGCTAAAGTGTTATCGTCGCGGGATGTTTGTTATTAGCCACTGTAGAATTGGTTTGGAAATCGCTGCTTTAAACGCACGTGGGGGTTCCCCTTCTGAAGCAAAGACTTGAGATGTGGGAAGACGATGCAAAACGAACGAAACAACGAACGCTTTCGCATCGAAAGCACTCGAGTGTACTGAACAAACAAAAGCTGCGACCGCAGAGGAGGGTCGGCTAGCCCCACTTGACCAAAAGCCGTACACGAAAAGCATGTATCACTTTTGATGAGGCATTGTCGGTACTTCAAATTGGTTTCAGTTCATCGCATCCTCGGTTCGTATTGATTAAAAAAGTTTGTATTTTTTCCTCGGAAAAAAGTACGTAGATATGAGAGTGGGAGGAGGAAGGGTAGGGCAAGGGAGGATGTATGGAACAAAAGTTTACCTCATATCTTGTTAAAATACAGGTAAAGTCGATTCCCATCACAACGAAGCCACAGGGCTTCCTTTAGGTGAACTTAAAACTTTGTTTTAGGGAACATAACTCGCCCAACTAGTGTCGCTCCTTGCTGAACAAATGCATGGAAGAAACAGAAGGTGCTTAAGAAGCCTATTTCAATAGCTTAACTTCTGTAAAGGTAACCAGGAAGTGTATATCTAGCAATATACACTTTGCACTGTATTTAAGAATTTTTAAAGCTATCAATATGAAACTTTTGTGAGATTTTAAGAAAACTTAACCAAAAATGTTCTGTAAATTTTAATGCTCTAATGCACATAAAACGATTTTAAAAAGTTTAAACAAAAATAAATCTCATTTCCCGATAACTTAAAATTTTGACATAAATGTGCATTTTTCTCAGGAATGGCTGGATCAATCTTGCACACACACACACAATGTATGTAAATGTGAAGTATGGTGTTTAGAAGTATTTAAATATCACTATTAGTTGATAAAAATCAATGCCAATAAGAAGTGAAAAATATTTCCATTTTTTGCTTCAAAATTTGAAAAGTAATTTCTTTTCAAAAAATTAGCATAGATTAAAAAAATTATTCCAAATCCACCAATCGTTTATAGGAAAACCGCATGATTATGTCACAGTGTTTTAAATTTAACATTTCATTTTTGTTTAAACATTTTAAAAATTTAAATTAAAATTTACAAGCATCTCTCGTTAAGTTTTCTTAATATCTCACTAAAATTTCATATTGATAGTTTTAAAACTTTCTTAGATACAGTGCAAAATGTATAATGCTGCATAATTTGCTATATTTACACTTCCTGATAAGAACGTTTTGGATCGAGCGGCTGAAATCGCAACAGTCGCCAATGCGATTTCGTTATTCTTCTCTTTAAAGTGCTGTATCGATACGCACTGAATGTTACAATTGAATGGAAATAATTAGATAACCAAAAGTAAGTACCTTTGAGAACAGCGACAAAAGCTTAACAGTGATTCTCATTAGCAGAGCGAATTCCTGCAATGCAATAACGTTCTTTTTCTTTCGATTGTATGCGTCATCATTCAACCGCGGAATTTCTGCGAAGAGCGTGTTTAGTGATAATTAGTGTGCTCTCGGTTTGATAAATACGTCCTAGAGAAAGGCACTCCGACATTTCTCTTACCTGGGAGCCCATTTATATTTCAGATGACTCTTCTCAGTGAGACTAACGGCGGGGCTTGTATATACCGCGAAATGAGACTACGTTATCATCAAGCAAGCGGTTCTTTCGGCTTCAGGGGGAAATTGATCAAATCTACCTCGAAAATCAGCATTTTTTTTCTTTTCTCTCAAGGGAAGAAAATATACCCCGTATTTCCATACAAGATAATAATGAGACCTTGTACCCTAAAGTAATACAACCAGAGAGAGAAAAAAGAGGGGGAGTGAGAGAGAAGTAGAGTTCAAAATACCGGAAAATGTATTTTAAGGGATCATTATATTGTCAAGGACGTCTAGATAAGATTCCGGGAGAATATCTGGAACATTACACTGATTTATGCTGTGTGTGTGTGTGTGAGGTTCAGATAACAAAGCATCAATTTTTTTTCGGGAAAAAACGGGCAAGGAGGAAATATGACGCAAACACATGCAACAATTTTCCAACTAAATGAAATGGAGAATGACGCCACCACGCTTTACTGAATAAAAAAACGGATACTGTGGCGATATTTTCCGCGTATTTTCCAAGCCCAATTGAACAATACGAAACTGAATTTCGTAAACAAAGCACGTCGGGTCAAAATATTCCACAGATGTCACTTCCATTCCAAAGATTAGAGGACGGGGTAAAGAAAGCAGTGTGGGTGAGTCGGAAACGGGAAAAGTTTTAACATTCCATGCATATTTTCCTTAACAATTGGAGGTGAAGGGTTCGTGGATGAAAGCTGTGAGACATCTGGACCGGTGGGTGGATACTGTCCAATAGGGAAGAAGAAAAATTAACCCTCGGGTTGGTTAGCGTTTAACACATCACGTAGTCACCACACGGTTTTCATTAGCTCGGATTACAAATATTAATTAACAGAACTTCTTGGCATTCTTAAGAACTTTACCGTTTCAAGCTTCAGCGCGCACTGAAAGCAAAATGCTCATATCTACTTGTTGAACCTTACAATGCCAGAGTGGATCCAATGAAAAGTGTAAATACACAAAAGAGATGAAATAAGAAAAATGGAGACTGTTGGACAATTATTTACCAGCTTATAACAAGTCCACAAGCCACGAGTTAGTAAATATAGGCTGTCCCACAATGAACGCAATGTTTAAATTGAGAGCCTCTGTCGGTTTGTTTGGTTGCCGGTTCTGAAATTTAACAGCCTGTCATTTGTTTGCATTGCGATTAACGATTGTCATTTGTGTGAATAGTTATCAGCTAAAATGGAGTGATACACGACAACGCGTCCAGGTTTTGAAAGTGCACTTCAAGTTCGATGGATGTTATGCAGAACGTTCGAAGACTTGGTGCAATTTTTGGTAAACGAAATGCGCCTAACGTGTCAACAGTACAATGCAGATACTGCTAAGGAAATTTGAGGGTCTAGGATTGATAAAGAATATAAAATCATCTGGATGTCCTCGTTCTCGTCGATCGTTAGAGAATGTAGTGTTGTCCTCGTCAGACACAGCTTTGCTACGAGCCCGGTGAAGTCGATTCGCCGTCGTTCTCAACAACAAACCATTTCGAATACAGCGAATTTTAATATTGTGTTTATGTGGACCATCCATGAACCGAAGTCGAGGCAGAATTTAGAAGTGCCATGGATGAAATTCAGTTGGAACTTTCCTCTAAAGTTGTTGAAAATTTTGCCATCAGATTGAAGGTGTGCTAACAAATGTGGAGGACATTTGTCTGATATATTTTTTTTTTCAAGAATATTAGCAGTGTTTCTGCTTCATATTGACTTAATAATATTTGCAATTTTTAAATAAATGATGTGTTTTATTACTAAAACAAAAATTGCGTTCAAAATGAGACACTCTACAGATACATAAAATAAAAAATAATGTAGGTCAGTTTGATAATATAGTGGTACATGCTGTCCATAGAACAATATGGCGTACAGATCAATATTACGCAGTAGAGTGCAAAATATCATTCTTAAGATTCTTTTAATTATTTGATGATAGCCCCTGACTACAATGGTAGAAAAACTAAGTAATTTCTAATATATTCCGGCCTTTTTTTGATATTTTAGAAAGACTCCAGCAGTTGATTCCGAAAAGCGTATTTCAGATGCTTCAACATTTCTTATTAGACTGTGTTGAAAGCAATAAAAGTTGAAAGATCTAAAAGTTAACCTAGGGGACTGCCACCTTTTTATATACTTTCTCTTCTCGACTCATTGTTCCCCTTCTTCGTATAACACAACCATTGAAATATCACCAACTTTCTATACCCACAATTCACCCATTTCCACAAATAACTAAATCATTTCACTCGTTCAATTATTTTGCATTCAATTACTATATTTGATCTATTTGGATGAGTTCCATTGAATACCACACATTTTTATTTTTCAATCAATATATTTAGGTTATGATATTTCATTCTTTTCCACAGTTTGTGAATGATAGGTATCTGCGATTTCTTTTCTGAAGAGGATATAGTGGCTACGTCATTTGCTAATATAAGAATTAATTTTCATTTCTTTCACCATAACATTTTATCTCAAATATTCGTTTCAATACACACAAAAAGTAATGTCGAGAGGAGGTCATTGCAGTGCTTTGCACTTCTCACATGAAATCACGTGCTCTATACTGAAGAATTCTGCTCATTTCACTCTGAGACAATCGTTTGTTTTTGTTAATCTGATGGAAGACTAATTTTTAATCTACAGTTTGCTACCTTATTTTGACGTCCTTTCTATTGTAAACATATTTTATTACAACTAATTTCTGTAAATATGCTTCCAGTATGTGACAAAATTACATAATAAAATTTAAAAAAACAAACAACAGCAGGTATAAAGTTAAATCATTTATAGTCTAAAAAAATTAACTCCGATGTTATACTAGAGTTACTTAAGTTTACAACAGAGTTAATAAAATTGTGACAAACTTTATGCCTCACCAAAATCTCATTAAGCTTGTTCACGTGTTAATTACCAACCATTTTTGTTCAGATTAATAATTGCTTTTTAATTATTAGAGCTTGTTCACTTCAGTTGCACTATAAATAACCCAACAGCTATTTTTGCATTTCAAACCTTTCTATCCAGCTTGTGAAGAAAATGTCTAGTTATACGAAATATTGTGTAATTTCTGTACGTATTTTGAGAATTTAATTTTTTTTCTAATACTGTCTTTAATACATACTTACTATAAATATAGTGTATATAGTATACATATATATATATATAGAGGGTTCTGGATATCGAAAGATACCCCTGTATAAGAACTAGTAATATAACTTTTAATGAATATTGCCATATTTTAAAGTGGTCGCAAGATATATGTATCTCATTAAAAGCTTCTAAATAGCAGGCAGATATAAAGAAATTTGGTGTGCTTGTTAAAATAAATAATAAAACCACCCCCTCCCTCCCTTATATTTCTGTAAACGGTCTGGTGACTTATCCATTCTTAAAAATAACATAAACAAAACGTGCTAAATTGCAGTTTGAAGTGCACGTTTTAAAACATGCTAATGAATTTATTTCTGGCATGCTTTTCTCTTTTCACGGATATGCAATAACCCCGATCTGTCTAAAAATGCCCTCAGTTCCGAGTTTGATCATAGCATAAAAATTTGACACACATATCTATCATGTGACTTATTGAAGCATTCAATCACAAGTAATTTATTGCAACAAACAGAGAAAAGTTTGTATCCACTCATCCCTACTTGTAAGATTAAGTAATACTTTCATCGAATGGTTGCGCAAGAACAAATAACAAGAGTATTTTATTTTTCATCGAATAGAATCGATTATAACAAAAGCAGCTAAACAACTTGTATTGTATTGTATTACTTCCTCTTCTCATCCGCGCCACAGCTCGGAGTGAACCTTGGCCTGCCGCAGCAACCTCTGCTTCCTCTATCCGTCTTACAACTTCATTGATACCAGGACAGTATTGCAGGAGGGCATGTGTTCAGCATGCCTGAACCCCGCCGGTCGCCTATTAAGCGGTTCGCTAGATAGGAGAATGCCACTTCTCCATTTATCCTCACAAGACTGGGTTCCAGGCCTCCCTAAACTAGAAAAAAGTCTTATATTGCAATACTTACCCTAAGCAATATTGTAGAGTTCATAGAATGATGTGCACAAATATGTATCTTCAACATTTAGTGTCTAATTTTGCCCGAAAATGCTATTTGTTTATAGTAAATTACATACACACATATAGCGGCTAGCTTTGGTTAGAATAAATGATAAAACTTCGTTTATTAGACAATACAAAGTCTCCGCGGTCTAGTGATCGCATTTGCGACTACTAATCCAGTTCGAAGAATCTCGGTTAAGTCAAGTTCTTTGCATCCTTATCCTGAGAAGAGGAATACCACATAGCTTTAAGGTGCCAAGGACTCCGATCTCATTTGCGCCATAATTAATTCATTTCATTTTACTCATCTCTACAGACTTACACCTATAGCTTTCAGTCTACAATCTATAGGCGTCACGAGAAGACCCATGCAGTCAAAGCGACAATATATAAAACACTAAATAAACACTAAATAAATGCCAACTTTAGAAATTAGAAAGCTCTATGAAATTCATTCCCACAGACCCTAACATTGCCATCCGCTTCATCCATATGCTTTCGAGGCACTTGTTTATTATCCACAATCATTTGGGCCAGGGCGCTTTCTGATCAGAATATCTGGCATTGCAAGTTACAGTTTGAAGCAGGTCTCATAACACCAGACAACAAACATAAAAAAAAAAATTGGAGACGTGCAAACGACATTCCCACTAAAATCTTTATGTACTCATTTGATGATTTTGTTGTTGATTTGGTTTATTTACGGACGCTCTTTAACATCTCAGGTTATTTAGTCTCATTCACTTCAGGGCATGAAACGGGAAAAAATTTTTGCTCATAGGCCTCTTCTTTCAGGCTTGAGGTTCTTTATGTGCCGTAAATGTACGACACGGGACCCACGGCTTTACTTCCCTTCCAAAGGTAGCAATACTTAGCATTTTTACGCCCGAAAAAATCAATCGGTCCTGGTCAGGTTTGAACCCGTGATCTTGGGTTTAGAAGGGAAGTATGGTTACCACTACACCACCAGGACCGACTCTCCTCATAGAGGCCAATGTCTTTACACAGGCAGAAGGGACGTGATACAAACAGGAGGGAGACTTCCGGCAAGTCATGACTCAAGAGTCCATGGAAGTCACTTCGCCGCTTGCTGCAGAGCACGTTACTACTCGTACATGCACAATATGTCAAAAGTATCTCAAGATGGCATTGACACAGCTTAAATACGAAACCCGTTTCAATTTTGCTACAGCGATGTGTGAGAGGGAGTCGGTGTCTCCTTACGGACGAAGTCACATTTTATGTGAGTGTCCTAGCAAACAGCATATCTGTATCATTTGGGAACCGAATATCAAGCATATCTGTATCATTTGGGAAGTGAATATCAAGCATATCTGTATCATTTGGGAAGTGAATATCAAGCATATCTGTATCATTTGGGAAGTGAATATCAAGCATATCTGTATCATTTGGGAACCGAATATCAAGCATATCTGTATCATTTGGGAAGTGAACATCAGACATATCTGTATCATTTGGGAACCGAATATCAAGCATATCTGTATCATTTGGGAACCGAATATCAAGCATATCTGTATCATTTGGAACGGAATATGAAGCATATCTGTATCATTTGGGAACCGAATATCAAACATAGGTATATCATTTGGGAACCGAATATCAAGCATATCTGTGTCATTTGGAACCGAATATCAAGCATATGTGTATCATTTGGGAACCGAATATCAAGCATATCTGTTATCATTTGGGAAGTGAATATCAAACATATCTGTATCATTTGGGAATGGAATATCAAGCATATCTGTATCATTTGGGAACCGAATATCAAGCATATCTGTATCATTTGGGAACCGAATATCAAGCATATCTATATCATTTGGGAACCGAATATCAAGCATATCTGTATCATTTAGGAACAGAATATCAAGCATGTCTGTATCATTTGGGAACCGAATATCAAGCATAGCTGTATCATTTGGGAACCGAATATTACACCTCTTCTGTGAACTCGAATGAGACAATTGTGGGGCATTGTGCCAAGTGAGAAGTTCTACGGGTCGTTATTTTCTGCGGAAACTGTTCGTGCTTCTAAAAGTTCAGCAATTTTTTGGCTCCCATAAAGCGGGATTACATAAACCAGGCATTCAGCAATTGTTGGTGCTGTAATGGTGGACCAATCTCATGGCCTGCGAATAGTCTGAACTTAAGTCTCCATTTTTTTTTTTTTTTGTGTGGTGGTACGTAAATTCATTCGAGTATGCACAAAGAACATGGGGTAAGCTGACACTCGACGGAAGATTACTGCGGGTTTTGAACAGACCAATCCAGGATTGCTGCGCACATGGATAAATAGATAAATAGATCTATGCCCCATCCACATTGCTGTCATGTTGAGTGCTAATGTTCTGGGACGCGAAACTTCTGATTCTCCTACATGTATCATTAACAGGCAATAAATTAATTTTTTTTTTTTTTTTGACCTTTCAAACGGATCATCTGGTATTTCCCAAACCAAGTCTATCATCACATAGTACAATCAGCACGGAATTGAAACTCCGGCCACAGTCAAATTTATTCCACATCTTGTACACGTTTGGTTATGAAACATCGTCAAATAAATGCTTGTATATTTTACAGTCAAGAAATTGTTCCTCCTGGTTACACCCACGACGCTTCTTCACCACATGTCAAAAATCTGTAGATAAAATAGAAATGACAAAACTTTTCCTCTATCCTCAAACTACTATACTTTGGGCACACTCTTTTAAAGTCAAAATCTAATCAGCACTGAGCTAGAAAGCTGAAGCTGTAACTTTCGCCGAGAACTGTACTTAAAAGGTTCCTTTAGCCAATATCCTTTGCAGTAAATTTTAAGTTAGACACGATATTAACTCGAAAAAAGAAAAAAAGGAAACCTTTCTGTTTAAAAAAAGAAAGTAATAGCTTCTTCGAACGCAAAAGATGGATTCTGATGGCTTCGCTCTCCCATTTTATTCCCTTATTCTCTTGCGCCTTCCTTCTTTATAGAAATAATTTCAATAATTTATAACTCCGGCTCATTTAAATTAAGCAATATTCCGGATTAAAGGCGTTCCAATTTTCCAAAAGTTGCGCACACACGAAGACCGCACTGTGTCGGCTCTTTTTTTTCCCTCCCTGTTATAGGTTACAGAATAACCCAATGCTTAGCATTTTCCTTGCAACCCTCCTCCTATCCACTTAATTTTTTAAAAAATGATGGCAATTTTTTACGTTAAATGAAACGATATAATGAGAAGATCGAGGTATATAACCTTCCTCTTTTTTCGCCTTTCTTCCATCCCTTCTTTTCCACCCCTTAAGCCTCCCAGGTTTCACCATTTCCTATACTTCATATCTATGCATACACTTGCAGCTAAAGGCAATAACGGCATATGGCTCTATATCGTGTTCAGTCTAACGTATTGCTCGACAATAGCCACCCCAAATTCGTGGAGAACTATATCCGATAATCAAAACGGCTGGGTTTTCTAGCACAGTGCAATTCGCTAACATTATTCCTCTCTTTTATCAGTATTATGTGTGACTAGTCATATTTAGAGAGAGAGGAAGTTAAATATATTTTTTAAAATATAAATTTTATTTCTGAGCATTGTACACTTGTATCAATCTTTTTCATTCCGTAGGGAAAAATAGGTTTTGTCACTTTGAAAAATAGCCACTGAGGCATCGAAGACATTCTTAGTCGACGAATATTTCTTTCCACCCAGATAAATTAATTTCGAAATAGGAAGAAAAGGCTAGGGCCAAAGTCCGTGGCATAGGGTGGATGGGAAATAAATTTGAAGTCCAATTCCCGTACCTATGCAATTTCGAACAGTCGAACATGCTGCATAAGAGCGTCGTTCAAAAATGTCACGCCCCAAATTTTAACACAGATGGAAAAGTGCATACCGTGTTTCAAATCATTACTACAGATGGCGGATGTGTAGAGAACTGTTAAAATGATGTCTTGTTCACGAAAACGAAAGTGTAACATCCATAAGTGTATGGGAGTTGTGTAGTCTTATATGGTTAAGTGTCAGGAAGTACAAGAGCCGATCTCCCTGATCAGCCACAGTCATGCTGAGCCGAGCCTATTTGCGCACTTCCGCCTCTTTGGATGCTAAAGTTGCTTTGCGCGGAACCCACTTTGAAGATGATTATAACGTAACAAACAGAGAAAGCGAAGAAGAGGCTGCAGGCGCAGGAACAAGAGATGACGAGATGCGGTCAGTTGGTTTCTAAGGTAGGTTATGAAATAAAAATGCATATGTCAGCTTTAATGTAATCTCCCTTTACTTCATTGCGTTTCTCATGTGTCTGGATTAATACACTCAGGGACCAAAAAATTCGGACACTTTTATATTATATTGTAATACATTTACTTGTTATAAAATGTTATGATAGGCATTTGTTGTCATGGAGATGTGTGGGCTATACTGAATGTTTTTTGATCCACTAACGCCCTTTTCATAGAACGCAACAGTTTTTCCGCACTTCCAATCTGATGGTTCACTCAATTGCTCCTTGCCAGTTGGAAGGCAAAAGTTACTTGGAGCCAGATCTGGACTGTATGGTAGGGGGTTTATACCCTCCTATACAGATTGTAGCAGAAATTCATTGTGTTAAAAGTGGTATGCTAAGAGGCATTATCGTGGAGAAGTAGCAACCCATCCATCTTTTTTATGTTGATGTTCTAAAGGATCTGCGGAGGTAAACTGTAGTACACAAGTTGGCAGTGACTGTCTTTGTTCCTGGCTGGAGTGGAATGGTTGAAATATGGCCACTTGCTGAGAAGAAACTAGCAACCATCTTGCGGCCTACACTTTTACATCGCTTAAATTTTATTTATTTATGGACGCTCTTTAACATCTCAAGTCATCAGCGTCCCATTCAACTCAGGGCGTGAAACGGTCGACAAATTTTGCTTAGAGGCCTCTCTTTCAGGCTTGAGGTTCTTTTTCGTGCCGTAAATGTACCACACGGGACCCACGGCTTTACTTCCCTTCCGAAGGAAGCCATACTTACAATTTTTACGCCCGAAAAAATCCATCGCTCCTGGCCGGTTTTTTTTTTTTGATTGATTTATTTATGGACGCTCTTTAACAGCTGAGGTCATCAGCGTCCCATTCAACTCAGGGCGTGAAACGGCCGACAAATTTTGCTCAGAGGCCTCTCTTTCAGGCTTGAGGTTCTTTTTCGTGCCGTAAATGTACGACACGGGACCCACGGCTTTACTTCCCTTCCGAAGGAAGCCATACTTAGGATTTTTACGCCCCGAAAAAATCCATCGGTCCTGGTCGGGTTCGAACCCGCGATCTTGGGTTTAGGAGGCAAGTATGGTGACCACTACACCACCAGGACCGACACATCGCTTAAACTTCACTAGGGGTCGCCATTTGGGAACACCCAGATCGCCAACTGCTTCTTTCATTCCGGATTGAAGCCAGCTTCTTCACCTTGAAGGTAGCTTGTTATAGTCGAAATGACGATCCATTTACTGGAACCATTTCACTCTTGCTGCCTTTTGTTGGGGACCCAGCAACAACAAAGCTTCTTCACACGAAGATAAGTCTTATTTGGCAGGATTTGTGACAACTGCGAATGAATGTTTAGAAACTATGCTATCTCCCTGTAACTCACTAGCGAATCTTTACTCACCATGGTTTCTACATGATCTACACTTCCTCGTCCAAACTCTGCAAACCAGTTATAAAGCCCTGTACGTGAAATCCAATATGTAAAAGTTCTCTGTAATTATTTTCCATGTTCTTTTTAGTTCAACCCGCACTTAACAATCGTAAAAAATCATTGCACGAAAATACTCTCGAGTCACCTACTTCTTAGAAATTCACACAGCGAGCGCAGGACTACAATTAACACTTTACAGTAGCTGTAATAATGGGTGTCGCACGCTAACTTCCGCTATGGCTTCTAATGAACACGCTCTTTCCAATGATGCCAACAGGAAACAAACTTGTTTCTTGAACTCCCGAAAATTAATTAGCGTTCCTCGTATTAGTATGTTAGATTGAGCAGGTAAACAGGTGGAGTTTTATGTAACATTCATACTATTATGGCTTGGATTCCTTGAATTACTGACAGAGATCGTTGCATACATCAATAAAACTGTAAATTCGTCGTACTTGCAATCATACAAAACATTAATTTGAATAATATATGTTTTCCAATTTAACAGTATTATATCAAGAAATGTTAAATATTTTTTAAACCTACAACGCTAATCTTTCAATTCGAATGTTCTATTGCACGTTATTCTGTGTATTGCTGCAGTGGACTTTATAATAAACATGTTGTCTTTTTTCGGACAGATTGAATTCTTCTCTTTATGAATTAGAATTTTAAAATCAAAAGAATGCATATACGTTTTGTACCTGAAACAATGTAATTTTTTCCGCCAGAAAGAGAATCTTCAAAATAATGACGGATTTGAGGAATTCTGAGTATTAATTTTGCGAACGGAGCATAACGCTACTCTGTTGTGCTTATACGATAGAGCGAACATGTTACTTTTTAGAAAAAATTATTTAATGACACGTAGAAAAAAACTGCTTTGATGGGTTAAAGTATCCCAAAGTTATATTTAATTATATTATAGTTACATTATAATTGTAAAATGTCTGATTCACATGCTATAGAACAATACGAGATTTATCTCACTATGCCAGGGTATGAAATGTCTAAAGTTTCTCACCTAAAGTGTAACAACTGCGACTAACTAGTGAGATAAATTTGATTTTTATTTACTTTACGTCATGTGCAATTAACGCTAAAGGTTTGTATAAGTTAAATTAATACAATTCTTTAAAATATTCTTCAGGGATAATATGATGAAAAACATACCACGAAGCCATCGCTGAAGTCAACCGGGCAACACGAGTGGCGGTGAACTGCTACGTTGGCCAATCAGTTACAGAAACAATACATGTCTAATACTGGGGTAAAGTCTACTAAGCACATAATAAATGGCAAATACTAGACCTAACAATTCTATGCTGTTTAACATCGAAAATTTATTTATGATCTTTATGTCCGTACCGAGTTCACTCATGTTGTTAGAACATTATTTGAAAATAAAGTCACAGACGACTGAATGTCAAAATGTGATTAAAATTAGTTAATAACGGGAAATGACGCTAGGAAGTACTAACTTCTAGCGTTTTATAAATGAATATATAACAATTTTTGACTATTTCTCTACGTTTCAACCACCCGCCCACCCGCGCAGACTGACCGTGAGCAAAGGCTTATTAGCCGATGTATTCCTCGCCGCCAAATCGGTTGTCAGATAGTAGGGTGACCCAATCACACACACATATATCTGAAACGATAAATATCCAATATTTTCACTGAGAGTTACGCTTAAATATTAAGCAATAATAATACTGCGTAAACTATGCAAGTTCTATCTCAAGGAAGCACATTTAGTATTTATATAGTAGTTAATATTTTTAATTTTAGCCTCCCACTTATTCGTTCTAATTAGATAAAAATGTAAACATTTTAAAACTCATGAAGTGATCGTACATCTATAAATTGACCCCAGGAGGGAAATATTTCCATAATGTTTTGCATGGTTTGCCTAAATGAAAATTATATTTTATAACGATTTATGGTTGGAATATATGAGCATACAGAAAGTAATAAGAGTGATTTATGGATGACATACACGCTACACATAGTCACCTTGTCCGTTCAAGCAAGTGTCCCAGCGCGTAACAAGATTAAGGATACCCTGAGCAAAGAACTTCCATAGTTGACTGCGGAAACAATCCTCAAAGAAACGAACCCCCCTCTGCTTGGAAACGCAGCATATTCTCCATGCAAGCACCCATTCGCCGAGCCTTCCGCTCCTCAGAAAGATGCTTGGTAACCCATTGCACTCAAACTTTGTGGCACTCCAACCGTCGATGAAGAATTGTATGGACAGTTCCTTTGCTCAATGACAATGTTTCTCCAATCTCTCGGTGGTGATTCGGCGATTCTTTCTTACCAGGTGGCACAAGTGATTCCTCGGGGATGGTTAAGTGAGTTTGACCAGGTTTAGGCATGTCCCCAATACGCAAACATCCATCATGAAATTGACCACACCATCTGAACAATGTGCTGCTCCACTAACATTCTGCCTTCAAAAATTACATGTGCCCATACACGGAGACTCATTCTGGTGAAAGTCACGCGTCCTTTCACGAACGGCAGCGGAGAAAACCGAACGCCTCTTAACTTCGCCTCCTTAGTGTTAGTTTGGAGGTGTGAATGTTTTCGCACTTATGTTATCTCTGGTTAGTGCTTGTTTGGAGCTGCGAACGTTATCGCGCCTATGTTATCGCTTCTAAGCGTTAGTTTAGAGTTGCGAGTATTATTGCGTTACTTCTATTTTTCGTCTACTGGAATTCGCAATTAATTCTCTCTCTCTCTCTCTCACACACACACACGCACGCACACACACATATATACGCGTGCTCGCGCTAACCTAAACCGCCTCCTGATGGCCTACGCTCACCGCCTTTTCGTAAATATAAATTTACTAAATTGATAGCGGATTGTGCGGTACTGTATTAGCGGGCAAATCATTGCAATGATGGCAAATCTCCTTTAACTCAAGCCAGATAAAAAAAGTTTGATCGTGGGGAAGCGTCTCCACTATCTTCGCTACAACAGCACTACGCTCTAACCGTCTGAGCTAACACGTCGATGTGACGATAGGGCTGTTATTCCGCCTATATCTGTTGAAGTCAGAATACCTTCGGCTAAGGTCGCTTTCCTCCGCTGCCGCTCGTGAAAGGAGACCTGACTTTCACCAGGATGAGCCTCTATGTACGGGTAAATCAAACATTAAATTAATGATCGCTGGGCCCATTTGGTCGAATCTTTGTTGTGAACGTATTTAGCACCACGTGCTTCTGAAAAGTAAACAACACACTGCACCGCCTTACCATACTGCTTTGCTACATATAACGCCACCTACTAAAGCAAGCACAAAGCTCTGCATATTTAAGCCATGACAAAATCTTAAGTTTCATTTGGAAGACTCTTATATAAAATAAAGTTTTTTTGAACTGTGGGTCTGAAAATACTAAAACCAGAAATACAGAAGTTTAGTGAATAGAAAAATGAACACGGATTACTGAAAGAGCTTGTTGTGCAGTAGGAGGAAATTGCGACGAAATGTAAGAATGCTTATATTAAGACTAACAAGTGCATGGGTATAAAGTGTGGAAGATACAGGCGTTATTCGCATTCTGCGAGCTATCTTGCACCAGATGATAAAATCCTATTTCGGAGCAATCACAGTGATTGGATAAATTACTGAATCAGCTTCGCTGCTGCAGAAAACAACCAAAGTGCAAGGTGGCTCTCCTATCTCTGGAATAATAATTTCCATAACGGTAACAAATTGAATAATCAGAAAAGGGCAAAAGGAGGAGAGAATGAGAGAGAGAGGGCATGAGGGGAATCTAAAGAGTCTTCGTTCTACCTTCGTCTCCTTCCTCCCGTTTTGCCCTCTTTCACCCTCTTACGATTTTTATGGCG
Organism: Metallyticus violacea; assembly: GCA_030762175.1. Taxonomy (NCBI): domain Eukaryota; kingdom Metazoa; phylum Arthropoda; class Insecta; order Mantodea; family Metallyticidae; genus Metallyticus; species Metallyticus violacea. Next base: position 46,693,036 of record CM060839.1, read on the forward strand.
AGTATAATGCATAGGCATTTGCGGAAGGCGCGGTAGGAATAATTTCTTCTACCACTTTTTTTTTCTCTCTCTCTCTCTCTCTCTCTCTCTCTCTCTCCCATCTTTTCCTTCCTCCTCCAATTCCTCGCAAAACTACACCCTACCCCTTCTCTCCCGTAGGATTACTCCGTCCTAATTCGAGACTGGGTTCCCTCGTCCTTTTTCCTTCACCATTATTCCCGTTCTATAACCAATTCCTCCTTCCTTTATTTCTCCAATTTTAAAACTTCAAGTTCCACTTTCCCGACTTCTTTCAATGTTTATAGTTTAATTTTTTTTTATAAAAAACCGTATTATGGGGCCAATACATTCCGGCGTCCAATATATGCATAATATTCTTACAGCTATGGCATAAGAAACGTCCTATCTAATGTATAAGGGCGAAAAACTTCAGTCTTTCCTTGGATGCTATTGGATTTCTTTAAATTAGGGTCATGCATCTTATCCATAAATGGGAAAATAGCATGTACATGATGCTTCTGAAGAGCCACTTACATAAAACAATACTAAAAAAGGAGATTTCTTTGTACTTATTAAACACTAAAATAACAGGCTAGCTCTATTCACAATAAAATCATATTTTTCTTCATATATATCTAGTGCATAAAATTTATGTAATTACATATTTTAATGCCAAATGTTTAGCAATGAGAAATGTTGAAGATACGCACAGCAATGGTTTCTATGAGTTTTAATTTACAAATTTCTTACATATTTGGTATAGTACATACATATTTGAAGAATGCAGATGTCAAACGTTCAGAGTGTCATTTTTAAATATAATCGTTATATTTCAGAAGTGGTTCTATGTTCTCATATGCATATTCCTAGTTGTAGGAATGAAGTAGTTCCAAATACTCGCTAATAGATATCATAGTTCTAAATGCCTGCTATGCTGCCATCTGGTGTTCTAAGTCCATGCCATGATAATATTAGTTTTAAGGGAAAATTTTATAGTACAGAAACATTTAGTAAGTAAACATAACTTTTTAAGTTGCTATAGAGATTTCGCCATTATAGAGAAAAGAAGAAAGGGAAGACCTTCATTCCATAAGATTTACATAAGATTGTAGTTTAAGCTAAATCTATAATTAATTCCTTTTCATGCAGTTCCAGTTGAGTCAAATGGTTTTTTTAATTTTAAGAATGTTACCGAATCACTACTAAATAAGCGCAACATTTCAAAATGTCATCCATCTCAAATAGCTATTAAAATAACTTACCATTAGCAACATGTGCTTCGTTTGCAAGATCAACCCCGTTTATCGGTTGCAAAAAAAAAAAAAAAAAAAAAAAAAAAACCCGACCTCTCGTACATGTTACAAGTCCTTCCTGGAGAGCACAGAGAGTTTTATGAGACATCAATTTCAACCCCTGTTAAGAATTGAAAAACTAAACTCTTCTGACATTTGTGAGGAGAAAATATAAGATTGGTATTCTGGTACATGTTTCGTAATACATATTTGTACGATTGCCCTTAATAACATGTTAATATATGTTCTTGCTCATTAATGTTATTTTAATAATTATTTCCCTTTAAAACCTGAAATAAAATGCAACAAAAAGTTGAATGGAACTTGTAACCCACTCTTCCATTACATAGAAACATTATTTTTCTTCTTCCTTATCACTGCATATTTTGGGAACGATTTATTATATAAAATAATTTGGTGGCAAAAAATGTCTTTATTATGCTTTTGGGTGTAATAAGTTAAATTCTAACAGAAATTGATAGTGTTTTTTTTTTTTTTTTTTTTTTTTTTTTTTTTTTTTTTGGCTTATCCTGTAAAATTTAGAAAATGGCACTTAGACGCATAACATTTCACATCTGAAGACAAAGTTTTCATCTTTTCACAATATTACGTTACATTTATAGCGAAATTGCTGGAGTTCGTTGTCGACAACAATGACTCATTCCAAACCTTTGCTTCCTTATTCTCAAAACGAATAATCAGATCAATTGTTAAGCACCTACCTTGCATATCGTCTAAATTAAACACAGTGTTGATATTGGCAATGAGATTAATGCATTTTATTTGACTGGCTCATGCATTGCAACAAACAGAAATTACCAGAAGCAAATTAAACTAATATAGGCGACAAAATCTCACTTTAAATCTCCTTATCGTTTACAATGCTACATATAGCTGCTACTTGGCATATCCCCGACTTCATAATCTGTGATTACAAAATAGGCAAGAGCTCCAAAATTGTGAAGTAAGATGGAGAACTTTCTTCTGACTCTGCAGAGATTATGAGTGAATCCTTGTCGGCTTTGAGACAGTTTCTTGTATCACATGTCATTTCGTTTCCTTTCTGACATTATGAAGAAATTGGATACCTTAGTCACGGGAATAATGAAAGATGCAGATCAGAACGTTAGTGTTGTATATGGTGAGGTGGGTGGTGTAGTTTCCATTAAAATGTAAGCTATGCTGAATAAGGCTGTGGGATATTCAAATGTTCTTATTTTATGTAGCATATTTAATGGTGAAACTGTACAACTTTCAATGTAGAAGAGTGGCATTTGTCTTACACCACTTTTGCATTCACTACCATAGCAGAAGTAACCAGTTGATCATCGCTTCTTTTGAAATTACGTGCAAAAAATTCCAGTTTCACTGCCTGTATCTTGAAGAAAATTAAACAGAAAATATATTTTATATGTACAAACCTTTAGTTTATAAAGAAATTACCTATTTTGTTAGATATAATTGCTTCTTTACATAATAAGCTACATATTTAACAACTCTGGCTACATATTTATGAACATATTTCTCAATTTAGTTACATAAAGCACAGGTTCTGATAATATTTATTAAAATTAAGTGCTTGTTCTATAATTCCGCTAATTTTTTATTATTGTAGAGCTTCAGGGACTCTTACCTAAATATCGACCCACCCCCCCTCAGAGATGTATGTTTATGTTGTGTAGGAAATCTGGTGAGAGGCTAATTGCAGTTCATTTTCAGTGCTTGCAAAAACTATATGACCCCCTGCAAACACCATACTTAAAATGAAACTGGAGTTTACTTATTGCTGCTTCTCTTGTTTCTTTGTTTTTTGTTGTTGTTGTTTTGTTTTTTTTTTTACCTATAGTTTTATTGATAGCTACTGCTTTCTTCAAATCTTTCGATATATTTGTAGTGCTCCAGTACATGTTTAACGTGTTCAAAAATGTCTTCTTTATACCAATCATTACATTTCTAAACTCTAATTCTTCCAGGACTTAGGATAATTTTTGATATTATTCCAAAAATAATTCTCCAATCGTGATAAAAACATGGACAGTATGTTTCTCTGTTTTGTTAAAAATTTGCAGTATTATATAACCTGGTGCTTGGTCTCCAAGAATATTAAATTTTAGGATATATATTTGTCCCATCTTTCTCTTTGTGCTTTCCTTACTTCTTTCTTTAATATTAATTGTAATATTTTATATTCAATTTTATTATCCTCAGACTTATTGATCCTTTTTGTTATATAATATTTTGCTATTTCGTCTTCCTAAAGTGTAGTTTCTGTCCTCCTACTCCCAAATATCTCCCATCTAAAGTTCCCATAGCCGCTTTATAATTATTTGTTTTAAACACTAGCATTCGCTATTAACATCTAAGCTAATTGTCCTTTTGTCCAAATATTGGTGACGTGGATTGCAGTATAATTTCCTTATTTTGCCTTCTCTAAGGGGGTTAATTTCTTTTAATGCCTCTTACGAATAGCACGTTTTTTTTTTTCATTTTATCTTTTTATCCACTTCTCGGCTGAATGCACTCTTGACACTAGTGCATCATGACAAGATCTTATTTCAAAACTTCGGAAAACTCTTACATTTTTAAAGTCTGGGCGTAATTTATTATTTACAATTTTAGAGTGATTTATTGAACGAAATCCTCTGCTGGTTCATGTAAATTTACGCAGGAAGGAGTCCTAGTTTTAATGCAATATAAGTTACGAAATTCAGCAACATTTTGCCATTATTACTAAGAACGATTTCTCCATTATATGTTCTATAATTTTCACCGGAAATATGATAACTATTTTTATTAACGGTATTTATGTATTTTTATGTATCCTAAAACCTTATACTCTCTTCTTTGTTGTCTTCCTCAGGGGCGTATATGCAAATTAAAGAGACAAATCCTCGAGAAAATCTAACATTCAGCATTCAGAACCACCTCCATCTTCAGAACGGCAGTTGATAAACTAAAACGCTTACCTCCAATTTTAGAATGGGGGGTCACAAAAAGCAAGGTCCGGGTTGTAGGGAGGGTGCGTACATATTCTTGTTTTGTCGGGTCAAATATTGGGCAACAACATTGAAAATGTGAGACCATACATTATCGTGAGCAGGTGCTAATAATTTGGTTGTAGTTACCATGGGAAATAATTAATACACCCCTTAGACTATCTAAAATTAATCGGCGATCTTCCCGAACAATGACAATTATAAGCTGTCATTCACTGCAATGAATGGAGTGCCAGGACAAACACGAACCTATCTTAACAGTTTAAGCCACCGAATGCGGTTGATTGTGGAAGAACATTTTCACTGTATGCTTGGTGCAATATTTCGTAAGCTTCCGTGGTGGATATTTGTAGATAGAAGCAAACGTTCAAAGTCGCACGAAGTGACTCCATTTTCTGTATACTACTGTTGACTGCTCATATTTTGTTTGAGTGTTCTCATACGTATGTGTAAACGCACTTGAAATTTTTTCCCATGGAGTTTGTTTCACCGCCATAATACATATTGAGTAATGCAAAATAAAATTATTCGCATTCCTTTTTGACTGAAGTGCGAAATTAGTACAAACATCGTAAGAAAAAACAAAGGAAAAAAAGAAAGAAAAAGAAAACTAACAAAAAAAAAAAAACACCACTTACAACAAAGTAATGTTTGGAAAGAATTGTTCTGAAAAGCAGGAAGGGAGAGGATGAGAAAGAGACTGCGAAATAATTTGCAATCGAATGCCAAAATCACTAATAATGTTTAGACTTGAAGCATATTTTAAAAAAGAGAAAACACATCGTTTTAAATGCATTATTATGCTTATTAACAATCTCATGAGCAAGAATTACAGTGCCAAAATATTTTCAAAAAGTCTTAAGGCGATAGAGCCCAAAAGGTCGAAAGGTATCATCGATTCAGAAAGAACAGAACAGCTATATATATAAACCAGCTTTATTAAAATATTAATATAGCATCTGAGAAGGCACATTAATTGAGAAAATTACCAATATACGAGTGTCTACTGTTATACATATAGCAGAAAGCTTTAGGAGCAAACATTGACAGGAAAGATGAAAATATCCCGATCTTTTTTAGCTCTATAGCATTTGATAGCATATCAATATACTAAGAACCAGTTTAAGGACACACAAATCGACCAAAAGATTTGACAGAATAGCAAAAAATGTATTTATATAAGAACAGACAGGAGAAAAATTTACAAATATCTACGACTTTTCTAATATATAGATAATTAAAGGACACATTCTAATGATTAATGTATTACATTTATAAACACATTTCCACCCAATCACGAATAATATTCGTGAGGGTTCCACCTTTCACTCAACCCTCGGAATATTATTGCCGCTGCTCGCAGAACAAGTTTGTGGGAACTTGCCTTTGCACTACCTGCTTTTCCCTTCCCGGGCGGATCCCTAAAGATAAAATGAACGCAATGTGCTGAACGTTTCATAGAAATAAACGTGGAAGGTAATATACGCCTTTTAACAATTAACAGCACGTTTAGATTCCTATGGATAAAACAACTTGTCAAGTCTAGTTTTGCTGCTAGCTTTCTCTCTCTCTCTCTTGCACCGACAGTCATGACATTTACTAATACTTTTGAGGAAAGAGGAAAAAGAGCGTTCTGGGGCTAAAACATGGTAACTATTCTCTGTGTAGGAAGAGGCAAACACACATATAAAGCCATTGCGCATCAGTTTAGCTCAACCATTCGTAAAATACATCTTTTATTTAGTTTTTCTCTTTCTTTTTGTTCTGGCAAAAAAATAAAGAGCTTCGTTCCCTTTTTCAACCCCTCTCCGGCATGTTCTTCCTTCCTCTTACCCCCAACTCAGCCTTTCCGGGTTAATTTTACGGTAAAAATACTGGAGAAGGACATTTTTGCTGGGTATTCCTTTTATTTTCATAGGTTTGTTTAGGGACGACAGCTCAACTTGACTACCTGTCCAACGTTGCCTTATTAAAAAGGAAGGCGTCATTCAGAGCTTTGTCGACTGGGCGTAATTGGGAAGACATAATAACAATAATAATAAAAAGTGGGGGATAGTAGGAAAGCAGAAAAAGAACAAATGAAGATATGCTAAAACAGAAAAGGCATTGTCAACAATCTTTTTTTCCTCACTCACAAACCGTTCATATAGTGTACTTCAGAAGCAGTGAAAAATACAAAGTTTATTTTACAACCTTCCATTGACCTAAGTGGTCCAAACGGTTACACAGAATAAAACTACTCAGAGGCGAAGGGGGTATTACAGCAAACTAAGGCATTGATCTGAATCGCTGGCTATTTAGAAATTTCCATCTTTTAGATCTGTTGGATACTTCTGAGAAGCCGCAGCGTTTCAAATGAAGTGTTTGTGGAATCCACAAGAAAAACATTAACGTGCTGAAATTACCTAACACTTTATAGTTTATAATGTTCACTTGAAAATTACTTTAGAAAAAATAATGTAGCAATATGTAACAAAACACTTCAAGAAAATTATAGGCAGAATTTAAATATTGTGGCGAGTAAGGCAGTAATAATGCAATGACAATATTGTGCACGTATTATTACAACATTGTCAGTGCGTTATTGCGATATCCTTAGCTAAAGATAGTTGCGAAGGATAAAGGGGGGAGTAAAGAAAGGAGAGAGGGGATATATTTGAGACATAGATTTATCCTTACAAGCTGTAAGCAGCTGCAGGCTGCAGTCTGGAACCGTTGCGAAGAAAGTTGAGCGGTTAGGATTTTAGTATCAATTATTTTAGGCGAATAATTTACATACCCGAGCATGAAATATTGCTTGCTCAGTAGGTTAAAGCGTCGTGCTAATGATGTGAGGGTCGTGGGTTTCCCATGATCAATTTTTTTTTATTTGTAATCTTTTTATGTCAGAATAAATAACTGTTCCTAATTTCTTTTTAAGCTTCATACTTTTTCTTCACTATTCTTAATCGAATAAATGCTACTTTTTCGTAAGTTAGATTAGTTCAGTTTAAGTTAAAAAAATAATAACGTTAATAATAATAATAATAATAATAATAATAATAGAAGATAAAAATAATTTATACTTTAGATTAGTTTAGTTTAACTTTAACAACAAAAAATGCCAGAACATACAAAAATAATATTATTACATAATAATATAATAAAATAATAACACATAAAATTAATTCATACGTTAGGTTAGATTATTTTAGTTTAAATTTAACAAATGAATAATAGAACATGCAAAAAATATTACTAAACAATAAAACTTTTGCTACACCATTCTTAACCCAATAAAAACAAAATTTTTACACGTTAGGTTAGGTTGGTTAGGTTAGCTTAGGTTAGCTTAAGTTTAACAAAAAAGAATAGACTATTAAATAAAACAAACTTTTACTCCATAATAACACTTTTTGTCGTATCGTAACCAATCCGCTTTCTTCGTTGCGGTTAGGGATTGTAGCCGTAGCTGCTTACAGTTTGTAACGAGTAGGCATAGCGTGGAGTCAATAAAACGAATGACGTGTAAGGGAAATGATCGCCACAGCCCCTCGGGAAAGACAAGCAAATTATAAGTTGTAATTTAATGTGAAATATCTAGGAGTAATAAACACTTGTCAGCATCATTGTGTGTTTGATCCCTCGCGTCTTCTCCTTTAAATATTCTTACGGTTTTTTATGGATTAGACTTAGCTAATTTCTTAGCATCAACCCCGAGCTAGCTACAAAACAGGAACTTTTAGGAAAGGTAGCAAGTAAGTTTTACTAGAACATAAAAGTTCAATTACTGTAATTTCCTTCTCTAATCCCCCCCCCCCCCTTTCATATTTCGGAGTTCTTGAATACAGGTATTCAAGTTTCTTCTTTGAGTTCAAATTGCAAGTTTGTACATTTTTTGGCACATAAAATTTTCATAGTAAGAACAAAAATATTCATATAAATAAAGAGGCACACCACAGAACGGAAAAAAAAATTATGTAATAAAATTTTCTTTCTTTTCTTTTTTCCTTAAAAAACCAGTGTGGCAATTCCTTAAAAAAGGCTTCGAGGCCATTTCAAAGCTGAAAAGTTCGGGGAACTTGTACAGGTTCTGATGGATTCGTATGAAGAGCTGGGGTGCAAAATGTCTTTGGAAAGTCTCTTCTGGAAATAACACCTAGATTCTTCCCGCCATATTATAGCGACGTGAGCGACGAACATGAACAGCGTTTCTATCAAGATATAGAGCACAGGCACAAAGAAAAATGCGAGAAAATGGAATACAGCTGAAATAGAATAGTATGTAAAGGAGACACCATTAAGGGAATTAATATAATATTCTTATTTATGGATACATACACTGCAAATATTTTGCATTAAGTGTGGCAGTAATATCTGGAAAACGTAAGCTAATCCATTCAAGTGTATTTTCTTTACGAGGATAAGCTTATGCTCCCAAATGTTTAATTTTTAAAACGCAATTTTCTGAAAAAAGGTTGTAGTAAAAGTTTGCATTTAACTTAAGCAACACCCTAGCTAGTAAGAACCACAAATAAAACAAAATTTAGCTGTAAAAGCTAATTCTTTCATTTATGCAATTATATTAGAGGAGGGGACGTGAGTATTATATTGTCGTCTTACCGTTCATTAAATCGTCACCCAGTTGATGATGCTGATGTTTATTAAACTCGTTCGTCCTACACAACTTGTTTTATTTCCCTTTGTAAAACTAACTCTATAACTTTAATGGCTACTTTTGATTAGGGTCTAAAAGTCACACTGTACTACTAATAAATAGATGCTAATGGATAATTTTACTTAATTGTTATATTATATTTTCCATTGTTATATTTTACCTAATATTTTAATTTTAACATCAGTTCTTTGTTTTATTTCTTGTATAAATAATCATTATGTTCCATAATATTGTCTTTTTAACGTATAAAATGATTTTTATTTAAGTTATAAGTAAAATACTGTGCGATCAGTTTTGTTTTCCCCCGGAGTATTTTGCCTATGGGAGATCGCGCCACTCGTTAGCCGGCTATCCGGCCAGCCGGGTCTCGGCGATTAGCGGGAGTGTCAAATAATAAAACAAAGCAACCATACAACAATACACCAATCAATTTAAGAGTAACATTACTTATCAAATTATCAGATGAGTTGTCCGCCTTCATTCTCCACACATTTTTTGCATCTATATAAGTAATCATTTATCACTCGCTGTAGTGCATGAGTGCTGTTGAAAAATGCACGACGAAGCTCTCTATTGGTTAATTCTCTGAAGAAAGGCATTGGTATGGTATTAATATAAAGAACAGAATGAACTGTAGGCTAAAATAAGTGGTCCTTTGATTCTTTCACCACTGAGTTAACACATACGAATCGTACATAAAGATACGCTGTGCCGTTGTAAACATACAAGACACAATACACTTTATGTATAATGTCGAATTAAGAAACGAACAACACAACACACATCTGGGAACAGCTGCGCTACGACTGCGACAGTTAGCAAGGTTAACAAGTAAGCAAACAGGCTTGCTACCCCCTCCACGGCGCAGCAAAGGAGTGGGGGATCGCTCAAAGAAATAACTCCCGCGCCACGAGGGAAAGCATCACTGATCGTATTATACAAAATGATCCTGTCACTTCCTTAATCCCCTAACCATCAAGAACGTCTCCCGATTTGAATAAAAGGAAGTACACATCTTTTTGTTCTTCTGTTAAGGGATGTGGCACCCGCTTTGTGACTTAAAGACATTCATTGAGAACGATGATCACTGCTGTTGATGCCAAGGATCCTTTGAATCTCCACACAGGGTCCTCCGTGAGTAATCTCCAAGCAGTTTAAGATGTTTTCTAGAGACGCGGAATTCATCTTTAAGTGACTTCCCAACTCTTTGAAACTCTCAAAACAATCTCTAGTGGTACCTCTGGGTGATACAGGAATATGCAACATACCTCCGAAGATTTGTGGCACGCTGTACTGTCAACCATTTAGGAAAAAGTTGCAAGTACGAATGTCAACCTGTATATGCGACATGATTGTGTTTCCAACTGCGAAACCACTGCCACACTGTTGTGTCACAAAACGTATGAGGTTTCAAACCGTTTCCCTTTAAATGACATTGTCAGATTTATATGCGAATCAGTTCATATTGAAAAGCAGATTATGTCAGATTACATTTTGTTCATGGTACAGGAAGATCTTATCCATATCGTCTCGTACTTGTTTCATGCAAGTGCGACAAAGTATATAAAAACATGCTATCACAAGCACTTTCTTGTTTTCTTTTTTATTCAAGAAACAAACATGCAGCTTCTAATATCCAAGTCTGCACAGGCTCTTCCTTCCTGCACGTAATACACGCTTTTATCCTCCCCCCATCTGATATTTGACACATATTAAAATCCTGCCTTGCTTCTCTTATTTCTACATGACTACTTCTTGTTTCATCTGACATTATTTAGCTACCAACATGTACATACCTATAACACACACAATAGAGAACAACGGCGAGCTCAACCAACTCCACCCCCGTTTTGCTTGTCTGAAGATATCGTCAGGAATCAATTTGTTCTGACATTTTCATACAATGACTCCCTCGTTTGTGTCTGCTGCTTTTTCCACACCATTGACTTGCTGTTTGTACCTAGCTGCAAATGTTGGAATCCTTAGGGTAGCAAATATTAGAATCATCGACCTTTCTGTCTCTAAAATAATTTACTACATGAAAGAACTGGAAATGCAAAACTTGGCAATATACTGCAGCTTTCAGCATTGAGGAACTGCACTGGGTAATCGGCTGGAAAGCTATTAAGTGAACTTTACCATGGCTGCAAATCAGAAATATACAAATTCGTTTTTTATTACATTTGCGCCATTTCCTTATTCCACCTATTAAAATGACATGATTAGAAAGAACGTTTACGCTTTTAATATGATATGAAAGTATCGTAACTCAGATTTGCACATGCACAGGGTGATGAAAAAAGCTTCTCTTTTCTTTGTTACAAAGGCTTCACATGTGTCATTGTCTAAACAACAAAGCTGAGCATCGCGAATGCTAAGTAAGGACAGTAGCATTGTTAGATGAATTCTAGCTTTACAGCATAATTATGATGCTGTAATATATACGGAAAATAAGTCATGCTTTTCAGAACAGCGCTCTGAGGAAATGAATCTTTGGTTCATATTTAAGCCAGCAAGGATGACATTGATATATGCATATGGGGATTCAGTGATATTTAATAGCGTAAAAACGTTGAAAATTGTAATTGTCGTATTATTTCAAAAGTCGTGCAGCATTGTCTACATAATGGAATTAGATACTGAGGATAGTAAATTAAATTCCTTTCATTAAAGATGTTTTTAATGCAGAGTTGGTTATTTTAGTGCTACTACAAAATCTTGAGAGATACTCGCTTATGTTCAGAGCTCGGAAGTTAGGCAAAATGCCTTTTCTATTTGGGTGGATATATTTAAGAAGGGAACACATTTCCCTACATTTGGGATCGGTAGGGCTCATTTTTACTTTGCCCCCCTCTTATTGCACTCATTTAGCCTTTTTTTTTTTTTTTGGCCTGTTTATGGATCGTTATGGATTTTTTTTCTTCAATTATTTACGCACTTTAAAACGCACATAAAATTTTCAACACATTGAAGTGACAAAAGTTATAAAAATGAAATGGCATGTTCATCTTACAAAAATATCCATTGATAATTTTGTTACACACGTATTTCTTTTCAAGCAGTCAAAAGCTCTCTCCTCAACCCATTTACTGAAGCTCTTTGAATAGCAAGACCTTATTTAGTGAAAGGAAAGCACTGTTACATTGGGCATATGAATACCAAGAAATAGAAACGGGGGAAGCAGTGTAGTTTTAATAGTCCTGGTGAATGGCTTTGTATCGATCTGCGCGACAAAATTCTAGGAAATTAATGGCAGGGATAACGTTTCAGCTGCATAAATGTAACAAACAATTGCAAGTGAAAATGATGAGAGCGGCACAGCTGCGCAATAAACCATCTCTGCAATGTGTTCAATACGGAAGTAAGAGAGATACTAACCTGATTCCCCTATAGACGCATAAACAGTAAATGATAACTCGATCAGAAGCAACTGAGCATCTATTGCTCATTCGCCAGGACTATTTAAAACCACTTTGCCTTGTCTTGATCAACATTTCTATGATGTCGTGAATGGTGAATGTTATCTAGTCCTTCCGAAATAGCTTGTTTTAATATGCCCAAATCACTATTTGGTATTAAGATTACTATCCTATAAGCACGGTACATGTGCGGGATACGACCGACCGTTGTTGTATGACAAAACTTGCATAAACTATTTTAAAATACTTTTACAATGATTAATGAAAACACAGTCAGTTTGGCAAAACGGAAGTTATTTTAATATGAAACAATATTATATTTGAAATTGAAGGAATAATATTCTCATGCATTCTCCAGTAGTGATAATCAGGCTGTTGCTGAGTAGCAAGGTGGTAGATTTTCGTGTGAGTTCTTGAAGTAGTTGCTTTATATCGTTTTGGTAACTGAAATTAATGTAAATGAACAACGCAGGCGCTATTAAAGTGCTGCTTTCACAGACTTGAAGCTTAGAGAAGGATTTATAATTGCAACCCATGCATGGATGTTAATAATTATTAGAATGTGTATTTCCTGAATAACGTTACATTTTTTCCAATGGAATAATGCGTTTTGATATCAAGAAAAAAAAAAAAAACTAGAGGAAATTAGAATTCTAATGATGTATTATGCAGTAGTTTATGAGTTATAATAATATGAACGTTTTGAACATCTATAGCTGTCTGCACCATTTAACCACTTAGTTATTAGGATACGAAGTACATGTGTGTTTTTTATACACTTTGTTTCCTTTACACTGATTTTATTGCAACTTCTTTGTCAGTGCTTTATGATAGTAGTTGAAGCAGGACGTGATGGAAGTCGGTATTTACTAACGCTGAAAAAATCAACACGGATAATGTAGAAAGAATGATGTTCTTTATTGTAATGTGTACGTTGAAAGATATCCCAATAGACATGTCTTGTCTTGTCTTCCCGATGGTTTCAAAATTGGACTGTAGGAAGGGAAGCTTACCTTGGCCTGCCCGTTCACCAGATTTGACCTCATAGACATTTCTGTGTGGGGAAAGCTAAAGACACTGTTTACAAGGACATATCGACTACACCAGAAGATGAAACGACATATTGTAGCTTCCTGTTCTGAAAATACTGCTGAAATGCTACAACATTTTACATTTTGAACACAAACCTTGAAGACCAGTTTTCGAATTTTTTAAGACATGGTAGTAAAAACACATAAGTACAAAATGTAATGTGTTTTCTTGCAAATTCAGAAAGAAAGAGAGAGAAAAAAAAATGAAGCCACACACTTACTAAATAAGTAACGTAAACACTGCGACATCCTAGCCTAGTAACTAAGCAGTCATATGGAACAGACAACTGTAGAAATTTAAAACGTTCATATTACGATAACTCTTAAACTATTTGCATTACAATCCTGCAAAAAAACCAATTGGCATTCCAATTTTCTCTGGTTTTATTTTCTTTATGTCAGTGGGCATTGTTACATTTGGAAAAAAAAAAAAATTGTAACTTTATTCAAGAAATACATGATCTAGTAACTATTAACATCTGTGCATGGGTTGCAATTATTTGCTTCGATTCTGTGCCCCCTAAGCTTCAGTTCTGTGAAAGCAGCACACCAATAGCATCTTCCATTTCAGAAATATTTGCCGTGAAAGTTTTAGATGATTCATCCTTTATGTTCAGCAGTAGGCGTAGCAAAGTGATACACCCCTGTTTATGCTGCCGCGAGCAGTCGTCGATTTATAGACATGTTATTATTATTCAAATTATAACACACTTTATATATGAGGTCTTGAAAACTATATTACTGACATTAATATATATATAATCTAAAAATGTTAGCCACTTTTTATAATTAATATGAAATAACGTAACCTCTGCAGTCACACCGTGAATCAATTAATAATTTAATACTTTTTCATGTGAACTGCCAACTTTAATATAAAGTTAATAATGTTAGAAACCTTATTAATGACTTATAGGTCATTTTGAATGAGCAACATACTTCGTGCTTCTTCCATATGTTTATCTAGTGTAATACAAGGGTTTTAAAAACAAAGGATGGACAGCTTGTACTTATAAAGTTTATATAGCTACTATTTTTTTTAAACTTGCTATCAGAATCTTTGGTAGTATCGATGCCTAGCGAGTGATGCTGTGCTCTGCTTTTTGCTCAAGGACAAACAGATGATGTTTTCTGTTCATGCGTGCTATTTATAAGTTCCAGGTCTTGAAAATGAAATCTCCCTGGAAGTAATGACGTTTTATTACTTTAAGTACGAGTCTTCAGATGCGGCCATCTTTGCCTCGGAAAGAATGTCGCGGTACGTGCATAAAAAAAATATGAAATAAGGGCCGACTTGTCTACATTCATAAACTTAACAGTAATGCCCCAGTTCGGGAGCATCGGGTAAGATGCGAGAACATGAAAGAATGAAATGCTGAGTGACGCTGTTGGAACAGATGCAATTTCTTCACCCTTCTTCCTCTTATTTTATTTCCGAAAAAGGTTTTCACACACAAATGTACGTACATAGCTCGCTAGCAATTAAGGCGACCGTCACGTCTTCCACTTGATAATAAAAATTTTGCGATGTGTTTTCCATGATTTAGATTGACGTTTATATGCAATTCTTTCGACTCTCTCTCATAGCTTTCATAAGACGAGCCCTCCTCTTCTCCGTCCCAACATTTCTTTGCCATCATTTTTTTTTCTTTAATTCCGCTTGCTTTCCCATTTTGCACTTGTCACGTCGCTGTATGACATGACGTAAATTTTGCATGAAGTGCGAAAGGGTATTGGATAGGTGAAAGTAACGAGTATAAAAAGAGGAAGTTTATGTGTTCTGTAAAAATTAAATCCTGGAGAAAAGAAAGCAAGAAAGAAATGAGCAAATATGAGGAATGTCGGATAATAATCTACATAATGCAGAAACGTAATATGAACAATTAACGACCAGTTACGAGATTGATAATAACAGAAAAAATAAACAATCAAATAAAGCATAAACATTCGAAGAATTGGGAAATAGTTGCCTAATTCACTTTCAGAGGACCTTTGCACCATACCAATAGGAACTTACCGTGGAAAATACTACTGGATAAATTTATTTAGCAGTTTTAAATGAGTCGGTCCTGGAGGTCTATAGGTAACCACACTTGCGTCCTAAACCCAAGATCGCGGGTTCATTTTCGGCCAGGGTCGATGGATTTTTTTCGGGAGTATGGCTTCCTTGAGAAAGTAAGTAAAGCCGGGGTCCCGTAAGTAAAGCCTCTTCAGAAGAGGCCTCTGAACAACATTTACCGGCCGTTTCACGCCCTGAATTGAACGGGACGCTGATGACCTGAGATGTTAAAGAGCGTCCGTAAATAAACCGAATCAATAAACAAACGTTTTAAATGATATGGCGTCATACGTATGTGTAAAAGTGATAGCTTTAGTGTTCTATAAGTTTATATACATTTACACAACTGAGAAAAAACAAAACTCCAATTGCCGTTTTCCATAAAATGCATACTTTACCAGATGGTTTAAGAATGATATAAAACTATCAATTCTTTGCTGTGTTAAGTTTATTTTATATTGCAGATTTTTTCCATACCTTATATATTTATTAAGTATTAATAACAACACTTTTTTAAATTATCCTTAGCACTGTTTGAATTCAGCTTCAATATTCCTGTCTAGTAATAAAGCAATGAGGCTAGTTTTGGAGAAGTAAGGAAAACAGAGGACGAAATATGAAATGCTTTGGAAGAAGAAATTTACAAAATTAAGGAAAGATGGAGTAAAGTCATATTTGACAAGCTTCGGTAATGCAATTCCATCTAAACTTCATTTTTATCACGTAGTAACGCTGGGGACTGGCAGTCGGCAGATCAGGGTTCAAGCACCTCCTTCGTCAATTTGGCATTTTTACTGAGTTACAATACCGTCATACGTAGCAGTACTGAAAACAGTTATTTCGATATTAGTCAATTTTGCTGTTTAGCGAACATATATTTAGTTCTTCCTGTATTTGGGTGTTGCTTTTCTTATCTATTAGTTTATATCCTGCAACTGCTCTCAAAAATTTCATTTCAGCCACTTCTATTATTTTTGGTCCTTTTTGGTAGTCACCCCTCAGGTAAGCATTGGGACCGAACCACTCTATTGAATTGATTTATTGATTTTTTTTTTTTGCAATTATATGTAGATGTATTCATTATTTCCATTGCGCTATGTATGCATATATTGCACATGACACTCTAAAATATTTAATTTCTGAAAATAATGCCTACAAAAAAAAAACATTAACAAGAACGCACTCACATACACACGAGACAAACATACATACAATTGATATTCATATAAATTCTTCCTATTATTTATATACAATGTTCACAGAAATTTCTTGTCCCTAAAATAACGCATATCATTTAAGAAGCTGCCCAAAGTCAGCCAGCTTTGTTTATTTACAATTAAGTACCAAAATGTAGCCTCCCCCTACTAGAAGTCCAGTTTTTATAATAGCATCTTCTGTCTGCACGCACTTAGTCAAAATGTGCACCCAGTCTTCCGTTTCCGAGCATAATGGGCAAATCTTCCAGCCGCTCTTGTCAACAACCTTACGTGCCTTTCAGTCTCCCAGTCTAAGCCTTGCTATTCCCCAACCTGTTTCATGCCTAGTTCCATGATATAGATCTCTTACTTTTTAATATCCTGCAGGTCGAGACTTTTTACTACAACATTCCTGCTTCTAATACTCTCTGCCAAATATGGCGTAAACCGATTTTTGACAATTTTCGCTGTACAGTTGCTGCCCACCATTTTGGATAAGACACGTTGTTTAATTGCTTCCGGTAGCATATTGCCTTGAGGGTTGTTTGTTGTTCTTTAATATTTCTTAGCTAATATCTAATTACATTTATTTTGCTGTAGACTGCATCTTCCCAGCATCCTACCTCTCGTAGTACACCACAGTTCGATGTGTCTCTCCCCATCTTTAGAATTCGCTTCCAGAAATCACAGTGTAATTTATTTAGACTCAAACCTCACTTCCATATAACAATGAGAACCTAAACATTGCCTATAATAGTTTTTAATGTTTTCACGGACATATCCGGTATCCGAGCTAGCAGTTTCAGTACCTCTGAGAGTTGACCGCTCCCCTTGTGCTTGAAAAACTGTGTGTTTATTCCATTTTCCACTCATGTCAAATCTTATTCCAAGATGGTCAAATTGTTTAACGGTATGGAATACTTCTATTCCAATTGTTCATTTTTCCAGCTAGCTGTAAAGATAGCCATTTTAAATGTGAGAGCTTTATTTTAGATGCATTTATTTGCACACCCCATTGTTTACAATAATCTTGTAGTGCATTTAGGCCTTGCTGTTATATACATTTGGCCATTCACAAACAATATACTGCTTAAGTTCACATTATTATCTTAAAAGTGACATTTTTGTTAATATACCATCTTTGATTTGAATAATTGTCATTCTTAATAAAAGTAAGTATTTCGTGTACATTCATTTTAAAAAAACATGCCAACTTAGATATTGATGGGAAGCTTAAAATCATTATTAATTATATATTACGTTTCATATGCGCAATCCCAGCCCCTCCCCCGTTGGAATTTCAGTCATTGCTACCTCATGAGTAATGATATTTAACCTTTAAAGAAAAGTCAACTATTATCACATTTTATTTGCCTAGAAGCGAGGATTCTGGTTATTGTTATTTGAATAAAACTAAAAACTATTGAGTTTTGGTAATAAATTTTTTCAACGTGGTTTGTACCCTACAAGAAAGAAGCGAATGTAATCGGATTATTCCGCAGTGCCGAAATAGGCTGCATTACAGTAATATTAATAAATGTAGTTTTCTTTCTGTCCAAATTAACACTCCAGTTTGCCAGTTAGTGATAAAAAAAACTAAAGATGTAATAGTATAATTCCCTTTAAAATTTAAATGTCAAAAGATAGCGTTGCAATTTAAAAACTTCAAAATGAGGGTGGCCGGGGGGGGGGGGGCTAGATTTTAATTAACATTGGTTTTAAACTTCAGGCCGTTATAAAATTAACGTCTGAATTTGGACACACTTTGGAATAAACTTTCTGTTAGTACCACCGATGTATACTGATAGATCAATTCCAAAACGTCGACGAAATGCCCGTTGTACTGCGATTACCGATTCTCGCTTTGAAAGTTGCATCACACAGAGTGCCTTTCGCTGTTTGGTTTGATTTTATCTAGGGTCTAGATGAACATAGCTTAATAAAAACTTTTAATGGACGTCAAAAGATAAAACTCAGCTCAAAAACAGCGCAGTTTAAGTTTATGGTTACTCCGGAAACAATTGCCTGGCGCATAATAACGAATTAACAACAGATAATAATGGTTAACTTGGTGCGTTACTTCTTTATTTGATGTCTGCATAATTATTGGGTTCATAAAATTTTTCGTTTACTTTAGACCTATGTGAAACGAACAAAAGACAGAAACTGATTAGTAATATATTCTGCCACACTATCTATGATTGTGTGCTAACTCTGCTGCAGTTTATGATACCGTGACTGAAGAAATCTGCTGGTAAGTAGACAAAGGTGTCAAACAAAGTTTGAGGAGAATTTTCTGAAGACGCAAGATTCGGAATAAACACCCACCAAGTTTTAAGATAGTTGCTTTTAGGTCAGTGGTGAAGCGTAGCTTAGTAGGATAGGATGATGCATGCGGAAATTAATGGAAAATCAAATTTATGCTAAATATACCACAAAAAGCCCATAACGATTTTAATTATAATATTGTGACTATCAATAATGTAAAGACCCAACTTAAATCTATTTCTATATGAATTCAATTCTCTAATCCTTTTTCTGCGCATGTATACATTCATGTATGTATATGTACATTTTCTGCGCATGTATATCAATCACTTTTGAAACAAATTCTTCATATTTCACTCTCCTTTTCTCTAAATTCTCAGTACGATACCGTGCCGTTCCGCTGCAATTATGTACAAACTGAGGGAAAACAGTTACAAATGATTAGCGTGAAGAGCTACTAATCTATCTTACAGATCAGCTAAACAAACAAAAATTAAATTTGAAACAAACGCGTTTTAAAAATATTAAGTCGTAGTAAATGGAAATTACTGTTAAAACAAAAGAGTTCACTATTTCATATTACCACTATACAAGTACAAATAGTGAAATTCTCTATTTTAAATTGATATCGTCTGCACTCTAGTCCTTCTGTTAGGCTTTAGGTTCTATAATATCCCAAAAGTGGGCAGACATAATCACATAAGATGAGACCATGGTAGCCTCAACTTCATGAAATATTTCCTTCACCTTTTACGACAAATGAATAGGAAAAAATCAATAATGTGCTTGCGCAAAGCTTTAGTGATAAACTATGTCACAGACAGTACACTAATATAAATAAGGCATTATTTTAATTCGTTAATAAAAATTAACATACACGAACTAGCATTCTAAATATGAGAAGGCTCATCTCCTGCATTAGTTTTCGTTGAATTACGCCCACAATGCACCTGAGTTGTTCGGTAATAAATACCAGTATTGAGGTTAAGTTTCTGCAAAGCAACTTATAGGCTTCCTTGATGTATGCAAAGGTATAGCAATGAAAACCCTGTACAATTTCTAAATATTTCTATAGAAATACAATTTCTATAAGAACAAGAATTCTCACGTATCTCGAATGTATGTTGAAAGACACAGTAATATTGCATGAACTATTCTTCTAAAAAGTAATTTACTTTCCGAGGGAAAACTTGCATCATAAAATTTTGTAAGTTACGCCAAAAGGGAATCAATTGAGGACACTGCTTGTAAGCACAGACTTTACTAACATTCAATGGGACACGGGGGCGACGAGAATGAATAAACAAAGAAAGAATCCATCATTTCCTGAGCAAAAGAGCGCGAGGACAGCATTTCACTGCAAACATTGCAGCTAAGGACTGAAATAGATGCTATAATGCTAGGCCAATGAGTGACCTGTACCTTCCGAAAGGAGCCTTTGCGCACTTCAACCCTCTTGTCACCGTCATTTATTCCCTGTTTCCATTCTTGCACGTCTCCGTTTCAAACTCGTGTCTCCTCCCCTCACTACTACGAAGTGAAATAGCACAGAAAAAGGAGGATGGGGGGAATGAGGGTCGGAACGATGGACTTAACTTGGGCTCCGTAATTATTTTTCATACCCTCGGGTATAGGAAAATAGACAAGCTAGAGAGTACGGAGGAGGAACACGAGAAAAAGAATGTGATAAGGGAAAGAAAGCGTAAGGGGAACAGAAAGGAGGAAAAAAATATGCTTGGTTATAAGGAATTATAAATAGGCCTGAATTAATGGCAGGGATTTTGCTGGAGTCATAGAGTTTTATTAGTATTTTTCATCAGCATCTTCGCAATGGGCTCGTGGTGGGGAAACTGTTTCGTACAAGGAACTTTGGTGCTTACTGTTTGCTGAGGTACAGTAGATTTCCAATAAAACGTTTCTAAAACACTGGACAAAACCGCCCAATACCATTAATAACAAAAATACACATTTTCAGACAAGTTTTCTGTTTTGCTTTGATAGGAGTTTCTTTATACATCTATTTTCACTGATGAAATTGAAATTCTAATTCTAAAAAAGACTACAAAAGATTCAATACACACTAATAGTAGCATCAATACTAGTTAACATTACAGCCCATGCTAGCATATTTTTATATTAATATAATTATATTATACTATTATAACCAGTTCTAGACAATCAATCCAATGAACATTATTAACACACGGAATCAATACATTTTGAAAGTTTAGCATAGGAATATATTGAGAAATTCTAATTATTAAAAAAAAAAAAACTAGTTAAATACAGAAAACGAAACACTTAAATCGTAGAGAAGTGCAAGTTTATACACTTTTAAATAACACTAAATTATTTTTACTTACTTAAAACGTTCCTTCAACAAAATATATTCAATCTAAGGCCCAGGAATATACAAATAAATAAATAGATAGTGCTATACAAAGCTTTAAAGAGTTATAAAACCGAGAACTGTAAACTAAAATAAAGGTGAAAAATCTGAAAAAGACTCTATAAAAGAATCAAACTTTTTATGATCTTTCTCAAAGTAGGTTTGGGGAGGGGGGGGGGGGGGCAGATCCTTCAGAATCGCTTCCGCAGCCTTCATCACCGCTTCTGATGATGAAAAATGCTTCAGCGAAGGAAAAAAGTTACACGGTGTTGAATCTGGACAACGTAAGAAGGATTAGGGACACACTACACATTGATTTTCATGAAATAATGGCAACAACATTTGCAATGTGCGACCGTACAGCATCCAGCTTGTTGCAGGGGATGTGTGGTCTTGCAGAGTTTTCAGGAAATCTCCAGTTACGGTTGTGTGTGTGCAGGTTGGCCATACCATTCCTTGAATATCGAAAAATAAGATAACCAAACTTTCCCAGCAGAAGTAAGCACTTTTACTTTGGTGCTGGTGACTGCACAGAGCTTTGCTCTCAGTTCGAAAAGATGTAACCAGATTTCATCAGCAGCATTTACTTTTGAAATAAACTCCGCCCCTTCCTTCTCAACAATGAAACTAATACCTCCTTATATTATGCATTAAACTAACAAAATATTGTACATTTAACTTTCAGTGCGAGAATTGTACCTTTAAATTATCATAGTTGAGTTCTAAAGTCTGCTATAATATGGAAAAACCCATTGACATTTTTTTAAAACTCATGTTTAAAAGCTCGAACAACTATTAAGAAATATCTTTAATTATGAAACTGTTCTAGTTTTTACACAGATTCTTGCAACTACCATATTAACTAAACCACTAACTATGCATTTTCCCTTGAATATAAGTAGATAAATTTCTTCACTAAATAAATAATGTAATTAATATTAAAATAATCATAGTCAATGATTATGGCTTCACGTGACTGGAGTGAAAGTATCTAAGACACTATTAAATATGGCAGACGAGAATAGGAATAGAATTTACTGAATTAACATATGAGTAAAATAATAGGCTTGGGTAGTACTTAAACAGTTTTGGTGAATTTTAGGGCACCTAGAGACTATACTACAAATTCAGCAAATGTCATAGCTCTTTATCATTTCTAACTAAGCTGAGACGGCAAATTTTCTCATTTTCACCTATGTTTTTCTTTGGCAATTTTCTTAACCACGTTCAAAAAAATTTTTTTTTGTTTTGTTAATTATTTTTAAGAAACGTATGTGGCTTAGTATTTTCTTGTTCATTCACACCAATTGCATTCTGCTTATAATTATAAATCGCATTACAAACTTTCTGCTTCGGTAAGAATATTTTTATGATTCAATATTTTACTTCATAGATGATGTAAACTATTACTGAATGTTATAATATTAAAAGAAAAAGTATCTGATAGATAAATCCAAAGAAATAAACAATTTCAAAATGCTTAAGTCCAAGAGCGAGGGTTCAATCCCGGCAAGGATCGATATATTTTCTCGGGCTAAAAAATCCTTCGGAAGGGAAGTAAAGTCATGGGGTCCCGTGTCGTACATTTAGGCCATGTAAAAGAACGTCAAGCCTGAAAGAAGAGGCCTCTCAGCAAAATTTACCGTTCGTTTCAAGCTGGTCAACTCAACCTGAGATGTTAAAAGCGTCCGTAAATAAAACAAATCAAGTAGCAGGAAAGAAAATATAACGAAAACATAGCATGTATTACGCCAGGATTATGATCATTTATAGGATTAATGAACAAAGACAGTACAAACATTCCGTACGTAATGTTTTAAAAACAAAATTACTTTATTGTTTGATGTATTTTAAATCGTTGCGAATTGCTGTACTTGACGATATTCATGCGGGGGAAAAAATACTGAAATTGTAGGACAGATGTTTGGTTATTTTTATTTTACATTTTTATCCATTACTTTTAGTGTCTCCTTATGAGGTTTTAATTCTTTAAACATGACCATTTATTAAAATAAAATATTTTCTGCTAAAAGTTGAGAAAACAGAAAATGGAGTGGAATACCTAATGAAAAAAAGGCTCCAATCTGCAAAACAAATTCGTAAGGATATGAAGATGATGATCAAGGTTGATCAAGCACTTATAACTGAGTTTATAGGCAGGTATGTAACCCATGTCTCACACAATTAGTGTACTTGCGAGAAATATTAACCACTACCGAAAGCCTTTCTCCAATTAGATTTGAGTTCTCAAGCAACTCTGGAAATTAAAAGAAATGATATACTTTTTCCATTTCGATTCCGATCAATCGCAGTTCTCTTCCATGATGCTGGCAACAAGTTCGGATTCAATTCCTGCATTCTAGAGAGAGCATAACAAGCAACGTTTGTCTCATTAAAAGAACGCCTTTCCATCAGTGACATATCTGTATAACGGTTGAAGGATTACCTGTGATGAATGCGTTAATGAAGTTGAATAGTTAAGAAATTTCTGCTCTTCATAATATTTGCTGGTCAGTTCATTGCATGCTTCATTTCTCTTTCAGAAGTCCCTTTGCAACTATTACAACGTGACACTCACCTCCAAGATGATGCTGAAGTTCATGGGTAAGTGTTACAGGTTTTTGAAACAGAATCAGCTCATTTACCAACCTGTAATCAAAACAGAAAAAATAGCTAAGTTATATTTAAGTTGTATAAACTAGAACCACATCGACAGAGAAATACATTAATATTTTGGTATTTAAGTAAATCTAACTGCCTCGCATTTCAGTACGTACAAACCATCACTTGCTCTAAATCATCATCTAGGACACCTTTTCGTTTCCTTCGAATGTAATAATCCAGAAATGTGACGGCATGAAACGTGTCAAGTGCAAGAATTGGTGACAGAAAAACTACAAGATGCACAAAAGACTACGTTTGTGTAAGGTTAGGATGTCATTTTGTATTTACGTTATTTTGTGAATAAAATTTAGGCACGTAAATGAATTTTATTCGATGTACCATACCTGCCAATCCTTCCAGCATTAACGGAGAGATCGCGCATTGCCTCATTCATCAAAACCAAAGTTTCGAGGGCTGTTCTATAAAAACTGAGACTGAATTTGTATCACCCACTATTTATTAATCTGTTTCAATCTTCACATAATATTTTTCCAAATACTCCCCCTCCATTTGAATACAATTATTACGTTTCTGTAGACATTTTGGTGAGCTCCTTCAAAAATGTCTCAGTTCTTTTTATCACTATATTTGAGACTAAAACCGTTGACCACGCATATTTTTTTTCAATGTGGGGAATGAAAACGGTCACAAGGGTCAGATCAGGGCTGTAGGGGGCTGTGGTACACAGCGTATGCCCACATTTAGCGAAGTACTCCATCACAGTATTTGTCATATGATATCTCTGAAGCCATTATAAGTCCTGATGAAGCTGGTCGTTTGTTTGCAACCAGTAATCAAGAGTTTTCATAACTGACCTGTAGTACTCCCGTGTATGTGTAGTGTGTGGTCGAACTTAACCTTTCCAACAGATGGAACAGTTTTTGCTTCTTTTTTGGGCGTTGGAGAGCTGGTTTGTTTCCCCCCCCCCCGATCATAATGGTGGATAATTGACTCAAAGAAAGCAAACGCAGCAATCTCAGGATGTGTGTCAATTCTCGAACACCTTTCGTTCCGGTGTCAAGAGACGCGACACCTATCGAACACAACATCCTTCATGTGCAAACAATCATGAATAATTGTGAAAACTCTACCCTCTGGGCTTCGCTGAGTTGCTCAAACACTCGGCCAATCTTCCTTAACAGTGGAATTCTGCTTTCTTTGAAACCCTTGCACCATCTAAAGACAGTAGAACACATTCACCATAGTGCGGCTGTGGACTTCGTAAGAAAACAGAACGTTCATGCTGCACACAGCGACGGGACCTCCATTTTGGTTAGGTGAAACACTTAAAAGAGCAGTGCTACCAACCGCAGATCAGTATAGTGCTGCCATCTTTGAACATTATGTATGAAAGCTCGTTCTGTTCAAACGTAGCTAATTTAGAAATAAAACTTAAAAGGAAAGTTGCGGAAAAATTTAGTTTCAGTTTTGTTAAACAGCCTTCATATTATATACTTGTAATGGTCTATTGCTAATATGTATATATACTATGAAAAAGAATACAAAAATGCGCCATCTCTCCAGTTAACGTTTAATCATAAAGTACTTTACATTCCAGACTACATGGATTAGTTTTACTATATTATGATAATAGAACATTATCATGAGTATCACACTGATTGCTTTTGAGCACGGTCATAAACCTCCTCACTTAAGGAGGAATAGAGAGGAAAGAAATCGGGGATTGTCACCGTGCAAGACTATACACCATGTCGTATAAGAGGACATCAAATTTTCGACGCCTTATTTAGTCGAGGGAATATTTTTAATAAAGGAATGGGAAAAGAACAAAAAGCATAATGTCTGCCGTCCTTTCGTAAAGAAAAGAATTGAAAAGAAAGGGGCTGTACAGTAGGGTGGGGGGAAGAAAGAAAGGGGGAAAAAAAGCAGCCCAGCTCCAATGAAGTTAATTTGTTACAAGACTTGGTTCCGCATCCATTGCTCTATATTAATGCCAAGTCATGGGACAAGACCACTTCTAAGCTGACATTTGCAAATAAATTATAATTATATGCAAGGAACGAAAAATTATTCTTAAAGACAATGAGAGGAGTGCTTTTCTTAGCAGGAAATTTACACCGGAGGGCCGTTATTCTGAAACACTTTCTTTTCCCTCCAAAGTCGTATATGGTGGAGTGGCAAGAATCTTTGGCGAGAGAGAAAAGAGGGTTGTAGCGTAACAAGGGCTTTCACCATAAAATGCTTTTAAGGGGGTAGGGATGAATGCAAAACTGCAAGTACTGAAAATTGAGTGAATGCTATGAATATTATGATGAACAGATGAAATGGCAAGGATATATTCAATACTTACAGGAATGCCTAAGAAAAGATACATTAAACACTTTTATACAAATGTTGTAAGAAACATGCCATTCTAGTCGTCTATTGTACACTCTTCTAGCGTTTAGGCATATGCTCGATCTTCTTCGATAATGCCTTTGTACTGACGACAGTGCTACATAAATTTGGTTGCATGGTATTAGCAGCGATGTGCAGATTAGCTGTCTCGGGCGTTAACTCTAAAACTACAACGTGTTTAACGATAATCAACAGGGCTGGAAATACAATATTTTATTTAAACGCAGAGCATTACTTCAATGTATCACATTAATTGAAATTCCAGTACAGTAATCGAACATGAAAATGACCTACTGTAGTTCTCGAAACGTCTTAACAGTATATCCTGTATATGACTGCGCTTCACCACTGACACTGGTTTGTACTTAACCGGATATGAACTTACGTCACATCGCAACGCAACTATGACGATGATCCATATCCATGCCTATAGTTCCGTATTGAAACGCCTGAGACCATTAGTTTGCGCTCTCAAAATGCTATCAAACTCTTTTTATAGTGGTAAATTCATTATTCGTATTTTTTGCGCACCTGTATGTGTTTTTCCAACCGTTTACCTTTTTTCATACTTTCTGTGTGTTTAATCAATAGGAATGAAATTACAATATTTTGTTTAAATGCAGAGCATTGCTTCAGTGCATCACATTACTTGTAATTCTAGCACAATAATGGATATAAAAATTACCTACCGTAGTTCTCAAAATGCCTTATGACTGTGGCTTGTCAAATACACTGGTTTCTATTTAACCGGATATGAACTTACGTCACAGTGCAACGCAAGTATGTTGATCTATGGCTCTAGCTCCATAATGAAACGTCTGAGACCAGTAATTTCAGCTCTCAAAATGCTATCAAAATCTTTTTACTCGTAAATTCACTGCTCATTTTTTACGCACCTATATCTGTTTTTCCAACCGTTTATTTTTTTCCCCCTTCCATTTTATTTCATGCGATTTTCTCTTCATATCTGCTACTGACTTAAGGAGTTAAACAAAAATATAGGTAAATTTGCAATTTCAAAATAAGTTAAGTGCAATTCTTGTAAATTTCTTAAGAAAATCTTTTATATTATTTCGTAGATTGCTATTTTTCATAACACGATCTTTCTTAATATACGAATCAGGAGGCGTATAAATGAAATAAAATATGGAATAAATTTTTGTTGATGTGCTCTTAAGAGTGAATTGGTATCCTGTATATGGGGGGCTATATTTTTTTTTAAAATGGATATTAATTATTTCTTAGCTCTAAAAGAATTACTTTATTGTAAACGTTAGATATTAATCAGCATAACTACATTAAAATTGCTCCACTGATGCTAACACAACCGCAATGGAGGAGGAAAAAAAAAAAAAAAACACACACACACACACACACACACACACAAGGAATCTCTGAGCCCGGGGGCATTACTTTTTAGAATTGCATTTTAAGAGCATTTCCCCCCTTCTTACAGCGATATAAGGAATTCCGCGCAGAGTAGGTAGATTTCGAGCTTCTTTAACACCATGCAGGTGTAAACCGCAGTGCAAATGCTAACCAATTACCCGAAGAATGCTGGAGGCAAGGCTCTCCGTTAAGGAAAATGGTGGAAGCTGTGGCGGCTGCATTCTCTCTGAAGCAAAACCGCTGCCCGGAGGGACTTGTGCTGTATATGACCAATAAGGAAACCGTACACCTCCAGGAGTTAAGACAGAGGTTAGCTAACTGCGTAAGAGATATTCCACCTAGGAGGATTATGAACTCTGCTAAGCGTATGCACAATGAACTGCTGAAACTCTCTTTGGCTAGGGACGCCGCCGCCGCCGACGCTCCACAGTTCATATTGCATAATGATTAATTCATACACATACAATGAAACACTATGGCATAGGACAAAAATCCTAACGGTGGAAAGAGAGGGTTGGTGCTATCACCATCTCGCCACCTCCTTTGCCTGCATCCTCCAACCACCCAACGCGTATGGTCCCGTGCATGGCATGTTCTGTATGTGCCGCTACGGGTATATCCCCTCCGAAATACAAGCGTGAAACTGAACATTTGCTAGCGTATATTTATGGAGGTTTAATATACTGGCCTCTCGCAACCCTTCGTGTGTATGTGTGTGTCTTTCTCTCATGCTCCTCTATACAACTTTCCGACCCTCCCTCCCTTCCCGTCAAATAATTACCGTACGTATACGTTAACGGGACCTAAATACACCCCCCTCCACATGTACGATCTCCCCGCCCGACACCCCCTTCCTCTAAATGCTAGAAGGACCCATGTTCGCCACCATGTTATTGTCCCAAGTGTTCATTTAACCGGAATGAAGGCATGGGGTATGGCGTGGAAACGGGCAACACCTTGCAAAGCTGCTGCGTAAACCCCTGAAAAGGGATTTAATATCTAACTCGATTTATGATATCATTATGTTCATTATTCCGCTGGAGATTAATGAAGCGTAATTCTGTTTCTATGCACTGTGCCACTTATCTTCGGGAAATGGCAAAGCTGCGGGAGAAAAAAATAAAATAATGTCACAGAATAAAATTACGCATTGGTTTTCGCCGGCTTTTTATTTGCCAAGCACAAACACGCGGCAAGATGGGCGCAGTTTTACCTTCAGGCATGAAAACTACACTTTACTATTTTGCCTTATTTCGTTTAAGGCTACAAAACTACGCAGTAAAACTCCTTTAGTTATTTCTTCGTTAATAAAGTTTTCTGTTTTGGCAGTCCCACAAATTTTAACTTTGGTTACAAGTTTATATTCCTTATTGTTTTACTAAATTATAAAAGTTTCTACAGAATTGAAGCATGCTGAAGTCAAGATCAAACCAATTATTAATATTAAAGTTATTAAAATTATCAAGGTTATCTTGAAGACTTTCTCTTATAGGTTCAAGGGTGCGAACCATTACACCAAGTTCCGAGTGTACAGTATTATCGTTTTGGTTGAAACAGTAACACACAATAATGAGATACCTCGTTAATTTTCCAGCATTGCAACTATTACTGTAGTACAGAAAACGCTTAGTAAAAACTATGAACTCTTTCCCAAAGCATTAAGAATAACCGAGAATAAAGAATAAATACTTTACTATCTTTTCCACACCCGATCTCTGTTGGCACTGAAAGAAAGTGTCTAGACGTGACAACGGTGACACCTCAAGCGTATCATACCTATTTAACATAAATAAGCGGCTGGCTAACTTTAACCTCAGTTCCAGAAAAAGACAAGCAAAGCTGCTACATTGTTGATTGGTATTATTGCCGCGCTCATAGCGTTAACATGCGGCATATCAAAACGTGTTCTATCTAAACCGACCAGCTCATTCCACTGGGTTTGTCATTTCTTACATAGCGCTGGAAATGGAAATATTATTCTTACATTTCCGTTGCCTAATTGTTCGTCTAGTTTCTTTTGCTATTAATTTTATTCTATCAATTTAGGCTTATAAATTGTGTTATGAAATTAATTCCATACATACTGCATATTGTCTCTCTACACGATCCGTTTTTTTTTTTTTTTTTTTTTTTTTCAAGTTTATGATCGAAAGTGAAACGATGACTCTATAAGAGTCTTTTTCAGCTATATAAAAATATAACTAACCTTAATGTGAGAAGTCCGGACAATGATGATTATTTTGTAGTATATGCGCTATTGAATTTGCAATATATTTGCTTTGTTATTATTCAGTAATACATGCCAGACGATTTCCTGTCGTAAGCTTTTGATGACTGCCTATACCAGTAAAGACGAATTTCTTTACTCCGGTTATAAAGAAACCTCTGACCGCTCAGACCTTTGCCTGAACAGTTCGGGATTTTGGATCCACGACGAGGTAGCGCATGAATGAAATTTGTAAGTGTTTGGATAGGCAGGCACTTATTTACTAGGATGTTAATACAATATTAATTATTATAATCGGTGACACAATAGGGAAAAAAACACCTGATAACAGTTCCGACCGCGCGGCTTAGTTTATGCCGGCAAGTAGCAATGATCTTTCGGATTTATTTACAGATGGCAAAACTAAGATCTGATCAACCAGCGAAGTGTATACCTATATTATGTACATTAATATTACAAAAATATTATTTTGACATTTTGTAACTAAGCAAGTAAATCAATATTTAGATAATAACAGCGACAAGCTATTTATAATAGGCACGGAAAAAAATATTAGAACATGCGATATCTAAATTATAGTTCCATAAACAGATTTTGGTAAAAAAAAATGGCTGTGGAGATAAAGTAGTAATTGCTTACTATATCAAAGATGGCTTTTAAAATATGGGCGTGGTGCAATTAAAAACAAAAAATCAGAGGCTGCCAACACACAGCCCGCGAATTGCATGTGGCCCATTAAGCAATAGCCTGTGCCTTTGTACATAGCCGCAATCTACCAGTAACCAAACACTCGCAATAATAAAAGCATAGAAAAAATAAACAGTCAGAGCATGTTCGGAAAACCTCCATAAATACTAGTTATTGTTGTTTACTAACAACAATATAAAAAAACATAGCTCCGCTGCCGATACCCTACTACACACAATACCGCCTCATATTGCCTAGGTGCTTGTTATTGCCAAGCAATGTCACATGTATTCACCTTATAATTTTTATAAAGTAACGAAAAATATTGTTTTTCTCAATATATAATGAGAACATCAAATTATATATATAATTTTTCGGGGTAAAAATCCCTTGTGGGCAAGCGCCTCTTTCGAAGGAAGAATGGCAGAATATTTTAGACAATAACAGTTGGTACTTCGAGTACTGCTTTAGACCATCTTTACCGAGAAGCTTCCTCACTTTGTCCGATTAGTGTCTTGGATTTCCTTTGCTGATTTTGGGGTCTCAAGCTGTGATTCCATTAACTGGGATCTTGAAAGAGAAGTAAAGTCGTGGGTCCCGTGTCGTACATTTACAGTATGTAAAGGAACCTCACGTCTGAAAAAAGAGACTTCAGAGCAAAACTGATAAGCCGTTTCACGCGCTGAATAGAATGGGATGCTGATGACCTGAGATATTAAAGAGCGTCATAAATAAAACAAATCAACAACAAAATAAAGAAAGAAATAAAACGGTTATGTATAACATTTAGGTTCACAATATTTTGGTCCGGCAATCATTTTCAATTTTAAAATTTGGCTTGCTGCCCAATTGCCTCTAGATGATGCTCAAATTACCTTTTGCGATTATTAATTGGAGTTACAAAAATTACATTAATTATAAGACAGATATTGTAACAATGGAGCAAATGTTTAGAATTCAACTTTTTTTTTTAAATATAATATGCTTTGAGAATTTCCCAGGTGTTCCATTTCATAAAAGACTTCTGGGGCACCCTTGAAGAAAATGGAACGAGAACTTTTCATATTTACAAGAATTAACTTGTCTCGTAACAAGTTAAGGCTCTCTTCTTGATTTGGTATAACTCTGAACTACTTCAGGACGTGTTAGTATTTTATTTCAGTCGAAGGCAATACGATGTTTGATTTTTTTTAATTGCCAATTATATTGACGTTCTTAAACTGAAGAATTTCTGGTGTGTTAACTTGGTTTATAGTCTTGAGGAAATGTTTTACTCGATGTCGATCTAGTAATGGTAAACATATTTGCCTCGTAGACCCTTGATCGCGGGTTCAATCCTGGCCAGGATGGATGGGTTTTTCGCGGTAAGTATGGCTTCCTTCGAAAGGGAAGTAAAGCCGTGGGCTCCATGGGATTTACGACACGAGAAATGAAAGAAGAGGTTTCTGAGGAAAATTTATCGACCGTTTTACGCCGAGAATTGAATGGCACGCTGATGGCCTGAGAAGTGAAAGGGCGTCCGTAAATAAATCAAATAAACAAAGCTTCCAAAAATTGCAATTTCTTCAAGCGTCTTACCCAACGAAAAACAGGCTAAAGATAAATAATTTTAGTACCTAATTTCAAATCATACGTTTCAGCTGTTAAGCAATGATAGAGCTTTCATGTTAATAATTAATGCAGCAGTGAATATATACTTGTGTTCTAATATAATTTACAGAACGCCAAACACGCAGCGATATCAACGGCAAGCCTGCATGTGGGAGCATCGAACGGCACAATTACAGCAGTTTTCTGCCGCCCCCCCCCTATTTACATGTATTTTATAGAGTTTTTGAGGAAAGACACCAAGTTCAGGACAATTTAGGTTCTACGAACGAGAGTTCATCCGATGGTCCCCTTGGGAATTGCCAAGACAAGTCCTGGCATAGGAGTACTGTTTCAGCATATGTTGCTCTAAACGAGCAGATGCAAATAATTAGCTAGACAATATTTTAAATAGTTTCAGAATCAATTGTATGGCCTTCATATATCTTACGTTGGTGAACAGTTCCCGTGTTCAATATGTCGGATAAGAGTCAAATAGTACAACTATAATACATGTCCTTGTAGAGGGTCCACTTTTTAAAGGAATTACAGGCATCAAGTAGAGAAATAAGACTTTTTTTTTTAAATTACAACCATTTAGAATTATTTTGTTTACTTATGCCTATTTGAAACATATAGTTGAAATTCGGGGTTCATTTGAAAGGTTAAATACATTACTTTATACTGGTTTAGGTTTATCATAATACATTAAAACGTTTGCAAGAGTTTTTTTTTTAAATCAACGGGTTAAAAAGTGATAAAATTACAGAGATGTTCCCTGATGTGTTATTATGTATATATATATATATATATATATATATATATGTGATGTGTCAGCGAGTGATAAATAATTTCCTAAAGAAATACTAAAAGCGTGTGGAGAATGAAGGCAGGCAGTTTCAACACCTCAAGGCAGGCAGTTTCAACACCTCATTTGATAATTAATGCGACTCTTAAATTGAAGTGTATATTGTTGTATGGTTGGTTGGTTTTGTTGTTTTACCCTCCCGCTAATCACCGAGACCTGGAAGGCCGGTTATGTGTGGCAAGCTCGCCCAAAGCAAACCGCTCCGGGGGAAAACAAAACTAATCGCAAGGTACTTCTTAACAATAGATAAAATATTCGAAGCAAAGGACGTATTGCAGATAAGAGAAAATAACCAGTCAGGGTTTGAGTTTCATGGGGTGAATATCTTGTGACGACTTGAATGTGGAACATATAAAGATCGTGCAAGATATGAAAGGTCTTTAAATCCGCTCTGACCACTCTTTTAAGAGAAGCGCACTAAAAGAGGAAAGGAACGCACTTTAGAAGAATATTCGGATGTACTAATATGTGATTCATGACATAGGCGGTACGATGGCTATTTGGATAGTAAAAACAGTACAGGCAAAGAAAAATGGCAATCCCACCTTTACTTTGAATAGTTCCGTGAATTTGCAAGGCATGTAAAGAATGTAAATAAAAGAGTTTTAGTGTCAATAGGAGAATTCCCTATCTATTGATTTCCATGAGAGAGACGTTTCAGAAAATGACACGAATTTAGGGGGGGGACCTGCAGATAAGGCATCGGCATCCACTGATAAGTCAATTTAATTATTTTTTAAAATCCTACAATAAAAATTAATACGTTATAGCAATTAATCATATGATAAGAATAGGAAAAAAAAAGATAAAAAACGCCATTTTATTCTTTCTTGACAATAAAACCAATAACTAGCATGTTAAAATTACATTCATTCTGTTTCAAAAAGTAAGCTTTGGTGAAATAATAATTCTCTTTCGAGAAAGGAGGTAGCGAGTGAAATTTAAAGCATCATGTGTACAGAAACAGTGGTTTGAGAGTAAAAAGTTATGGGAATGCGTAAAATAAACTTAAATTAGCATTATTTCTTTTAGTGACTCTCAGCTGTGTTGTGTTATATTGCTGCAACGTTCACAAAATCCTCAGTCGCAATCCAGGTCTATGGTTGCGCAGTTCGCCGCTGCTACACCAGTTTGCTGCAGATTGTTATTGACTACTATGGATCCCATTTTATTTTGCAGATTTCCCCCCACAGTTTTAATATAGCGATTTAAAAATTTAAAAACAAAATATTTGAAATAATTCATTAAAACTGGTTAATAAATATGTAAAAAAAAAAAAAAAAAAAAAAAAAAAAAAAAAAATGAAACATTTAGATACACTTTTAAGTACCATAAATTTGGTTGGTTCCTTTCGGCCGGTGGAAGAGATCTCATACTGTAGGTGATATTAAGGAGGAGACGAGTAGCTGTGATGTTCCTCAATGAGCAATTTACAATCGTGAAACTTGAAAGGAACATTAAGACATGCACGGAGCCAAATGGGAGCATTCTCAACAGGACCACGCCACCATTCTGCTAAGAACGCTGCTGTTATGATATTAAATTGAAGCAGTAGATTCCCATCCCATGCAAACACCCAGGTAATCAGGACGATCATGCGAATATTAAATTAGTATTAAAATTAGGAGGCATAACATTTGTGAACTAGAAGTGGGAAGACAAGTATCTTTCCAAATCTCACAAAGCCGTCAAAAACAGAATCTCTTGTTACATTGAAAGGGCGGATGAGAGTCATAAACGCCTCGATCTCTCTTTCTCGCAACAATCATGGTGACCCTGAAAAAGGAAAATATGTTACGCAAACGTTTTTGTAAACAGGAAACAAAAAACAAGTTTTCGCGCAATAGATGGTAACACCCCCCCCCCCCCTCAAGGCAGAAGATGCGCGGAAACATTAACCAATCAGAAGGTTTCGTAACATAAATCGTAACGAACAGTGAATGAACAGTAGAGTAGAATAATTAAAACAGTAGAATTAAGATCTAGGAAGCGTCCCACCGACTGACAGACTCGCCAAATAAAACTATTAGATTGAGAAGAAGTAAGGCAGTCGGCTGGCAGATTTTTTTAGTTGAAGTTGGAGTTGAGTGTGGCGACTGGAAGTTAGTGTGACAATGGGAGTAGCAGTTATAGTCGAAGTAGAAGTGACAGTGTAATAGCAGTGAAGTCAGTGCATAAGTCGAAGTTTCTTACCGAGAATTACCATTAACTAAATAACTTTAATCATTGAGTGTGTGTCGGTCCTGGTGGTGTAGTGGTAACCATACTTGCCTCCCAAACCCAAGGACGCGGGTTCAAACCCGGCCAGGATCGATGGATTCGGGAGTAAAAATCCTAAGTATGGCTTCCTTCGTAAGGCAAGTAAAGCCGTGTCGTACATTTACGGCACGATAAAGAACCTCAAGCCTGAAAGAAGAGACCTCTGAGCAAAATTTATCGGCCGTTTCACGCCCTGAATAGAATGGGACGCTGATGACCTGAGATGTTAAAGAGCGTCCGTAAATCAAAAAAATAATCATTGAGTGTAAAAGTGTAGCAACAATAAAACGAATATGTGAACTTGATTCATGTTGTCTCCATTCAAGTGACTAAAAACCTCCTCGATCCGAGAATTGTTTTACATTCCAAAAAGCCACTAGTTAAAAGTTTCATATAGCCGGAGCAGAAAACATCACAACGCATCTCATCTTGGGATCAGCGAATGGAGAAAAGGATCGAGAATGACACCAGGAAGACCTCCGCAGCCACCATACTACCCCAAACACGTCCAACCCAAAGAACAATTCATCCCAAGTATATGCCTATAATTAATTAGCTTTCATCTCAGTCAATTAATCGCATATTATTTCCCGCCGCATGTGGCGTCCAATCTCTTTATTTCCCACTGCATATGACAATTAATTAACAGCATCCTCTTTTCCCACAGCAAAATGATGGATTCTACCCGGAAAGACTTGGCATGCAGTTGCAATTTGGAACTCAGTTACGTTTCTGAGCATGGGGATTTGGGAACACTTTCATTCAAATCAGAAGTTGGATGTACATTCTCTAACCGATTATGGTTTTAAACTGGATCGAGAGTGTAACTCGAACCAAAAATTGACAGTTATCAGTGAACTTTGTTGAGATGCTCGTATTTCACAGAGAATGATCAATTTTCTGCTAATAATGATTACATTTGTTTGGTAGCCTCAAATAACTATCATTCCAACAGTTATCATAAGTACATTCCATCATTTGTTCTACAACACGGGAAGTATTAGATTAAGTAAATCTAATCGATAGAAAACATTCTAGAAATGTCACAATCGGAGTCATTCCGTCGTATATAAAAACATCACTAGAGTTCGACAAGTATCACGTCATTTCTCTGACGAAGGCTGAAGACTACTGGAAACCTCGAAGTTAAATATTTAAAACATGGACAAACTTTCTCAGGAGAGTCTCTCCTGGCAACTAACGTGGAAAGATTCGCCCTGCACGTGGGGTCATAATTGTTTCTCGCCACGCCAGTACTTCCAACACGCTTGTAAATCACCTGAACTGTTGCTAAGAAACCGCTGGTGTTATGCATATGCCGTTGTTGGTCTGAGAAGG
The DNA here is from genome assembly GCA_030762175.1 of Metallyticus violacea. Taxonomy (NCBI): domain Eukaryota; kingdom Metazoa; phylum Arthropoda; class Insecta; order Mantodea; family Metallyticidae; genus Metallyticus; species Metallyticus violacea. The sequence goes on from CM060839.1 coordinate 46,729,780, forward strand.
TATCCGTGGTAAGGCCTAGCACATAAATCGCATGTTGGTACAGCAGCAGCCGAAATACTTGTAACGTGCGACGACATCATGTCCCCTCTTCCTCCCACAACCACGCGATACCCATAATGTTCTAGGGAACGCCACACTAATTCTCTCCAAAACAATATTGCTTTTCTATAATTAAATAATTTGTGTGTGTGGGGGGGCAGGTAAGAATGAAATTAAAACGTCAGGAAAGTGTTATTAACATAATAATGGATTACTCATTCGTCAGTATTTGAGATAGCATTTCACATAGCGAGGTGATGTCAGAGACACAGGAAATCAGGAATTCTTTAATAACTAATTATGTATAAATAATTTAACCGTTATTCTATATTAACTTACAATGATTTAAACGAACATTTTACAGTCATTTATTCGTTTATACTTTGCGAAGTGCTTTTTTTAGCCCACTTTCAGGGAAACTGGTCTTTCATCCAGTTTTCTAGTTACTTTTTTCCTTGGGTTCTAGGATCTTCAACATTTTTGTTTTTTATTTTACAACTTCAAAACTATGATTGCACTTTTGGATATACATTATTGTGGAAGGTAACGTTTTCGCACCTTTAACAGCAATGCATTTTGCGAAGCGGTCTTGGAGACAATGCATGCAGGGTAGAATGCCTTTGGGAATAGCGTTTGCAATTTCTTGATAATCCTCGCTTTCAGTTCTTAATCGCTTTAAACTCCGGTTAAAAATATTTTTCCTTCAAATAGCCCCCAGAGAAAGAAATACGAGGCGGTCAACTTTGTAGGCCAAGGAATGCCATCAAAAGTGAAAATGATAACCGCAGCGTGCTCCTGCTGAAGAGAGAATCGTGTCTACGGTTTGCGAATTATTTTTTTTCAAGATAATGCACCGGCTCACAAAAAGCGTTTTAGTGATGGGCATTTTGGGAATGCTGAAATGTGAATTTTTGCAGAATCCACTCTATTGCCCAAAGTTGGCTCCCTCTTCCATCTGTTCCCAAAGCGCAAACTTTTCATCATTTTTCATCAAATCAAGAGGCGATTGCAGCAGTAAAATTAGTTTTTCTTCTCCTTTTTTTCCTTTCAAGGATTAGACAATTTCAATTGTTCAGGCCTCTAACTTCAAGCCATCTTTTACGGGATCTAGCCAAATCTCTCCTCCCACCGGATTCATTATCTTCTTTGGCAATCTATTTTGTCATCATCCTATCAATATGATCTTTCCATTTCATTTTATTTTCATCTATCCAATCGTCAATGGAAATATATATATTCAAATCTGATTTTATTATTTCATTTCTTACTTTATCAACTCTAGTGCATCCTCTTCCTTATCTCATAAATTTCATTTCCGCAGGCTGTATACGCGATGTCTCTCTTTTTGCCACTGTCCACGATTCGGAATCATATAAAAGTAGGCACAGCAATAACATTATAAAATTTCATTTGTGCCTCTCTTCTAGTTTTTCTTCCTAAAGTTTTTCTAATTGTTCTGCAAATGGTTTGAAACTTATTAATACTTGTTCTAATATTTTTTCATTTATTAGTATCTTCGATCTAACAGGACCCTTCCATTTAGAAGTCATTGTCGTTTTTGTTTTGTTTTCTTGTAGATATAGTTTAATTGTAATACATTCCATTTTGGGCTTAATGTATACATTGCTCTTTGTAAATTATCTTCTCTTTCTTGGATAACTTTTGGATCATAAGCATAAAGTAAACTCTTTAAAGATGTGTTTGGTTTTATTTCAATCCCAGATTGTATTTCATCTTTCCACCTCATAACTAGGTCCTCACCACCTACACACACACACAATTTATGTAAATAAAGCGGGTGATAAACTACATGTTCATGTTTGACACCCATGTCGAACACCTTGATTTGTTAAGATTTGATCTGACAATTTTAAGACCTAAGGTAATAATCATTTTAGTATTTACATACAAACTCCTAATGAGATTAATAAGGTGTTTAGAAAAACCCATTGTTTCTTATATTTTCCACAAAAGGAGTCTTTTTACTTTATCAAAGGTTTTCTCGTTATCAATAAACGCTATATAGTTTGTAGATTAAATTCAAGACGTTTTCAATACTTTTTCTCATTATAAATATATTATCGCTACATGAATGCCCTTTTCTAAAGTCTGATTGTTGTTCTAATATTATAACGTCAGTAATATCTTGTAATCTCAGATTAAGAATTTTTGCATAATTTTAGATGCCTGCACTTAATAAACAAAGGAAACTCTACAATTTCCTGTGTCACTTCTATTATTTTTTATTTTTAATAAGTAAATAAATTTAGCTGTATTCCGTTCCAGAGAAACTAAACAATACTTCCATAACATATTTAAAAACGAAGAAAACAGAACTGTAATATCATTCCACTATATTTAATTAATTCAGCACTAATATCATCCAGCCCAGGATTTTTTGTTTTTTGTTACTTTTAGAGTTGCTTCCGTTTCTTGTATGTCTATTTGATCTACAGAACAATTTTTATACAATAATATTCTACATTATTTTAATCATGTAGATGTTGCTAGTAATGTTGCATTTACTGATTTAATTTAATTTAATTTAATTCAAAAGAATTAGAGCTTATGTAAAATTTGAAACAGAGTAAATAAGTAACGGAAACCTAAAAAAAGAAACAACTTTGGTTAGTTATTTGTTTTATTTACGGACATTTTTTAATCTCTCAAGTCATCAGCGTTGCATTCAAATTCAGGCCTGAAACGGTTGATAAATTTTGCTCAGAGGCCTATTCTTTCAAGCTTGAGGTTCTTTTACGTGCCGTAAATCCACGAACCGGACACACTGCTTACTTTCCTTCCAAAGAAAGCCATACTTAGGATTTTTACGCCCGGGACTGAACATCTCCAAACGAATATTTTTGCAGACCTTCAGGAAAATACTTTAGCTACGGAATAATGGCACAGGAGTGTCATTGGAATAAATGCATTGATCTTAAGAGAGATTATATTGGAAAAGTTCAAGCTAAACATTAATTTCTATATTGTTAAGGCGGAGAACTTTGCATTTTGCACGATGTGGCATGATATGTTTTAATTACAAAACGGAAATTAAGCATACTACATATCATTATTAATGACATTGACAGCATATAGAATATTTCTAGTTAGCTAAGGCAGCGCTTGTTAGAGAGGGTATGAACTGATGTACCATAATCGCTCATTCTCTGCAGAATTGTAATTATCTAGCATGAAACTCTGAAAAATCTAACGAAGGAAGTTAAAAAGAAATTAGATAAACGGAGCTCTAAATATCAAAGTCGTACCTATGCTGTCCATCAAGAGAGGATGCTTATTATCGCACGGACATACATCGGAGGAAACGCAGCGCCAGCAGGCGGCAACTGGACGGGCAAGGGTTGGCGAACGTGGACTGAAATAGCGGTCCCTTCTCTCTCTTCCCGGTACCAACACACAGAAACATAATTTAGTGGACATTTTGATATACAAACAATCTTTAATGAAATTCTTGTCCTTCATTAATAACACATTATCCCCTCCCGCGTCGGGCCCCGTCCTTTTGGGAGGGAGGGCAGGCGTGAATTTACAACCCCCTGCAGTAGTAGCACCATCAGCAGCCATCCCCCCCGCCTACCTCAACCATCGGGACGGAAATGGGAGGGGGAGGGATGCATGTACAGTCGTGCGTTTATTTTCTCACACCCTTTCGGTTGCCATGAAATAATTTTGGGTTTGGAGGGAGTGAGAAGAGGGGTTTTGGGAATTACTGGATGTGTCTTCCTTCTCGTGACCTCTTCTGACCCACAGTGTCACCGCTATTTAACCTCCAGAGACGAGGAGAAAATACACTGCATGGAGGAAGAGAAGGAGAACAGTTATGCGAGAGAGACAAGGGAGCAACGGGGATCACGTGGCCCAAGAGGTTATGGCTTAAAAGGGGCCAAGGTCTAAGAAGATATTGCATCGAGGGCGCGAAGGGCTAATATAGCAGGTTATAAGACCAGGTATCCGGTCTCTGCTATATGATTAAGCCAAGATAATCCCAATGGAGAAATCCCAATTAGCGAGTGGACAAAATCTGAAAATCCAGAGACGGGAAAATGCACTTTATGCATTGTGAATTCTTTACATACGATAAATGTAATAAGAAAACGAAAAGAACAAAGTTCGGACACTGAATCTGCAACACTTGCTGCTACTAGCCCTTATGCACCATTCCGAGTAAAATTTTACTTCATAAGTAAATGTGGAATAAAGGGTTCATTTTAGTAATGTGCGGGGATTTAAAACGCATTTTCATTTTATTTCAGAGGACTATAATTAAATATTGATTGTAAATAAAAGTTGTGCAAATTTTTATGAGCAGTCTCTTTTTTCAACTCTAAATTATTTTTAAAACAACTACGGTTATGATTTTCTCGTCATGTGAAGGGGTTTTCTGTATTCCAACATGTTATTTTACCTCGAAACAAGATCACATAAATGGAAACATGTTTCATCAGTACAAAATATTAAACTTGGGTCAGTTACCTTAACATAAAGGTCCTGTATAATCAAACAAAATAAATTTAACTATCACGTTCATCTGTTTGCAATTCGGACAACAGTGATCGTGTATGTTTTCAAGTTTAAATTTACTCAATTTCAGAAGATGAATGAAACATTTCTAAAAGAAAAAGAGAGAAGGAAGGGGAGGGGGGAAAGGCATGGATGTAGCCGGATAACCTTTCCAACATGACCAGTACTTAGGCACATGCTTATTTTCATTATAATTGTAATTGCGAGAACTCGTATCAGTTGCGCGGATACTAGATCCGTTTTGCCGGGAGTTATCGCTCTCACTGCCGACTTGCCAGCTGCCCTGAAACGGGCGACAAAACTATAAAAAATCACGTATAGGAGAGAAAAGGAAGAATAAGGAGCACAGTTGAGTGCTTCTGTTTTGCAGACTTTAGTATCGCACAGCTGAAACTGAATTTGATCGGTAGGGCAGGCAGATAGAGCATCATTTTTTGCTTTTATATTACTCTGATCTGTCCTTGAGTTTCCAAGAGAACAGAGCAGCCGCTCATGCAGAAACTTCAAGGAAGGATTCAGATGGAAGTTGTGCGATACAGAAGCCGACAAGCCTTTTACAATTCATTAGATCGTTAATCAATGACTTTATAAAACGACGAACGCCGCCAATTCAGTTCCTTGCCCCCCTCTTCTCACCCTCTTCCTCTTTCTCGCTCGTTGCCGTTCTCTTCACTTAATTCAAACTGAAAATTTATCCTCGTTTACCGGCGGGAGCGGAAGGGAGACGGATACACAAGAAGCCTTCGAGCGAGGCAGTAACGTTAGTTGTCGCCTAACGCTGAATTATTTCTTCGCTAAGACAAAACGTTAAAGAAGAAGAAGAAGAGGGCCCGTGAGCCACTACCCTTCCCCTCCCTTCTCTCCTTCCTAGATGCCACTTCGTCTTAGTCGAGTTAATCGTGTCAATAAGTCTTTGTTCTTGTTCGTTTTCAGCAAGGAAGAAGAAGAAGGAGGTGGTGGCGGATGGGGGAAGTAAAGACTCCACACTAATGAGTTTGATGGAAGCGACATATGCCGCCCTGTTGACTGTGCACCAGCACCCCATCCCCGCGCACCCCGACAGAGCATGCGATGTGGTAACGACTAAACGTGTCATCGTGGATGCCTGTCGCGGAAACAGAAAAGGACCTGGAGATTGAAAGGAGCGAGTCACGGGATGAATGATGAAGATGATAGAATTACAAAAATATAGATGACAAGGTTTCGGTATGGTTGACGCTGTCGATTTCACCTTGCAGATCAGGAATGCTGTGGTCACTGTAGAGCCCCGAGATGAAGTACTTATGTTAACAGATAACTTCAATGAACGAAATGCGTATAAGCAAAAGACAAGTAACTTGTGCAAGAAGTACTACATTTCACTCATACCTGACTTTATTTTATGAACAAATAACAAATATTTATGTTTAAAAATAAATGATAGTACATATTAATTCGTTTTATGAATAACAAGCAAATATAAATGAAATAAATGCTATTTTTGCTGCAGTTATATACACCTAGTCTGATCATGCATTCTGAAAAACGTTTTTTTTTATAATAGTAGCAACAATGTACTTTGCTTTTTTTAAAAATTTTGACTTTGACACTTAAAACCCACATGATTCTGCACATATTTGCTTACCAGCAGGGGCGGTCCGTCGATAATGGCAAGATGAGCCCGGCACCCCAAAGAAAATGCTATAATTATTTACCATTTTTTCTTCTCCTCAAATTTTAAATTAAAAAAATTGCATGAAAACGGCGTTGAACAACCGATTAGCTCTTAATTGTGTCTTACGAAATTAACACATTTCCTCTCTACTGTAGTAGCACTAGCATGCGGGTCCTCTGTTAGCTAGGGAAGCTCATGGGCCAACAAAGATTCACAAGGACTTATGTTTGTCTTCTTCTCCTGCTTATTTCTCCGTTCTCTTGGGCCAGCGCTCGGTATTCTCTCTTTTCTTAGGAACCAGATGTTGAGGGGCTACTAACACTACGCATAAATAACTATTTACAGAAATTGGGTGCCTTCCTCACTGCTCGTCAGTGGAAAGTTTACTTTCACAGTGTTAACTGTTTAGTTATAAACGTGCATATTTGTTTTGTTGTAATGAATAAAGTGGACTCTACCCCACTTTCGCGTCTAAGTTTAAATTGACTTTACTCAACAAAATTAAGAAGACATTTTTATGGTTTGTAAAAACATCTTGGCTGACAGGGTGTGAAGTAAGAAACATATCTTGTGTATAGGAATGCGATTAGAAAAGAATTAGAAAGGGCATATTTCGTTCTGTACAGGCCGACGAAACGACAGATATTACACTCACGTCACAATTTGTTGTAATATTATGATGAATCATTGTTTTCTGGGTTTACTGCAGAACGCTTAAAGGCGAACTTTGACAGTTCCAGAAACTTATAGCACAAATGTAGCATGGCGTTGCAGTTATGAATATCGGGGAGGAATATGTCTTGAAAAATGAGACCTTCCGCAAAATTTCGGTGTCATTTAGTAATGCGCATGGCCACTAGCCTCCCTGTATAGTCCTTAGTGTATTGAGTCATGAATCAATTTCCATAGGGAAATCTACCTTCAAGGATCTCTTGAGAGACTCAATATTGGGGCAACAGTTCCTATAAACTATGCCCTCGAGCACTGTACACAGCTTGTAGTCCAAGGGTTGAGGTATGGGCTGGTGCTGAATCTTGCTGGAAATTTCAGTACTCATTCTTAACAAATAGGTGTTCAAGTCTTTCACCTCAGACTCAAGGGGAGTTGTTTGATACACTCTGGCTTATTTTGGCAGAAATGCACCTTCGTAACCTACTGTAGCTCACTCTCATTCAAACTATCACTGAGGCAGGATGTTGTTCCTCTGGATCTTTGAGCTTCTTGCGATGTCTTTCTGGTGGATGTGGCTCTGCTTATTGTTAACATTTTTTTCATCCGCATCTACATTTCAGGTCTCTATGTTACTTAACTCTTGGAGTTAAAACGTGTCCAGTATTTCTGCGAGGGGCCTTCAGCCCAAGACTTGCCTGAGCAATGTGGACATGGATCCCTTTGAGATGTTCATCTTATGTGCTTTTGAACTGGATTTCACTTGATGCGAGTCGCACTGTATTACGGTTTCAGCCGTTTTACAAGAAAAAGAAAGAAGCAGAAAACGAACAAATGGGAACTATATTTAAGTAGGCGGTTGAGCAGAAATATAATGGAATTTGCTTGTGCTTTATTAAAACTTATCTCTCATGTTTTAAATGGAAATAGTATGCGTACAAAAAATAATGAGTTTGTACAGTTTGTAAAGTTGTGTACAGCTCTACCTTAGGAAATATTTTACTATTTTCAGTAAGATAATTAAAGTATCCGGCTTTACTCTCCTGTTACTAATAAATTAGTAATATTTACAGGATCTTTAAAACATTTAACACAGAAAAAATTGTTGAACATAATGCAAAATTTCCGCTGCTTTATTTGCGGAACCTAATGCTTACTCTATACATATACCGTCACCTTGAAGAAGTACTTCATTAACAAGACAAACCATGGCTATCTTCTGGTAACGCTAGACATTAAGGGGCGTTGTTACTTTACAAAATCGCCTGGCATTTCGAAACCCTTTCATTGTAATTGATGCGACAAAAGGAAACTGATGAGTGAGGAAGTGGTGAAACACGAGTAAGTTTGTGTTCAAGGGTTGGCACCACCAGCCACATCACCTGTGGAAGAAGAATACGGAAGGGAGAGCAGGGTGTGTAGGGGTAGGGCTTGTTAATTTACAGGGTTTCAATATCACGAAGGTGGGAGCCATGGAGACAAGCCGGCAGCCACCGTCACCGCTGCCGTTACGTCAGTAATTAGTAAATATTGCAGATTAAGATGATATATTACATCAAGCAGGAACAGCAAGACGAGCTCCGGCTTCAAACAAGGTCAACATTCTCAAGCGCAACAGTGGCACACCTGAATGTGCCCATTTTAATAAGCTCTCACCTATAAGGCATACATCCAAAGACAGGCCTAAATATAAGACATTTCTTCTAATGCAATGATCTGTTAAACCTATCTTCATATCATCAGCAGAAGCACAAACAGTTCATGATCGGTCTGAATGACGATTGATCAAATGCTAGGCAAAGATGACCGCACCAGTAGCAATTTTTTTCATTACCATAAATTGCATCTCTTTTAAAGACTACAATACATATCCTGTACATTGATAGCTTTATTCTTTTCTCAATTAACTATCGATTTCCTGCGATCTCACTATTCCAACGCCACTTTTCAAGGATTTTCCAAATGTCTCTAAATTCCATTGTGCTTAGATCTTCATGATAAGAGGACATCATACATTTAAATTCAAGGAAGACAAAAGAGGAGAGATGTAGGCATGTTTCGTTCTTAAACAGAATCATCGACGATTTGTAGTAGCAGCATTTGGATTTTCTTGTAAACAGAGGAGAACATCCAATGACGTATTCTCATTAGTTGCACTTTTCGGGCGACTAGTTCTTTGTAAGTCATTTAAGCTTTCAGTTTAAATATATTTCTTTTCTATCCTTGTCACTAAAATCTTAAATGTAATTAAGGAACGAGAAAACCCAATAGAGTTAATACTAATTTATTTTATTTTTGTTTAATAGGGTTATTATTATTGTTATTATTATTATTATTATTATTATTATTATTATTATTATTATTATTATTATTATTATTATTATTATAATACATTTTTATTTGGTTTGGGGTGATTAGAAAACAAGTTTAACCTTGCTTTTTTGTTACTGAAATAGATCTAAGTCTTAATAATTATTCTAACTTAAACCTTTAGAAATGTTGTATATGGAGTTGGATTGTGACCCGGATGCATATATTAAAATTATTCGCCATTAGTCCATGGGACTGTTGGAGACTAACAGGATAGATGTCAGAGTTAATCCCTTAAGGAGAGGCTATAGTGAAAAAATTTCCTTTTGATCAGAATGTTGGATATTTTCTTTTTGGCAGAAATAAATCTAAAATTAGAAAGTTTCAAACTTGACACTATGATTCTACAATCAGCTGTTTTGAAGGTCATGTTTAAAAGGCTGCGCGTAAAATGGATAGGGCGCAAAATGCTAATAAGAACTTGCATTCCATTAAATGGAGAAGGTTTCCAAGAGATCTTCACCTTCAAGCAGCAGTGGCTCTGGCGGCATCAAAATATAATGCAGGTTACCCCAGAACTTTATTAGAAACCCAACAACCACTCGAACTTCTGTGCTCAGCGCAAAGACAAGAAGAGAATCCAGGCAGTACACCGACAAGCTACATCTACATGCTTAAGGATGAAGAAAAGACCAGTCTAGCAAAAATGAGGTTGGAGGCAACAAAGAAAAGGAAAGAAGGGCCGTCTTACCTGCTAGGATTGGTCTAGATAAACACTAACTTTGTAAATTGAAAAGCAATCTCATGTATTGAGTTAGAAGTACCAAAATAATTTAAATTTGTCTTGAAAGTATGCTGAATAAAACTAAGAAGGAATTTTCCCTCTCTGTTTTATAAATTAATAGAAAAAAAGTAAATTTTATTTCAATTATTATAGATTAAAACAAGCCTTTGAAAGAAATTATAGGAAAATTTCACTCCATAGTTTTTTGCATGGCTATATGGGCAGCTACATTTAATTTTTCAGAGGAAAAACAGTAAATGGAACTTTAATAACGCTTATTTTTTTTCTCAGAAAAAAGAAACTATCTTCAAAACTTATGAACACAATGATTCTAAATTTGGTAGGGTTGTTTTACCTCATCATATGAGAATTGGTGCTATATTTGAAAGCTCTGTGTTTAGAAACTAGGAGTTTCAGTACAACCTCCGTTTAAATACGATTTTTCTGTGTCAATAAACACGATTTCATGTATGTAAACAAAAGACAATGCTTACGTTATTAACAAAACACAGTGAACAAAAGAAACGGTTTATTATTCACTATACCATTTTGTTTTCTTCGTTAAGTAACAATATATTTGCACAGAAGTGTCCAGTGTGCGTACTTTTTGAAAAATTCTTAATGATCATTATTCGAAAATGTAAAAACATACACTAATCAATTTAAAATAAGAGAGATGCAGTTACTTCCGATTAAACCGGAAGAAGAAAAAATGGGTAATATTTTTGTGTTCTCAATATACAGTTAATACCCACACGCAGAGCTTCGTGCTACTGAACGACAAACTTCAAATGGTGCGACACTTTTAACTAACCCTATATAACTATAACTAAACTGACATGTATTTAATTATGTTGACATGTGTTTAATTGGGTTCGAATTTATTTAATTAGTTGATATGTAATTAATTATGTTGATATGTACTAATTTATGTTGATAGTATTTATTAAGGTTCACGTGTATTTAAGTATATACTTGTAGATATGTATTAAACTAAACTAATTGACATGTAATGAATTATGTATATGTTAATTAAGATAACTGATATTATTACATTAATTTGAAATGCACGTAATTAAGTAATTAGGATATATTCTAAGTTCCTTATATTTTAATTTTAGTTTTACACATATTCTATTTAGTTAAGATACTAAGTCAAAATTAGAGCAGATTTGAAAAAAAAAATGATTACATGTTGTAAATATTGTAATTTCATTTCTCATTGCCACCTGAATAAATAAACATGAACAATTGTTGTACAGGGTGTTAAGGTTTTCCTCGTTTTTTCAATCACTTCTTGATCAAAGAGTATTTCTTTTCATACCTTCATTCCTTACAAACCTAGGAACGATTATTATATGCTGAAAGGTCTAAAGGTAAGTTCGCAAGAGCACATTGTTAAAGAGCTGAGAAAGAAAGTTTAAAAAGAATTGACTGTCAACGATTTACTTAACCGCGTATACTGATAGATTTTGAGGATTATCCTCTGAATTTGGCGAACGTTTAGAATGACTGAATTGAAGCTACTGATATTCTCTAAGCCTTTTGGTATTTTTTTTTAAAAAAAGAAAACAGAATCGTTATTTGCTGGTGATGTTTCCTAGAGTCTAACCCTCAGCTCAGGCGTCTATTTCACTTAAAGTTAAATATTTTGAACACAACAAATATGCTCTGTAGCCTTATAAACTACTTCTCCTGGATTTTCGCATTAAAGATATTAATATTAACATAGAACGAAGAGGCAGAATCAAGGAGACAAACATTACGCATCGGTGGCTTCGATGAATCTTTCTCTCTCCTAATCGGATATGGCACACCTGCAGGTAAGGCTGAAGAGATATCGAGCTGCCTTAGTTTGTATGGAGATTGTATTCTGCTTCTTCCAGGGGCAAACTATGCAACATCTGCCGGTACCGCGCCAAGCATTGACTGTCTATAATGCTACACCCACCCTGCAGCTTGTCACACTACATCTGCTGTTAGCTTAAGACGTACCCCTCTCAGGCTGCTCAATCCTTTCGCTAGACTTCCAAGAAGACAGTTAAGACGTCAGCCTCGAATTAAAAGAAGCTACACAAATTTGAAGATGGTTAATATAAAAGTTAATATTCTCACAGTTCTCCGTTGATAGTGATTGTGAAGTGTCAACTACAAAGTTTTAATTCAGTAGTCCCGACTTATTACTTTTTATATATTAATTACTATTAAGCTATTCTGTAACACCAAAATACTCTATTTAAAGGTGTAGACAAATATATATATATATATATATATATATATATATATTAATTATAAAAGCAGAAAAGGATAAAACACTAAGAGAAAGTCACACCTACAATCGCTATATTTCGAACTACTAGAGTTCTTCTATGGCAAGAAGACAAGTGAAGGTGATAAAAGTAAATATTGAGTACCGAATATAACGTTATGAAGATATTCATAACGTTATTCATCTGTTTCCATACATAACATTACCTTCGATATTCAATATTTACTTTTATCACCTTCATTTGTCTTCTTCCAATAGTTCGAAATACAGCGTTTACAAGTGTGACTTTCTCTTAGTGTTTTATCCTTTTCTGCTTTTATAATTTGTTACATTGCTAATAGTGTTACTCCACCCATTTATCAACTGAAATAGAAGAGCATTTACTTAACTCTAGCACTCCGAATTTCAATGACAAAACTAAGCGTTTGTACTGAAAACTTCATTATGCTAAATATACACATTAAAATGATCGACTAACTACAGTAGGTAAGCTAAACCCTTCTAATGGACACTATTAATGAAATACAAATTTAAGCGTCAGTGCATAATAGCCTCTTCAGAAACTATGCCACTGTTCCGTTTCCATACACGAAAAATGAAACGTTTGCGGTATTTTAAAACTAATTTGAATAAAAGCAGTAAACGGTATTTTCAATGGATTCAAGGTCCGCGGATCCAAACCCGACCGAGGTGGAGTTTTTTTTTTTTTTTTTTTTTTTTTTTTTTCCGACGTAAAAACCTTGGCTGCAAGTTCTAAGAGAGGTAGTTAAAATTGTGGGTCTCGTGTCGTATAATTACGCTACGTTAAAGAAATCCATACCTGAAAAAGAGGCTCTTGGGCAAAATTACTGGCCATTTCACGTCCAAGTAATACCTTAGCAAACACTTAAGCAATGCATTCTAACTGCCTATCCTTTTGTTATCTAGATGTACTAAATGTGGCTAATTCAAATGTTTATGTGGTCCGCCAGGATACGGAACACCTTGTAAGTCGATAATGACAGAACATACAGTACACATTAGTAAGTTAATTTTACAATGGAGAGAGAGAGAGAGAGCCATCAGAAATAATGCTAAAGTCTGAATAATCATTTTTGTACACTTTGCACTTAGTAAACCCATATCATGTTGAAAGACTTTATTTATTCATCATAGAGATTGTTATAACAACACTGTTATCATTAATTTTAGAATGACTACTAAACAGAAAACCTTTTTTAAATACTGAGCTGCATTTCTAGGGCATTTGTTTAAAAGCAAGAATTTTCCACAACACAACATTTTATTGCGTTTCCAAGATTTCAAGCACAAGTTAAGTTTTTGGATTACATAAACGTTTAAAATTATATACATTGATTAGAATAATCAATTACAAATATGTATGTGTGTAATACATGAAATATTTGTAACATTTTAATTTGAGGAACGTAGAAAGTACTATTTGTAAGAAAATTCTGGTCATATATATTAAAATATTTGTTTCATATAGTACAACTTCCAAGTATATGAGATATATTTTGCTAAACATAGTTAATGTTATCAAAGACAGAAAAAAAGTATTGTTAATTTATATTTTTCCTCTACAGAGCACTAGGGCTTGTTACATATATATTCTGTAAGTGCAGATTTCATTGCCGATAATAATACCAATTTGAATTATTTGGGAAGGCAAGAAAATTAGCAATGAATATTTGCTTTTGTCTAGTATTGGTAGATATTATGTATTTACATATTTTTGCTTAAAGCATTGTTGATTTTAGCACAAAAACTCATAATAGCAAGAATGTGGATTAGATGCCTAAAAGCCCAAACAGTTGGATACCTTCGGATAATTTATTTTGTTGAGCTATGTGCGTTTGTTCCCATATATGTCTTCTGATTTTCTGACAATTAAAATCATAGCAGCCTTTGGTATATAAGGGAATTGCATGCCCTTTTATCTTTTCCTCTTTTGCCGTGAAACAGATCTCTTCAGGCTTAGCAATACACTGACAGAATGAAGAGATATTACAAGTCCCACTAGCCAAATGTTTCTAGATTTCTGTCCTCTCGGGCACTGAAGAATTTGTCTACTATATTGCATTTAATTGCTTCAAGGAACATTTTTTAATATTACAATGTACAAACTAGTTGTTCAATATTAAACGTAAGTAAAAGAAATGGTACGGAGGCTAATGTTGTGAAGTTAAACTCTATGTAAGCAACAGCTCACAAAATGACTCAAGCAGTACATAAAACTTACTTTTTAGAGTTTTAATATGTGCTAGACTTTAAACTGCACATGAAAAATGGCATATAAGCTCAATTAAAAAAAAATAGCTAATAATTAAACGTTCACAGATGCAGGAAGAGTTTTGCAATGATTAAGGATGTCGTCAAAGTCAATACGATTATCCTCTTCAGAGGACGGAAGACGAAATACTGAAAAAAGAAACTCTGAACAAAGTGGCATTTGGTAATCAAAGCTAAAGGGAGATCGTGCACACGGTTCATTTAAAATGCCAAATTTTCTTTGTGAAAACGGTATAGTAACATTTCTATCCTGAAAATATACAGCTGTCCATCATATTTAGTGTGATTTCGAAAATTCACTATCTCTTAAAAATAGCGCCAAATTAAACAAACACAGGTATTAAATACATACAGCATTAATACTTAGCAATTTGAGGGTGAACCTAAGCATTTAATTAACACGAATAATTAAATTTGGGGAACTGTGGCATGTCATAAGTAAACTAAAATTGCTGAGAATATTATCTATATATGGTTGACAAGGATGGCAAACGAACACAAGACATATTTTAAAAATGGCATTATATTGTTTATATATAAATCATACAGACAGCAGTATAAGCACATTGAAAGAAACTAACAAACAAGACATGGGGAAGAGTTCCAAAAAGAAAAAGAATGAAAGGAGATTAAAAATATCAAAAACTAATACAATTGTGTGGGTTGCACTAAAGTATTAGCACAATTACCTCAACGTTCTTATTTACTTAAATAGTACCGTGCAACATTACACTTTACAGATAGTTAAATTTCGCCTGCGTTCGCAGCTGAAAGTAAGTCAAGCGAGACCAAGGCGTGCTAGTCGCCGGTTCTGTCGATAGAAAAGTTGCTTGCTCATTCTACTCGCCTAACTTTGAGCAATAATAGTACGCACATAGTTTATTTTTTTTCAAGTGAGATCTACCCTGTGTTATAGGTCTTGTTTGTCTGCAGTCAATATTTGTGACATTTTTTATGAAATTTTAATTCACTAGCACTACGGTAAATTTTCTTACACTAACGCACTGTAATTAGTAACACTGGTGGACTAACAGTCTGTAATAACATAACTACTTGAATTATACTGGTCTTATAACGTAAACTGACATAATAATAGAAAGATAGAAGTAACGTTTGCTCTCATAACAATAAATGTTCATTCATCAGTGTGGAAACTTTCTACTATGACAGGCTAGTAGTATGACCTTGGCTCAGCACGCGCTACGTTCTGCTGGGTACGAAGGTCAAAAATAGCTCTTGGAATCAATAAAAATGGTTGCATAATTTATAATTACAAAATATAAATATAGTCTATTGAGTCCCTTAAAGGGCAAAGGCCTGCTAGCAATTAGGGGGAGTTCGTTTTTATAACATGGGAGCTAATCCACGCTAGTTGTTTGTATGCTGTTTACGATACTCTGATTTGCTCTTTAGTAGTATTTCTCGCTGCACAAGTTGTTTTTCGAGAGAGTTTTCTCTTCCTCTGGATCTACATGCTACTTGAAGAGGTCTGTCTAATTTCTTCTGAGTCTGTCTCGTGTCTATCTTGGAGTCCCAAATGAAGATCTTGTAGGTCCACCTATTGTCCTGAATTCTTGCGACGTGACCGCCCCATTGCCATTGATTCTGGCAGCTAGTTGTGCGATGTCAATTGTCTGAGACAGCTGTTTTATTAGGACTATAGGCATTCCGTCCTTCAAAGTTACTCTCAGGATCTTGCGTTGCATTTTTCTTTGGCATTTTTTAATTTTGTTCTTTAGTTTTTTTTTTTTTTTTTTTTTTTTTTTTTTTTTTTTTTTTGTTAGTGGCCAGGTCTGGTACCCATAGAGTATAATAGAAGATTTACATGGGTTTCGAGTCTTAAAATCTGATTTTCTTAGTTGGTGTTTGGTCTAACAGTATAAACTATAATTATATTTACAAAAATATTTTAAACATTTTTGCAAAGTGAATACCAAATTCTATTTTTCTTAGTTATTGTTATATCACTTTACAGTTATCCTCAGTTTACCATGTCGTTAAGTTAAAACAAGTGGTACATTCCTGCTTACTCTTATACCATTCTGAGAAAAACATTTTCGTTTTCTGATTATTGTTGTATCTTCATATTTTCGATTCATTTTTATGGTAATTCTGTTTTACTTATTATAATTATTATTATAATATTTTTTTATTAATTTATTTTGATTTACACGAACGCTTCTGCATTATAAAATTTAAACTAATGTATTCGTTACATGCATTTCGTGTGTATAACATTAGCTAACAAACGGATTGAACATATGACCTCGTACTTTACCCGCTATTGTGTAGAGAGCGACAAAAAAAAAAAAAAAAAAAAAAAAGTCTTCTCTACAAATGACCCACTTTGGAGGGAATTAGAAGGTGGTCATTGCGAAAGTTAAATATTTCCAAATCTGCTTTCTAATTTGTGACGTATATCAGAATGTGCTCTTATAAACGAATCACATTTGAATATTCTGTGCCGCTTGAAATGATTATCCATTTGGTTTAACAATGCTGACTAATATTTAAGAACTTTGAAGGAATGTTGAGAGTATTTAAGACAAAGACTTGACAAATATGAAAAGACAAGTACACGAAAAAACGTGAATTTAAGATAAATACATTGAGGGCAAAAAGTAAAAATAAGCGAGATTTAATAGTGCACTACAGAATTAGCTTTACCAAAACAATCACAGAAAGTTTGTTCATATCAAAGGGAACTATTCTGTCAATTCACTTATAAATATACAAAAGTGACAGAAGTCAAGGAACATGAAAACAAAGGAAATTAGCAAATTTCCCTGCAACACTTTCAATAACAGTAGAATAGAAAATAAGCCAGGCATAAATATTAGTCATATTATGAGCGAATAATGTCTTAAAATGAATAACAATAAAGATATAAGAGAGTAATTTCAAAACTTTGTGAATGTTTTTACAGGTCTCAAAATGTCATTTCATTTTTCTCTATCGCACTGATACCGGCTCCTATGAAGACATTGGTGCATCTGATATTACTTGTCACTTTAATTAGACATTCCTGTCGGTGCTGGTATGTAGTGGTACTTGCTTCTAACCAGGTTCAATCCAGGACAGAGTCGACGTTTTTTGGGCGTAAAAATCCTAAGTAATGGCTTCGTTCGGAAGGGAAGTAAAGCTGTGGGTCCCGTGTCGTACATTTACGGCACGATAAAGAACCACAAGCCTGAAAGAAGAGACATCTGAGCAAAATTTGTCGGCCGTTGCACGCCCAGAATTGCATGGGACGCTGATGACCTGAGATGTTAAAGACCATCTGTAAATAAACCAAATAAACAGACATTACAAAGTTTAATGAGGAGTGGTTAATTTAATTTTGATAGCATATTATATCTAAAAGGCTCATATTTACAAATGTCTCATGCAAGATGTCTTACTTGACTTAAAGCTACTTCAGGATTGTGAAAGCTACTTATTATTTAGGAGAAGGAGAAGTTTCTATGGATAATGAAATGACCATACTACCAAATCTCACTCAAAGTCAATCAACCCCGTATCCCCTTGCCATGGTCTGTTACTGTGTTGACACGTTAAAGCAAATTTACTTTACATTCTTTTGTGTGCTTAAGTGGCAGTGGCCGTTAACATGATATACCCGAGGGGTGGCTTAAGCGGTAACGCTTGGGACTTGTATTCCAGAGGTACCGGGTTCAAATCCCTTGGGTTCTTTCTGGGCGCTTTAGCGAATGCTGGGATAGATCTTTCCTTCTCATGAATTTTCCCCTCTCCAATTTCATTCCGTTGTTTCTGTTAAACGGTCGAAAGTGACAGGGCAAGGTGGACTGGTGCGGTGTGACTGACTTGTTTTGGAATGGTCATTGCATTGGCATGTGATATGGAAGCGACTTTTCTGTAAGACTCAAAATCCTTGGAGGGGAGGGGGAACGTAGTTCTGCTGTTTTCGGGATATTCTATCTGGAAACAATATTAGGGACTGCGGCCATAAATACTAGCGGCTGGTGTTTCCTTTAATTCGTTTCTTCCTCCCGGAGTAGCCCCTAGGCACAAACGGTTAGCATTAAGCAACGCTGAAGGAATGTAATATTTACTTCTATTTTAAAACAGCGTCATTTATGTTAAATTGCGTGTTTTTGTGCGCACTTGCTTGGTTCCGAATGCTATTTCTCTTTCGCTTACATATGCTTTTTATCGACGTTAGTAAGCCTCCCTGATTAGTTTTGCCTGCTATTGACTGTCAACCCTAGCTTATGATCTGGTAGAAGTGACATATGCTTCCTGGCTGGAATGTTCTTATTTCCTACCTCAGAATTTTGAGTCGTCTCCGGGAGAGTTGTGGAGAACAATTTGTTATGGCCTTTATTTCTAAATTGTTAGGTCTGGAGCATTCTTCGCAGGGCAAGTCTTGTGACCCAAGTATAATGTAAATTTAAAACAATTTGCTGTGAGTTTAGGCATTGCATTTTGTTATATTGGCGTTAAGTTTCCAGTTGTAACTATTATAAAGACACAGAACTGAGGTTTTAAAAAAAACGTGTTAAAACAAATAATACATTTTTGGCAGTGTTAAAAACCTTTTTTTTTCAGTGCCCGAGAGAAGAGTTTATTACATGCTTGCGCCCAAGTAACTTTTTGAATCATTTACTTAATTGCTGTATATTTATTATAGAAACATTTCAAGGAATTATTTGTTTAAATGCTATATTGCTGAGTGACACAAGGTTGTTTGATGTTTGGTAAAACTGCATGGAATGGCGGGAAACTACGTTAAACGGCAACATTGCTGGTAAGAGTGAATCGTGTAATGATTTTAGATAAATTTTCATCCAGATATGATGTTCAGTTAATTGTTCACAGCTATCTAATGTAATCAGTATCACATGTGTCGTAGAAAATGAAATGAAAAGGGGGGGGGGTATACAAAGGGATCTGCATAGTCATTGAACATTGACTATATCTAGATGAATGTTTAAACGTGATCGAAGAAGTAATAAAGATGAAACCCGCTTTGGCCCGCAGTTAAGATCGCCGCAAAGTTAATCATTGAAAAAATCCATGATGTCGTAAAGTAAGACCACGAGCGCAAGTGCGAGATAGCTGAAACTATAAGCATCTCAACTTAACGAGTGAATAGTACCCTGCTCGCAAAATAAGAAATAAGAAACTTGTGTGTATGATGGATACTGTACTAGGTGACTTGACCAAAAAATGTTGAGGAAAAATATTTGAAGACAGTTTCTGGTACTATTTAATCGAATACGGAGAGCTTTTTGCGCTGATTCGTGACTATGGATGAAATCTACGTGCACCATTACATCTCGGAGAGAAAGCAGCAGTCAAAACAGGGGACAAAAGGCTGGTGAGAGCGCGCCAGAGACGGTGAGGACTGTTAATCGGGGCCAATTATGCTTCATTGTTGGATCGTTTGAAACATGCACCAGAACAATGTTGCAGCCCATACAGGAACAGTTACAATGGCCGAAGAGCATGAATTGGGATTCGAATTGATTCCTCATCCACCCTTTTCTCCGAATCTTGCCCCAAGCGATTTTTTCCTATTCCCGAATTTGAACATTTGGCTTGGTGTGAAGAAAGTTTCATCAAATGAGAAAGTGATCGTTGCCATCAATAAGTTATTTCGCAGAGTTGGACAGACTCTATTTTCCTGATGAGATGAGAAATATTGGAAACTAGCTGGACCAAGTAAATAGACTTCGATGGAGACTGTTGAAAAATAAAGTATGCCAAAAAATAATAACTTTAACCAATCTTTTCAAACGACCTTTTTATTACACCATTTTCAAACTGAAAACTAGTTTACATTATATTAATTATAGTTTAATAATTTACTTAATATCTGTAAAGCTGGCATTCTTCGGCCACTACAGATAGTTTTCTTTGCAGTATTTCCAAGACTTGTTCAGAGTATCGAATTCAGTAAAACTAACTACCATCAACCGACAGTTTCGCTTTCCCACCATTTCCCTACCACGTGGCATCCGACAAACATCAGGATACCAAACTGGTTTTAATTCCAATAGCATAACTCCGCAAGATTTGACTTGAGTCATATTTTTATTCTATTTCAAAGGGAAAAACTTGGCATCTGAATTTGATACACAGCTGTCAACTGCAATCTACTTCATAACTGCTATAACTGCTGCAACTGCATCACTCTACTGGCCGCTTTAACTCCACCAGGAGTTATGCCAACCTTTGTTATTATAAATATCATTCCCGGTGCAAAGTATTCAATATACTGATCCGAAGGATGTTGAGGAAAACTGGAAACGCGGCAGTATAGGAGCTCCCGTTTGGAAGAGGAGCGAAGCGAGGTGTCTACGGTAAGCGCAGATATTAGACAAACGCATCACTGATTAATGTGATTAGTTAAGTCTATTTCAGCTTGAAGAGAAGACTGGAGCCCAAATGGCAGCAGATCGTCGTAGCTGCGCTCGACACACACATACACGCTACAGCAGCGACAGCAAGTCAAGCAAATCTAAATGGGAGGATGTCACCAGCCATTACCGTCTTGATGGTAAAGTGTTAGAATAAGCGGAGTAGACAATAATTTATACCTACGTGATTTTATGGAAATGACAGGTGATACAAAAGGAAGGAGATACCAAGGCGCGCACATGCTATATACCCTCACAAATGCTCCCATTTCTCAATAATGCTTGGCATCTCTAAATGATATCAATGCGCCAAGTTGGAACCTCGAAATTACGTCAAGTCTTAGATTCATTGAGCAACAGTGTGCTATGAACCTGAGGCAAGCAAAGACATAGTTAAGAGATGATTTTACATATTCATGAATCAAAAATAATTTCTTCTCCCTTCTTGACTTATCGCTTTACTTTATTCCCATTTTTTATAAACATTTCCTTTAGAATTAACCTCATAAATGAATGCCCTTTATTTCAATGTTATTTTATAATTCTGATGAGGCGTATTCTGGCATTTCATTTATAACGTTTTATAATAATATTTAATTCTGTAACTATGGCGGTTATCAAATTACTTTGCTTAATATTTTTATAAGCATATGCTATGCTGATATTACGAAAAACATCGTTAGTTTAAGCTCTAGGGCATGTGATATTACGTGTTCATTTTCTACATGACAGCGTTAGAAGTAGATTATCGTTTGGAAGTACAACACAAAAAGAGATCCTAGTAAAGCAAAATTTCTCTGTTTAAAACAAAAAGAAACATGTTGACAGAAGTGGGGGGGGGGGGGGAAGGCTAAGATAAGTACTTCAGAATTCTGAACGGACAACGCAAAAATACAGCTGAGCAATAAACCGTCCATACAATGGTTCAGTACGTCGGTCCTGGTGGTGTAGTGGTTAGCATACTTGCCTCCTAAAGCCAATATCGCGGGTTCGATCCCGGCCAGGACCGATGGATTTTTTAGGGCGTAAAAATTCTAAGTATGGCTTCCTTCGGAAGGGAAGTAAAGTCGTGGGTACCGTGTCGTACATTTACGGCACGATAAAGAACCTCAAGCCTGAAAGAAGAGGCCTCTGAGCAAAATTTGTCGGCCGTTTCACGCCCTGACTTGAATGGGACGCTGATGACCTGAGATGTTAAAGAGCGTTCGTAAATAAACCTAATCAAAAAAAAAAAAATCAGTATGGAAGTAAGAGAGATACTAGCCTGATTCCCTCATAAACAGATAATGAACTCTACCAAAAACCAGTGCGCATCTATTACTCATTCGCCAGGACTGTTCAAAACTATTTTACTTTGTCTTGATCAACAATTCCACCATGTCTTGAAAGATGAATGTTCTGTTTTAACTGGCACGAGTTGTTCCGAAATAGCATGTTTTAAATATGTTCCAATTACTTCAGTGGAAAGAGAACCCCCCCCCCCCCCCATAATGAAAAACGTTCTCTCTGAAAAGCGCTGACTATGACAGTTGATACCTTGAAAAAAACTTCTTGTTGTTGCTTGTAATCAAGAAGAGTAAGATTAAGCACTTTAATTAAGTGATAAAGACATTATTGAGTATCTTAAATACCTGTTTTCGTTCATAAGGAGTGATATTACTCTCTGCTTTCTCTTTTAATAAACGCATATTTTAATTATATTACTGCCTTCTTGCCTGCCTATTTTAACCACAACAAATGCCTAAACTTCCAGACTTTGCTAATGACAAAAGCCAGTAGTAGGAGAGAGAGAAGAGAGAAAAGTGGTTCTTGAATGCATCTGTCACAGGGGCTTAGGGCGAGGAAAATATCTTTATGAAAAAAAAAAAAAAAAAAAAAGCACGCAATCGCAGTACACGATTCCATGGATTTTTAGGTAATGGATTTTTCAGCGATGAATGCACCCTAAACCAGAAGTCAATAATGGATTTGTAGTGCCAACTTTTCTGAAGGTGTCAGAGGGGATGCAGTATAAGCAAATGAGATATGGACTCATGAGGAGTGTTCTGAATGTGATACGGACAATATACTTTGATGCTTTTTTCATATTTTTGGAAATTATGATCTTAATATATACGGAAGAGCTCACGTAGTGTAACTAGTAACAATTAAATTTCCAGTAGACGTATTTCGGCATCTTCTCTGCTATTTCCCCAGAATTAAACAGTTTTCCATAACCACCTCCTTTTCTCTATAATTAATAGTGTTTAAGTCATACTTCAATCAACAAAAAATCAATGGGCAAATAGTAGAATACAGGGTAACTGAAAATCTCATGAAATGGATAAATTTGAGCGTGATTCGCCGAAAATGAATGTTTTCCGTACCTATGTTGTCACGCCGAAAACTTAAGGGGACTATTAAAGGGAAAGGGGAGTCAAAATAATATTTTTGTATTTTTGTACATTTTAACATTTGGAAATATCTGTTTATTTTGACATGCTTTTCATTAACGTTCCTTGGTTATAAGTATTTTTATTACATTTTAATTATGTCACTGCAGAAGTAATTTTTTTTTAATTTTGTGAGTATGTATTCAGTTAAAATTATATATCTCAGCAACTACTTACTCTAGAAGGCTGTGGATTGTCTTGAAAAAGAATAGAAAAAGTTGTATTTCATAAACCGGCAGTGTTTGTTTCCATGACATAATTCTTTGTTGTTTTACAATATTGGAGGGTGTTACCTTTTCTGTAAAATATTTTTGTTGCAATTATTGAAAAACTATTCTTATTTTGCATAAATTTCCCATTTTTTACGATCTGTGTAAGCTATCTCTTTGAAACGTTTACCTCCTATTCATTATTGTGATGATGTGGATATTATTGGTAAAGCTAGGACAAAATGTGACCATGCAAAAAAAATAAAAAGTTAGGAAGAAATACAATTAACCAAAAATTGAAGATAATTTATAATTTGCTTCAGTAATGGTATAGTAATGAAAGTATATATGCAAATTTCAATTATGTGCATGCATATGCTGTAAAAGTTTCATTTCATTAGATTTAATAGTCCTTGATAAAATGGGAAACTGAAGTTGTACATTTAGCATTACATGGATAGGTCTTTCATACGCCCCTTAACGGGTGTTTCTTCTTGCCGAGTTCTCTGTTAATGAACGTTCTTACCTGGATACGTTACGACTATGATTTATTCTTCCAAAGCCAAAACGTTTTATCGGGTTTCTTCTAGCTCCATGCCATTTCGTTAACGATGTATAAGAATCCTATTTGAATACCCAACAGGGTCATGAAACTTTTTTACTCCGTTTGGTTTCTTTCTGCTGGGTAATATAAAAGATCCAAACTTTGGTAAGTGATATGGACCAACACAACCAGAGGCTTTGGTTAGCGGCTATCACGGTAAAACAGAGAACGTTAACAGCATTACGGAGGCCATGATTCAATAGAGATTTTGTTGTTATACTTTTGTAAAAAGCAAAAATTGTGAAATTTTCTCTTCAAAATAAAACGACAGCATTTCTAATCTATGTGTAGGGGTTATGAACATTTGAAAGAGGGGAAAATTACACTGATGCAAACAATATTTCATTTATAACTTTATTTAATGTCGCCTAACAACATTGGTCTTACAGCGACAACATATATATATATATATATATATATATTTACATTATGTCAATTATTATTAATAAGGTGTAGGCATTACAAAGGTTAAACACAATTTGTGGTAATCCTAATACTAAAGTATGTAATAAGTTAGCCACAACATGTTTACAATACAGTAGAAAAAGTTTAAAATCTTATAAGAATGTAAATAATGGCGGTAATTTGATTGATTCATTTAATGCTGCCCGAAGATCTGGAGGAATATGATGGTTGATCCTATTAGAGCATCTATCGTATTCAGTTATAATGTGTATGTCAGTTTTTTATTACAGTGATCACAAATGTTTGGTGTGAAGATACTCGTATGTTAATTTGGTGTGATCAATTCTTAATCTTGAGAGTCTAGATAAGTAAAAGATAAGTAAATAGATAAGTAAAGATTAATCTAGGTTACAGAGTCATTCTATGACACGTAAGACTGCTCCAAGTCCAGAATGTTAATCTTGACTGCTCTTCGTAAATTAAAAAAAAATTAAACACTACTTACTCAAAGCCAGTATAAAAATCTATTACACATGTGTTAACATATTAGCACAATCAAGCGAATAAGTGGAACTGTATTGGCTGAAAACCTGAACAGAGAACTAATTCTTCTTTACAAGGATATTAAAATGATCACGGAAGGCACTGTTGGTGACAAATAACATTCGTGGTGAGGTAATAATGGATAAAAAATTGTCCCTACTACGGCAAAGAAAAATTAATGCATGCTCGCGTGTGCCATTGTCTTCTTCAAGTCGATGATAAATACATTCTCTTCCTCTCAGCCTTTTGTATCACACCTCTGGAGAGAGGCGAAAATGATCCCATAATGCGGAGCCCTCGCACTATGGATGTCCTCTGGTCAGCTCATCTGGCTGCAAGAAGGGTTTAAAACCATTTCCGAAAACGACGCACAAATTGAACGTTACGACGTGAAAACTTCTAAGGTGTATTAAGTAATGATTGCAAATGAGAAAACAACAGCTTTTCAGGAGCGTGGCTACGTTTTGTTTTTAAAATATCCTGTCGTTTGAGCTGCTGGCATTTAGCAAACTATAAACAGGCAGGAAAAAAAAATTATTTTTTATTTGTTGCTATAAGTTATATGCATTCTCGAAGTTTTATATAACGAAAACTGAAATACGTACTATTGGGGGAAAAAACTGCATCGTTCTTTGTATGTATATTCTTTACACACTGCTTATGCAACAATTATATACCTATATAATTGTTACAGATAGTTGTAGAAATTAGCAGAAATTAATATATAAAAAATTACAATTAGACTAAGATTACTAAATACCAAGCAAAATGACTCTTATTTTATCTAAAGGAACATAATATCTATTTTTTTAATGGTGTTTTTACTCCTGAGGCACCACATTGGACATTGATGAGATGAACTTATATTTGGGAAAGAATTGTTTTAAGGAAGGAAACGTTCCAGGCCTAAGTTTAGGGTACCTCCCCGGTATTTGCCATTTATGAGAATTGAGGAAAACCTGAAAAAAAAACTCAATCAGGGAGGACGGTCCTGGCGGGATTCGAACCCCAAACCTCCCGCTCACCTTAGTGGTCTCGGCCACCCGTGGCGTTATAAACACTATTTAAAATATTAGTAAATCAATATGAATTAAAAAAAAATTAAAAATGTTTAATTGTGTTGCTAAAGTTGATTCAAAATATAAATATTGAGCACTGAATCATATTTTAGTCAAATTTGTTTAAAAGTATTGTTTAATACTTCAGGAAGTTTCAAGTAACACCGTCCAAATTCTTTTCAAAGTCACAATGCTGGACATTCAAAAGTTAATGCTCTACCTAACATTTTAAAAAAATTAGAACGCCTCTGTGGTTTAGGAGGTCTTGGGTTTAATTCATGGTCAGGTTAAGCTGTATAGGTAGCATTTTTTTCTGAGTTTTTTCTTACCGCGAGAAGGTGAATACCAGGTAGCTTCACCAAACCAAGGAATCAAGGTCTTTTGCACCATCATTAATGGTTTACGGACCCCCTGGTGCATGATAACCATATTACCTGTACTGTCATCTTCACTGGGACAACATGGCAACGTCCTATGGGCGTCCCAGTCTCAGAAGTTCGCTACAATACATACATACCAGAGAGGATGTCCAAATGTTCATAAGACAATGACTTGGAATTGCAAAAAAAAAAAAAAAAAAAACAAAAAAACAAAAAAACAAAAAAACAAAAAAAAAACAAAAACAAAAACAACGAGATACTCTTTAAAGTTTCCGACTTGTATGTAGTTTGGGAACTGAGAAACATATTTAGATATCCTAACGTTCCTGGGCAGAAGAGTATTTTTTTAATTTGGACTATTTCTTACATCAGTATATATTAATTATAATTACCGACTATTTTATTTAAGGACGCTCTTTACCTAGCCTCTCATTGTAAAATTTTGCTGAGAGGCTTCTTCTTTCAGGCTTGAGGTTCTTTTACGTACCGTAAATCTTACATGGGACCAATAGCTTTACTTTCCTTCCGAAGAAAGTCATACTTAGGATTTTACCCCGTCCTTGGGCCTACGAAGCAAGTATGATGAGCACTACACCATCTGGACCATTAATAATGACAGATTGTGTAAGAGAGTGATACATACTCGAACCTGCTGTTCTTATTTGGAGTAGGTTTTATCCAATTTAAAAAGTTACTATTATATATTAGTTGTGTATATATATTTTTACGGGAAAAATATCAAAATGCTATAGGTAAAAAGCACGTAGAGACCAGAAAACTAACATTTAAGAATTTGTCATATTTCAAATTACACTATTTCAAAAAGGATGTTTCTATGATATGCCATGTTACGTTTTCTATGACATTATAATCCTTAATTTATATATTAATATCATAGCTTTCTTCGCTATCTTGTTTTAATGGAATCCAGACTGAAAGTTAAAAACCTAACAATAATTACAATTTACATTTTTGTTTAACGTTAATGTGTAAAACATTTCGAAAGGACTACAATTATGCAACTTGGTTATATTCTTTTGTAAATTATCAAAACTGGCGTGTGCTTATTCAAATTTAACACAAAAAAGTTATTGCAACTTGTCTTAAAATTTACACTGCATTCCGGTACTGGGATTTGAAGTGGGTGCACCGAGGAAAAGTATTGCGTGGCAGTTTGCAGTGCACACCTGGTTCATCGCAGTCGGATCCCTCAAACTACAAGTACTTGTTCAGGAAATGTAGCAAACCCGGGTTCCATTTCGTATAACAGAGAAAATTACAACTCAAAAGAGAAAAAGAGAACAAGCGCACAGACCAGGGAGGGAAAAAAAAGAAGGAAAAAAAAAAAAAAGCCCTGCAAACCAAACGAAATCTGGACAACTTTTGCCCCCTCCCCATCTCCCGCTCTCTTATTGTAGGATACTCGAAAACTTGTATTATATCCGTAGACCCCTCACTTTTTTTTTTTCCTCCACTTCTACAAACCCGCATCCGTCCATGTTCCCGGTGTTGTTAACTGGAAGAGGCCTGCGAGGTAGGGCTGTAGGCTTTGCGTGTTCTGCCTCTACAGGTGACAAGTATCATTACCTATAGCCTTTGCCCTTTTTGGGTCGGGGACTGGGGAATCTCCTCTTGTTCCGTATTATTTCACATAAAAGAAGGCGAGGTCGAGTGATGTAGAGGATTATTATATACCGAGAATGGCCCTCCAGAGTATTGTTGGGACCCGGTTAAATGTCCCTGATGATGTGTGGCTCTCTACTATGTGTCAATGGAAATTATGGTACTTCATCATTGTTTTGTGCAGCCAGCAGCTCCTTCGTTTTTCACTGGCGACAAATTATTGCCGAGCATTATAAGAACCCGAGTGTACGCTATCCGTTATTGTCCACCGTTTTCCTTCTACTTTATTCTCTCAACCTGGAGAGGAGCAATTCTGCGACAACTTGACAGCTGCGTCAAACATGATACATCTTTAGGGACAATTAACCATTCAGAACATTTAATCGTTACCTCTTTGTATTTGAAACTCGAGTGTGGATTATGAACAAAAGATTCACAACACTTCTTCATGAATGTAATTAACTGAACTGAAGCAGATACTAGAGACCAGACTCACCATGTTTAAAATATTATTAGCTAAAATATCAAGTTTCGTGTTCTAAAACCTGTATGGCAGAGAAACTCAGGCACAAAATATACAACAATTTAATGGAATGTTACTAATTTACAACTTAAATCGTTTACATATAAATCAAATATTCATTATTCGAAAAAAAAAGGTATTTGAACATTATATTCTTAATTTTAATTGCAAATGAGGGGAGAATTTAATTTCCCATTTACTTTGGGGAAGTTTGTAAACCTGTATTCACAACGCGCATGCAGCGCCTGCCATACTGCATGGACACTTTGCCAGCAAAGGTACTCATCACAATCATAAGCATTTGGAGAGAGAACATTAAGTTAAGAATAGCGGTGGCTGAGCAGTCTAGAAGACAATGTGCTGCGTATGCTCCTGGGTTGAAATTCCGCCCATTTTTCTTTTTGGTTTAATAAGTGTATGATGTAGAACATCATGCTCCTTTAATATAATATTATATTTTCACTATCATTCGAATTTTATGGCATTTTCTATGCGTGTAATCACAAACTAACGTATTCTTCACAAATAACTAAACAAATACATGAACAGAACATTTATCTTCTAAAGTGTAAACATATAGCAATAAATATAAATTAATATTGGGTGTATGAGCATTCAGCATGTATAACTCAATCTTCGGGGCATAGACAATATCAGATTTCTACAGTAGTGTGAACGAGAGGATACAACATCCCAGGTTTCTTGAATCTATGGCTATAAGCCATCATTTGCTTCACTGCGATATGGACTGTGATTGGTCAACTTTTAAATTTTTCTTTCATTTCATTTTATGAAGTTGTAAGTGAAATAGTTACAGTAAATAGTTGGGCTTAATTAGTCAAGAGAAACATCTTGAGATTCAGCGGAAAAGGCAATAATACATCTTCTGTTCATGTAGTAATGGAGAATGTATTTTTGATGCTTGATTCTTTTGTACTAATCTCAATGTTTATAAAATGCCATTTGGAATATTTTAAAGTTTTAAAGTAACCTGTTCAAATTTCTTTCTTTTAATGCTCGTCTAATATTTTAATATTGTCTTCTTCATTTTTTTTTTTTTTTTAATTTGCTTCCAAGGGAATGTGCAAGTTAACTTTATGTGCACACACACCACTCCAAAACGATGTGCAGAGGCCAAACAAGCTGCAGATAGGCTAGAAACATGAGTCGTGGAGGCTCAAGCTGTTACTGAAGGGTCTAAGGAGTTTTTGAGTGTATTAATTATACAATGTACCATCCGTTTAAAGCATCACTAGTTTTCATTTTTGTTGAGCATTTGAGAACACACAGTGAACATGTAAGACAGGCTTTATTACAGAGTTTCTGTTTGGCGCTGTGAAACAATATGTCTGTTTGCAGTTTTATTGAAGAATATTTTAAATAGCCGTAACGTTTTCATTGTTAACCATTTTAAATTGTGACTGCTGAAGTATTGCGCAAAGCTACATCTGCCGCGGTCGGAGATGCATGTACAGTATATGGGTGTTGTTAAGTATGGTAGCATAGCTTTTCTTAATTAAAGATGCTTTTGCTTCAAGGAACACTAGCATTAGTTTCCGCCCGTTGTAATTATCACATGCCCCTGTGTTTCTCTGCAAGAGGCGCAAACCGCACATTGTCATCAGCACCTGCGTGGTAGGGTACGATTACACCACCGTCACTAAATTGTAATTATACTTTTTAAGGAAACACTGCAACCCATCTCTGATACATTTAGATCTTTGTAAATTAGCCCGCTATTGGTAATTTTACAAAATGCTGATAATTCGAATAAAAATCAGGCAATTGGTACACTTTGCTAAGTGCCAAAATCGGGCTCTAAAATATTTGATTTGAATGATACATATAAACTGCGATTTTTCTTTAAAACTTCCAGGTCTACTATTAACAATACAACTCCTTAAAAAAGACCCAGTAGTTTTATGTGTTCTTTATTACGCCTGTTTTTATCTCGCCATTTTTGAAATTTATTTCCCGGATATACATCTTCAATTTAGGAAAGATATAATAGTAACGTTGTGCTAGGTCGGGACTATAAGATGATTAGAGATTGAAGAGGGTATAAACAATGACTTAGTACTTCTCATGGAAGCATGGTCCAACAGGTGGTCCCCGAAGATATGTTCCTGTAAAGTTTAATAAATAAGTTTATAATTAAATCCAGTTCGTACACACTAAGTTGAAGAACTGAACGAGGAACGGAAAGGCTGGACTCAGGTAAAATTCTTTCCTCCGTCTCTTCTAGCTACGTTGTTTCCGATTCCAGAAAAATTCTATCCTATGAATAACAAAGCAACACCAGTGCAAGGTCGCTTCAGCTCCAAGGGGAAATCTTGACAATTTATAATGGGACTAAGAATTTGCACATAATTACGTATTTTCTCGTGGTTTCGGTTCTAGCACGTGTCGGTCGCGACTTAGCACAGTGTGAACATAAACGTGTTACAGTTGCATTCATCATGAATTCAAGTACCAAGATCAAGTATATATAAAATATAGTATCACTTAATGCCTTTGGGTATTTTGAGGACCGCAGCAATCACTTCAGCATAATAATAATAATAATAATAATAATAATAATAATAATAATAATAATAATAATAATAATAATAATAAAAACCAGCATGACATAAGCAAAAATTATAAGGAACCCTAATCCATATTTTAACTGGATAAGTGTAAAAGTATGCTTCGTTAATGTTATGAGAAGTTTTTGTACGCAACAAAATTGAAAATATTAGTTTTTTAAATCTGCGGGCGATTTAATTTTTTGATTATTTTTATTGAAATTGGCACACCAAAATGTATAAAAACGTTTTGCCATTGCAGACGATTAATATGGAAAGGAAGAATTAGACTTTAAAAATATTGGTCACGTGCGGGATTCGCAGCACGGATCTCCAGCCTTCAGTGCTGATGCTCTCTGAGCTGGAGTATCCTTAAAGACCTCTCTAAGTTTTTTCTATACTGTGAGCTATTTATTTCTTAAATACTATGAGTACTTTTGATACAGGCTTCTAGTTAAAGGATTCATTTATTTATAGAAATAGTTATTTCACATTAAATATTAATTAATATTAAAATTACATTAATTCTTAAATATATTGCTGTTTAAAACAGTCACACCTGTTTCTACACATTTTATTTTTGTGATAATTCAATTAGTTATTCACATTACAATGACTATTTAGATCATGAATCAATTACCAATCCATTATTACAATATCAACAATTCCAACCAATCATAGTTGCCTTTCGCCACAAATTTATCGTTTCCGATTCATATCTATTTTTTTTATCTCATATATGTGAAATTCTATTTACGCCAATTCATCAGAAAAGCGCATTGAAATATGTTAATCATTTCATTGGTCGATGCATCAGTGTACACTAGATATCAATAATGAACACGGCATTTTATATTGAGAGAACCCGTATTCTGAGTATTTAGTGAATAAAATTATAAAACTCAAGTAATATATGTCCATAAAATGCGTTCATAAAGTTATGCATGTTCATACCGGCATTTTACTTTCCGCTAAAAGGCGAATATATTAAGGTCGAAATGAAAACGAATTACGGCATGCACTGTTATAGATTTTCATTGAAGCTCTTTGGTAACAAATTGAAAACTACTGAAGCAGCAAAAATTAAAATGCCGGACATTCATAGCTGTGATAGAATTTTATGACATATCATTTTTATAATTTTCGCTAAATAATCATAATGAATATAACATCTCGGAACTATGGCTATATTACTGCGGATAAAGGTACTCGTGAATATTTGCACGTTTTATTAAGAACTTTAACACTTAAGGGATGCTAAAAAATGTTAATTTTCCTTCTGATATTTTTTAATTTCACATTTTCTTGGTTTCTTTACGAGATGCAAGTAATTTTGTAATTAAAATAGATATTTCATTTAGATACTAGGTCTGTTCGAAAATTGACAGAATAATCTGAATATCAGGAGATCACGCGGCATTGAAATACTTAAAATAGCAGCCAGTTTGACTGTACATTACTGTGCATGCGTTGTCAACTATTCAATCGGCACATTAGCCCTCACAACTACCACGCCAGTCAATTGCGGGGGGAGGAGCTTATTTAAGAAAGTGAATTTCCGTTACAGAGAACGAAGCGAAACAGCTGATAGTGGTCTTGAGAAAAGACTTTGCAGGCTCTTTAGAAAAATGGAAGGAAGGTTGTATATAGTTCTTCTGAAGGATTCTTAAGCATTATTATGTCAGAAAAGAAAATAATACTAAATGACTGGATACTTTCCGGACAAGTGTATCTTTTTTAGTCCACAAAACTCATGGTTATGCTTTTAAAATAAGAAAACTATGCCACAGTGATGGAAGTGAATACGGCCATTATTGGTAAACGTTCCACTTTATGGTTTTTTATTGCAATTACTTTATCAAGCAAAGCCGCAGTTGTAGGCACTTTTGTCTACATTCGAATTGAGAAGATTTCCCATTGCCGTGCTCTCAGAATTATCATGCAAGGGAGCAAAGATTTGTGTGCAGTACCGGAATATTGTGGCACGGTTTCCTGAAGATAGCGGTAATCCTGAAACCTTCCTTCCTGCTCCCCGCCAAAGTACTGACTTGCTTTCCCAACTCTTGTACAATATTATCTTTACATAACGCACACATACACAAGAGTGCGCCGTTGTATATATACGACACTTTCTTAATGTGTCCCCATTTTAATTTTTGGCCATTTACCTTCTGATGGTTGATATTTCCCTCCTCGACCCTTTATATAGTTAGAAGAAGGCGAAACAGACGACGAAAAGTCTCCATTTCCATTTTGCTTGCCTCCATCTCTTGCGCTTGCTGGTGCCTCTTTGAAAATCTCTTGGTAAAATCACCCCCTTCGGTAGGTATTTACTCTTGGGGATAATCAAATGTATTTTGCATACGAATCGCATCAGGGGCCAGTGGTAGTAGGCGATAAAGGGGTAGAAGCTATCTTCTTCAGTGCTTGTTGGATTTAACTTTTAATCGTTGCTCTGTAACGTAATATAAGCGAAGTCAACCCCCGGCCGGCTTGCGCTTAGCTCTCTTTCTCTGTCTAACGTTGAAACAAAAGACAGAGATGGGCTGGTTGTGGGGGAAAACTCTTGGTAACAGCCGAGAAAATATTGTTATCTTCCTTACCGTGTTTTCGGTGAATGGCAAATCAAAGTGTATGCTATTTTTCTTACTTGGGTTATCTCAGTTTCGGATCAATTAATGGCTTCCCATTCCACAAGCACACAACCCTCTCTTTTAGGGGAACATGAAAAAAGAAAAAAGAAAAAAAAAGTGGAAAGGGATCCGGAAAGGGGAAGAAAAATGTAGGGAGGTAAATTAAGTATCGTAGGTATTGTTCGCCCACTTTAGAGCAGGGTACTATCGCTCTCAGAGAAAGATTGAGCCGGTGAGATACATAAATGGGCATTGTTTGTATTACTCTCTTTAAAAATGCATATGCCATTAAGGAAAACGTTACGATATGTCTACAAATCTTCAGTAATTTTCTCTACACTCAGAGGCTTAAAGCGATATGTACAGTTGAATTTTCTGACCATAGAAATACAATTTTACTATGCTAGTGAATGTAAGACACCAAAAAGGCAAAATACTCCTCTAAGCACGTTATCTCCATATTCAGCTCATTAGAGCAAGTGACATATGTAGGCTACAGAATCAAGTTAAATATTTAGCGTATTTACGTGTCCTTTGGCCAATACTAGTGATGAGAAATACACATAAATGTGTATATCTTATTAAAACTTAATAATTACACGTTTCGAGTTTAAATAAGAAAATTGACACATATTTATATTTTTTGTCTAGAATAATATATATATTCTGAAGTTTGAACATTAACATAGAGCAGAGACATGTTTACCTATCTAGAAGAACTTTGCAGCGTTGTGCATTGGGGGGTGGGGGTGGAAGTCTTCGTGTTGTCCATTTGTTAGAGACAGTTACGTGAAAAAAATTCCAGATACGAAAGAATAAGCGAGTAAAATTTGGATAAAAGATTATCCATGCTCAATCTACGATGGAAAGGTTTTATTTTGTCAGTTATGCAAAAAGGAGGTATTTTTGTACATTTTAAAGCTTAATTTAAATGCAATGAGAATAGCTTCGTGAGAGCTTTTGTTTTTTTACATTTTAAATAATGATTTGGCAACTTGAACTATACTATAGTAGCCTTTAAGGAAGCACTGTCTATGATAAGTTCCTACTTTGTAGATAAGATGTCACCAAATTTCAAGGTATTGAATATATAGACAAAGAAGCACACTCCTTGGCAACTATTTACCTACAGGAGTTGCACCCTTATTGTTCGAAGCATACATTATTCATACAATTCGATATGGTGCTTCTCAGACCTCTCTCCACGCAATTCACACACACACACCTCTCCACCAGGATTGTACCATCTTTTCACTGTTGTGTGTCTCATCTCGAATTTGGCTTCTGTCCATCTTCTATAAGTCATGGCAGACGTTCCGTAAAAGTCCCGATCGACATTTCCCTCGGAGTTGTTAAGGCAATAGGTTCTTCGACCTCAGAACCTCCAGGCACACGGTCTCCCTCATCATCTCGCACTAAATGATAGTTGTCTCCTTCCCAAGTTATCTGTATCCCATTTGTTGCACATGGGGAGATCTTGGTTTCGAACAACTTTGGCAATTATTTAGAAGCCTATATTAATTTGGTAGAAGATTTTTACCAGGAAGTTTAGAAGTATTCCTTGCAGTAGCGATGCCGTGGAAATTGTCAAATCTCATGTTAAATTGAATACAGAAGCTGGTAGGCAAGGCGAAGTTGCACAAATTGACGAACGTCTTGACAAAAATGATGGTTTGAAGGAGCTGGGAAAAACTAATAAAGTGCTTCAAGGTACAAGTATTGAGAACAGTACACATGTATGACAGGAGAAAGTTGGACCATGAAAACATGGATAAGAATATTGTGTTACAAAAGTTCACACGCTCAGTTACTGGCAATAACTAAGAAATTACAGCGTTATTTGTTAAACCTAATACTTTGTACATTTCTTCTTATATTGATTTTTTTTTTCAGAATAAATTAGCTTTTAGTACACATTTGAGAATTTTAAGGTGTATGTTTTAGGGTTTTCGTTAAGCTGTCTCTATAAGTGGTGAAGAATGGGGGATACACGTTGCAGCAGTGTATATTTATTGTCACGCAAGAAATGCACTATGACAGGTCTTATCAAAGACTAGGGATTACTCTTCCATCAAGTTTCAGCAAATATAATGACTCTCGCGCATAGAAAAGACGGCGTTAACAGAGTAAAATTTCATGGATGTGCGGGCTATGATTACATGCTGCGAGTACCCGTAATATAGGCCGCGGAAAATCCACGTGATCTGCATGAAGAACCTCTGCACTTTTGAGTAATGTCACCTAGTAACATCTTCATCTCATTCTTCCAACAAGCAGTGAAGTGACCGATTCATAATCAATACGATACCAGAAGAGAAGTTGCAGGCCCAGCTCATAGCTCCAATAGCAGTCTTGGGCTTACTCAAAGAGTTGGATTGGGGTCAGTGTGATCTCCGAATCTAGCACTCCACCTTCGACATATTCTCATGGGGATACTTAAAGGGTGCCGCTCCGGAACTAGTCCATATAGTGTTCAGGAATGGAAAAAGAACATTCTGGAAGAATTAATGCAAACTTATTGTAAACGTTCAGAGAAGCTGGGTTTGTTACCATTCAATTTCCTCCAGAAGTATTTATAAAAATCGCCTCATTCTTGCTATTTATATTTCTCTGCAAATCCTCACATTGTTAAGCAAATATTAAGGATTATAAAATGAATAAGTGTATAGGTAATAAATAAATATAAGTTTGTTCCTAAAACCATAAAAATATATGAAGTATTCTGCAATAATATTACAGTTATTTTAGCAGCAAATTACTAAACTAGAGTGAAAAGATTTGAAAACTTATTTAAGGTACTCGTAGCTTGCTAAATGTTTTAATTCAATTTATTACTGAAAACACATAATACCATACTTTGATAGTAATTTCATTAAGTTTAAGAAGATTTTATTTCCTATGAAATGTCCACTTGGTCTTGAGATCTGGACTGTTTCCAGATCCGGCAAGAATGTAAATGGATTTCTCCTGAATCCATTTTTTTCGCCTATTTAGAACATTATACAAAATATACAGTGAAACAACTCCAAAAAGTAAAATGCGAACAAAACTTATTATTTTAGCCTATTGCAGTGAACTTAATCATCTTAACAGTGCCGTTTACAGTGTATTCGGTCAACTGCATGACATAACATAAGGGTGCTTCACAATATGAATGTAGTTTAAAATTATTTGAGATTGCAACTACAGCTGCTTCTTTATTTCTTTACCCGCAGCTTCCGAGCCCTTGAAAGAATGGCACTATATGGTAACACTAACTTTCATGCAGTATGGTCTTCCCAAGTCTTTGGATATAGCACGTCTTTCTTCAACTTCAGAGTTTGGGTACATTTGATCTTCATGAGCAGTTGATTGCTTTTCACTTCCAGTTTTCTGGTTGCATCATGGATACAACCCCCCGCCACTGCCCCAAAATAAGAAATGCTGAATGAAGAATCTCCAGTTTTCTTACAGCATTTTTGTTACATTTCATTTCATTTAGACAATCTCTCTTTTGATTTACAATAGCTACGAAATTGCGTACACATTTTGTACTTTGCTCTGTTTCGATGTTAATCTTTCAGGTTTTAAATTTAGACTAGCGAACAATGTAATGTTCACACAAAATAAATAAAGCATTTAGGTAAAAATGCGAGCTCCATATCGAGGCGCTTTTAACAAACGAATTTATGGGGCTGTTTTCAGCTTTCACACGTGTGACATGGTAAAAGCCCGTTAACCTGGCAGTAAACACAAGCAGAACAAACAGTCTTTAGTTGTCACTCTATCCTACCTATTAGAGGCTGCCATCCATCCGGTGTCGGTGGAGAAAGCGAGCGCTTGAGTAAAGCATACCTTTGATGTAACAACCAAATTACCGGCGCCGTTTTTAATTGTCCATCATTTGCGTTTTTATTTGACAGCAGGTAAATCCCCCCTCCTACTACTTCCAACTCTTTCGGTAAGTATGTCTGGGCAGTACAGGAAAGAGCGCTTACAAATGATAATTAGGGCGTTGCCGGCTTATAAGGTTTCATTATCTCGCCTCATTTTTTCTGTTTTACTCATTCATTAATTAATTAGTTATCATTTTTATGAGCTGTGTGTATACTCCCAGCTCTATAGGTATCAGTTCCACAGGGAATGCCTCCAAGAACTCGATCGGTACGTTGTTCAAGCATTTTAACGAGCTCGTGAGAATTAAGCAAATATTAAAACACCCAATCGCAATAATATTTAAATTAAAAAGACATAAAGCTAACATTGGAATTTAGAACTTGAATAAGCATTTTAAATCGCTTAAATATTTTGATGGAGCCTTTTAGCAATCATTAACAAGTATCAACTTGGAGAGAATGCCATTAAAACATAAAAATAACTCTTGATGTAGATTTGATGCAAAATGGAACTAAAACGTTCATATTAACCTATAACAAACATTTTACACCGATTGCTTTATTCCCTATCTACAATAAGTCAAATGAACATTATGGTAATAAATTAGAAGGCATTGATAATATTTTGAGCTTAACATTGCGAATGCAAAAATTATAAATGAGTTTCATACATTTTTGTATACCATAATCATAAAATATAATATTGATTTTCTAGTTAATTACTCTGACGTCAATGCCTTCTTTTATTACAATTATGACCCCATTGTATCGATGGAGGTTATTTAGTTCGTTTGTCTATTGTTAGAGAAGATGCATTTATCGCAAAAATGTTAGCCCAAGCTAAAAAGACTTTATTGTCACCAACACCGAGAAAATCTTATGACACTTATCACAGGGAATACAACAGATTGGTTAATTAGATGAAGACTAAAAATATTAAGGATATTTAGAAACTTTAGCGTGGCATATATTTCCAAAGAGGTTAGTATTACTATTTTTATTGAATTTATTGATTATATAATAATGTATTCTGCAATGAAGATGAGTTGTTGAATTTGTTTTCAGTAATACATAACTCTTTTGCTTAATATTAACGCAACATTATATTCAGTTGATGGCGCAGTTTAGCCATGAAAAAGATTTAAAGACGTCGTTGTTACTATGACAAATTTAGGTAACTTGTCATATTGTAACATTTCATTAAGAATTCTGACCACTAATAAAGACAGTTTATAAATTACGGTATTAAAAAGCTGAATATCGAATCTCCCTGAATGCTGTGCTTATTTTATTATTCTATAACACAATTACTTAAAAACCATTAACTTGCTAAAGTCTGTTATTACCTTTTATAATTTTTATATATGTAAGCAGAATGTTCCATCATCGGTTGGAAAAAACAAAAATTTTTATAATTTTTTATAATCCTAGAATGTTTTATTTTGTTATTCAAAATGGTAAAGGTAGAGATAAGTTATGATTAAATGTGAAGCACTAGTGAAAATATACGGGAAATTATTATATAAAATAATTGAAACTGTTGAAATAAAAATAAATGTGGATCTTTTATTATTTTTTTCTTTCCTAATAATAATAATTTAAATTCAATGTGAATTTTATTATTATTCACGGCAGTGTTTCTACACAGAGATATTCTATGGCTTAGCAAACACTGTCAAAAAAGTTCAGATTATTATTGAATCATCTGATTAAATATTACGTATGCATTTACCTCTGTTGCAATTAAAAACCAAAATAGCAATGCAGGGCTTCACATTTGCAATTATCATAATATTTAGCTAATGATATTGGAAAATGAAATTATACATTTATACATTATAACATTTAAATCTGGTTGGTGTACGCGCTTTAAGCAAATATACTGCTGCTCGCTGTTCACGGTCATGATTCACTAGCACATCATTAAGTGTTAAATTAAGTGCACCACAAAATAAATATAGCAGTACAGGGCATTTTGGGCATTCGGAAGAGAGATTTAAGTTTTAACAGAATGCCTATGATTCATCATATGGAAAGAAACAACAGTAAACGTTAAATCAATATAAAATCATATTGGTTTAAACCTTACACGTTTGATATATTTATTTGTGATTTGGACTGAATAGAAATTGAACAGTTTTGAAACCGACAGACTTAGATGTAAAAACCAAAGTATTATTGCAAATCAAAATGAAACATATCTGGGAAACATTTTATTTATAAGCACTTTCTTTTTTCTTGGTGCTCAGATATTAACGCTGGTTTTGAATATGAATTAAATATTATATTAAAGTTTCAACATAAATTCGAACGAAAAAAAGAAGAAAGAATGGCAATACAAAGAAAACGCTAAGGACCAAAATAACATTGAATCGAAAAAAATTTTTTTTAGAATATTTCATTTAAGAGCAATCCTGCTTCAGAGGAATATACGGTAATATATTGAAACCAACTTACCATTCCGGAGTAAAGGCTTGGATAAAATGAAACCAGACGGTTAAATCGAAATATGAGATACCAGAATGTTTCTATATATAAAAGGAGGAGATAATGAAAAACTAAGAAACGCATAATTTTAAATTAAAAACAAAAAATGGAATCCAGGAGACGATGGAAATCGCTGCTAACACTGAACTTACAGTGATCTGAAATAAATTAAGTTTTTATTTAATAGACTTCGTTATTATTTAAATTTAGTTACTGGTGTTTGTTTAAATAATAGCTCATAGATAGACACAGTTTAACTGTGTGATTACGTCTATTGAAACGGCACAAACTGAAAATACTAATACCGCCAAAAGACAGGGATTGGAACATGGTTCCCCATTTGCTTCATTTAGTAAATTCGTTCCTTTACAAGAACTTAATGAAGACTTCAATGTAGTACTTCTAGTATTAATGAAAACAGCTCCAAACAAATTAAGAGACCTCCATCTATATTCATATGCAATTTAGTAAATATTAACCAGTTTCTAAACAATTTGCAGAAGTTGGAACCCGGAATTTATAAACATAAGAAAGTGACAACAAAGTTAAGCTTAACTCCGAAAAACTAAAGGATATAGAAAACCAATAGACTACTTACAAACAAATGATGCTGATTTCTATACCGACTTAAAAGTGAGAAGAATTTCAGGATCATAGTGAGATGGTCTATCATTTGTGTGATAGATGGAAGAGCTTAGCGAATTAGGTTTTCAAACAGCGCAAATGGCCAGTTTTCCATCTAGTAACCAAAGCTCCTATGCCTCTTTTCTTTCTCGATTTAAACCAAATACAATTAATGAAAACATTTAAGTAGTTACTAAAGTATACCACGCTAAGTTACAGCTAAACTACCTACGCCTAAACGCTCTATATTACAGTGTACAAAATTTCAGGATTACCATCATTCTAGAATTACTGTTATAGGATTCCCATTGCAAAAATGCGATGGTTTGCATCTTACTACTAAGTACTAGAAATCCAAAATCTCCTATCTGTGTCAACTGCAAAGATCAGCACACAGCAAACTACAACGTTTATCTGTGCACTCAGAACTTCAAAAATTCACCCAAACTAACATCAGAAATTTCAGCGGACAGCAACAGACTGTTACTTCTGTTCCTAATCACGAAATAAATGCAAATTATACTCGCACTTGTATAATAGAGTATCAATTTATTAAATAAATAAAAATGGCCAAGGAAACAAAAGAAAATTAGAAACACTGACTCTTCTAAAAGGATATCACTAATCGAAATAAATAACTTTTTTAAAAAATTGCTGATAACCAACTGAATGTTAATGTTAATTTTTGCCTAAAGAGCCTCATGCCCATATATATCAAGATGTTTACCTGAATCTATGAGTATTACATATCAATATTTACAGCTGACCTTTACATTTCCACTACATTGTTTGTATATGAAAGATACAAACCTACAGTTTGGACGATTGTTTAAGATTCTTCTTAAAAGTTGGCTTAATGGTAAGAAATCCATCGATGTTGCAGATGTTTACTGAATTTCGTGCTCTGGCTGCTAGCAGGTTAGGCGTAAAGTCCAGTGTTTGCAAATGATTTGCCCTCAACTTTCCCCCCTCTTTTTTCAGGTATTTCAGCAACCTTGTCTCTTATCCCCGAGTGCTTCAAATTTGTCAATCCACACTTAAACTTGTTCACCAACACTCCCGATCTTCTAGAAACTGGGAGTGTTAGGCAGATTTATGTTCAAAATCACTCTCTAAGAAAACTTGGTTTATATAGGCCCATAGCGTCCAACTAAGACAAATCCAACACTCCTTTTCGGTCGTCTTAAAATTCTCTTCCCAGTTGGCTTTATATTTTAAAATTTTGTTTTATCTAGCATTATTAATTCGCTGTAAATGGGCCCACCATTAATTTTTTCGTTTCACTGTTACATCTTATAACAAGGTCCTCAACGTCCATAATTCTTATATTTCTGCATTTTAACTCCAATTCCTTTCGCAATGCTAAAAAGTGTAATTTCTGCTGTTTCGGGTCTTTTTTCGTCTTCTACTTCAAAGGCGCAAACAATTTATGAATTTTTATGTTTGTTTACTCCTTAAATTTGTATTTTAAATCTATATTAACGGTTCAATTAATTTTAATACATTTTATAAATATGTTATGTATATCATTATCAGAACTATAGGCCATTTCACAGCCAAGAAAGTTAAGGAATGAAACTTGTTCAGGATATCGTTAAATTATACGATTTTATACTTTTTGAACAATACTCTTTGTAATATTATTTCATTTTCAGCGTCGAAAATGCAGCATGAATTTATTAAATTCATATTCAATAAAGCTACTAACTCCATCTTTCCATTCTCGCAGAGTTTCATAAAAATAAATACTTTTTATTTTAATAAAAATAGAAGGCCACAGACTACATGTCTTACTCTCTTATTTACTAGTGTGGATTTAGCAGTTAATTTTATTTTAATCTTGTTTTTTATATGGGCTTTTAATTATCGGAATAAAATGCAACCGCTTTCCTCTTTTGTTTCAAACAATCTATCATTCTGCTTTTCGTTTGTTGAAGATTTTTAATCACTTGAAATCCTCAAGTGATTTTGGGGGGGGGGGGGTTCGCTTTCGTCTTGAAGGCTTGATTTTGGGTTTACCTCCCCAAGGTTTGACTTTCATTTTGGGGTTTTATCGATAGGTAGAATGTCCTTGCTATGACTTTCAGTCCTGATTCCCACGTCTGTCCTAACGCTCCTAGCTTCGGGAATGTTAGCGGACAAGGTTAAGGGTGGATTGCTCTATTGGAGCCCTTGGGGATGTGGGACAATGCTGCGTGAAATATATGAAAGGGGGGGGGGTTGGGGGCAAATCATTTGCAAACACTGAACTTTGTACTCAACCTGCTCGCAGCCAGAACGCGAAATTCAGTAACTTTACCAAACATCTGCAACAACGATGGATTTCTTAAAATTAAGCCAATTTTTAAGAAGAATATCAAACAATCTTCCAAACTGTACGTTTATAGTTTTCCCATACAAATAGTGTAAAGGGAAGATATTAACTTTAAAACTAATATGCTTGTTCTTTAAAGTTTTTAACCTTAACAATTTTAATTGTTCTATCAAATTAGATTAATATTTAATATTAAAGTTACTGAAAACATTTGATTTAGAACCTCATTATTTATTACAAATTTATTACTTATCTATAAAGTTCTTTTTATTTCTCTTTAGTTTCAATATTGCATTATTTAATTTTTTTTTTTTTTTTTTTTTTACCCTCGAGGAGCCTTTTATCTAAAAAGGTTTAATGTCATCGTTGAAACGTTTAGGGTGACCTCGTTGTCTGAATATACTTTATAAAATTTGTCTTCTTATCTTACGGGCTTTTAAAGAAAAAAAAAAATACAAGATTAACTGAAAAAAAAAAATTTCACTTAGTCAGAGCGAACCTGTACTGTTAACCAGAGCTAGGAAGTTCAGGCATTTATTTTGGTTAAAATAGGTAGGCAAAAAGGCACTTAAAGTACTGAAAATAGGCGGCAATATAATTAAAATAGGCATTTATTAAAAGAGAAACCAGAAAGCAATATCACTCATTATTAATGAAAATAGTTATTTAAGATACTTATTAGTTTCTTTATGACACAATTAAAGTGCTTCAGTTTGCTTTTCTTGG
Organism: Metallyticus violacea; assembly: GCA_030762175.1. Lineage (NCBI taxonomy): Eukaryota > Metazoa > Arthropoda > Insecta > Mantodea > Metallyticidae > Metallyticus > Metallyticus violacea. The sequence goes on from CM060839.1 coordinate 46,773,722, forward strand.
TCACAAGCAACTAGATGATGTTTTTTCAAGGTATCAATTGTCAAAGTAGCTGCTTATCAAAGAGAAATTTTTCTTCGTGGAAAAAGAACTTCTACTTGAAATTAAGTGATTGGAGCATATTAAAACAAGTTATTTCGGATAGACTCATACCAGTTACAAGAAAACATTGATATTACAGGTTATCATGGAAATGTTCATCAAGGCAAAGTAAAGTAGTTTTAATAGTCCTGGCGAATGAGCAAAAGATGCGCAATGGTTTCTGGTAAAGTTCATTTTCTGTTTATGCGTTTATAAGGGAATCAGGTTAGTGTCTCTCTTACTTTCGTACTGAACACATTGTAGGGATGGTTTATTGTATTATTATACCGCATTCATCTTTTTCGTTTACTATTGTTTGTTACATTTATGCAACTGATAAGTTACCCCCCACCACAAATTTCCTAGAATTGTCTCGCGCAAATCGATACAAGATCATTTGTCAGGACTATGCAAAATTACAGTACTTCCCTCATCCTCTCTATTTTATTCGTATGCTCGAGGTAACTATACGTTCCTTTCACTAACGAAGGTTCTGCAATTTAAAGAGCTTAAGTGAATGAGTTGAGAAGAAAAACATTTAATACTTGGAAAGAAATAAATGTATAACAAAAATCTCAATAGATGTTTTTGTAAGGTGAACAAATCATTTAATTTTTATACTTTTTTTCATTTCGATATATTAAAATTCTTTATGTGCATTTTAAAATGCGTAAATAATCGCGGAAAAGGCCAAAATGATCCCAAAACAGGCAAAAAAAGATTTTGTAATTTAAAATAGGCAACAGAAGCCTAAATAGGCAAAATATAGTAAAAAAAAAAAAAAAGAGGCAAAATAAAAACTGGCTCTACTGCTCCAATTGTAAGGAAGCATGTTTATTTCTATCTGACTCTTAAATATATCTACCCAGATAGAAAAGGCATTTTTCCCGGCTTTGTTGATAACAGTTAGTTTTGAAATGCACACATGATGTATTCTGTTACTTGAACTAGATATCTTCAAAGTTTAAAGTTGCATATTTGTTTTACAGCAATTAAATATGGAAGAATTTATTTGTAAAACTTGAATTTTTTCTTTTCCTATTTATGTGTCACTTAATTTTTCTGGATTCCAAACAGATTTCATTATATATACCATAATTTTTGTTACAGTAAGAACCAGTTTTCTAGTATATATATATATAATGACCTTTACGCTTGGTATGAGGCAAAATCTTGGAAATAGACTGGTGCCCTTTGAACAACGCGATGGCTAGTAGAAAGATGCGAACATTCCTGAGTTCAAACGAAGTTGGGCGTGTCTCATTCATACGGGCTCTTCTTTTATACGCCTACGTGGAAGTTTGACAAAGCTCCACAGCTCAAAGGGGAAGGGTAGACGAGAGATTTTCAGTCCATTTCGAAACAAGCCCGTTCTTGATTAGCCCTATCACCATCTTTGCCACACCCAGTTTATTTGTATAGGACTGCTATTGCGTGGCCGCGAAGCTCATCACCTAGGTGACAGGCAGTTTTTATTAAAGTAATAAGCTGCCCGGGGAATTAGGTTCGCACGGTATGACCCAACGTCTCCTCTCTGCCACATGCAATTCTAAGGTCGATTTGCTATTAACGGGTTTTCCTTACTCTTCCAATGAAAGCTTTTCCTTATTTCCCATATGTCAACGTTACTGGTCTCACATTACTTTCTTGCTGTAGAACACAAGATCCACTTTTTAAGACTTCATCATTTTGCTCTAGGGTCGCGAGGTGTTAAATCCAATCTTGTCCATTTTTTTAAGAAATTGCGACATGAATTTTAGTTCTATATTTGTTTTTTATTGTATTTATTATTCGTTGCAGTTTTAAATCACATTTTTTCTCTATATATTTGTTATAGTTTTAATGCCTCTCATAAAAACGAAAGTCTAAAGAGATGATGAATGAGTGCGTCGATGAGTCCAGAATCCACAACGCCTAAAGCAACCTATTCCCTCTTCACCCTTAGAGTAACGTCGCGGGTGGCCGAGACTGGGGACTCATAAGCGACAGGTTTGGGGTTCGAATCCCGCCAGGACCGTCAACTCTCACTGAGGTTTTACCACGTTTTCCTCAGTCCTCATAAATGGCAAATGCCGGGAAGATACCCTAAACTTAGGCCTGGGACGTTAAAATAAAAAAACTCCTTCCTTTCCCAATATATCATTTCATCTCATTTATCATCAGTGTCCATCGTCTGTGGTGTCTCAGCAGCAAAAATGGGCGTTAAACATAGGTCCGGAAGTTTCCGGCCTCGCCGATAAGAATAATCGTCTTCACAAAACCCTTATCTGGTGTCATACCTTATCTGTTAAGTACATAATTGTAGATGTAACTTCCGCTCCGCTGTGTTCAGATATGGTTGCATAAATAAGGCTAAGTGTAGAAGATTGCGACGTTTAAAACGGAATTTCGAGATGTTATTAAGTTCTTCACAAAAGAAGCACTTACTCCAAATGAAATTAAACAGCGATTGGACGGTGTATGTGAAGAAGCATCCCCCTCGTATTCTACCGTAAAAAAATTGGCCAAACTGCCCACTCCTGAAAACATCGCCTTTGTGGAAGGAGAAATTATGAAAGACTGGTGGCTTAAATTTGCAGAAATAGCAGCAAGTTTGGGCCTTTCTAAAAAAAACAGTTCTTCGAATTATTCATGAACATTTAAATATAAATAAGGCTAGTGCAAGATGGGTGGGTGCCTAAATTCCTTTATTCAGTCCGAAAGCAGCAACGAGTCATATGTCAGGCATTTTTGCAGCTCAGTCGCGGCAACGAGAGAGAAGGTCTGCAATCCTATTACAGTAGATGAAACTATGGTCTTTATCTAAAAGAGATCCAATGGAGTGGTGTAAACCTAGCGAAGCACCCCCTCTAAAGGCCAAGGTCACTCCGTCAACCAAGATGATCATGGCCACAATCTTTTGGGACTGTGAAGGAATACTCTTCATTGACTTCAAGGAGAGGAACACCATAGTAAATGGGGAGTACTATGCTTCCCCACTGAAGACATTTCGTGCTTCCATCAAAGAAAAAAGGCAAAGAAAGCTGAGTGGTGATGTGCGCCTTCTTCACGACAACGCGCCTTTGCACGCAACTCTTGATGCAAAGGAAGCTGTGTAGAAATGCGGCTTCAAGAAGATCGATCATTCACCCTACAGCCCAAATCTAGCTCCCAGTGACTATTTCTTCTTCTCAAAACTGAAGGACCTTCGAGGAAGGAAATTTAAGTGTGACGAATAAGTGATGGATACTGTTTATGCTCATTTTGCTGACAAGATTTCTGAATATTTTCGGGGGGGGGGGAGTTGAAATGTTAATTGAAAGACGTGAGAAGAGTATTGCAATAAAGGATAACTATATTGAAAAGTGAAATATATTTGTGCTGTCTTTATCATACCTAGAAAATGGTTAGGCAAGAAACTTATGGACCTACCCTCGTACAACACAGTAGCAATGCAGCAAAGAAAGTAGTTCCCCGTTAGCAATCTAAAGTTGTGGATGGGTGGACTAATAAATATCACCTATAATAAGAACAATAAAAATTTGTGATTTTAATTTAATTACTGCTGACTTAATAAAGTTAAATTTTGAAGTTGCAAATTGATGCGCTACAACTCCCGAGATGCGGTTCACCTGATTCTACGGTTGTTTAAACAAGGCAAGGCGTAAGCAGTGTGCACTTAGCATGGCTGACGCCAATGAACCAGTGCTGCTGTTTCTACGGAGATATATTACATAAACTGGGGAAGCCTTTAACCAGCAGCGAGAAAATTATTTTAAACGTGTTTTCAAAGTTCTACGAAAAGAGATCGGCATTCGCAGTAGGTAGTAAACCTAACCTCACAATTTACGTCGCTTATACTTGTTACGTATTTCTGACAATCGGGAATATTCATGGAGCGAATTGCGGAAGGATACAATGATTGTTGAAGAGTGAATAGATATTAGTTACCTTTTCAGAATAACGAAAATTTTCGGAAAAATCTTGCCTATGTAACTGACTTTGTGATTCGATCACAAGTCCACGAAGGGCTTTTTGCCCCTTCATAATGAATATACATTACCCATCTTTTATAAAACAGGTAATGCCTACGAACTTTTAGAAGTCTGGAGGTGCAAGATATGGATTATAAGGTGGAAGCAGCAAACCACCCAGTCTGCAACCTGGTCAGTTATGTGCGTGCTGGGCGTTGTTTGACATTTTTTAACGGGAAACAAATGCCGAAAATTAATCGAAGATGATTTCTATGTTTCTTTAATGTTAGAATTATTGTGGTCTTGTATTCGAAGAAGTAAATAGCGCTTTCCGCATTGAAGAACTCTACCATAGCTTGTAATATTAGCTGCATATATGCAGCTATTTTCTAGAACGACATAGCATAGTTGTAGTTTTTATTTCCTGCCTTTCGGCTTAAAGTCGTGCATATTTAATATATTTATACAATAATTAATTACCGTCTTTTCTTTAAAAAGTCCCTCACTGACCTTGTTCCGCTCCCTTTCTCGTTCAATGCCGGGTTCTTCCTTTCTCCCATTCCTATGGCGAACACTCTCTAAAAGGTGTTCTATCGTCTATTCCTTTTCTCTTCGCCTCCTTTTATCTTTTTTGTTCCAGTGTCTGTTGGCTAGCGCTTCTTTCCTCAGTTGAATCTTGCTATGACAATTTGATTTTGTTTGTACCTCTTCTGTTCAAGTAACCTCTGTGTATGTGACAATACTGGCCTTACTCGTCTTTTTGAATCCGATTTGTGTCCTCCAGCGCAGATGTTTGAGAATGTTCTCGTTTAGTTCCCAACTCCGTCTGACTTCTACCGACAAGCCGTTTCAGTTGTAGCACTCTGACCATTTGGATATCCTTCGTTCCTACCGTCTATCTTGTTGTTGCCAAGGAATGTACAAATTGTACTTACATTAGATTTAAAACAACAGAAATTGTTTTATGCACATAAATATTGGTGTGAGTAGTAAGTGGTACAAATTGTTACACGAAATCCTAAAAGATTAACCGTGAGTAGTAGTAGTAGTAATAATAATAATAATAATAATAATAATAATAATAATAATAATAATAATAATAATTGCACGAAAATTGCTACAATTTCAGAATTTAAAAAATTTTTTAGAGAAATGTGAAATTCATTTATAGGACACAAATATTTCATACACTTAAAAACATTCTCTTATAGATTATCCGAAGAAAAAATATGGCGCATTTTAGTTGCGTCAGTATGTTCATATGATGTCACAGCTTCCACCACAATGGTAGAGACGCAAGTGACCGAGGCCTTTAAGCTAAGGAATTGTGAATGGGAGGCCTGCGGTTCGAATCCAGCCAACACAGTATTCCAAGAGGCTTTCTCCCCTAGTTACTCCTCAACTCTTATGTCAAATGCCATGGAAGTACCCTAAACTTAGCCTAGAACATAAGAAATATCAGAATTTTGTGAAAAAAATATTGTTATTACATATTAATTAGGACCATAAAGCCACTATTTTGTAGGAAAATTACAAACGTTTTCTCCAACTTTTCTCTATCCTCTGTCAATGAGAATATTTTTGTACGACGAAAATTCGCTCTATATCACGTAATGTGATATAGTGAACTTATATGTGCTAAGTTTTGTACCTTTATGTTCGTGGAATACACTGTGCCAGCCATCAAGTAACGAACTTCAAACCCCCGTCATCCTTAAATGAAGTGATTCATTATTCCATTTGCTACGAAGCGCATAATCGAAACGCATTTTTTTGGCAGTTATTGCACATTATTATATACGTTTTTCCATTAAAATAACTATCATTAAAGTACGCATCAAATATAAATAAACAACTTTACTCACCTCCTATATTACAGTACCAATCTCTTACACTTTCTTATGGCATCTTGCTGAAGATGGACCGTCTCAAATAAAATAACCCAGGAGGCTAGGAGGGGAAGTGGAACTTTTGTTACTAATTTACCGATTATCAGAGTGTACTACAGTATTATTGTAGAAGTGCTTGTGATGGAAATATATTCTTCATACAACTTTAAGAAAAGAAATTCAGATCTTGGTACTTTTTTGCATTTATTTTTGAATAATGCAAAAGTGCATCTCAGAATCTAGCTCAAAAGACACATATTTTCGTTCTGTAAGTGACATTTAAAAAACTTCAAAGCTCAGACCTACGTTTCCGAAACATCACCACCAAAAACTTGCAGCTGAGTAGCAAATTAACAGGAAGAACAGGATACTAGAGATGAAACTGAGAAGAGCTTAAATAAACAGTATGGGTTTTCACCAACCTTGAAAAAAAATATATAACACCATACCAGAACACTTAAAGAAATTTTAAAAAAATTAAATTGGAAAATTGGAATAAATATTAATATTTGATCAAAATATAAACATGTTCGCCAAATATAAAATATGAATAACAAAACGACACTTTTTTGATTTTAAACATAAAACACACAAACCATGTTTTTTAGTACTCTGATATTACATTTCATATTTTTCTCTAATCATTATTGCTTTTACCGATGATGACATAGTAGGAAAAACGAGGGGGGGGGGAACCTGACGTTAAAAGATTGTTTTCGTAAAGAATCCTTACAAAGGACAACAGCTGACATATAGGACGTTTCTGTGTTAAAAATCACATTAAATTTATTATATCTTACTTTCTTTTTACTAATTAAATGAATAAGGGGAATTTACAACATTTTAATTTCAGTTTTGAAGTTTGCTGAAGACACATTGGAGGAAAAAAAAAAAAAAAGAACGAAAGAAAGAAAGAAAAAAAAAGAATGCTGCCCAGTTGGCCGGAGGTGAGGAGCAGTTCCTTCCTTTCTTCCTTCCTTCCTTCCTTCCTTCCTTCCTTCCTTCCTTCCTTCCTTCCCCCCTCCCTACTTCCCTTCCTTCCTTCCTTCCTTCCTCTCTTTCTTTCTTGACTAGTGTTTAACGCCCGTTTTTACTGCTGAGGCACCACAGGCAATGAACACTGGACACTGAATACATGAAATGATATATTGGGAAAGGATTTTTTTCAAGGAAGGAAACGTTCCAGGTCTAAGTTTCGGGTACCTCCCCAGCACTTGCTATTTAAGAGGACCGAGGGAAACTGGAAGTAACCTGTCAGGAAGGAAGGTCCTAACGGGATTCGAACTCAAGACCTCCCGCTCACGAGTCCGCGCCTTAACAACCTCGGCCAACAGTAGCGGTGAACATTTCTGTACGACTTTCTGGGCAATTGTAGTTTGTCCATAAGAATGTAGTGTGGCTAAAGACACAAGAAGAATCTATGGAAAACTGTGAGGATGAATAGTTGGTATGCACAGGTATGTTTTAGAATTTATGTACAAATCATTCCAAATGTTTACATACTCTTCTGGCATCTGTTTTCCTCTGACTGTGGACATGATATTGTTTGCAATGGTCCTGTTGCGGCTGGCTACAATCTTGTTCAAGTAATCCGTTCGTTTATTGCCTCGGAGTCCAGTTTGTCCTTCAACCAAGCAAAACGAGATTGATAAGTTTTTCCTTCTGACCAAAACTACTAGAGAGTGAGTGTCACCGATGGCTGTAGAGCAAATATGGATTGCGCAGGTTTCTTCTTTTGTTTTTGGTTTCAGTCTATAGTCATATTTATTTCTCAAGTTCTGCTTGAAAAAATGCATAATCTGTATATAGTCTTCGTGGTTTAATATACATTCTTGCCTTTTATCCGTCTGTGTACAATAAGAATTTGTTCTGTTTTTGTCATGTCTATATTTAGACATTTTCTTTTGGACGGATGAATGCCTTTTTGTTTGTTTAGTTTTTTTTAATTTATTGTCGTTTTGACTGCATTTGTCTTCGCGCGATATCTGTAGATTGTGGGCTGAATACTATTGGTGTAAGTCTGTTGAGATGAATGAAATGAAATTAATTAAATGATGGCGCAAATGAGCTCGGAATTCTTCGCGCCTTAAAGCTATTTGGCATTCACTTACTCCTGGTAAAGAAAAACTCCGGGCACGGAGACGGTGCTACCCTTTGGCTTTAATGGGAGTTTCTATTTGTCTTACTTGTGCTATGACTATTAGGATGGCCTCTGCAAATAGTTTTAAGTTTTTATATAAGTATTACAGTGCCATCAGTTGTACTTTCTCCTGCGGTGCGGGGTTTTTCCTATGCGAGCCTCTACTCGTTTTCCGCGCCGTGAAGGGGAAGGTAAACCTGTTTGCTTGTTTGAACACCTTGCTGACGTCCCAGTTGTAGCGCAGGGTTCCCGGGCGTGTGTTGTTTTATTCGTTTCTTAATTCGACAGTATACATAAAGTGTATTATGCCTCGCGTCTTTACAACTGCACGGTCTTTATGAAAGATTCACATGTGTTAACTCTGTGGTGAAAGTATCATAGGACCAATTTTTTGAGCATACAGGTTATTCTGTTACTCATATGAATACCATAACACTTATTTATAAATTTTTTTTTAAAGAGAATTAACTGACAGGGAGTGTGATTATGCATTTTTTTTAACAGGACTCTGCTCAAACTCCGAATAATTTCATGAGAGCAATTCACAATGTGCTTTTACAAGACCAAGTTATTAGTAAGAATTTGTGGCCCCCATTGGTCCCCCGATTTAACTGCCTTCGATTATTATCTTGGGGGTAAATTAAAAAATGCCATGTACAAGACGAGCCAACACACCATACAAGAACTCAAAGATAATATTCGTCAGGAAATTGTCCGGATTTCTCCAAATGAACTACAGCGAGTGATGAATATTTGCCTAAAGAGATGCCAAAAATGTGTGGAGAATGACGGTGAGCATCTCATTTGATAATTTGATAAGTAACAGTTGGTTTGGAATTGCATATTGTTTTATTGTTTAACTCTCTCGCCCATAGGCAAAACACTCCGGGGGAAAACAAAACTGATCGCACGGTATTACGGTCAGATCAATTAGAATTGTACCTCCGATAGTGTATAGAGCGTCATTTGATGCTGTTCTGTATGCTTTTGTTATACATATGAGCTATTTTAATCTGTTGCAATTTGAGTTTGGCTCTGCTAAACAGCTGCAAACATGGTGGATAGGAGAAGAGCATATTTGTGCATTGTCATCAAGAGGCTTTCGAACTTTTGAGCACAGAGTTATAACGTGAGGCGATTTTTAAGAAAAATGAGTGAGCGTTTGTAAGTATTTTAGGCTACTAGTAATAACATTTTTACTGGATTGCTTGAGCTATTAAACATCATCTATCGCATGCATCGACCACCGTAGGTACCTATTTATAAGCAGATCAAGACAGCTCTCACAACATTTTTCCTTCTTTCCAAGACACCGTCTTTCGCATGATGTATGGGGAAAATTTTTCAATTTCTTAGCATGGGAGGGTTGGAAGAAGGGGGTTAAGACCGAATAATATATAAGGCAGCACAGCAATCAGAAGCTGCGAGAGAGAACACTGCTTTGCAGATAAAGTTTGACATCCATCAACATTTTCTTTCCGTTCTCCTCCACTTTTCCAACCTCATCTCGTTGTTATACACAAAACCATTTCAATTTGTGCCAGACAACAAACGACTTTATGATATTGCGTAATATCAAGATAATTTTTAAGGAACGCCATTTTCAATATCTAAGCGACATAAGTAGCACACTAATCCCTAATAGCGAAGCCGCAACCAGGACAAAAAGGGATGCCTCGTATTTACCATTCCTGTAATAAATGTTCACTCAGGATCTCTCATGTAGCTTGAACTTCGTTCAAACTCAAAGCTGTTAATGATAACATTACTAAACAATTTAACTAATTGTAACTGTTTATAAATTATTATAGCTGTAACTGTGTTTGTCATTTGTTACTGGGAATATGAACTTGATATATCCTGTTTACTATCCCTCAGACAGGGCACCTTAGTGCAGTAGCCTATACTGGTCTGTCCTGGTGGAGTAGTGGTTGCCTCCTAAAACCAACATCAATCCCGGCCAGGGTAGATACATTTTTTTTTTCGGGCTTAAACTTCCCAAGTATGGCTTCCTTCGGAAGGGAAGTAAAGCCGTGGGTCATGTCGTACATTTACGGCACTAAAAAGAACCTCAAGCATGAAAGTAGAGGCCTCTGAGCAAAATTTATCGGTCGTTTCACGCCCTGGCCTGAATGAGACGCTGATGATCTGAGATATTAAAAAGCCTGCACTGTCTGTTTTCGCAGTTTTTACTCTTAGATGACGAGTTGGTAGTTGTCTTCCTAAACTAGTTCATCATTATCCTTTTATTCCTGTTCTATCCATTTCTTTTCGTTTCCTCCAATCGATCTTTAATTTTAGCTTTATCAACATTTTTAATTTAAATAAAATAATTTAAATCCTTGTCTGATCGATACTTGCTACTTCTATAAGACACTTCACTTTGTTTTAATGCCTAGACGTTTGTTTTGTCTCCCTCCCACAGATCACAGTTTATTTAAAATTATTTTTATGGCAGCAATGTGTCTAGGGGAAGAACTGAACCCAGTATTTGCTATCAACATTCATACCTCCAAAAGAGGAAGAAAGAAAAAAAGATCAAACATGCGAAATCTCCTAAATTGCCCTTTAGTCAACTCGCTTTATATACCGGGTGTGATGATACAAACTTTCAGGGACTATGGTGAAAGGCAAATGTAGGATAAAACGCCTCAGTCGCAGGCTATACACCAAAACTGTATTGGGATACCTATGAAAGTAGAAGAAAACTGACGAATCTTTTATTTGTAGATGTAATGCTTTTATTACACTAGATACGAAAACATTGTTCAAAATGATATCCGCCAATCTCGAAGACATGGCAACGTCGCAGTAAGTTCTGTCGTCTGCAAGGCTGTCGTACATCAGGATTAGCCACGTTAGATACACATCAGGCCATTTCACAGTATTACTACAGTTTAAAACTCACGTCATCTGCATTGCATTAATGAAACTTCTTTTGATGTACGCCTACTTACATGTTGATCGGGCTCCTATTTTTATACTACTGTTATACCTCCTGCAACCTACGAAAATGGGTTTGGCTTATAATTTCCGACCGAGACATTTACGATCGATATTCCCTATTTCAAATGAATACATTTGCCACTAATCCATCATCCAGAAACTTTATTATCACAGAAACATGTCGGTCCTGGTGGTCTAGTGGTAATAATATTTGCCTCGTAGACCCAAGATTGCGGGTTTAATCCCGGCCAAAGTCGATGGATTTTTTTTTTTCGGGGGTAAAAATCTTAAGGATGGCTGCCTTCGGAAGGGAAGTAAAGCTTGTCGTACATTTACGGCACGATAAAGAACCTCATACCCAAAAGAAGAGGCCTCTGAGTAAAATTTATCGGCCGTTTCACACCCTGATTTGAATGGGACCCTGATGACCTGAGATGTTAAAGAGCGTCCGTAATTAAACCAAAATAACAACACACCACAGAAACCGTATAAGCAGTCGTGTCTTAATTACTTATGCTGTAAACATTCCGCTATGTGTTTCACAATCAAAATGTCATGTACAAAACTTTGCACCAGTTATTCTCTTAATCCTTCTTATTTTTTTCATTCGTCACAACGTACTTCAAAGAGTGTATTTGTGTGTGCGTTCCAATTATCGAAGGTGTCAAAAAGCCCGAGGTTAAAATGACGCACTCTGTAATTAAATAAATGCACCTTATAGAGACTTTATAATATGTTACACATTTATAAATAATTCTGAAAATATTAAACACCACAGTCTGAAAAATATTAAAAATTATCTAGAGCGCCTAAAGTCTGTTTTCATTTTTACCGAGCACCATGCACGATGTTTCGGCAATGGTTTCATGTTAAATATTTTCGTGCTATTATTGCATACGTTTAGTTACTATGCGAAGAATGTAATTTTTTATATTTATTACAATGCTGTATTTGAAATATATTAATTACATTTTGAGAACCGCTTTCTATAGAGTATTTTGGTGTTGGTAAAGTATTAAAATGTGAATGCGTGTCATAAAAATATATTTTTATGAATTTATTGCATTAATATTGTAGTAAAAACAAATATTAATTTATTTTTCTAAATAGCTTCTACTATTATCTACAATTGTTTTCTGTAGCATTAGCAGTTTTTTTTTTAAATTTCTTCATAAAATGTTTTTGGGAAGGTAATCAGCCAATTACATACATACAAATTCTTCTGCCTCTTCATTAATCAAAACAATTTTAAGGGGTGTAAACAAATGATACAGAGTGACTAATTTGGCCTAACAACGTTGTACATTTCCTTCTGTTGAAGGTTTTGAGAAATCTCAGCTCATACAGCATCCACCTTGCCATTTCATTTTGATGCCTGTTTGCACACTTCCATAACTTATGATAATTGCTGTATTCATTTTACGAATAGTTAATGATTGGTCGTCATATAATGAATATGTCTTAAACTTGCAAAATCATATACGGGAACGAAGAACATGTGAGAGTTTGGAAGCATCTTCGCTATCTTCACGGAAGATTTAAAGGCGAACAACAACTAGACTTGTGAGGACGATATTGCAATTCAACGTCAGTGCAGAAGCCGTAGAACTCCACCTCCTCAACTGTAAAAAAGGTACAAACTCTGTCGCTGGCTTTCACAAGAGTCGATAATGGCTCATACGGCTACACAAGCTCACGCCTGTTTAGCATTGTTAACACGGTAGCAGAAGGATTACTTTCTTGATACGCTGCTGACATGCGATAAGAAGTGGGGTCTTTACAACACTTTAAGACGTCATCATTTGTGATTGGCAGTCTATGAATGCATCCCCAAAAAGCTGAAACCGTCACTATACTAAAGGAAGTTTATGCTTTGTGTTTGTTGGACTGTATTTTAATATTGCCAATTAAAAGCGTTAAAGAATCCTGCACAAAATTTAAGTCATGTATCATGTATCAGCATGTAGTGTGATCACTGATCGGATTTCTTAAACCAGAAAAAGCAAACCTTAAGTAAAATTGTTTAAAAACTATCCAGCATATTAGTTGAAGCAAGTCAGAAGCCATACAGTGGGTGATAATGCATTCCCTGACGTCACAGCTTATGCAAACATAAGTGAATACGCTGTATTACCTGGAACAAAAACGATCTGAGTTTGGAAAGTTACTAGTATTTCGATTACCCCAATTACTTCATTGCCACGATTGGTTCATATAGGCAAATTGTGGGCTCCCAAATCACATTCGCCAATTCTAATACCGTTAATCTTTCATGGGGTCTGAATAAAATGAAGATGTAACCGTCTAATAATGTCAGAACGATGAGGTCAAACTTTCGAAGATGAACAGTATTCGCTCTACGTGAGCCAAGGCGTCAAAAGCGACTCAAGAAGCAGCCTATTCCGGTCAAGATAAGTAAACCAGATAAGCTTTGAAATGAGACAGTTTTGTAATCGATGTTCCTTTACTTTTACCCAAAAATTGGTGGCAAATACAACATGGTTTACAGTTCAAGTATTACAAAGCGTCATTAAATCCCTACTTTATGACTACTTTCACTTTCTGGACGGAAATTTTAAGAGGCTGGTCTTAAAAGTACAAGAATATTGAACACAAAATAACTTTTGTGGCAGTTTTATTGAGGTGAATAGCACTCAGAGGCCGGTTAAAAATGTTTGAGTTTTTGCGACGTACATACAATGTCAGGAACTTAACGTAATAAACATTCAATATATAAGCATTAATTCCATCCATTATTGCAAAATATCATCATAGACCATTATTTTAATACTTAGTTGAAGGGGAAAAATGTATCAGAGAGTAACTATTGTAACTCTGAATCAAAAAGATAACTCGATGAGGGCAATGAAAAAAGTTATCAACACTTTTCTTCCATTTTTAATAGATTTATAGAAAATGTTTTCTAAAAAAGCTACTTTTGGCAATTGCGTCTTCCTCTTGTACAAACTGAACTGGCGCTACTGTGCACAAGTATATATCTTAAGTATGCAAAGTTCACAGTGGAAAAGATATGTGACTGCTACCCAACAGTGCCGTTTTGTTGCGTACTGAATGTCAGAAAGCGGTCGCGACTGCATTGTACCAAATGCATTACGGGAATGGCATTAACCAGCACTTACTTCCTACACAGTTCTTTCGTGTATTCATAGCAAAAGTTCCAACTTTTAATGATATACGTGCTTAAAGTAAATACCAAATAGGACCCTTTTTCTAGAATTATTAGTGAAAAAAAAATAAAAATTCATATATTAATGTAACCATTAAATAAACAAAATAAAAACGTTAAAATATGTATTTAATAATTTATAGAATGACAATAAAATAAAACAACTGCAATTGTTTAATAATTTCATTGAATGTAACCATAATGCATGCCTATATGCAAAAGTGCAAGTTGTAACTAAACGACCAACCACTGTGTGTCGAACTCTAGTTTAAAACGTAAACCTACATGTGCAAATGTTCAGTCTCCATTGTGGCATCCCCTTCCTTATACCTAACTGGTTTGGAGTGTATACAAGGTCGGGAAGCACGTGTTTTAAAAATCTCCAACTCTAACTGTAGCAGCATCAAACTCCGGTTATTTAACGATTTATACAAAACAAATTTGGCTTGTTCAATATGGCTTGTTATCATTCCGTATTTGTATTATAAGGGTATGAAAAGTACGCAAATTTTGTTGTGGAAACACGCTTTAAAATCTAAATGATATATTTTTTAATTTATCTCTATAGATAGAGAATCCTCTGCATTGCTGATGAAATTTATACCCCTTCCATCCTGTAAAACACTGAAAGCGTTGTATATTATTCAGGGTGCTCTTTCAATGATAATCATGTCAATCATATTGGAAACTGGTTAATCATTGTCAGACGAAAAACAATTCATTTTCAAAAATGTATTACTTTTATGAGAACCAATTATGTAACTTTAAAAAATAAAGGAAATGTTTTAAGAACAATCTATGATTAAAAAAAAAAAAACACCATAAATTTTTCTCACAATGAAAACATCTCGTCAAATCGATTCCATTCACTCAAGCAAAGGCTGATTACAGCTCGGCCAATGATTTTTCTGGTTGATGCTGTGCATATTTCATGCAACTGTGACTATTGATTACAAATAACACTGACGAGAAACGAAGATGCAAAAATATCAAAACACCTGAATCGACTACATAGTTGCTGTGTGGAGAAGCCACAGAATTCTTTGTTTTCATTTAGTTTGCTTTGCGTTTTCCTAGCATAATATGCAGAATCGTCTAGCTTTCAGAACAATTGTCTCTAATTTGAAACGTGACTGGAATATACCCTTCCGACCAATCTTATAAACATTCCAAATTGGACAATCTTTTAGCAAACTATGAAAACAAAAGACATACAAATAAAACTTTCTTGGCACTGACTTAAGCCAGTTTTGCCCCCAATATGAAAACCGTCTGTCTGGTTCGGCTGCTTTACTGACAATACCCAAACCTCCAAGTATATAAGGTAATTTGAGATAACTGGCTGTCTCGGTATTAAAATTAGCCCCCTCCCATCTCTTCTGCAGCTTCCCTCACGCAGATTGCGAGCCCCGGAGTCTTAGTGATTGATAGGGCTTACCGAATGGGTTCCTCCACTGTTAAAAAATACAAGCCCATAAGAAGACAGGTCCCATTTAAAATTCGAGCAGTAGCAGCGGCTTTATGGCATAAAAACAGCAAGAACAGACCAATATTTTTATGCGAATGGGTGGAAGGGAAACCAACAAACTATGGCCGAAAATAAAAAGACGTAAGAAATATTAGGTTTGTAGTTTTGAGACAAGATTTATCGGTGCCGTGCGGGCCCGTATAGCGGCACCCTCCCCCTCTTTCCCGCGCCCATCAGAATAATTAGGGCGTTATGATTAATCTGAACGGAAAACACCGCAAACAAAAAGTGCATTATTTTCTTTCATAAATAAAAAGGTCGATATGTGTGAAATATATTACAAGCGAAAACAAGCTATCTGGAGGCACTACAGCACATTTATGTAAAAACAAGTTATTGTAGTAAAATTTACTTTGCAAATCTTTTCTGTTCCATTTGTACATTTCATCACACATAGCGTTACTTTCAGATAAAGAGAAATAAGTTGCACTGTGTAGAATATTCATTAGTACAAGAACAAGCACATTTCTTACAGCATTTTTAATCAATACATTTAATTTAAGTAATGCTTTATGGCTCTTTGTTTTTCTAAGTGAGTCAAATACATTTTAAAACCATGAGATGCAAACATGGGATCTTATTCGGTAATTTTACTGCCCCGAATGTTTTGCACTTTGCATCCATCTGTTGGGAAAGGTGAGAATGAGACTTGAAACATTCGGGTCGCGGCCGGAATTCGAACAACGTATCTTCAGCCTTCCGGACTGACGCTCTACCTACTGAGCTACCGTGTCCTTCAAGCAAGAACCCGCGTACCTCCCTCACCTGATTCTGCGATTCTCATACACACCCCGGATACTACCCTAAGTTTTCTCTATTATACGAGTACTTATGACCGGGTTTATAGTTTAACCATTACAGGGACTAATTTACATTCCGGCTGTGATCCGAATTTTTCAAGCCTGGTTGTTCATTTCCAACATACGTCCCACACACGGCTAGTGTGAAAGAACAATTTACATTTACATTATCTATTTGTTAATTTCAGCCCCACGCCTTGTATGCTGCATGTGGTTGCCCTTTGGGTATAAAATTAACGGTGTAGATATGCTTGAATTATTTTATTGCAGTTTTTAATAATGATTAACGCCCGTTTTACTACTGAGGCACCACAGGTGGTGGGCACTGGTGATAGATACATGAGATGAAATGATAAATTGAGAAAGGATTTTTTTAAGGAAGGCAACGCTAGGCCTAAGATTAGGTACCTCCCCGTCATTTGCCATTTATGAGGACTGAGGAAAACCTGGAAAAAACCCCAATAGGGAGGACGATCCTGGTGGGATTCGAACCCCAGACCTCCCGCTTACGAGTCAGCACCTTAACGACCTCGGCCACTCATAACGGTTTATCTATTGTAGCTGATGGTTTTAATTTCATCTCCACTGATATCTGAGCTTGCCATGTGCTATTATTAATTAAATTTGTTTATTTAAGTGCTGAGAAATTATACAACATACGAAAAAGAACCTCAAGCCTGAAAAGAAGAGGCCCCTGAGCAAAATTTGTCGATCATTTCACGCCCTGAAATGAATGGGTCGCTGATGACCTGAGATATTAAAGAGCGTCCAAAATAAATCAATTAAAAAAAAAAACTTTTCATATATATAGCTGTTACAAACAAACAAATTAAACCTAACTAAACTATTTAAATTATACGACATTTTCCATCATTATTACAATAGTAGGAGATAAAAAATGAATATATATATGAAAATAAACAAATATTGTCCTAAATTCTTGTCATTAATAAGCATTTTATTTAGAGCAATCTGTCAAATTTAAACCACTTTTACTACAAAGACTATATGTTCTATATCTTTTCCTCCACATAATAGACACACATCCTGCAAAAACAAGTTCTTTGTTGTTACAATGTCCAAGGCCCTGCTCTTATCCACTTATTATTTTCTCTCATTTGTTTACTTTATCAATATTGTGGCATAGAAGTATTAACAATATATGTGGAAATGTAGCGTGAGCCAGTTAAGAACTGGAAACGACGGTTGGAAAAGATAAGCAAAATTAGAGTCTGCGCATGTGCAACCTGAATAGAAGCGTTCTTTTTAACGGTTTTCTTGAGAAACGAATGACAGATGTATCGCTTCATGTTCCAGGATAGTCACTTTAGTCGGAGTCCATCATGATTGTAATTAAACTTTATTGCTTATAAATATAATGTATTTAATAATCGGAATAGTGTGTTTTCAGTTACTACACTTCCTTAATTTGATCGATGATCAGGATTTCGTTAGACTAGTGTTGCAGCTACGTCCTCGGTTTATTGGATAAGCTAAATAATGATAATTTAGGGGACTGGAAGCAGAGGGTTGTGACAATATTTGTATTTCTATCTTTCCCTGTTAATTTTGTTGAACCAAAATACTAATGATATTTTATCCGCTATTAAATCCCTATTTCTTCAAGACTTATTTCTCTTTACAGCATTTTTTTTTAAATTCTTTCTCTACAGATTCCCTGAATCAGCTTTTCTCGGCCTATGGGTCGTGAGACGGCGTTAGGTAAGACGCGATGTCCCCCGAGAGGCAAAGTGCTCACAAAAATGTATACTGTAGAATGGAATTTCAATAAAATGTCTTATATATACCACCGTGTTCTTCCCCAGGTTCACTTTCTATGGGTTTGCTCTTGATTTAAGGGCAAAACTGGTGAATGCAGATCTTGCATGAAAACCTGGAAGTCTGCATCACTAAACGCCACCCATATCTACTTCTTCTGTGAAGTTTGTGACAACAGAGAGAAAATTTTCATTCTTAAAACTTTTTGCAGAACGATGGAAAAGTTCGAACACCCTTACATCTTCTTTTATCCTATAGCCCAAAAGAGAAATGTGGTATTTCAGTTATCGTTATTGGTGGGTTACCTTTAAGGTAAAATGGTAGCCACCAGTAGCAACTCTCTCATTGCAGAACATATTTCGATTATGTAGATTCTATAACTGTTGTAAAAGTATTGTAGCAGCATACTCCGTGGCACTGTTACCTGTTTGACGATTATTTACATCAATCTTATTGATTTCCCCTTTGTGATCAACTTAATACCCAATCACTCCAATATATGTGCAGATCAAGCTGGTAGGAATGGACAAAGGAGTGGAATAGTGTAAGATTTGGGATTTAAAATGGATTTATTTTCATCTTATTTGATACCTCAAATAGTTTCTTTAAAAGAATGTTTTAATTATTTCAATACAGTAGAACCTCGATTATCCGTTACATGAAGAGGAGTATTATCGAAAAAGACATATAAACCGTACTTTTAGATTTCTTACCTTATTTTTATGTCTGTTTGTAGACAGTTTTTCTGAACTTCACTACCAGCAATTTTTTCTAATGCCCATTCTAATTCTACAAAGTAAAATAATGTCCGGGAATAGTTTTCTTGCTTTTAAAACTGCACGAGGGTCTTTGCTGATTTAATGACATCTCTTAGCTGAATTAACAATTTCACCATTACCGAACCTTTTAATAATTTTCACTTTCATTACTGTATCCAAAGCTTTGCGTTTTCTCTTAACTAATATCGAAGATATCGAGGGGCGAAATTTCACAACAAAGCAAAACACTGGCTTACAAATTTCAAGGTAAATGGCCAAAATGTTAAAAGAACGGATAGTTGTTGTGGTAGTCTCGAACAAGTTTCCTTGTAAGTCGCATAATATTAAAGCGCACAGATCGAATTTTAGCCGAGTTTTAAAGATTAATTGCGGGAAAAGTTAAAGAGCAGGATAACCGTCGTATAATCCGAGAATCGGTTAATCAAGGTTCTACTGTATCAATATATTTTTCGCGAATGTTATAATCTAGTATAATTTCAATGTAAGACAATTGTAATGTTTCAACTTTGAAGTCTATTTTCCAGGAGTTTGATTTTTTATTACATCAAGAGCATTTTATCAGCTTACTTACGGTAGATTTTCAGGAATAATTTATTGAAATGTTTCACACAAGCTGAAATAACAGCTAAATGCAATGAAAGCCCTTTATAAACACAGCATTACTGTAAAACGCAAGAAATAAATTACTAAGTGTTATGATAATATCTTACTAAATTCAAAACTGCTGTTTCAGTTTATATTTAAGTAGCTTAGTTTTGAGAAACTATTCTTTAAACATGACATAATTTAATAGTATCATGATAGGATATTCCGTTCCTTCTTAACTCTTCGTAAAAGAATGCTATTTTTACATACTCATCTATGGGCTTCTCTAGCAGTTAAAGTGCAATGAGAACATGTTTTAACAATCAACTTGTGAACTAGTTCAAGGACAGTAGCAATATTGATAGAAGAAGTAGGGAAAAAATTCAGAAATCCAATCAAGACAGATTTTAGAGATGAATAAGCCTTAGACATCTGCCTTTTCTCTGTGGAGCTGTACAGGAGTGAGAAATAGTTTATATGACAGTAAATAGCTGTTAGGAGGAGGCTATGTGAACTACTGCCTGCACGACAACCTTGAAAAAAACTTCAATTGCGCCTCCAGTGGGCTAAGAATAAAATCCAATAGATTGAGGACAAAATGAATACTGTAACAATTTCAGCGGAGTAAATTTTTAATATGCACGGCTTAAATGGCAAAGAGTGTGTTAATTGATCAGATGGAGACTTGCGAGTGCTTCCATGTTGTGTCACGTCAACTGTGAAGTGTCCACAGAGAATATAGTTTGGGATTGTATATAGGCCATTTGTATTATGTAATGCTGATGTAGAAAAGTGCATCACCATTCTTCACGTCCTACAGCCGCAGATACTCGCATTTGATATACGCATTTCCTTTTGCACTGATGTTAAAAGGAAACTTGAGCCTCCCAACGCTATTTGGTAAGAGGCGTATGTTATAGTCTACGTCCGTTAGGGAACTCTGAACACGATGTGCATGATTGGACGTCTCATCAATCGTCGAATTTTCAATTTCTTGGCTGAATTTAGGGAGGTATTATTGCAGTAACAGAAGACACCTTTGGAAAACATATATTTATAATATTCTTAGGTGTTTACTGCTGGTGTTATTTTTAAATTTATCATTATCGGGCTATTTTGCCACAGCCTTTGGTTTTAATTAAATGTAAAGATAAATCTTTCGCTGGCTACTTCGGCCAACATCGTCAGTGGACTGAATGGAAGTGTCTGGAGAAGAGAGTGCTAGAACCGATAACATCTGTTCCTGTTTAGCCATGGCTTGGAATAAGAGGGCAGAAGATAAACTAGGGGAGAAATTAATTTGTGATTGACGTTTCTGCCACCAGCACGCTGCTGACACATTCCGTCACTCGCCGTCCCTCTTCAGCAGCTGCATTGCAATGTCATCAGCTTGTTTTTCCTGCTCCTCTTCGTTGTTGAATTCCTTTCATTGTGTTCACTATTACTGTCACCGGAATCACTAGAGCCGCCCATGTTTATTATAAAACGCTCCAGTACTATTTCTAGGATGCTTTTTTCTTTACGTGCATTCTCTAGTACACCTCTCATATGTCCCATTACTTTAACAGTTATCCATTTTCCTAACACTCGCCCTTTGCCTTTACCACGCCTATAAGCCATTTTAAAGTCAGCAGCTACCTAAACCTATGATGAATATAAGAGAAGTGTTCGCGAGATTTACAAAAACAGTACAACAAACAGCAAAGTTTAAAACACACTTTTAGTTGTTGTTTATCAAAACCCCCCAGAATCACTTTTGTTTGATGAATGATACAAAGCACAGCTGCTACACTTAGTAAAGTACTTGCATATGAAAAAAGTAGATCAGTGCACGGACTTGAAAACGCGTTAATATTGAGCAATTTCCCTTTTAACTCCGTAACTGTTGCAATGCAGATGCTGTTGTATGTTTTTGTTATCTGATTGGTCAGTGATATGGCAAGCCTCTGACCAGCTATGTCGCCGTCATAAGCACGGCCCAAATGTCAATCATAAAGTGATTTCTCCTCTATTTTAGTGATAGTCCTTATTGATTGTATTTATTTGTTAAAGATGATTACGTTCCATTTTTTTCTCAAATTAAAATATTATTAAATATTGCAAAAAGTATCTAGTCTGTGTACTTACACTTTTAGGAGTGTAATAACAAGCTACTTTTTTACTAGTATTAAAGTTTGGAAAAGAAGAAAAAAATGTTTTTTTATACGGCGGTATCATAAATTCAAATGTATACTGCTGCATTTACATGATTTTTTTTTTTTTTTTTTTTTTTTTTTTAGAAAAACTGAAATGCTATGCTCTTAATTTTTTAAAAATTTTAGAGGAATTTTCGACGCAATTAATCAATCATTCCTTAAGGTAGAACGCGAAATACTATAACAGAACTAGAATCTGATTTAAAAACGAGTATTGTTGTCTGCAAAATATGATCATCATCGATTTACAAGATTTAGGATTAGGGTCATATGAAACATTTAAATTTAGCTACATTGTGAGCACTATAGTTGTCAGAAACATAATGTAACTCCATCTAGTGTGATGTTAAGGTATTACCTGAAAGTGAAATAGTCGTAATTTTGTTCAGGTATGGAGTTCATTAACGGGCCGTAAATCTTCGACATGGGACCCACGGCTTTAAGTCTCTGATGGAGAACTTGCTCTCGTGATTTTTACGTGCCCAAAAACCTATTGGCCTCGGCCGGGCTTAAACCCGCGAACCCTCATCATTTGTAGAGTTTTTTTTTCATATATACAATATAAATGAACAAATAATGAAACAGTATTAACAATGTAACTAAAATACCAATAACTAGAAAAGCAGAAAAGGATAAAATATTAAGAAAAAGTCACAGAGTCGCTATATTTCGAACTGCTTGATTCGACCGTGACATGTCTTCACGCAGTTCGAAATGTAGCAATTACTAATTTGTAATTTTTTCTTAGTGATATATATATCATTAATATATATATATTAATGGTTTATTTATGTTATGTTATTTATGGGCGCTCTTTAACATCTCAGGTCATCAACGTCCCATTCAATTCACGGCGTGAAACGGCCGATAAATTTTGCTCAGAGGCCTCTTTTATCAGGCTTGAGGTTCTTTATTGTGCCATAAATCTACGATACGGGACCCACGGCTTTACTTCCCCTTCGAAAGAAGCCATACTTAGGATTTTTAAGCCCGAAAAATCCATGGATCCTGGCCGGTATAGAACCCTTGATCTTGGGTTTAGTAGCATGGCAACCACTACACCATCAGGACCGGTCCAGAGGAGAGTGCGTTACCCTTAGATGACAGAGACAAAAGTAGGAAAGTGAACTCTAGATACTGTCAACCATTATGGATCCCCTTTTCTGAACGCACTTTCTTTTATCATTCTTTACTCGTCTCGAAGAAGTCATTTAATATTTTCTCATGCTCTTTTTAATAATGTAACCTTCTGTTTGCATATCCGAAATAACCCGACATTGGCAAAGCGCTGGGGAATATCTAAGGGCACGCCATCTTCCTAACAACTTCCAACCAATTATCTACTATACGCAAGAAAGATTAACGGATGAGAGGGCTGATGTATACGAAAACGATATTAAGTTTGGTGAACTGGGAACATTTAATGATATATTTGCTAGTTTGACACAACGTTAAAGGCCATCATTTTCTGCTCCACAGTACATAGGGCGTTATTCCGCTCAAAGTGTTCTCTCTCTCCGATTTGATATAAGCAGCGGCAAACATCGCGGTATTTACATTCGCCGCGCGTGGATACAGATTCCAACCATGCATCAACATTAGCCCGCTTACATCCCTTCCTCTTATCTTCTTTGTGAAGGACATCCGTAGGAACCCAACAGAGAAAAGCGAGGTGGTTTGGGTGAAAGTTTCTGGAATCTGGAAAGAAAATCAAGAATAATAACCTATTTCTGTTATTGACTTCTTTTTGCCTTTGACTTGCGGCGTTCTTTCTTGCGTCGTTTCCCCCTTCTACGAAACAAATTACACGCTTGATTAATGATTAATCTTATGATTGATTGAATACGCCTGTTCAAAGCTAAGCAAAGTTCTGTGAGGGCAAAGAATTCTTTTTTGATGCACATTGCAAAGAATATGGAGGGGAAAAGAAACTGTGCGCATGCGCTAATCAGTAGCTTGAGAGCAGATTTAGAAAAACAGTGCTTTGCTTTTCCGTACCCCGTTCTTTCGCTGCAAATGATGAACACAGTGTCGTCTGCTTTACCCAGTTATTTGTTTTAGTGTAGTGTTCTACCTTGATTTATCCATCGCTGGATCAATGGGGTTGACCGATTTAGAGTTCAAGCTTGAACGAGTAATAATCTATATGGGACACTTTTTTTTCTCTACGTCGAGTTGATTAATTTGTTTAATTTACGGACGCTCTTTAACAGCTCAGGTCATCAGCGTCACATTCTATTCAGGGCGTGAAACGGCCGACAAATTTTGCTCAGAGGCCACTTTTTTTCCAGGCCTGAGGTTCTTTATCGTGCCGTAAATGTACGACACGGGACCCACGGCTTTACTTCCCTACTGTAGGAAGCTATACTTAGGATTTTTACGCCCGAAAACAATCCATCGGTCCTGGCCGGGATTGAACCCGCGATCTTGGATTCAGGAGGCAAGGTATGGTAACCTCTACACCACCAGGACCGACTCTCTATACGTCGAGTTACTCCTTCAATACTGCACTAAGACTGTCCTTGATAAATGACAGAGTCCCGGAATTTATGGAATTTTTTTTCTTCCGGTAACCGTCAGTAAAGATCTAAAACATTATGGAACTTACCTTTTTAAAACATTATTATTTTTTGTAAATTTGGTGTGTCATTGGCGGAAATAAGCTATTGTAAAATATTTTCTGTCGCGGATTGAATTTTATAAAGGAAATGCTTTGTCTAGCAATGTATTCATACCTCCTAGGAAGACCTTAATAAACATTTTAAGTGGGTAAGTACTTCGCTATAGTATTCTGATTTCACTGTTGGAGACGGTATTGTTTGTGAGCTCCCGCTTTCGGTTTACAAATAATCATTATGGTTACAGCACGAAGGAAAATCTTTTATTTTGCCGCTCATCCATTATTGAAACGAGACTGTTATATTTGATTTACCATAGTTAACTTTCACGGAGACGAATTACAACATAATTGCCTTCGAATTTTCTGCGGTAACCTTTGTTAGACTCAACAAGATATAATCTGTCCTTTCATATTTTGCACATTTTTAATACAAAAATACTGAGAAGAGAAATCAGTTGTCTAGCAAATATCTTCAGTATTTCTGATTTTTCTTTATAAATAATGTTTTAAAATATACATATAACTTTAGGTAACTAATATTTTAAAGCAATAATTATTTTTGTAAATTTTGAATTATTTTCATTCAACAGTAATAATAAGAAATACATTTTTCTTCCGTCTATATGGCTAGCAATGAGAGTTCTATTTTCGAGAGTAACAAGACTCGGGTTCCCCCCCCCACTTTGTATAGGCGGATGTACCGTTAACTTCAGACACCTAGTGACATTGGATTCCCTTTCGCGAATCATTGCAAAGGACTATCGCTGCATTTCAAGAGATTATTTGTGCATCATTAATGAAAAGTTCCAGGCAGTAATTTTGGATATTATGTTGCTGATTTCATGTGTTATTTTATTACAGCTAAAAACAGAATGCAGATCCTATGAAAAATTAGTACATAAATGAGGTCCTCCCAGGGGTTCCAAGAAGCATTAGAGTAATGTTAATACCATTTATTTTTTTATTGAGGCTAAGCAAATTACACACACAAAAAAAAAGCGTAGGCAACTATTTGTTTTCAAATATGAAAGTCGAAGACGGCGAGCAGGCAGAATACTTATATGTACCGTCAGAGATCTTTCTGGCAACAGCACGCATCATTCGGCGGAGAACTGCGTAGGCTAGGGCTCGCCTGCACCTCCCGGATGAAACTATTAATGTCTTTCGTAAGAACTGGTGTGAAAACTCATTTCTAGCACTCATTTATCTAATCTCAAAACGTTTGGTAAACGTATAACCAGGACTCGGAATACAATTTTTCTTATTAAGCCCTGATATAACACGGCTTATAAGTGAAATGCAGCATTAACCTTTACATTTAGGGATTAAAATTAACGAGTAATGTTGTGTCATTATATGTTATTGTTATTAATATTGTGAAAAGATAGAATATAATAAAAAGGCAAATATTAAAAACTATACATCTATTTCTAGCCTTAACTTTTGTAAACCAGTGATGAAGCCATACACAATGTCGGTAACTTATAAAATTAAACGGCACAAGTTGCCATTCTATAAGTATATTTATCTAGTTTCATTCCGTAAGTTTGAAAAAAAAAAATCTATCTCTGAAATAATTCAGCCGTAATTTTCATACGATAATGCACAACTCTAATTATTTCAATCCTATGATTAACTTTTGTTAATTCATTCTGATTCAGCTATTGAATTTTGGTCATCTACAAAAATAACGTGATTAATTGAATTCTAAGGTATATAAAATGATACATCTTCACTAAAAAGAGGATATAGACGCGTGCCAATACAAACGGTCATTAATTCAGAATGCAGTTAGTATACCGGAATGGGTAGCTCAGAAAGTAATGCTTGTGATTAGCATTCCAGAAGTCCCAGACCAGATTCCTTTGGGGCCGGCCATCCTGACCTTGGGTTTTTTTTTTGTGGTTTTCCTTGGTCGCTTAGGCGAATGGTGGAATGGATTTTGCTTCTTGCCGAAATGTGCGCCCTTCTATTTCATATCATTTCATTTCGTTATTCTGTTGCACGGTCCAAAGTGTAACCGCGAGGTGAAGTTGTGCGATGTGACATTGATTTGCACTTCGGAAAGGTTTCTGCCCCGGTGTCTGGCACGGAAATGGGGGGGGGGCTCACACTCAATGGAGGGGGAAGGGTCTACTGGTGTTAAGGAACCCTTCCAGGGTCCATGCCTCACCGTTCGTGGATCTTGGTCTTCCGGTTTCTCCATCATGTCTATTTCTTTCTGGAGGAGCCTCTACTAGGAGTAGGCATGATCGAACAAGGCTAAAGTAACGAAATATTCTTTTACAACTCTAACAATCCAATCCAATGAGTGAGTACAAGATAAAACAAAAATAAACAAATAAATGTTGAGGTTTTGGATATGAAATAAGGAAATATATATTTCCAGTAAGTTAATATTATTTAAATCTATTTCCGGAAGACATTTGATGAGACCAGGACCATGTGCGAGTGTTTGTGTAAGCAATTATTCAAGAATTGCAAATACCTTATAGATCTCCTTTAAGAAGTTAAAAGGTATCGCACCAAATGAAGGCGCATGACAAATCTGGTACTTGGTAATTTGGGAAAGAATGGATGGATAGGGTATCGCATCTTCCAGGAGACTAGAACCAGAAACACCTAACTTTAAAAGACTTCGTAATGCATACGCTTAGGCCCTTATTTGGAGTGTCAAATATCCGAATTGGGACTAACTTTGGTTTGAATTATTATTGATCCTAGAAATAATAGAGTGCATAAATGTTAAAGGTTTCTGTAAGATAATGTTGTAATGTACATACTCCGTGTTCTTTCAAACTATGGAGTCAAGCGTGGAAGTAAACTATAAATTTCTTTTACATTCTGTTTCATTTAAGAGATAATAAATTTTATACATATAAATATTTACTACAGAATATATACCCTTTCCTTTTTAAATTTCGTTATTTTATTTCTATTGTTAGCACATTACCACTTTAATTGAATACTCCCATTCCAGTAGTGTATACAAAGCAGAAACACTTCGGCACAGAGCAGAAGATAAAATGATGCGATATTTCAACTCAGTTTCTCAAATTTAAATATTTATTTGCGTTTATTGCAGTCAAAGATAAGAAGCTATTTATATGCTTGAGGAATGCAGTCACTTAAAACTGATAATTAGTTCACGGAAATGAGAGTTTGATGCATTATCCTTAATTATAAGAAAGGGAGAGAGCTGTTAAGCTGTGTGACGGTATTACTGAAGTCAGATGATTGGCAGTAACAAGAATTTCCGAAAAGGATCTATAATGAATAGGTTTAAATTTAC
Source organism: Metallyticus violacea (assembly GCA_030762175.1). Taxonomy (NCBI): domain Eukaryota; kingdom Metazoa; phylum Arthropoda; class Insecta; order Mantodea; family Metallyticidae; genus Metallyticus; species Metallyticus violacea. The sequence goes on from CM060839.1 coordinate 46,801,493, forward strand.
AGTGTGTTAATGATAGGCTGTTCACTGTTTGGGTGTCTACGTTTTTGGACAATAATCGATGTTCTATTGTTTTTTTTTTCGTATTGTACAAACGTATTTCCCCCTTTTGTTCCTGACAAACAGTCGTAGTGTTTTAAAATGTATGCAATTAATAATGTTCTGCTTAAAATTGTTTTTCTCAGCTTAGTGTTAATAAACCCGACAAAGTTGAATTAATTTTTTTGGATTTGCTAACACAGCGTTACACTGCAAGATGAAATGTAAATCACAATTTAATATTCGAAGTTTTATTATATTTGAAGTGTATTACTCCTTGACCAGTTTCTTAAAACGCATTTTCCTGAAATCACCCAATGCTTGAGGGTAGACTTTATCTTCAGAGAGAATAAAAACAAAAAATAGGGAGTATAAAATAGGGTAGTGACAAATACTCATTAAGATAAGTGTTCAAGTATTTTTTCTCATTATTATTTAAGCTCTTCATGAACAATTCTCTAAAACTATTAACGCTAAAGGAACAACCTTTTCTTTGCCTATGGCAACTTATACGAAGTTATAAAAATTAGATTTCTACATTTTCATACGCAAATATAGTCAACCCCCATGCGGAGACTAAAGGCGATGTGCAAAAAGAGTTTCAGCGAAAGGTATTTTTGGACTGGAATCTGCCTATTCTCAGCTTAAAATGATGGAAGAGTTAGCCGATCGTGAGCGGGATGAAGTTTTCTAATTCACACCTAACAGTCAGAGTCATCGCAGAAGATTTCAGATCCCCAAGTCAGCCGTCTATTATATCCTTAGAGCCTATCACTGACTTTCATATGGAATGCTGTTTGTCATGATAGGGGGCAATTATGAAGGAAGCTTTCGCTACTTCAGTGAGATGGCACAGATACTAAGATAATATATTGATAACCCAGCGTGTTTTTAGTCTGGCGAATATTTATTTTCCAATAACGATGTTGTCAGCAGACACACTGCTAGATCCGAGATGGATATAGGCAAGTTTATTGGGTGTCAGTATTTCGTAAGGCATTTCTGGCGATTCGCGCTGGCTTAAGCGTGAGAGAAATTAGTAGCAGTATACTTATCCTTTTCTAAGAAAAATATACTACAAAAACAGAAAATTAAAATGGAAAAATAAAGAAAGTTTATTTCCTTAATCGAACGCTTTAAATGAAAGCTCAAGTATGTACGTTGAACTTCGCATTATTCTCTTTATGAGATGATTTCTAATACCAGTTCTCTGGATATTGGAGTTCTGTATTTGGGCGATTGAAGGCAGTTTCCATGTCATGCACCGAAATTCTGCGGAATCGCATTAGGCTAGATGAGGAAGAAGAGGGTGACAATAGAGAATTTGGTAGGGAATAATATCGAGCTCGTTGGGTTATGGGTGGCGAGCGGTCTAACCATTCGCTAGTTGATTTTTTTTGATTTGGAAACTCTTTAACATCTCAGGTCATCAGCGTCCCATTCAAATCAAGGCATGAAAAGGCCGACAAAATTTGCTCAGATGCCTCTTTTTTCCGACTTGAGGTTCTTTATCGTGCCGTAAATGTACGACATGGGATCCACGGCTTTATTTCCTTTCCGAAGAAATCCATACTTAGGATTTTTACCAATTCGCTAGTGTTACACGAATACTTCTCTAACAAAGATTCCTCCATCTTCAAAGCAGAGGCACATGCACAATATTTTCCTGCATTAGAGGTCCACAAGGAATATCTTACTTTCCCAACTACCCTCGCCTTTTCATAAATTACCCCCAAACAATACAATTCCCATATTATCCAAAACGGATGATGGCTTGAAGGAATTCCCTAACGGCGAGGGTTGCCTTTTCCCTTCTGTAAACTGGATTGAACGCAAAAACGCAGAGCGAGCAGCGCGATGCCTGCATCACCGATATTACCTTTTCCCACCCCATACCACCCTGTTGACTGATTCTTGATACGTACTATATCTAATATTAGGACAGCTATACAAATGTAGTAGGAGCGTGTCTAGGGTTCTGACTATACAAATGGATACGATGCCAGTTCAACCACACGCTCATCCCTCTACAGCCATTATCCGCTTGCAACAGAGTGTATTGAGAGAATATAAGAAACGTTTCATCATAAGTGACATAAAGATGTTTTATGAGTTGTGTGCAGATCCAGAAACACACATAGTAATTCCTCTCGGATTCTCATTTTTACAATCTGTTTCTAATGCGACTCAGTTGTACAAGTGTATCTGTCAATAGTACTACTGAAATTATTGCATAACCATCGCGAATTAAACAAGCCTTTGTGATTTTAATATTTAAAATTCCCTATATGTGAACCATTAATATAAAACACGAAATAAAAACATGTATATATTTTCGCCTATCAACGTAGGACTCCACCCAAAACAAAGGCCGAACAGTTATGTCCACCTGAGCACCTTCTTACCTGTCGGTTCTGGTGTTGTACTGGTAACCACAGTTGCCTTCTAAAACCAAGATCACGGGTTCAAACCCCGCCAGGATACATGGATTTTTTTCGGGCGTAAAAATCCTAAGTATGGCTTCCTTCGGAAGGGAAGTAAAGCCGCGGGTCTCGTGTCGTACATTTACGGCACGGAAAAGAACCTCAAGCTTTGGCAGCCGTTTCACACCCGGATGAATGGGACGCTGATGACCTGAGATGTTGAGGTTCGTAAATAAATAAATTTCTTACCTTCTTGAAATTCACTTCACTGATCCCACATTACTTGTTAATTACTAATAATCACATACTAGACAACCACGGTGATATTGGAAGGTAAAGCTGGAGTATTCATATTCGTGCTTGACTCATATATAATATTAGTGCTCAACCACCCTCAAAAGAGCTTATTATGCACATTTCTGTTCGATTATGAAATATGGCTTAATATTTTGGGACAACTAGGTTGAAAACAAACGTGTTTTTATATTACTAGAGAAAGCAAAAGGAATAAAGAGAAGAGAAAGCAATTATATCTTAATAATATCTGTTTGACGTAAACACATTAAGCTAACAAAAAAAAAAAAAAAAAAAACCCTCATATATGATGTAAATAATACGTGTTCTTGTAAAGTTATATCTCAAAAAATAAAAAAATTAACACTTGCTTGTGAGAAAATAGTTTTTCTTATATATTTTTACATTAAAATCAATAAAGACAAAAACATAATCTGCATAGGTCCATTGCAAATTTATCTTGTCATTAAAAAGAAGTTTATCGCGAATAATGCTGTACCAATTTCTCTCAAATTACCATCAGCGCATTAGGTTCAATGTGCTCTTTCTGAACGAAACAGCGCTGCCAAATGCGATACAGATATACGATGTTTTGGTGCACCAAGATGTGCATCTATTCAACTGAAGAGTTCACATATAATGTTCCATAATAACACAACATGTCTGATAAGGCAAAATATCATTGAATATATGAAATGTGCTGCTCTTTGTTATCTGCATGCAGAGTATATAGATATGTATATGTATCAGATTATTGAGCATACATTAAAACATATATGAATGTCAATAGCCACGCTATTTAATACTCTTTCAACGATTTTGCCAATTAATTAATTTAAGTTTAAAGAGACTCGCTCACTGACGAACAATGGAGCTGGTGTATAGGGCGGATGTGGCATCAATTATAGCGTACGGGCCCGAAATTTGGGGGTGGGAAAACACTGAGGAACTTAATAATGTACAAACACAGTTTCTAAAACGGTTGCTACAAGTAGGGAGGGGTACAGCAAAGTGTGGGGTTCTTAAAGAGCTTGGTATTTCTAACGAAAGTGTGAATTTAAAAATAAGAACAATTAAATACTGGTTAAGAATAATACGGAGGAATCAAGCTCTTCTTCGAGCAGTTTGTCTGAGGAAGCAAATAAGAGAAGGGTGGGATATGGGATGGGCATCAAAAATAAGAAAAGGCTGACAAATTTGGGTTGGAGTATATTTGGTTAAGGGGAGAGCACATTACACGAAATAGTTGGAAAATAGTTAACAGACGTTTGCGAGATATAGATAGACAAAATATTTTGTCTCAATGCGCAGAAAAAGTATTGGTGAACCTGCAGGCACTTCGGGTGAGGGGACATTATTTAGATATCTGGCAGGGAAGAAAGAAGTAGTCTCGCATGGCTCAGATTAGGGGCTTGGAAAGGAAACTAAACAGTTAATGCTTTCGGGGAAAGAATTTGGCCCTTGTACGGAGAGAGCGATACCTGGAGCCATATTTTGGCAGAATGCAGAGAAACGGAGATTTCAAGAAATGAGCATTTATAACCACAGTTTCTGAATTCCAATAGAAATTTGAACATTTACCGGGAAGTGTTGGTGCATGCGAGATACTCACACAATTTGGGAATATTTCTAGAGAAGATCCGACAAAGGAAGTTAATGGCCATAATGAAGATTGGGAAGTTGGAGAGCAGGTGTGAATAAATGGAAGGGAGGCTCAAAAGTAAGGAAGGGTTCCATTCACGTTTATGTATTTGAATATAAAATTATTAATAGAAAACGTAAATATATCGGAGTATTTGTACATATGTAGGTGTGTATGGATGTATTTATATATGTATGTATGTATGTATTGATGATTGCTATAAGGACGACATTAGTATGTACGCCGTAAGGCCCATGCGACAGTTGTATTTATTTGAATGTATTCAAAAACGTACAATAAAACATCCATTAATACTTAATCACTTACTAAACTCAATTGCCTTAACATTTAATATATTACGTCAATTAACCAAGTAGTATATATCAAAATAAAATAATTATAGTTAACTATCGTTATAAACCAAGATATACGAATCATTTCATGATAAAGTTAGTTTATTTGATATCTGAACTAACAATCGGCATCCTATCCATAGACGGTCTAACAGAAACCTGAACACGTCTGCTTCATTTATACACTTTTAACGCCAATTTTGATGCCCCCTCCTAGGGAAAATTATTCTGTTGACAATGTTATCAACATATATGCTACCAAAGTACACGTCTGTAGTATATGTGTTTACACCGTTAGCAACATATTCACTGCCAAAGCGAATGTCATTAATGTAACACAATTTTGTACATTGACATATTCCATATTTTCAAGTACATACATAGTACAAGAACCTCGTATAATGTAGACAAATCTTAATCCTATATTTTTTAGGACTATAGATCCGTGATTATGAGGAATGAATAATTTTTAGGCACCCTTTTATTAATAAGTTCAGTCATTCAATTTAAGTCAAAAAGAGTTCCAAAGCTTTCGTTCTGGGTTTAAACCGATAACCTAATTAACTCCGTCACGGACGTGATAGCTCTACAGGCTCCGATACTACTTCGTCCTTGAATTGCGCCGCTTTGTAGAGCATAGCTTTCATATGATATATAAATGTGCACAAGTTTTCAACGTCGCAAATATAAAAGTTAGTTAAATTTCTTGTGAAACAAAACCAGATGGAATAGTTTACAAGAACTTAAGACACATCATACTTTATGCTTTACAGAAAAAGTTCTCGTTTCCGAATATACACCACTCTGTCTTTTCTGAGTAAGGGAATCTGGGATGCTTGGAATTCGACTTGTTCCGAACTTGCTTACAGAATGTAGCGGAAGAGCGCTGCCAAATGCGATACAGATACTTCGTGACTGATGATACACGATGGTAGAATACTAAAATATGAGCTTCTGCTCCTTCCACTCGAGACCAATTCCCAGCAATGTCATCTGTTGTGGAGGGACATCCATATTGCAGTTGAAGTCATTTCATAACCAGTCCTTCCCCTCGGGCCCCTCCTACGCACTTCCTAAGGCGAAGCAGTACAAGCCACAAAAAACTAGCGGTTCATCCAACTGGAAAAATCAATCGTTACTCGCCATTTGCCTTTCTGAACGAATTGGCTTTGTTAAGAAAGTATTTGCTTAGGAATTATAATACTCGAAACAAATTTATGCTCAAAGAGCTATTTTATTTGCTTTGACTTCAGTATTACGTAGAAGAGTGCTCTTTGCCTTGGTGTAGAAAGTATAAATTACTTAAATTACAATGAATCATATTATGCTCCACCTTTGAACAGACTATTCATTAAAAACGTTGTTTGAACAATGATCAAATTTTATTACAGAAATTTGATAACGCTTGAGTTATTCGAGTTACGAGTCTACATAAAGCTGTTGCGTACTGGGTGAAGTCAGGTCGTCAAGGTCGTGTAATGATGTGCAGGAAGAAGCTTGTAGTTTTGGTGCTAATCCAGGCTCTTTGCCAGTCTATTCATCATTTACAAATACCACTGTTTTACTAATTATTTTAATTCTTAGTAATTATGTGTTCAACATAATGGGCATCGATTTTGAGGAATACCCTTTCTTAAGCTCTTTAACCTAATACCCCTGCTCTTAGCAATGCTATACTTTATTTGCTTTGTGTATATATTTTCTCTTTCTCCACGTACTTTTCATCGGTGTACAAAAGATCAAAGAAATTGTCAGCTAACTCACCATACATATTTTATATTTCTATATCCTAAGATCTCCATCTTACCATTTTCCAAAAACTATTTACATTGTTTTCCTTCTTCTCCTTATTTCAGCTAGTCCATTATTTTGTAAGTTATTTCACAGACTCTTTACCAATCTAATATTCTTTAGGCGATTCTAAACACTGTCTTAACAACTCACCTTTTTCTAAATTTACAATTCTGAACCATATTTCAATGTTCTTTCACAATCATTCCTATCTTCGTCTCTCTCCCAATTTCTTTTTGGGTTACCTGCCTTGTACTTGCATTTGATAACCCTAGCATTTTTCTGGAGAACATTCTGTATACCTCATATATCAACAGCATGTTCGTCTCAACCAAAAAGCTTGTAGTTATTTTATCAACGAGCGGTTGTGTTTGTCCTCCGGTTAAGGCGCGGGCTCGTGAGGGGGAGATCTGGAGTTCGACATATATTTTCATATAATATTACGTGGACATATTATACAATTCTATTGATCTCGCGGGCCAAGGCTTGGATGTTACTTATTCAACTCCTCCCAGTGAGAATAGGGGGGTGGTGCGCCGTTATACTGGAACCACATATTCTGTCGTACTGTGTAAAAGATGTCTTCTAAAAGGGTGGGTAGATTTTTCCTAAGAAACAGGGCATTGTTTCTGCCATTCAGATTTTCAGTTAAAATCCAGGAGCCTTGTACATATTTATCCTCCAGCGAACTTGATGACTCTTTTCCGCACAACATGCGGATTTGCGTGGATTCACCTATAGCTGCTGCGAGAGTTTAAGCTGGTCATTGTTTATAAATGTGGCCTCACTGGACGACTTTATTTTTGTTAGGAGATCGGCTTCTCTTTCGTGCTTCTCTCTTAAGAGTCAATTACAATACTGTGTGCGTCGCGGAAGACCACCCTTCAATGGCAGTCCTATACTCCTCCACGACCATTGCCAGCACACTATCCTCTAAAAGAGGCGAGCGAAGAACCGCCGTAGTACGACGACGGTCTAATGGTGGGCGTCAGCCATAATAGTTTTCCCCATGCGTCTGTCCATACGTTCAACCATAGGCGTACAAATTAGCTTGTAGCTTATCACCCTCACTAAAAGTAAGATAGATATCACACTCCTTTGCTATACTTTAAGATCCCATCACACTGCTGAAGCGAAACATTTCCGAATGACACGGTGAACTGATATGACTTTCACTTACGTGTTTTCGTTGGTTAATAGAATTCCACATTTCGCCTAAACCTACATTACCTTAATCGCTCCCTTTGACACTGGATGGAGTTGGCAGGTTATAAGGTTGGTTGCTATACTGACTTCATTGGTGTACAAAAGTATTTTTTTTTTATTATTTTTCCACCTGGATATATGCAATATAGATGCCCTAAATCCAAATATATTTTCAGTTTTACTCTATTGGGCTAGATTTTTAAACAAAATCACATGAAATATAATATTGCACTTATATTTTTGATGAAATATTATTAAGTTTTAAGACATGCAGCTAAGACAAAACTGTTTTTATAAGTTTCATTTTAATTTAAATATTAATGAACATATTGAAAAAAGAGATCTATGTATCAATATTTAGGAATTTTCAAACTTTTTTCGCTATTAGGGAGAAGAAAACTTTTTTCCCCGAAGCTCTGATATGTCCTTCTCTAGGATCTCTTCAAACACCAACAGTAATCAGCCATCATTACATCCCAATGCTCTGATGGTGGGTTTACATTGTTTTAATGTTTTTCTGAAAGCACTCTCATTGTTCCTCACTCATTGCACTAAGTTTCGCAAGGAAATAATCAATATGAGTGTTAGAAAGTGCACTTTAACACTCATTCTATGCCCTAGAATTCTAAAATGTACCATTACTCCACAATTTCTTTATAGTTCTGATTGCCAAGAAAGTTTTTTTTTTTTTTTTTTTTTTTTTTTTTTTTTTTTTTTTTTTTTTTGGTATGCCAACTGTGCGGACTTCTCAAACACTTCTCTAATCATCCTGCATAAGCTCACGAATCTGGTGGTCATTGAAAATACCTGCTGCTATCTTAGCTTCAGTTTTCTGTGGGAACTTTATAACAAGAAAGTTGAAACAATCTCTATTCTCATTCAGAAGAGTTGAATTGCTTCAGCAGGCCTAGCTTAATATGGAGAGGTGGAAAGATGGGGAAACCCATGGCTCATTCTTGGCATTTTTCTCCCAGAACTAAATTGCTACTTTGTGTTTTTCTGGTCGAATGCTTTGATTTAGCCCTGCTGTTTCATTCACAAAGTGAACCATTTATTATTCTGTTTAAATCTCTCAGAAAATTTATTTTATGTATCTGCTCAATGAACAAATAATAAAAGTTATTTTCTACAATACCCATTTCTTGAAAACTGTAGGGCGATGAAACAAAATTGGTGGTTTGACAGATTCTATGCAATAAGGAATAATGCAATAAGGAATCAGAAAATATGAAGAGTTTTCATTCAGCAAAAATTGGGTAATTCAGTATTTTAATTGTCCTGCTCCCCTTCATCACCGAAGGTGATTATTTGTTGAATGCAATTTTACTTGTATCCTATACTGTCATAATCTGGCATTCATATCAGACTCGACAACTATCTACTTATTAGGGCTTGTTAAGTAGTCGGTTCGAGCATAAATGTTTAATTACGAATGTAAGAGTTTCCAATTATTATGATATTTAAAACGATTTTTATTTTTAACTGCCTGAACACCTTTATAAAGTTTCATCTTCAAGAACAAGTCAATGCAAAACTAAGTGCGGCGAACAAAAGTAAGATGTAACATACATTCTGTGCCTCTGTTATTGCGGCTTTGAAGTAAACTCTGTTTCAGTCAATGTCCTACTCATTTAAGCTGAAAATTGGATCAAGATCATGCAGTTTAATAGCTTTTACCTTAAAAATTCAGGAACATATTCTTAGTAAATGTGGAATCTGTCTTTAAGTAACTTAAAACAACTTAGAAACTTGGTTTTTAAAAAAAGAATTGGCGTTTTCTACATGGCAGCGAGTGAAATCGAACATTACAACGGCCACGTGCATTTACAAGGCTAATGAGCTTAGTGAAGTTAGCTGGTTTCACTCTTGGGCATGGCTTTAAATAGCCAAACTAAAGTCATTTGCCAGTTGGATCATGAATTTATTTTATGTCACTTTCACCGGTATCAGAGCATTTTGGCCGGTGATTCAAAATCAATTAGGCACAATTAGGATGCATCACAACATATATCGCAACTTCCACCTCCCTTCCACCCAAAAAGCTCTTGCAACCTCCCCAATACTACCAATGTTTCCTAGTAAATTTCAACCTCTCCCGCAACCTGCATTCATATAATCTGACTTAGTCACCATTGTTTTTCGATCTGAATAGTAGCTTTATCTCTCCTTTGCCCCAGACTCTGCACCAGATTTGGATAATCGAAATTCAATTAAGCCATTAGGGAGCCCGAGTGGAGTTTGTTGAGTGGGTGGTGAGGGGCGCGGGATTCTGAAAGGGGGGGAGGTGCAGCGGCATGGGCTGGAAGAGGGTTTGATTTATTGGGCCGGTTCCTGCCGATGACAACACCACCATAGGTTATCTCTTAATAGCGGTGCTATCCATAACTTACTCAGGAAACAAACATAACTTTTGCCGAAATGTAAAAGATTTTCGGAATTATAAATGAGAGCAGCGAGGAGAACTGTAGACAGGGGCGTGCGTGCGTGTGTGTGTATTGGGAGGATAAATGACCTTCCATGTTAAAGATTTCTAATAAATTATGTCTCTCGGTTGGTTGGCGACCAAGAGATGGTTTCTAATCTCAGGAGTTGGAAGAACGCCTTGCTTCCGGGGAATCAGGAATCCTTAACTCTTTAATCGTTCAACACCCTCCGGTATAACGACCTAACGGTAAAAGGGAACGAAACTTTCCTGCAAAAAGAAGAACTTTAAACTTCAAGTTATGGCTGAAACATTTTATAGATGCCCACCTAGAATTCTCCACTTTGAGCATGGCCTTCTTGATCGATCGGATAAAGATGCAAAGGTTCTGAAAAGATGAACTTCCCTAATACACAGTTAAATATTTAAGGACTTGGTAAGAAATTTAACTCGAATTACCTATAGAAAAAACAGAAATTGTGGAAAAAATGGCGTACCAAAATACAAGTAAAATACTGGCATGCTCGTTACGAGGAAATATGCCTGGTTTTCCTCTGAGGAATTAGTGCGAGGTATGCACTAGGTATATATAAAAACTTAAAATTCTTGTACTCAAAACTGCTGATTATTTCATCATCATGTTTATATATATATGACATTTCTGCCTGCAATAATTACAGTTGTTCAGCGTTTAGGTCTTCTGCCAACTGAGTGATGTTCAAAGTCTGCGTGGGAACCTCGTGCCGTCTGTTTTCCTGCTGTTTCTGTACGTCAATATTTTAACTCCCTTACTTTTTTAAACTTTGAGAAGATGACTTCATTTGTTTGTAGTATTTTAGCACTGCTTCTTTTAGCACTTTGTTACTAAGGTATTTTGCAATTGCTTTTTTCTATTTTTTCTATCTGATTAGATTTCCTGTAAATGTGTTTATTATTTGGATAAATTTAAACGTGCTAACTTATTCGATTGCTTTATTCTTGATACTTTAACTCGAATTGCATTTTTTGCTAAAAAAAATGTCATAATTTTACTTCTTTCCACAAAAATGTTCAACGGAATGGGTATTTTATATATCTTATGTAGGCCTTATACAGTATTTAATCATTATTTAAAAGGCGTGAATAATATACCTATAGTCTGGCGATCAGAAGAAGACGAGTGCGGGCTGAAGGGGGGGGGGGTAGGAGTTGTTTATCTGTAAACGTTGAGTGCCCATGTTTCTACATGTTAAGCGATCATACTCAGATCTTGCACTACTGCTGGACTTATAACCATGGGGATATGACAATGTGTAACACATTCCTCTCGATTGACTTCTGATCGCCAGACTATGTACAACTATGTTTATCCTGTCTTAATCATTTTATCTGTGTATATGTTGAATAATATTGGTAATATGCTGCAATTCCTGTGGGCAACTACATTGATTTCTTCTGTTGTATTTGGATGAGTGCGAGAGAAGTAAATGCTTTGAGTTTTTGGACATACTTTTGATAATTATTTCATACCTATCTTCTTTAAACTGTTCTAGAAGAATATTCTATTTTGTTTATCAAATGTTTTCATTCTTTGTTATTTTTTTTAATAGTTTGTTGCAATGTGAATATGTCGCCAGTACAATTTATTTCTGTTCTAAAGTCTGATTGTTCTTTAAATAATCATTATTCATTATTGGAATAAGTCAAATGGCTATTGCATTTTACAAATTCTTTTACAAACTGCATATAATAGTGATATCTCTACAATTCTCACATGTTGCTTTGTTACCATTTTAACATTGGCTTTATTATTGAGAGGGTCCCTTTTTCAGGTATTACCAGTTATTTAATAGTTCAAGAAAGCTCATTTTAATATACAGGAGTGAATGAATGAATAAATGAATGAATAGTGTTTTGCTGCAGAGGCACCACAAGCGATGGACACTGATGATACATGAGATGAAATGATATATTGGGAAAGTATTTATTTTTAAGGAAGGAATCGTTCCAGGCCTAAGTTTAGGGTACTCCCCGGTATTTGCCATTTATGAGGAATGAAGAAAGCCTGGAAAAAACCTCAGTCAGGGAGGACGGTACTGGCGGGATTCGAACGCCAGACCTCCCGCTCACAAGTCCACGCCTTGTGGCGGTTTAATATGATGCTCCTCAGCGGTGTATGTGACAATATAGAGGGAAGAATATTTTTAGCCAATTATTTTTTCCATCACTGCCGACAGCTTATCTATTCTTTGCCTTCTCTAATGCCAGCTCAAGGGGTGAGAATTAGTTACATAACATTAACTGTTATTCCATTTCCTTCATAGACCATAGTTGTTGGTAAACTTTTATCCGTTGTTTTGTTAGCTGTTGTTTTTATATCTGTCACGTCTCCTTCTTTGCCATTAAAATGCTTTATTAGAATAATATTTCAATGTGCAATTTGAGGATTAAATTGTTAAATACATATAAGTACATGTAAAAATTGTTTTCCTTTATATATCTCTCAAACATGTGACACAAAAAAGCTGTAATGCGTATGAGTAAGAATTTGAAAGAAGTGCAAAAGCCAACCCTGAAAACTACATTCCTAAATTCCTGCTGTTTCACATTCCGATTAGGGGTGATAATATACCCCAGCAACTACAAGCAACAGTTAAATGGTTTCATTGTTTATGCTGTCGGTCCTGGTGGTGTAGTGGTTACCATACTGCCTCCTACACCCAAAACGCGGGTTCGAACCCGGCCAGGATCGATGGATTTTTTCGGGAGTAAAAATCCTAAGTATGGCTTCCTTCGGAAGGGAAGTAAAGCCGTGGGTCCCGTGTCGTACATTTACGGCACGAAAAAGAACCTCAAGCCTGAAAGAAGAGGCCTCTGAGCAAAATTTGTCGGCCGTTTCACGCCCTGAGTTGAATGGGACGCTGATGACCTCACATGTTAAAGAGCGTCTGTAAATAAATCAATGAAAAAAAAAAATTGTTTATGCTGAAACTATAGAGGGAGAAATTGAGTTAAGTAAAAGCCATTCGCAAATCATATGCTTTTAAAAATTGATTTTCTTAATAGAGGAGAACTGAATAGTCAAATGGTTCTCTTAAAACACCCCCCCCCTTGTTTTCGCAATACTGACCTTTGAAATATATTTATAATTTACTCCTAAAATGCTTTAACAGAAACTGATAAATGACAAATCTCATTTTTTTTTTCTTTTGTACTTTTCATTTATACACTTTAAATGCATCCAGACGACCATATTAAAATTCTTATTCAGAATGAACTAAGATTTTCACTGCTCTATATAGTTCATTTTATCTTTCCAATCAAGGTTTAGTTTCCAGTTACACTACGTATATAAAAATGAATAATTGAAATTTAGCTCGAAAAGATGTATTAAAAATTAAAACCTATATTTTTCTTTATTTTACTTTGTCTTTTTCATAGTTCTATATTCTTCCAATATTTACTATTTCCGTTATATATATATTTTATGTATATTTTGTAATTTTTTTAAACTTAAGTTATATGCTTTTCTCCTTCAAAAGGACACATTCATTTGGAGATATTTTAAGTCACATTCCTATGCATTGTTTTGCTCTCTTTAATTATATTATAAAAGCACTAACTTTCTTTGTGACTTTAAGCATGAACCGAAGATCAGTTGTACTAAAGGCGAATAATTTTCATTCATCAAACACTTATAACATCAGACTCTGAAAGGAAATAACATACCGAAATCAGTAGACGAGTTTTGCATCACGTTTAAAAAACGATCCTATGTATATAAGCGACCTCAGTAAGCAGGATTCTTTTCCCAGCGAGAAACTGATGACATAATCAATAGGTTATTTGCGTGTTCACACGGAAGAGGTATAATCAATATTATCCAACTGTTATACACCCTTCTTTCCGTTTGAAAGTGGCTTTAGTGCTCTTTTTCCATAACTAAGGTGCAGGAATATTGAACAGTAGGACTGAGGCTTTGTTCAGAGTTAACATAATTGTGATGATTTATATTTATATCGGAGAATTGGGAAATGTTTCGCTTATATAATTATTGTACCTTAAATATATAGAATATTTTATATACAATTTATTTTCGTTTCATTATTATGCCAAATTACTTTCTCTTTCTCCTAGTATCACATACAATATGAATTATTTAAGTCTATATAAATCGGATAAAAATACCCAATAAAAAGAAACTATTTAACGTCTAAAGGAAACTATTAATGGAAGAAACTTTGTCCCGCATTTAAAAGCATTCAAAAATAAATAACCAATGTAATTTTAAAATACTTTAAACATTTAAGCTTTATTATTTCACTTCCAATACGAAACTAGTATTAATTTTAACCACTTATTTTCGGCACTATTCAACACAATTACTGGATTCTGTGCTTATTACTTTGTTATATAAATATTCCAGTAGGTTATACGTTCTTTGGGCATTGCACATTTGTACACCAATGTGTAGATGAATAACTGCATCAGACGATATGATAGTTTACGCCCTACAATATTTCTACGTAAATGTGTAAAGAGAACAAAATAAGAATACAAGTGTGCACTTTATTTTTAAATGGATCGTAGAGGATTAAATAAAATAATTCACAACTTTTAAAAATTATAACATTAACTCTATAACTACTATAACAATAATACTTTGCGAATCTATAGGCTTAAAGTTTTGGGACTCCTTCTTTATGAGTTGGGAGGGGAGTTACTGCTGCACATACTTCCTACCAAACCCATTCTTCCTTTTTAGAAAGAGAAAAGAGAATATACCGACTTTAATTACTTTCAAATACCTCGCGCAACACCTTGCAATAAACACACCGACTAGTGCTGCTAGAGGCAATTTAACTGTAGCTTCATCCCAAACTACATATAATTGCATAATTTTAACACACTCCAAATTTCTGCGAAACGCTGCAACTTCGATAGCTTGGTGGTTAGACGGTTTTACTTCGGAACGTCAATACGTTCCGATAGACGGGTGGCCATTGTCGAGCGGGAGGTTGACTGGTCAGGGGCTTCTAGTTTTCTTCATACAAGTGGACGGCACATCCATCGTCAAGCTACGAATACGTCATCGTGGTGATTGATGAACCTATCGATTAATAATAGGTATAATTACTAGATTGCACATGACTTGAAATCGATACTTTGGCGAGTTTGAGGCACAACGACGGTGGGGAAGGGGGAGGGAGGACCCGCCATTATCATGTATACACGAAACATGGTGCACCGTTTTAAAGTCTTAAAGCAATGCACGTTATAGGTAGAAGAAACACGTGTAATTGATAATACCGCTTACATAAAGTGTGGTGAAAATACATCGCACATATATCATGTTATATAAACAAATTAAAACACTTTAAAGGGAAACTTTAAGTATTCTTAAAAGTTTAGATGCTGATTTATCTAGCACGATAAAACAAATAAACGTAGGGAGTTGGCTCAAGTTTACTCTCGAGTTATTTCTTTGCCAAGATTTTCTAAAGGACCAGTTTACAATAAACCAAAAGATAAAAAGGGCCTAGATCGGGGATTTCTTGAGTGCCCTTCCCCTCAAAGCCGAACTTAACTCCTTCCGCTCCTACTGATTTGCATTTACTCACTTTAACGGCGGTGGTTGCGGCATTGGCTTCATGACGGTTAGCACAAAAGGCGTCTTCTTTACTTATAAAAAGAACAACGCATGCTACTTAATTGGCGGAGCAAAAATTACGCACATAATACGCTTCATTATTAAACACCATTTTGATCTGAAACAAAACATTTTTTTAATAATAGTAATATAACAAGCAAAATATGTTGACGGATTTTACGTGTTTATTTAGTGCTCAAAATATTATTTGGCACGATGTAGTCAGGAATAACTTACATTTTAAAAGTGGACAAAGACCGTCGACTTCAGAAACTGAAGTGGAGGTCACGGGTAAGTTCTGAATTCCGCTAGCAAGTATCAGCACAGGTAGATCCTCAGGTTCCCATCCCCAACTGCTGTCTGCCACTTGTTCTCACCATGTCCAATTTTCCAATTTTTATTCCACCCAATTCAATATACGGAATAGGAAGTTAAGTTAAACATTGTGCAACTTTCCCTTATACCTTTACCCAGGCTTGGAATTGGCGACTTAAGATAGCCGGCGGTTTAAAAGTTACAGAGAAGTTATTCTGTCATTCCATAGCTGCAGTAGCATATCCCTTCCCTTGTTTAACTCTTTCAGTTGTACCTTAAAAACAAATTATCCTTAATTATTTTATTCATTGTGATAGCCAAGCATTTTCTTTGCCATTTCTATTTCAGTATGGCAGAGTTTATACATTGATATGGCATTCATTTTACATAGACAAACCGATTAATTTCATCATTTGTGTATTTTAGCAGGGCTTTTTAGAATAACTTTTGCTTTGCCAAGATAAGGTATATAAATTTTTTCTTCTACAGTTTTCGCTGCTTCTAATCCTAATGTAAATATCTATTTCACAGCTTCCACAAATACAAAAACGTTAAGCAAGGACTGTTAAAATTTCTCCCAAAGTTGCCATGAAACAACATGTTGCATGCATGTGTAATGCGATTTGAATCCATTTTTTTTTTGGCCGGAAACGCTCAAATAAGTAATCACTGTAGATTTCTACCGCCATTCCTACCAACCGTATAAACGTAAGGTTTTCTGCAACAGTGAAAGTATCAAATGCATTCCCTTTGCTTTGATAAAATAGAAATAGCTCCGTGCAAAACGTGAAAAAGAACTATGAGTGTCAATAGATCTTCTAGATCAAATTAATAAACATCGCTAAAGGAACTGAACCTAGAATATATGCCAATGGGAAAATAAATAAAGAAAGAAAGAAAGTTGGAATCCATCTTTGCACAATGGAACATCTGCTATGGACAGTGAACCCAGATTCGATTCCTTATTGGAACAAAGTATTTGGATTATATTTCTTTTGGTGGTATTCCTTAAAGGCGAACGATTGGTGAGTATATCGTGAATTAATTTACGCTGTTTTTATTAGTGTTGTGTTCTGAGCACTGTAATCAATAAGGATATAGAATTAACTTTTAGAGTATCTTCGTTGGAATAAACTAAGTCATTATATACAATAAATGGTTTGATAAAATAGACATTGAAGTTTTAAAAAATTAGAGAATTACAAAACCTTCCTATAAGTAATAGTTACCATAACAATGATGAGAATTATGGCAGGCATGAAAGAAGGCCTAATTTTAACCACTGGTATGATAGAGATAATAGACCAGTTTCATAAATCGTTTTATATAATTCCAGTAATACAAATGACAATGTTTAATTAACTCTTCATGTCTTTCTGTTTTATACAACGGCACCTAAAGGATTCATAGTTTCCATTTCTAAGACAATCTGTGTTTGTTTATTAACTGGCATAATGGTAGTAGAAAACAAAAACATATGACTTCCTCAGGAAATTGTAAAGAAAACACTTGTAGCTGAAGCAGTATTGATTCTGGGAAAATAATAATAATAATAATAATAATAATAATAATAATAATAATAATAATAATAATAATAATAATAATAATAATAATAATAATAATTTAGATGCTAACTTATATGAGATTTTTCAGTCTAAGGGTTTCATGATTTGATCCCGCTGGGGCTGCAAACTTAAAACTTATGATGCAAATATTGAGATTTCTTCACTGGATTTACTTTTTGTTCCAATAAATACATTTGCTTGACAAACCTTATTGGCATATGCTACAAAGAGCTCATTTTGTGGGATTAAGCTTGTTATAACAATAGGTTTAATGCTAAATTTGCATAAATGGATTTGTATTTATTTACGCATATCATATTATGTAGTGTGGTCTTCAAGGACATTTCGTTAATGACTCTCTGCAACAACTTGACTTGTAACAACGACCTAGATTTTGGGTTGTTCAGTATAAATAAATAAGGCAATTATTGCAGCAACTTATTTAATCTTCTGGATACTTTCTTCTAATCTCCTTTGTAAAGGTGTGAAATATGCAGCCTTAAAAAAAAGGACAAACAATAGAGGTATGCCAAAGAAAATTGTAAAGAAAATCTCTAGATATTACACTAAAGAATAAAATACCAACAGGAAGAGGATATATATATAGCATTCAAGATGCTGTTTAAGGAGACCGATTTGAGAAAACAAAAAATTCTACATTTCTTGAGCAATTCATTACTTTTTTTAAACCATAATCACTGCTTGAGAAATTCTTTTTTTGTAATTTTTGTGTGTCCTCTAATAAAATGCTCCTTGCGATAAAGTTTTCGATATTTAAAAAAATGCACATTTGCTACAAACACATAATAAGCATAAAATATATGAAACTTTTATTTCAATAAAGTATTCTTTTTTTAAATAAAAATTCTTACTTTAACTTTGTAAAACTTTGTTGTAATTTTAAATATAAGTGGAATATTATATCAGCAAATATATTTGTTCTTTATTTGAAATGTTCTTATAGAAGTATTTACTACGATACATTTGTGAGGACTGAGGAAAGTCTGGAAGAAAAAAAAAATCAGTCTGGGAGGAAGATCCTGGTGGGAATCGAACCCCGGACCTCCCGCTCATGAGTTCGCACCTCAACGACCTCGGCCACCACTGGGTGCTAACAGATTGAAGGCGTACTAACGAAGCCGTGGAGGACATTTGCCTCATGTGTGATGGTAGTG
Organism: Metallyticus violacea; assembly: GCA_030762175.1. Lineage (NCBI taxonomy): Eukaryota > Metazoa > Arthropoda > Insecta > Mantodea > Metallyticidae > Metallyticus > Metallyticus violacea. The sequence continues at coordinate 46,820,344 of CM060839.1, forward strand.
ATTGTACTTCATATTGACTTAATAATATTAACACTTTTCAAATAAATGATGTGTTTTATTATTAATACAAAAATTGCGTTCATTATATGTATGTGCGTGTGAAATTCCCGTTGCTGATATTGAAATAAAAGGTAATTACGCAGAACAGCACATTAACATCACTTGTTATTTTTGTATCTGGTTTTCGTTTTGATTGTTCATTGGTGGTGTCTGAATAACGGTCATGCATTTTTAAGCATCTATTATTTCTTTTTCTCGTAAATTTCTATTGTATGCTTAGCTGAGAAAGTGTAACAACGTTTTTGATATAAAAAGAATTTAGGGTGAGCATTTGGAAAGCGTAGCTTAGTTTTATGACAGATCTCGAAAAATGTATATTGTATTTTCCGTGCTTTACCATATGATAGTCATTATTCGAAAATCAACAAGGGGAGTACGGAGAGAAGAATATCCCAAAATGATATGAGTGGTGTTGTGCAAAATTATTGCAAAAAATAAGCAATTATGCAATAGAAAATTTCACTGCAGAAATACAATCTCGATTTGTTCATTTTCCTACATTTATTTTCTTGGGAGCATCTTATAATAATAATAATAATAATAATAATAATAATAATAATAATAATAATAATAATAATAATAATAATATTGCAGAAAGGTTACGCGATTTGTTTTAGTATCAGTATTTTTAATCCCGAAATACTTTGTACCGTTTTAAAGATTTTCCCATAGTGGAAAAAGCATGAAGTTGGAACTTCTAGGGTCATTTGGCCCGAACTGTTCATAGGAATTCCATTTAACACTAACATCTGTATTATTGCCGTAACCAGAAAATTCGCAGGCTTTAATTCATAGGTAGCAGGTAGTGGCAACATAATTGCCAACCGCCCCAACCCGATAACTTAAACTGTAGCGTCAATAATACCTGATTTATTTTGAAATGCTTACATAAAGTAATATTTATTATTAGAGTTTGTATAGCATAAACATACCAGATGTGTTTAATTTATTCAAACAATAGCAATAAATGTTCTTGTTTTGCATTCAATTACTCCATTCCTTTATTTACGTCGGTCCTGCTGGTGTAGTGGTAACCATACTTGGCCTCCTAAACCCAATAACGCGGGTTCGTAACCGGCCAGAACCGATGAATTTTTTCGGGCGTAAAAACCCTAAGTATGGCTCCCCCGGAAGGGAAGTAAAGCCGTGGGTCCCGTGTCGTACATTTACGGCACGATAAAGAACCTCAAGCCTGAAAGAAGAGGCCTCTGAGCAAAATTTGTCGCCCGTTTGACTTCTTGATTTGAATGGGACGCTGATGACCTGAAAGAGTGTCCATAAAAAAAACTTTATTTATGCACAGCCATCTATGGAAGAATACAGACTGAGCTTCTTGACATGCGCACTCAGGAATCTATCTCGCGAAATACCCAAGACTTCCCTACTGTATATAGCTAGTGTGTGTGTGCATGTACTTAAAAGTAGTGTTGCAATTAGGGACATGTAAGTCAACATATCTGCCTTCTTTGTACCCGGCCGCAAATTAAATGCACATTTGCAGCAAAATTTAACCAAGATGCTGAAGAACTCAGTGGTCCCTGAGATGTGACGATTACCCATCAGCAATCGATTTGTTCCATTTACACGAGGTACAATGTACGGCGTTTCTGCTAAGATGTCTCAGGAGGGAACTGCCACTATAAATCGCAACCACAATTGACATTATTTGTTAAAAATGTGCGAATGCTTGTGAAGGACACGATTAAGTGTAATAATAATAATAATAATAATAATAATAATAATAATAATAATAACATGAACTACAAAATGCAATGAAACGGATATTAATTGTTAACGCTGTCGTAAATTGGGAACACAATATACCTGTGCTAGGTCTTAAGGAGTCAATTACAACAGAGCGTTTTTTTAATGGTGTTTAACGCCCGTTTTTACTACTGAGGCACCACAGACGATGAACACTGATAATACACGAGATGAAATTTTTTTAAGGTGGGAAATGGTCCAAGCCTAAGTTTAGGGTACCTCCCGGCATTTGCCATTTATATGCACTGAGGAAAACCTGGAAAAACCTCCAGTCAGGGACGACGGTCCTAGCGGGATTCGACTCCCAAACCTCCCGCTCACAAGTGCGTGCCTTAACGACCTCGGCCACCCATGGCGGTGCAACATAGCGTTAAAGACATAATTAGGCAGATATATTGTAAGATAATTTTTTAAAATAACACGTGTTGAATGTTATAATTCACTTCATGGAAATCTGGACAAGTGTTTATTAAAGGGTATAGCTCTGACACTAAGAAAGCCGAGTGCTTGTTGAAGCATGTGAATGTCTTTTGCTAGAACACATATTGGACATAATTTCAAAACTCATATGCATTATGTGCAGATTATTTATTTAAGTAAGGCAGTAGAGGAAGGAGTAGAAGACATCAAGGGGCGAAATCACGCCATAAATTCACCAAAGTAGCAAATAAATAGGCGTCTTTATCATATTTATGAACACTATAGGTAGGTAGTCGAATTTAACTACGCTTTGTCTTTCAAACCACTAAAGTGTAATTTGATTGCGGCCGATTTAGTGCAACTTGCTCTGTCACCCGTATGACCCAGCTACTAATTCTTCACTCACCTCCCGGGCAGCACAACAAGATGAGTAATATAAATTAAGAATCAACGTTTAGTACTGAAAAATATTTTATTTAAACACATCGATGATCTGTATCTCACATTATGTGTCTATATCTTTAATTGCAAAAGATATAGAAGTATTAGATTTTTTTTTTTTTTTTTTTTAAAGAATGTCCCTGTTTTGCCCGAAGTCCTGCATTCCTCTATAAAGAAAAAAAAAGTCTTTTATGGTGTTTCTGTGTAGAAACGTAAACCATTAGAACTCCCATTTTATTTTTATCATCTGCACTTTCAGATTTTTTATAGTATCGTGCGATCAGTGATGTTTTCCCGGTTTTTCCCTATGAGTGAGCCCCTACTCTTTTGCCGCGCCGTGGAGGGGAGTAGCAAGCCTGTCTGCTTACTTATCGACCTTGCTGACTGTCGCATGTTCCCGGGTGTGTGTTGTGTTGTTCGTTTCTTAATTCGACAGTATAAATAAAGTGTATTATGTCTTGCATGTTTACAACGACACAGCGTGTCTTTACATATGATTCATATGTGTTATCTCAATGGACGATTTTTTTAAGCAAGCCCTTGATTCTGACTGATGTGAATACCATTCTAACCTTCCCCGCCCCCAGAGAATTAACCGACAGGGAGCATGATTATGCATTTTTTTCATGACTTTGGCACTGCTCACATTGCGAAAAATTCCACGAGAGAAATTCACAATTGACTTGCACAAGGGATTTGTGGCTTCCTAGATCCCCTGATTTAACATCCAGCGAATATCATCTGTGGGGTAAATTAAAACAATGCTGTGTACAAGACCAACCCGCACACCATACAAGAACTGAAAGATAACATTAGTCAGGAAACTGTCAAGATTCTCAAAATGAACTACAGCGAGTGATGAAGAATTTCCTAAAGAGATGCCAAAAATGTGTGGAGAATGAAGGTGGGCAGTTTCAATACCTAATTTAATAATTTGGTAAGTAATGAGCCTCTTAAACTGCTTTGTGTGTTGATGTATGATTGGTTTGTTTTATTGTTTTACTTTCCCGCTAATTAGCGAGGCCCGGTTACCTAGAAGCGCGCTCGTCCATATTCAAAAAAACTCCGGGGGAAAACAAAATTGATCGCACGGTATTACCATAGCCCTCTAGAAATGTTTAATTTTCATCAGTGATATTTTATAGGTCATGAGTAAGTTTTCGTTCCAGATATATTAGTATTTTTTCACTATATTTTCAAGAAAGGTCGCGAACTATTGATTTATGTCTAATTCTAGCCTCTATATTATAAAATACTAATTGAATTTTAAGCAGCTTTTATCATATTATTTTAATAATGTACGTTAAGGAATCTTTTCCTACGACTGTCTATATATTTACATTAGCACAAGGATGGCTATAAAATGTTACCTAAGTGCTGCCCAGAGACATCTACCTATTTTACAACAGTAATTAAATTTTTTACCATTCATTTAACGGCAAAGTTAATATTACCATTAGGCTATCTAACTCGATCATATTACAACGTTTCATTGAAATTGGTTTGGTCCAAACGTGAGATACTAGACATAGAGCAATGTAGAGAATCTTTCTTTACTACCCCTGTGGTATTACAGCGAAAGGAGCAACTAAGGCGAGAGTTACATTCCAAGAAACAACCGAAATCTTTGAGCATAAGATGTCAACGTTCAAGAGAAGCCGATTAAGTTTTAGCGGCAATTGCAGCTGTACTCCCCGTCATCCAATTACAAGACCATGGCGACAAAATCAACTCGCCAGAAGGGTGAGACTGGGAAATACGCGTTAACTTTCCGAAAATTAAACGCCAAGCGCTCGACCCCAAGTCCATTTTCTTACAATAATTATAATCGTGGCCTCGGCAGGATCTTAAGACATAGCAATGAGCAATACCAAGAGGTTTGCTGGTGGCGAGATGGGAGGGAGTTTAAGCCAAGGGAAGAAACAATTTAATTACGCGGCACAGTGGCGGAAAATCTGTTTGGTTGACAAATGCTTCTCGGCGCGGTGCTGAAACGTACGGATAAACTTTAGGTTTGGCTGGCGGGGGGTACCATGAGTCCGGGGAAGGGGGCAGGGAAGGGTTCTTTACTGTGCATGGAATGAAATCCTCTCACCAACCATCTTCCGTGCCCTTTCTCGATCTCTCCTCCAATGGTTCTAGTGCCGAATACCTGTAAGTCAATTATATACAATCCTATTTAGTGTTAGCATTATATATATATTGAAATTACTTTGCGTATCATCAATATAGCTTGATATTTGTGCAATTAACACGATATTTTATATAAATATCCAATATGTTTCGGTTCATATTAAAGAAAATATTTCATAAAACCACAGCAATAGTTCAATTGTATCAAACTTATTTTATATTATTTCCATAGGGAAAATAAAATTCTAAATCACAAAGAATATTTTCATTCCAGTGAATTGTACATTTGATCTCTACAATAAAGGTAAATTAATAAGAATCTATTACATTAAACAAAAAAAATTTAAGTAATCATAACATTATGACATTATTCAGTATGGAAAACAAAAGTCAAGAACAGAATGTATACGAAGGCTGTTCAATAAAGAATGATCATAATTTTTACAGGCATAATTTCTAGCAATAAAATTAATTTTTGCAATATTTTGTTTAGCTTAATGCGTAATGCACAAGTTGTAATAGTTTCATGTTGTCACTTCCGGTTCCCACCTGTGAGAGATGTGCAAGTAGAGACATGTTCAGTTTTGATTATAGTAAAATTGAGTGATACGCGACGAACAATATGCTGCTCTCGCCTTAACAAATCTTCAGGCCTACGGGTTGTTCCCTATAACACAGCTCGAACATGGTTTAAAACATTTGAAGACGGAAGGCAGTGAGTTTCAAAGGAAGGTATGATACTTTTATTCCGATGGGGGTGCTCAGTCCCATAGGTCCAGCTTATCAATTTGAAGTTTTAGACGAGTCCCCAGAAACCCAAGTGAAAAAGCTAATATTGAAAATATATCAGGTTATGGTGAAGAATCGTGCAACCAACTCATTGAAGCAACAAAAGTATGTGCCGGCGTTCCGTCCTGTTCAAACCACACGTCCGTACAAATAAACGATGTATTCAACATGCTGAGTTTCGTTTCTGCATGAAAGAAATGAGTTTACGACAAATGTAAATTATATTCACACATCAGATCGAACAAATAAAACTATTAGTTAATTATAATTAGTCCATGATATCCCAGAAATCTCAAAGAGCCTCTTGTTGAAGCATCGTAGCTGCGACTTGTGCCATCCCCAGTTGGAATTTCGGAAATCTTCAGACTGGGTTCTTGGATTTTTTTTATCAATCGTCTACATTCTTCTCTGTTCTTTACCGCTGCAGATCAGTGCATGTGATGCTGTTCAACGTTTTTTTTTTTTTTTTTTTTTTTTTTTTTTTTTTTTTTTTTTTTTTAAAGTTAGAGAGCAAGTTTGGACTCCTTACAGAAGAACTGGGAGAAAATTGTTCTGAAAAATTTCCCTTTTGATCCTTAAGCTACAGTTTTTATGAATCTAAGTTTTCCATCCTGGTAGAACTATTGCTAAAGGAAAGTTATTGCCTTTCTGAAGTACAGTATCTATGTGTTCACTGTTTTATTACAAAGATTTTTTCAGTGTGGATTCTAAAAAGGTATAAAGCAAGAATATGAAGTAATGGAGGATTAAAAATAAAAGCATCACAAGATTTTCAGATTGGACTTATTTCAAAAGCATCTAGTACAAAACTAGAGGCGAACTCGTTGGAGGGTTTGCTTTCCTCTAATTGTAATTAATTGTTAAATACTAGATTATTGTGATGGCTATGATTACGTAGAATTATTGTGTACCAACTTACAGTTTTTCAATTTTGCTATATCTAAGTATCTTGTTCTTGTTAAATAGTTGTATCATTTTTATAAGTACATTATATTTCGTAGATGAAAAGGTAATAAATGGATTCACTTCATTACCTTTTCATTTCATTTCACAAAGATGCCACAGTAGAGCTGAGAAAAAAAAAGTTGCAGGGTTGTCAGTTTTTTTCCATTGACACCATTGAATGGCTATGGCTAAGCGACGGACAGTGTTATTTGAAACTTTAAAATGTTATTTGCATATTCATATTTTAGGAATAATAGCCATCTCTTTATCATTCTGTATTATTTCACGAGATTATAGACACCTATTATTAATTATTTTTTATTGGAACATTAACATTAATGAGGACCTGTGCCTTCCTCAACAGTCTATCGCCATATCGACAAGTATTATAAAGAACGTATCTACGTTATCCAAGTTGATTTTAATCGGAAAGAAATATTCTTGAACTTCGCCAGCAGCGGAAGTTTCTGCACTACAATGCCGGAAGACATCCTCGGTTCAACAGTAGCACCTTCTCGCTGACTTCTTGGGGGTAAATCTAATCTAAAACAAGCCGGTAAACCTCTCTTCCTTGCTCTTTCTACCCAATCTCCTCCTTCCCCCTCCCAGTAGCTAACCCAAGTGGGTTCGCCACCGCGGAAATTATTCATAAGAATATAACATAACATGCAACAACAATATCTCGTTCCACTAACTTAGCGGTCGTTAATTGAAAATGGAATTAAAACAACCTCCACGCCCATACAAAACACGCTAAACAAACACTGTAATACATTTACGGGTTAGGTAGTAATTTATTGTGCTGCAGAAAAAAAAAAAAAAAAAAAAACGGAGCACAAAGGGGGAGATGGCGGAGAATTCAAGAAAATACCCTGCGATGATGTGAATGGTTTCTGACAAAGGGCAGTCAAAACGAGCTTGAAGCACGGCAGCTAGAAATAATGTGCGTGGCAGTTGCGAATAAGTAATCTCTTCTACTTCAAGACAGTTCCTCACATGTAAATAAGTCTGAAATTACGATCGCAAATGTATTTCATGACGGGGGAAAAATCATGTTGGAAGTTAACCGTAAAGTAGTTAATTTCCAAGTTCTAAGTTTTTAAAACCTCTTTTACACCCATTAAAAACCAAAAATATTTCCAAAAGCTTATCATCTGAATTTTCTTTCCAACTTTCAATAATTGCACTAGTCAACACACATCTGTAGCCTTAAATAAGCTCTTCACTCCGGTCCTCGGTAAAAATCAGGATATTTTAACGTAATCTTTTAAATTACACAATGAAACAAGACATTTCAATTATTTGACACAGAAGGGTCTCCTTTTATAAGACTTCAACTGACAAGACAAATCCTGCGAAAGGTTCCAACAGAAATCTGCCATCAAGTATGTATCAGATCTTCTTTGTATTTATCTCTTGATGAAATCTTTCACTTACTTTAGTTGGAAAGAGAGCTAAGTGACTGTACAATTTAACACTCATTTTACATCCAAGCCTGCTGAAATGAAAGAGCATCTGCTCTATTATTTGAGTGTAATTGTTTGTCTTATTTTGCTAAGGAAGTGTCTCCTAATATGAATAAGTGAGGACCAGGACACGGTTCAATTTTATTTTTTGACTCTATGAAATGTGGATCATTTATGAGGTGTGTGATGTATGGCGCATCGAAAATTCTTGCCTTGTTTTTCCATTGTAAGTTCAGGTAATTTATGTGCTACCATTTTTATTCCAAGCTTTTACAAACTGTTTCGTGTAGCATAACTTTATATGTAATGATGACCGTACTGCAAGAGATACATTGGATACATTTCATTGTCCAACTACTACCTATATCTTTTCTTGGGAGACAATCTTTTCCATGTTCATATTTCACTGTCTAATTTTATTGATTTATTTACGGACGCTCTTTAACATCTCAGGTCATCAGCGTTCTCTACTGTCAAAGTAAGGATATTTTGTGTAACCACTTTGTTTACCAAGAAGACAATAAAGAACATTAAACTCTACACAAATCATCCATTGATGTTTGCATGTATTTTATTTGTTTCCTTTACTAAAGAGATGATTCTTCTTTCACCCAACTGGAACAGAGCCAGTTGCCGTTGATTATAAGGATTTAAAACTACGTTTAGAACTATCGATGAAAAGACGGCATTCACTTGAGTTATATTCCCAGACCCGTTTCTAAAGGAGATTCCGGATGTCTTTGCAGAACACTAGGTTGTCTTCTGCAAAGAAACGAAACCATTGCTCATCTTTCTTTCGTTTCAGGATGGAGTACATTTTTTTACTTTACTCTGGAAATGACCAATCCAAGAATTTCTTGTTTAGATTTAGATCCTTAATCAGATCATTTAACTTGTTCTGGTGAAAACGTTCACTATGTAAAGCTGCTTGAAAAACCATTGTCAATGTTGCCACTTTGGAAGAAAAGTGTTTACAGTTAGAAAAAAAAGTGAGAAAAGATTTATCAACACAAGAAGAAAAAAGTTACATCACCATCACAAATCCTTATGAAGGTTGTGACTACGAAGGGCGTAATTCCATTTTTTCTCATACTTTTTCCTCTCCCCTTTCCCATTCTATTCATCTGGCTATGTCTGGTGGCTTACCAGCTCATACCGGGTTCTCATTGTTACCCACGTGTATCAAAGTTCTAGCAAGCTGTGACATAACCATTCTGACTGACATGTACTCTTTTGTCTTTCCTCCTCATTGACAGTTGATTCCAGGACAGCAGGTGTTATAGATGCTTTCGGCTTTCAATTCAAAAGAGTTAGGCCCGGAGCCTTCTTCACGCACCAAGTGGTTTTAAGCATTTATTGTAATGCATTAAATTGGATTTGGTTCTATTGGCATAACGTTGCCCATTGTAATTCTTTTAATCAGTAGGGGATTTGTATCTGAAAGCCAATGAGCTAAAATTGTTATTTTGGGCAACATGTAAACTCTTTCATCTATTACTCGCGAGGAGAGTTTATTAAATGCCTACTTACTTTGCACCTATCTTTTATTCAATTCATTATAGATGTGTTGGGCCAATATTTTGAGACTTTATTACTTGTTCAAAAGATGTACTGCTGAATTGCACATTACTAAATTTTGCAATTAAACCTGTTCAATGTATCACATTATATAAATTATTGCTTAAATACTTTTATGGTACTGTAGATCATTTTTCGTGTTACAAAGCAATCTTTATCTCCGGCCATATCCTGGGCATTTTTCTTCCAGTGCACTTCCAAGGGTAAAATGGTTTAGACACTAACCCGGGGGGGGGGTGTCCAATTTTGATTGTGTAGTTACAGAACTGTGATTTGTAAAAACGTAGTATCTGAGCTACAGGCCTTTGCCACACGGGTGATAAAAGCGAAATTGTTTCTTCGCATTCGTAATTATTTTTCACCACATTAAATAATTCCCCAGGAGACTGAATGCTTAGCAGAGAATTTAATACTGATAATGAAGTTAATGTCACGCTTGAAATGAAGGTTTCTCATGTATGCATTCTGCTTTGTTTAATTTTGCAGGAGTGTTATTAACGCTAGGTGACCAGGCTATAAATCCCATTCGACTTTAAACAAGGAAAATAAAATCTATACGGAGGCTTTTTTTTTTTCCTCCCGACGTTGTCAACATTGTTCTAAAAGCGCGCAATGGAAATTAAAATACCTCTCAGTGCAAAATTCCAATGGAAAGACTATAAAAATGACGAGTTTTTCCATTAGCACCGATCTATTTGAATCTCATAGCAGGTATAGGTCCCATTACCCGCACTAACTGTTAACCACACATACGCACACACGTTCGCACATGTTAAAACCGAAAAGGGCTGAAAAAGGGTGGGTTGGGAAGAGAGGGATGGTGGCGCTAAGGGAGGATTTTCATTTTATGGACACGCAAATTCTATTTTTGTCGGTGGGGGTCAATTATTAAGCTTATATAGACGTACATTTATTACGATATGATCAAACCACCCACCCCATCCCCTCTTCCATCGCTCCATTTCCCCTCGGCGCCCGCATTCCCCTGTTTTCCCACTCGCAATACAACCAAACAGCGTTTCCTAACTATTAAATAGCTAAAGAGGGATTTATAAGCCAACACACCGTTTTAATACAGTTTAAATGATTTGAGTGTGCTCCTGCCAGCATATGTATGCGTGTTTGTGTGGAAGGGGGCAGTGCAGAAAGAGAAAGAAAGAGCGCTGGCTTGTGTGTAGCCCCAGCAGGACAATGCCAGTACAGCCACAGCACAAAGCATAGACCAGGGGCTAAAAAAAGGAGTCGCGGAAAGAACTCCTAAAGCCCACTTCTCATTAACCACTTTTTAATGAGCAAAACCAATGAAGATGAGTAATATAAGTTATAGAGGGTTATAGCAGCAGCAGCAGCAGCAGCAGCAACAACAACAACAACAACAACAACAACAACAACAACAACAACAACAACAACAACAATAATAATAATAATAATAATAATAAGGTCTAATATGAATCATTAACGTAGGTATTCAGATATGTAAAAAATTGAAAAACATAATTAAGTAATTAGCAATTATTTAAAGACTTAAGTACATAATATAACACATCAGATGTTAACAAAACAAGCGATAAAATTTTATTTGTGAAACACATGAAACCATTCACTTGTAAGGTAATGAAAAATTACCATAATATAGTACATTTAACAAGAATACAATACAACCGCAATAAAAAGAAATAATCAAAACTAATATACCAATTCGGGTTAATGTGTATTTTGTATCCAGCGTAATGAAGCTCGGTCTAGTTAGCTTGTCATTAGATAGCTAAATATATACCTAAAACAAATGTTATAGCTCGGAAGTTTTAGCTCATACATGTGACACATGCTATGAAAGCGTTTTTTAAAGGATACTTAGTTACCCAAAATATTGCGCTTCTTGAGGATCAAATTTATTCCTTTTCTTTTTGTTACATCAAAACAGCTTGTTTTAATTTCTAGTTATATAACAGTAGAAATATTTACATACACACCCTTATTCACCAAATTGATGTTAAAAAAACTAATTGATTTTTGGTTATAACATTTTTTATTTTTTCAGGGTTCAACGATAGATTTCATTTCGATTTTCACAGTCGCTAATTCTTAGAATTAAATTGTAGGAACATAAATATTACTGCAAAATGTTTTGGAGCATTAAGCTGTAAATAACATAACAAACATGTTGGGTTAAAGACAGTTTTACTTGTGAAAAAACAAATTTGGTAATATATTTTATATATTTATATAATACATTTAATATATTTTATGAATTTGACTACTGTTTTGAGCAGTATTACAGATGTAAACGAAACTGTCTTAAATTGAAATGTTGTAATGATCAGTGCCTATTTACTGGTGCTTTAAGGTGTGAGTATGGCCTCGGATCGGTTGGCGCGAGCCAAATGCAGTGAAAAACAGGCTTCTATATTGCGTTTCTCTTTACCTTACTCCGAATGTTAACATGTGCTCTTGGTCATCCCTCATTGGCATAGAACAGCTTTTTGCGATACAAATTAGTTGGTTGTTTAAAGTATTACTTATACATTTAAAGCATCTCAGGAAATTTTCGTTGTCATTAGCACATAAAGTACGGTGCACGATAGCGCTGACGCATCCGGAGAGAATAGAGGAAGTTTTCAGTTTGCTCGTTACCAGAGTTCACTATTCTATTTCGTCTGTTTAGTTTGCCATGTGCTTGCTTGACCAGATACACTACGACGCAAATAGCTTTAACTAATTTGGGGAAGAAGACGCGGAAGGTTCTCCATGCAATAAAAAAAAAGTTTAATCGAATATGCAGCGTTATATTTTACCATACCATTATAAGATTACTTTAGAATTTTTAGGTATAAGTTCCTCCATTTATTTGCATGTAATGTACCATTCATTGACGTAAATATGAGTACTTGCACACCAGTTAGGTTCATAAAATCGGAACCTCCTTTACTTTAATTTCATCAAATAATAAATATATGAAAAAAGATATATTAACATACCGTAGTTGAACTATAAACTGGAAAGCATAAACAAGACGCAGTATGAAATGCTGATTGGGAAATTTTAAACAAACAGGCCCTTACGTCTAGCCTGTAGAAGATTATGCAATCGAAATAGGACATAATACTGCCATACTGCCACAAAAGAGATTAGTTTCTGAAATGCTTGCAGGTGGTAGAGTAAAAACCGGAAGGAAAAAAAAAAAAACATTTAAAAGGTTTTCAATTTTACTGTAAATACCTATTGTATTTCATATTTATTCAAAACTTTACGTAGTGATGCAGGTAAAAGCGTACATCCGTGGTTAATTTAAATCCTTCATAAATATTAAACTCATCTGGCTTATCTAAAATGAGCTGTTTTAATATACTCGCTTACTGGAAATTTACAATAGCCTATATTTTACCCTTAAATAATAGGACTCCACTTCCAGGCTGTTCCGACCAGAGAAACGAACCTAGTCAGAAAATCACTCAAACAGAAATATATGAAGGATTGATAGACCTCTATAATGAACATCTCTATAGCTGCATTTTGTGAAATGTTGGTCTCTACAAACAATCCGCTAAAGAACCACATCTTTCCTAATGCATATGCAGCGTGGACAAGAAGTGTCAATGCAACGGAGCCTCTGATTTTTCACTTGCCTGACCAAAGAAAGGAGGCTAACAATAAACAAGGCTCTACAATGTACCTACACCAAGCGCCAGTGGTACTACAGCAAAACTACTACATAAAATTGCGAAACGTTATCCTCTCTCTCTTCCCTGGTCCCCTAGAAAACAATGGTGTAAAAAATACTACCTCCAGTGTGTCGACCGGGTCAGTAATAATGCCTTATAGAATGTGTAGGGTTATTTTTCACAGCGCATGCATTTTTATGGGGTTTAAAAAGTTATATAATACGATTCGCAAGCGTTCATATAGACCCCACGTGGATGTAGTGAGAACGTATAGGAATTTGAGAGTGAGAGGGGGGAGGGGGAAGGGCTACCACTTTTAATATGAGGGTGTGAGGGTGTGGAAAGCTTGAACATTTTATTTGGCACACAGACACCCATACTAACGCAGGCTGGTCAAGCGAGCAGCCTATTTACTGCATCATTGGCTTTTCACTAGCGTGTACAGGCGAAAACCTTGCACCCCCTACTCCACTACCAGCGTCCCTTCTACAACAAAAATACTTTTATTTTTAACTTCATGCGTTTATAGTAATGTAAAGAATGTGAATTCATTACAGGGAGGAACCAGTACTAAATTTAAAGGAGCTCTGCGGCAAAGATGGGACTTGATCGCGTGTTAATTGCATTTAAATATAATAATTAATTGCTATCAAAAATATTGATCTTTCTAACTAAGAAATGCGTATTTTTAGGACAAGAAAACAAATTACTTAGCATTGCATATACTATGCAATTATTTAATAGAATATCCCCCAATAAGATTAAGGTTATTGCTTTAATGGGTAGGTATCTTATCATATTGCTGAACAGTTGTCTTATGGCAAGAAAGAGAAAGATGGGTTTAAAAAGAACATTTAAAAGAATGTGATTTGATAAGAAATGTACGAAAGAACCAAAATAATGTTCAATAAGGTAATGTCATTATTGGTTGTTATGTGGCGGTGAACCTTAGATAATATATAAGAGAGAAAGACGATTTTATCCATGGAAATGAGATTTTTAATGTATGTAAAAGATATCAAGTTTCCAAATAAGTTCAGGTAGATAAATATAGAGGTTTATCGTGGGATGGATAGTGTTTAACGCCCGTTTTAACTACTGAGGCATCACAGGGGGTAGACAGAGGGTGTTAAATGAGATGGAATGATAGACTGGGAAAGGGTTTTTTTATTTAAAAGAAGGAAACGTTACAGGCCTAAGTTTCAGGGTAGCCCTCCGGCATTTTCAATTAACGAGGAATGAGGAAAAACCTGGAAAAAACCTCAGTCAGGGACGACGACCTGGCGGGAGTCGAGCCACAGACCTCCCGCTCACGAGTCCGTGCCTTAACGACCTCGGCCACCAGCGGCGATATATAGAGGTTATAACATAAGGTTAACATTTATTTGGAATAGTGTTTAACGCCCGTTTTTACTACTGAGACACCACAGGCGGTGGACACTGGTGATACATGAAATGAAATTATATATTTTAAGGAAGTCCTAATTTAGGGTACCTATCCGGCATTTTCTAATTATGAGGACTGAGGAAAATCTGGAACAAAACCTCAGTCATGTAGGACGGCCCTGGCGGGATTCGAACACCAGACCTCCCGCTCACGAGTCCGCTCCTTAACGACCTTAGCCTTCCGTAGCGGCATTTTGAAACTGTAATAGTATTACATAATACTGTTTTTACTGAGGTATCACTAAGTCTTTTTTATAATTTATTTTAAAAAGGAATTTTACTAAAATTTGTTATGTTTCATTTTGAAATATTGAATATATTGTATTGTCTGGTTAGTCTACACCACTTTTAAAAATTATGCACAAGCCTTAGCTTAGAAGCCTGTAGGCCCCTGCTACAAATTAATTATTGACAGCAGGCGGGGCAGTTTGCAAATGTAACTAATGTAATGTAATATAATGTTGTAATCCGAAAGTATGAAAAGATTTAAAAGGATGAAATTCTGGATTGAAATTATATCATTGCAGATGGTATGGTTTCCAGCATGCCAAATGCCTAATGAACTGACGCATTTACCCATTCCCAGTGGTTAATGTTACCAGACCATTTAAAGTTACTCGTAGTGCTTTGAATAGACAGTTCAATCAACGATAGCTAAATAAAACATCAGTTAGCAGCTCCACACGCTTCCTCATGAATGATCATCATTAAGCCCATTTTCATAGCATTTGTGTTGCCTGGAGGAGCACACTGTTCCTAGAACCGAGTGGCCAGCAAATTAAAGGTAATTAAATCCATGATAACATATCTGGGATGTGTTGCTGACTATATCTTCCTTACATCATCTTCAAAAATCTGTCAAGCAAATGGACGGTATTATTGTGAGGCGTCTATTACTGCACAGGAAAGTACATGCCTTATTTCACTTTATGCAAAGTTTCACATATTTGTTACAATGAATTAAATTATTTTTTCTTGAAGTGTGTATTTAATAAGAAATATAACCTTACACATTACGTCACTACAAGTCAAATTTTTTCTGCTATTCGTGCATTAATTCTTAATAATCAAATAGAATGTAACTCAGCAATGCAATGCATATGTATAATCTTATTGTACAGAATTTTGATACGTACGTAAAATGTGAACGTTAGGAGTGGTTTTTGTTGAACTGAATAACATTTTGCTTTTAATTTTAAGCTATAATTTAAGAAAATAATAAATCTGAAGGACTAATGTGTTACCTAAAAATTTAAGGAAGTAAATACTGGCAGTAAAATATATATAGCCTAAAAACAAACTTTCGATGTCTTTTATGACGCTACAACCCGAGATTGGTTCATGGTCTGCCGCATCGACTTCTGCTTCTTCTACCTCCGTCTTACGACTTCATTGATAGAGAGCAGTGTTGCAGGGGGGCATGTGATCATTCCGCCTATCACACGGCTTTCGAGATCGATGAACGCCACATCTGCATCATGCAGCTCCATAATTATCCTCACGAGGCTGGAAGGACCTCGTTCCAGATCTCTCTAACTTGAAAAATTCCTAAGCTGATAGCGGAAATCGAATCCGGGTCCTCCCGGTAAGCAGTCAGCACCGCTAAACACTAGACCAAAGAGGCGGTCAATGATAAACTTCATATAATACATTTTCCTTGTAGACCCAAGGTCGCGGGTTCAAATCCGGCCTGGATGGATTTTTTCGGGAGCTAAAATCCTGAGTATGAAGTAAAGCCGTGGGTCACATGTTGTATATTTAAGGTACGAAAAAGAACCTCAAGCCTAAAAGAAGATGCCTCTGCGCAAAATTTATGGCCGTTTCACGCCCTGAATTGAATGGAACGCTGATAACCTGAGATGTTAAAGAGTGTCCGTAAATAAAACAAATCAAATTAAAAATATTTTCCTTTCATGCATTTCTTATTAAGCGTTATGATTTATATTTATTTCAGCAAATATTAATATACTAATCATTTTTCTCCTAAAGAGCTCCTTTTGGTGTGTTTAGCTACTTTATTGGTAAAAGTCAAAAGCAAGTTTACAGATGGTGTGTTATTATATTTTCAATATTTTCATGTTTAAAATTTACATACATTTTCAGGCAGGTGAATGGTACCCAGGTCACCCACTGGTGAACATATGTTGTATGACACTGGTTTCCCGTAATAACGTGCAGGTAAGGTGTTCTTAGGAAAAAGCTTTCGATGTGAAACTTGTCCTGGTTCATTTTTTCGCAGGTATCGGTCGTTCACTGCCATTTACTACAACACAGTACTAGTAAGAAATAATAAGGGCTTCGAAACTGTTAAAAAAGAGAGAGGTAAGTCAGTTGATTTCTTAAATCTATTTTATAAACTTACTTCTGCACTGAATTATGTTAGTTCGTCAAAATAATATGGAACTATTTTATTTCGTGGGCACAAGTTCTAAACTCTAGCCGTCAGCACTTATGGTTGAATTAGTAGTGGGTGATCCACTAAAAACCTCCCGCGGCCTTAGCTATATGCGCGCTGGAGGCTGACTCGCGGATACCACACTCGTGTTTATTGGATCACCTAGAATATGAACTCTTTAATAAAACTGATCATTCACTAGCCAAATGAGAATTGAACCTCTTGAAAATACCCTTGCCCTTATATATAGCAGTTGCGATTACAACTTTGTGACTTTTTCTTAGCGTTGTATCCTTTTCTGCTTTTCTAATTATTGTTAATTTAGTTACATTATTAATAGTGTTACATAAATTTTCATATATATATATATATATATATATATATATATATATAAATTAGTTTTAATTATTTATTTTTATTATCTGAAGAACTACTGTGTCAGATGATAGATGATAACTTAGTCGAACAAGTTCAGGATACTTTGTGGCCTAAGTTTTCCAAGCATATACCTAAAGAAATGCGAAAAGTTCCTGAAAGAAACTCAGAAAACTGACCCAACCAGGAATGAAATCGATCCCACCGTGTGGAATGTGCAAAGTCTACCGTAAGACTATAGTAATGGTTTATTTTTATTCTTACTCCTATTTAAATTGCCACTGAAATTGCATGGTTTAACCGGAAAAGACAATGTCTTGAAACAGCTTTGGAAAATTAGCTAAAGGTCAGGTTGCTGCTTGTTGGTCTCTGTTCCACAGTAAACCAAAGAATAGCCCCTGATTGTGCGGCAACTTCTTCAGCAGCCGTGTGATGCATGGAAGCTTTTTTTAACGGCTTCAACTTTCTGAAACCGAACTAGCAGGGGTTTAAATGCAATCTATTTACATATATTCTGGAGCCTGCCACGGTGGGAACAAATCTTTATGGTTACTCTATTTGCTACAGCCCTTTCCAATAGTGCAACCAAATCAAAAAGAAATAGTTTTGTTGTAAACTGTACTAAGGTTCAGGTTTAACTTGAAGGAAGAAAAAGAAAGGGGAAAAAAACCCACCCGCATTTAAATAATTGCTAAATAAATTTCTATTTGCTATATTTTTATTTTCTTTTTTAAAGTTTTCAGCTTTAAACTTTGCATTTTCCCAGTCAAGCTGAAAAAGGAATCTGAGCACTTTTAGTTATACCTGCTAAAACGATTAAAATTATAATAATTCCTAATTCAGTTACAGAATACAGTTCCAAGGTTGATCAAAGATAAAATTATGATGACCATACTTAAATGCAAAAGTAAAGTAACCGAGCTGGATGGCTCATATGGTAATGTATGGGATTCACATTTAGGGAATCTCGGTTTCAAATCCCTTGGTGCCACCATCAGGATATTGGATTTTTCCATAATTTACCCATGTCGCTTTCTGCGAATTTTCCGCTTTGCCACCTCATTTAATTTCATTCCGTTGGTTACGGTTTCGAAATTGTCGGGCAAAGGGGCTGGTGCGGCGTCACTTTCCTGACGTCTGATATGGAAGCGGGCTCAAATCAAGGGGGCTCCGCCGGTGTCAAGGTATTCCATCCACGGTGTCTCCCACACTCAATACTTCCTTCCGGAAGTGTGCTACAACGGCCAGCCCTTGAGCAAGGGTGAAATATAGAAATATCTCCCTCCATCCCTAACAATCCAATTAATACAATCCAAGTTACACAAAGGAAGTAACACTACAACCAATGCATAGTTAAAACTTTGTCTCTGGCAGAGTTGATATATGTCGGTCCTGGTGGTGTAGTGGTTACCATACTTGCCTCCTATACCCAAAACGCGGGTTCGAACCCGGCCAGGACCGATGGATTTTTTCGGGCGTAAAAATCCTAAGTATGGCTTCCTTCGGAAGGGAAGTAAAGTCGTGGGTCCCGTGTCGTACATTTGCGGCACGAAAAAGAACCTCAAGCCTGAAAGAGAGGCCTCTGAGCAAAATTTGTCGGCCGTTTCACGCCCTGAGTTGAATGGGACGCTGATGACCTGAGCTGTTAAAGAGCGCCCTTAAATAAATCAATCAAAAAAAAAAAATCAATCAGAGTCGATATCTACAAGAAATTCTACAACACACATACCTTCAATAAAAATGGTAGATAATGGTAAACGCGGGCATTTGGTAAATTACTGTAGCAAAATATTTCAATGCTGAAATATCCCTCTTTAACATATCTATATTTCTGGAGTACTGGAGAGGTATGCTTTTTTTCTAACGAAGTTGTTAGAGAAAACGTATTTTTTCCATAAATAATAAAAATAAAATAAATAAGTATAAAACTGTTACGAAAGAGCTCTACACTTCATAATTGTATATGATGGATTCATACGAATCATCACCATCCCTGACCGCCCTGGTGCCTCAGTAGTAAAAACAGGCGTTAAACACTAATAAAAAAAAATCACCATGCCTATGCTTTTTCCATATTTCCCGAAATATATGGTGGAACAACTGGTAAAATACAATAAAGATTTAAATAAAAACGTCATAATAAACTCCCATTTTATCGCACGAAAGGAACGTATACCCTCCTGCAAGGATGTCCACCTTTGGCTACTGAAGGCCTGTTAGGAGGTAATGCGTCGTCTATGTTGCATCACTGAAGCTGGGATATGTGAAATTCAGCAACACACTCTAATTTCGAAGTAAAAAACAAAACCAAAATATGTAATGAAGAGCAACTCGGGTCACATATAAGGATGCCAACATATCACTTATTTTGTTAAAATATCAGAGAGCATTTACTTTTTTTTTTTTTTTTTTTAAACTTGTGTTCTCTTTTTTTCTTTTTAGTTGAATGGCTTTGTGGTTCAAACTAACACCCGCAGTGCTTATATTCAGTTGGTCATTAATACGTATTGAAAATAAAGATAAAAGGCATTACACGAAAAGCATATTAGGTAAGGTAATATGCAAATCCACATTATCAGATCGCACTTTACACCGTTTTCCAATTCCAGTGTAATCAATGAACAGGGATTTCTGCTATATCGCATCATTGGCAATGGGGAGAGGAGGAAGCACAGCTCCACCCTCCTCGGTACTCTCTCTTTCTCTCCCGAACATTCACTGCTCTCTATTTTCAGCGCACCTGTTGAATATCTAAAGGGGCCTCCTCGATTGTTCATAAATTACATTGGTGGAGGGAGAACCGTGCGGTCTGCCTGGTCACCTTGTGGGTAAGACCGCCCTATTGGGGGACAATCGACAGCTCGTTTTGGTCAAGGGTCGCCAGGTGAGCCATGGGATTTGTGTTCTTGCCCTAAAGCTGCACAATCTTAATGAACGTGTTAGAGGTTAGTCCGTTACTTTGAAAGAATGATTCAATTCAACACTACATTATAGCGCTAAATTTGTGGGACGTAATGCAAAATATGTAAGCTAAGAAAATAACAGTAAAAGACGCAGACAAATTATTTCATTAATAGAATAAATTGATTTAAAGAGAGCAGATTCTATATCTACAATTTTCCATTCATAAAAAATTAAATTAATGTAAACTCACATTCTATTCAAACCTTACAATAAAGTGATTCATAAATATAAGTTTTATTATGAGACATAGTAAAAAAGTTATTTTTTATAGTTTAACTGATAAAATAAAAAATATATAGACAACATACATATTTACTGACAGTAACAATAATGAACTGGGTCTACAACAAGGAAGTTAAGAAAAATGCGAACTTTAGTAATTCTAGCGAATAAAGAGAAACCATTACATAGAGCAACTTACACTCTAAATATAATAAATTGAAAATATTGGCTATGAAAGCAGAAATGATACCACTTTACAGCGCAAGCCGTCAGAACAAAAATAGTATTTGATAATTTAGTGAAGTAAGAAAAATATTACGTGTAAATTTTCGTAATGAGCAAATGTACAGCACAAAATAGCTACCTATAATCATAAGAAAGAAAATAATAGAAGTAGTCGAGTACAAGGTACAAAGTTACATCTTGTATGGAAGCGAAATTAACTAAAGAAAAACTTATATTTTACGGACTGTAGAAATGATCTACAATAGATAAAAATAAGGAACAAAAAATTTAGAGGACATACATACAATTATTACTCAATCAATAGAACATAATTATGTAGAAAACGTCAACATTCCTGCATTAGTTTTATAAAACCTTAGGAAATTTAATTTTAGAAGGATTGAAGAAGTAGTTTGATCACATGCTAGACCTGACCAAATAGTCTTAAATCTTGAAGAAAAAGGAATGAAGACCTTGGTTCTCAATTGACCATCTTTATATCCCAATACTTTTATCCTCTACAATTTATTAAATACTCTTTTTTATTTTAATAAATATAACGAAATACATTTTAATGAATTCAATTGCGATAGTCACTTCATAATTCTGAAGAGCACCTCGAGGCAACAATGATTACTTACTACTTATTTCAACAAAGTGCTTGGGCATTCAGAAGTAATGTCAATATATTTACTATTTCACACTTAATTGAATTAGTTTACCTTTGGCAAGCACATATCAAATATAGTGCCCTGTCACATAAACAACACGTTGCCGGGTTCTTGAAAGACAGCACCTTCTTTCCGGATATCTCTCACACCTAAGCTCTTTGAATGTCAACACCTAATTGAAAGCGAATATCTTGCAGAGGTTCTTTGATCTTCGAAAACAAGTCATAATCTCAAGGCCTTTTCTTCAAGTCCATATTGCTCCAGATTACAATCTTGCAGTCTACATTCCTGCCACTTTCTAATTTACTGTGCGGAATGCAGGTGGCGTAAACATTTCGGATTTTCTGCTTCTTTAGCAAAATGTTATGAACAGTAAGGCTGCAATACCAAATTCCTTGCGATTACAGCCTCAACATGGAAATCATCTGTTGCAACGACGGATCTATCAACGCGCTGTCTGTGTTTACATTTCTCCCTTCCTTGAGGAAATGCTTCCACCCATCTTGCAATAGCCGGTAAGGTAGGCCTTCTCCCCTACAAGTTTCTTGTAATGCCCTTAACTTAAAGGTTGCAGTTTTTCCTCTTGCAATTTGAATGTTTATGAAACACCTTTGGAACGTCTACCGAACACTTTAGGACGGTATTACTCGATACAGATCAGAAACCTTCACTGCATTTAAGCACTATGGATACTTGACTGCCATTTTATTTGGAGTTCGTTCCATAAGAGCTCCCTTCTGTCAAGAAATGTCGTATGCAACGAAACAATGCTTCGTGAGCTGAAGATGTTTGTTAAGGTTGACGTTCATTGCTGTTAATCCAATGCCAAGGGTGCTGCGAGGATTCTTCGTTAGTAACTTCTGCGCAATTCAATTGTTTCTGGTCTTCAAGTGATTCTCAATTTTTCTGAAATCCCAAAATCAACATTCAGTGGTGGCTTGGAATGGTGCAGAAATATGGAAAAGATTCACGGCACTAGCTCCACTGTCAGCCAGCTTTAGAATTCATATTAAATCATGGCACAAAAGTCACGTCAGAAAGAGTCCATTGCGTGTGCTTGCATGTGTGACAATTAGTCGGTTTCTAACTGTATCCTCCCAAAATCAGCAGTCAGATTGATGCGTACCAAAGCCTGTATATAGGGCTCCAAAACATCCTTCTGTAAAATAAAACTTGTTTTATTGTTGCCATATTTGTAGTTTAATTATGCTAAAAGCTTCCGCAGTGAGTTTCGTGTGTTTGTTCCCACAAAGCATAAAGATCGTTAGCCTAATTCAAGACCACGCGAAAAAAAAACTGGGGGTCTTTCGGTGTCTGTTATACAGTCAGCAAGCGGCTTCTTGCCCGTTAATAACAAAAAAAAAAAAAAAAAAAAAAAAAAAAAAAAAAAAACCATACCTCCAGCAATACAATGAACTTTATAATCTTTATTAACAATTTGAGGTTTAGGAATACGGTGCAAGTGCTGTATTAAAAAGTCAATAC
This sequence comes from Metallyticus violacea, assembly GCA_030762175.1. Taxonomy (NCBI): domain Eukaryota; kingdom Metazoa; phylum Arthropoda; class Insecta; order Mantodea; family Metallyticidae; genus Metallyticus; species Metallyticus violacea. The sequence goes on from CM060839.1 coordinate 46,843,385, forward strand.
CCTACACCTCTGCTAATATGGCCTTGACAAGAACATCACTGATTATCATTAAAAGTTTTAAATTAAGGTCTTTAAAAAAATCGCATATTTGCTTACTTGTTTTGGTGAACAATGCATTCAGCCATCTCCCAATAATTCCTTTTATTTTTGTTCAGGTAGTTTTATTCAAGGTTTAATGAAGGAGGAAATAATACTTTCCTAAAGGATATTTCTCCTCTACAATAATTCATTGAGGAACCGTGACCCTTATGAGGAATTTAGTCCTACTTGCCTTAGACCCATGGACGCGGGTTCAAATCCGGCCAGGGTCGATGGATTGTTTGGGCATAAAAATCGGAAGCGAAGTAAAGCCGTGCTCTTGTGCTGTAGATTTACGGCACTAAAAGAACCTCAAGCCTAAAAGAAGCCGCCTCTTAGCAAAATTTGGCCATTTCATCCCTGAATTAAACGGGACGCTGATGACCTGAGAGCATCATTAAATAAACCAAATAAATAAAATTTATGAGAAAGTGCCATTTTATTTTACAGAGTGGCAGTATTATATTTGGATTATGTTATTTTGCAAATTATATCCGCTTTAGCCATGGAATCTGGTTTAAAAGCATTTTAAACTCTTTTCATTAGTGGTGTACCTGATACAGGCTTAAATTTGTAGGAAAAGGCTAAAAAGTACACGAATACAGTAGATGGGAGAAAATAAAAAAGGGTTTAATTATGTATGAGTTATACATCTGTAACAAACATACTTGCGCATGTTTCCTTCATACACAGTTTGAAGCATGTTATTCAATGTTATTTAAAGTTTTTAATTACTGCTCCTTAAGCGAGTTACTGCTCACAGTGTAAAAGACATTTACTGTGCCCTGTACATTGGCGTATGGATTTTCAGAAAGTTTCCTTTCTATAACAAAATAGTTTGACATGCACTTTAAAACTCGAATTAAAAGTGAATAAATATGGAAAAACAATGTTTCATTACAGGGGAGAAGAAAATGGTCCGAAGAGTTACTATACAGTATACTTGTCGGTACGCATGTATTATTTTATGAATTACCAAAACTTTTAAAAACCACGATCATGTGAAACGATAATCGAGTTGCTTCGAGTGAAACTTTATATTCTAAAAATGTTAGCAATTTGTACACTTAAATTCGTCTTTTACGTTGCTTGTAGTTCCATGTCCCGCTTCTTGCATTTGGCTATATTTGGAATCCATTTTCCTGTGAGCTATAAAGCTAAAAATCACGAAATTCTAAGCATTCATCTTGCCAGTGATCCAGTTGCAAAATACCGTATTATTTGATATCATATAGCATCATGCGTTAGGTTTTAGCAAACCTATATGAATGTTAATGAAATTATTTAGAGGATGATTACAGAAAAAGAAATAAGGATAGGAGTGACTATAGAAGGTAAGGATTTTTGCACCGCTTTTTGATTTTAAAGCAAGTTGTGCTAGAATGCATCAGTGACAAAAAGAAATACTGAACAATTTGGAAATGAATTTTATCTATAGCTGTAGCTTTCTTTGGAAGAACCGCAAATGTCCTCCTGATACTGAAATTGCATAAAAAGAAGAAAGAAAGAATACATTCTCCATTCGCTTATTAGTAGATATGACTTCGGAAAAAAGGCCTATTGTAGTGTTTACTATTGAAACCAGAATTATGGTGGGTGGAGTAATTTTGTTATGGATGGAAATTTATTATTTTTATTTATTTAATCAGACAATTAGATGCTCTTCTTGTCTTGCCTCGGCTCTTGGAGTCATGAGTTCGATGCTTCCTAACTCTCTGGTTCCAATGCAGAGGAGAGGGATCTCAGGGGAATTTTGGCCTGTTTTTAATGACGTAATTTCATTAGGTAGGAAGGGGATTGTTCATTGTAATAATATGAGGTTTGGCTCTGGTTGGACGTTTAGTTTATTTGACAATTTGGAAGGTTCTGCTACACGATGTGCTTCTTCGGATTATAATTCGCTTTATTCACTCGCGTATTTATTCACTTTAACACAACTTTGAAATCTAACATTCACCTTATCAATAATTCGCCGTGACTATTCTTACTATTACGCTTGCACTGCCTGACTGACTCTCACTGACCGAACGATTTACTTGACTATTCGCGACGGTTTAACTATTCTACTATGACAATGAATAATTGATCACTGATGCAGATACTGACTAATTGCCACTCTTGCTACTGCTGTTACTCTGTCACGACAGTCTAAACTTAACATATTATAGTTAATATTAAATATCTTATGCAAACTCGCTCCTCCCTCGCGAAAATTTAATTCCCTTAAATATTGTTGAGCTTGGCTCATTCTAGAATTTTATTGGATCACACAAGTTATGATTTATTACATATTCGCGTTTATTCGTCGGGTTTTTGTAACATGTTGCTTGTTGAAGTTTCTGCGTTTTACAGGAAGCATGTGCTATTCCCACGCTACAGTTACTATTGCGGCTGCTTCCTCTCGTGAATGCTTAAAAACTTAACTTCTTATAATTAATGTTAAATCTCTTATGCGAACTCGCTCCTGCCTCGCAAAAATTTAATTCCTTTAAATATTATTGAATTTGGTTCCATCTAGAATATTACTGGATCACACAAGTGCGCGGTTTATTACAAGTTTGCTTTTATTCGTCGGGTTTATGTTGATTGGTTGAAGTTTCTAGGTTTTACCAGGAAATATACATCTGCAATACCCACGCTACGAAAGTGGTATCTGCCTTTCACTAGAGTCTTGCGATAAAACACGCTTCTGCAATATATGCAGTCTCCCTTTGAAATAGCTAAGATCCAGGTTTCTGTAAAAACAGGTGTTTCTGTATGCAGTATTTCCTTTTGACGACAAGTACTTTACCAATTGAACTCATATTCCTAACCGTGTAGAGTGTAATGACATGTGGCGCCTTGGGACCGGTGAGTCTGTCCGAGAGTATTTGAAAGGTTAAGGTTTTAACAAAGGACCTTTTTAAAGGTAAACCTAATGTCTAACTTTTGCGACAAAGCATTTCCATTCCTTTTACAAAAAACATAATAAAGAGATTTATGCACTGTCAATCATGGTATTATAGAAAGATAACTTAATATTACTTAATAGTCAAAAAGACGTATGTATATACATACACTAGTACATGTAATATTGGAGTCCTCCTTTTAATTGTAATATTAATACCCTTGATTATTATGCTATTCTTGGCATTAAACAATAGCTGAAACAAGATACGATTATTATAATTGCCATTAGGAGCAATTATAATTAAATGGAAATTTTTGAGACAACATTTCCTGCTTCGCTATTTACCGTTCAGATTGACAAAGATTATGTTACACTGATAAAGTAAATATTCTTAGTACTTTATAAGTATTGTGACAGTGGAGAATTCTTTCATTTTAATAGAATTCGTGTTCTGTTGTTTTTAGTTTACATAATACATTTACCTAGGTATTTGTGAAATGACAAATTAGCTCATCATTTCTGCTATAATACAATGCTCTCACTGTATAAAATAAATTTTATTCAACAATAGTTACCTGGTTTCGGGATTGTGGTTTCATACATAGGAACCCAGCCATATTCTGTTACAGTTAATTTAAAAGTATTGTTAACAAGGCAAACTTCTGTAGAAAACGATAAACCATATACCTATATAAAGTTTAATACATTAAAATAATTTGAGTTACACGCCAATACAGTGTGGATGCACCTGGGAGTAGGCAGTTGTCAAGGTTTTATACGCATTTGCAGGTAGTAACTTGTAGTTAGTATAAGGGAGGCTTTGTCAGCGAGTGGTTGTGCGTTCCTATATTACTCGATGCTTTCACTGAGTGTAAAATTGTGCTAATTGTTCTTCGTTAGTTATGTCACTACATAAATAGTTTTGAAGAGTGGCTTTTTATGTACATACATATGTGAAAAGGAATTCTTGTATAGAAGTGATAAGGCGATTCACATAAAAACATTCTAGCAACCCTGTTTAAGATAAAGAAAGTGTTCCCCGACTTGTTAAAAAGCTACACGAGAGACAGGATCTCTTAATGACAAGAAACGTGTTTCGAACCGCCGGTATCTGTGTAAGAACATCCTACACAGATACCTGCAAAGTATTGCCTATGAGGGGCATCATTTTATAACATAGGTTAGTCTCGTGATCAGTTTTAAATACAGTATCATTTTACACTTTCAGTAAAACAATTCAAACTTTACTTGCGGCTATTATATCTCATGACATATACACATATACACATTTTGTACCTTTCTCAACCTTTAATTTAATTTATTTCTCCAAATAGGTCGTATGACGGAGGCTTACAACCAATCATTACACGCTTTTGCACTAAAAATTCACCAGTACTGTAGATACGCTTACTATTAAAATATTATTTAAATATATTATACGGCTACAAACTCAAATTTATAGTATCAATTAATAAAATACTAAAAGATGTAAAAACCTTTTTATTTGTTTTATCCAAACTAATTCAAGAGATTTTATTATCTTTACATTTTTCTTGTGTTGTGCTGATACTAACCTCTTAAAGAAAAATTATCAACATTTTATTACATAAAAGACAAGAATATTTACAAATTGCTTTATGACCTAAACCTATTTTATTCTAACTGCCTTCTTTTGTAATGCAAGTATTTTAGATCTAATTGTACAATTTTCCCATAGCCCGATGCCATCAATGAAATAATAACTATCATACATAAATTAAAACATTTTGAGACACTATAGGTCTTAGGTTGCACAGTAAAAATAATATTGTAGATAATTCATTCAGCAATTTATCAATATGCTTATTTCAAGTTAACTATCAAGTGTAGCACTAGTAATATTTGGACTACCTAATTTAAAATTTACACTGGTTTTACCATTAATAAAAACCATCAAAACCAGAACAAGTTGTTAAATTTTATATACATTTTTTATAACATTGCAGGTAGTATCATAGGCAAGCTCTATATGAAATGAACTGACAAATGGTGAAGGACCTAATACTGATCCTTAAGGAACACCCAGGTATTATTTTTAATCTGAGCACACTCTATTATATACAAAAAAAAAAAAAAAACTCTCTAATGGCGGTTAGAAAGTAACAATACAACAGATCATTGGAAGATCCTGCTAATTGCAATATTAATTTCGTTTTCACTTTTCGCTGCAGATGCACAACTTTCTCTGCCTCTTACCCCCCCCCTTTTTTTTTCTTTGTTCAGTATACAGATAGAAATTGCGGTTTATTCTAGACGCTTAGTTTTAGACTTTTCAGCCCTTGTTCAAATATCCTGTTATCAACAGCACTCAGAAACGATTCAGTCACAAAACCTTATACAGATAAAAACACTGTTTTGACGTTCACCAATCATAAGGCGCCATTATGCCCGAGCTGGGAAGGAAAAGGCGAAAGGAAGAGTGTGGAATGGGATTTATTGATGTCACCTTTATAGCTCTTTGCTACAGATATCCTATGCAAGTCTCTTACGGCCCCAGCTCACACGATAAAACTTGTTGTTACCGCAGCTATTTGAAATATTCCTCACACGGGAGCCATTAAAAAAGCAGCGTTATGGATCACGAACAAAACCAGGGCCTACTAACAGTAAAATATCAGATCTTACCATATTTATGACAAGGTCCAATATGTACGGAATCTTAACGTGTTACGGTACAACCTTAACATCTGTTTTCGGGGAAAGACTAGGAACATAAACAAGTACAGGGCGTTTAAACTGAATACATTAATAATATTATTATCAACAATGCAGTAAGGGGGGTAAATGCACGCTTTTAGTCTGTTACGCGGATTATATTGAATATTTAAGCAAAATCTGGTTTCTTTCACGTTTTCTCACAAGTTAAATCAGCATTTTTACCTGGTGTTTTGTGAGTTTATAAGAGTGGAAATATGACACCTTAAACCATTAATTTCACGAATGCAAAATAGAGATAAAGGCTGAAAGTCAGTTTTAACTCTGACGAGACTTGAAACATCTGAAAAGAGGAGAGCGAAAGAGTTACAGTACAAGGACGCCTCTAGCGTTTCCGTATTGATGATATACACACACTGAATCTATCTACCACTTTCAAAAGACCTCGAGTATGATTCTAGAATTCACATGCGCTCATAAACTCACCTTCAACCAATAAACGGTTTTGTAGTCTCATGCAATTTATTTCATACAGCCATTACCTGAAACCAAAAATGTTGAATGAATACACTGCAGTTTACCTTCAAAGGCTACAGTAGATGACATGCAAATATATATAATGAGCAAAACGTTTCTTTTAGACAGTTCATACCAATAGTTTATTCTCTTAATACAAGACACTCAAACTAGAAACTACATTTTGTAAATTTTCATAACACTCCAGCTTTACCACCATAACATGGAACATTATTAATCTATTTAGTGGATATCAACTACACATATTTTTTATTTTACATTTCTCACAGCGGTTTCCACATTAGCCCGTGGTGTAATAATGATATTACATAACTATTAAACTGCTATTCAACTTTTTTGCTTCAGTAAACATGTTGGCAGCCCTGGCACCATGTCAGGCTGAAAAATAATTAATAACAGCTGATCCCGTCGTTACGAATATCCAAGTGCACACTATCGCTTTTTTCAGCACGAGAAAAGTAGTTTTAACTACAATATATACAGAACATGTAATTATAATACAAACAGAAAATTGGTTTTTCATTTTACCCAGTCAAAATACGTTTAAAAGCCATGAGGAATTTTCTGTTATAAGATATCAGAGATAGTCTTAATTCTAAGTATCTTTAAATTTGTTAATTTTGATATTTAATTAGTAAATATAGCTAGGTTTATTATATTTATTTTGTCCTTGCTATATCTATTAATATTTTACATAATAAGTTTATTAATATCTATATGTTTCATCACCTAATGTGCCTTTCATCATCTCTCATGTATATCTTGTCCTTTATATACAAGGTGTTTAAAAGTGCTCAAAATTTGTGGATGAAAAGTAAAAACAAAGAGAAGAAAAATAATTCCGTTCAATACAGCTCGCAAATTAACAGTTTACAAGATAAAAGCCATTTTTGTTACTGTTTAGGGGCACTACTGAACCTAGTACCCTGAATGTTGAATTCTAACAAAAACCTGTGACTGTTGTATTCAATTTATCAGTCAAAGAGCCAGCAAAATTCATTAGTTTGGCTTCAACACCACAGAAATGTGATTGAACGTACATAAAAGAAACATCTTTGTTTGAACAAGAGTAAAGTTTGTGTTAACTGAAGAATTACAGAGTTGATGTTCAAAATACGCTGGATCTAACTGTTTAGTCTTATTTGCAAGGACCCGCAAATGCTTTCGGGCAATCCTGGGCCATTTTTCATTTGCTAGATGGGTCCTATACTCCGATGCTACAATTCTTCAAGTATGGTGATACCTGTTGTATAAACTGGGCTTTCTGCATCATCCCATACATAAAAGTCCACAGTATTTAAATCCCCTGATCTAGGAGGCAACGGTACAGGTCCCCTTCTTCCTAACCCACGCTCACTATATCGTTTCACAAGTAGAAATAATGTGCTGGTACACCATCTGCATAAACCACATTTGCTGGCATTGCTGCAATGGCACATCTTCGAGCAAATTTGAAACAGCATTCTGCAGAAAGCCCAGGTACCGCTTGTTTGGGAGAAAAGGTGGTCCAATTAGACGGTCGCTGGCTATTCCCGTCCGGGCATTGAACGAGAAACTTGGTGTCGTCCCTCTTGCATGTCCGATTATTCTACGTTACTGTAATAGCTTTGCAAGTTTTCAAACCTTTTCACAATTAAATCACGATATGCACATCACTTTTATGTATAATGACCGGTACGGTTTTGTTAGATTCAAGCCATGAGAAGAATAGGGGAAGAGTGCGACTTATGCACGAAGAATGAATGTGACCGCTTCATTAATCACATGTGTTCGGCCCAGTCACAACCCCAACCGGCACAAAAATGGCATTATCTCGTAAATTATTAATTAGCGGATTCATGTTTACTGAAACTATTTTACTTTCCTTAGTTTTAATTATCAGTAAATTTTGACCATTACTTTTGAAATACCTTACATATTTGTGTGTTTAATCCACAGCCTCACAGTCTCAAGCCTGAAAGAAGACACATTCGAGCAAAATTTATCGGCCGTTTCACGTTCTAAATTGAATGGAACGCTGATGACCTTAAGTTAAAGAGCGTTCGTAAATAAACTAAATCAACAACCGACTCACAGTTATTTCATCCTACCAGGAAGATTACCAATATTGCCTTACCTGCTCTTGCCTTCTCAGTAAAGACGGAATATGGTGTTTCAAATGTACACACATCGTAACTTAAAGCTAATATTTAGCCCTTAGAAAATAAGCAAACAATTCGGGCTGCAGGAAGGTTAAGAACTTTCTATCCATTTTTCAATTCTTTTTAGAGATAAAATGCGCCAAGCACATGTTGTTGTCTTTCTTACATTTATCATCATGCATAATGAGACTGTATAGTGTCTAACTTAAGGAAAGAATATGTTTTATAAGCTAATTATATATTGAAATATTATAAAACTACTCCGGTAACGTTCTATTTCTATAGAAAAGGTGCTGAATTTCCATTATCAATAAGAAAACTGTTAAGAAAATCTCAAATAAAAACAATGCCTAGATTGTCTTTAGAATCAATGCAATTATCAAAAGGCGCCTCTGCAACAATGCGATGTTTTCCAAAGTCCAGATAGAATTGCAGTTCACGTCGCCAATCCATCCAGTAAATGCACGTGGGAGTTTGGCTGACCGGAGGGAGGCTGCGAGATTCCCGACACTACTTCATCACTGCCTTGCCGTGTGCGTCCCTTCGGGTCCGTGAGACTTCCTGATGCGATGGCTAGCCTTTAATGTTCTGAGGGTTTCATTGGTCATTAACTAAAAACACTCCTTCAGCTACCTTGCTGCTCCATTTCGATAGACTAGGGCGACCACAATGCCCTATGTGCTTGACAAATACGCGTATTAGGTTGCTTAAATCCTCCTTTTGGATATGTACTGATAATCACAACGCAATGTAGAAATGAAAGCATGTTTTATTGCGATCTGTCTCTCTGCTCTATACCATGAAATAGTAAAACAAGTTAAGCTGCAAACATATCTCACGATCATTATTAAAAAATAAAAAAATAAAAAAAAAAAAAAAAAAAAAAAAAAAAAGCTCAAATTTGAGCAACTTGGCTGTTTCTTCGTTATATATGTAATCACACAAAAAATCTACGAGGAGCGTTCTAAAAGCTCTCGGCCTGACTAAGAAAACACAAGATTAAAAGAGAAATGCTTTTTCTTTTTATTTTTCAACATAGTCACCTGGTAAATCAATATATTTAGTCCGACTTTTTAACATCCTCAGTAAAATAAGATTTGTCCATCTGTGAAAAATAACGGTTTATCTCAGCTTCAACCTCATCATTGACGTGAATCTTCGTCCACCCACGTCCACCCACCCAGTTCTTCATTTTGAGTACAACAAATAATCGCTGAGAGCCAAATCCGGCGAATATGGCGGATGTGGAAGCACATGGAAGTGAGGGTCATGTAGTTTTGCAGCGACAATTCCATATGTGTGTGAAGGCACAATGTCGTGATGAAAGAGAACGTCTTTACCCCACGGCGTGGATGTTTATCCTTCAGTTGGTGCAGTAGTGAAGCGTAATACTCCCCAGTGATGGTTTTGCCCTTCTGGCAAAATCTAGAAGACTTCCAGAAAACCGCAGCCATGACTATTCCTGCAGTTGGGGCGTTTTTGCATTCTTTGGTGCACTTTCACCTGTTGCCACCCACTGTTTGGACTACTCCTTCGTCTCTGGCATTTAGTGATAAACGGAGAAACTCATTGGAGTTGCGTTTAAACAAACCTAAACACTCTTGCGAAATGTTCATTCGAATGCGATTTTGGTCCATTGTTAAGAAAAGCGGCACCCATCGAGCGGAATGCTTTCTCAATACTCAATATGTGGTGGATACGGCTTATCGAGGTCTTTGCAATGTCAATCAACTCGCGTATTTCAATCGACAATCATTGAGTACGGCATTTTGAATTTTTATCACAATCTCTTCGGTCATAACAGTTTTGGGACGCCCTGAGTGCTCATCTTGGCCACGCTTAAATTCAACAGCCCACTTTTTAACCGTCGAAAACGAAGGAAAAGAATTCTTTAATGTGCAACCTAACTTCTTTTGTATTTCTATTGGGATTAAACGAAGGATTTAAAACCATGTTTCAATTTTATTCATTTTGTATAAAATGTTAACCTAGTTTGTTTACACGATCGCCACAAACAAGTGAATATACTTACGCACCTGAAACTTTACAGTGCGCCTAATAAAGGATGATACCGAACCACTATCATAATAATTTGGCCATCTCGACATCTTTGAGTCAGGTGGAGAAATTTTAGAACACTCTCTGTATATAAGGAATACATCCACCATTAGGCCATACCATTTCTACCTTTTAGGCGGAACTATTTGTAATTTATCAAGTAATATAGGTACAATGATGCGCTGAAAATAAAAAATTTGCTCGCATTTATTGTGACTTGTTTACTGGAATGGAAACGATCAGTTATAAATACAACTGTGTTTCTTGCAACATAAACAGCCGAAAGCATTAAACATATGGTATGGCACATACATTATGTGGGCTTTTTTTTTATTTGTTAATTTACGGACGCTCTTTAACATCTCAGGTCATCAGCGTCCCATTCAGAGTTTGAAACGGCCGACAAATTTTGCTCAGAGGCCTCTTCTTTCAGGCTTGAGGTTTCGTACCGTAAATGTACGACACGGGACCCACAGCTTTACTTCCCTTCCGAAGGAAGCCATACTTAGGATTTTACGCCCGAAAAAGTCATCGATCCTGGCCGGGTTCGAACCCGCGTTCTTGGGTTTAGAAGACAAGTATGGTTACCACTACACCATCACGACCGACTATGTGGGCTTGTTGACTGGGCATTCTTGATGGGTGTCGTTCGCTATTTTAAACAGCGTTTGGCGAAAATTAGGAAGGGAGCATTATTTGTTGTATCCTGATTGGTGGTTTGAAGTCTCCTCTTGGGAAGCAGGAAAGTGTTTGTTGGACAGGGCCACATCTCCTCTTGCCGTCAGAACCAGCTTGCTACAATGTGGAATTTGTGCATGAAGTAAACAGTTATTCTATTGCCTCATTTTCTGATAAATTACGAATGCTTGATTTAACAAAATTCCTCTCTTAATTCTTGCCAAGAGAGTGTGTAATAACTATGTAGCTTTTCAGGTAGTTAAACTTACAGAGCTACGTGCCCTTACTTCGAAGTTGTAGATTGAGATATTTGTACGCAAAGGAGTTAGGTGCGCTTATATTGGGTGAAAGGAAACGCGCAAAATATTAAAAATGACAGAGCTGATTCTGTCAAAACATTCCGCCAGGTCAAATCTTGGATATCAGTTTTCAACTTAGACATAAAAACCACAATACAGCATGGAGAAGCAGGGCAAAAGAAGCTTTTATCCAGATTTTGTTCTACATCCACTGGACGCAAAACTATTTAAAACCACCTATGTTTTGACTCAGTATTTTAGTTGCCTCTAACCACCGTAAGGAGTTTGACCGTGTTTGTACACTTTTAAGTATGTTTCCCACCACTATCTTAGCAACAGCAACTTTGTACTCCTGTGCAATATTTTGGAACACCATTTTTGCATTGTTTCGCTTATTAGGCATTTCCGATCTGCGTTAATGAAATGAACATTTCTGAAGCATCTGGTACTGGATTTTGAAACCCTCACTTTAAGTTTCTTACGTTGGCTGCGGGTTGTACTAAATCACACGAGAGTGGAGCTTGTGTTAATTGTATGTGTATTTTGTTGATCAAACTTGCCGTCATAAAGAAAGCAATCAATTCTGATACATGCGGCGAATTAATGTTTAGACAATCTTTTAATTCCCTGTTAGTCTCCCGCGAGTCCTGCTTCACTATGATGCATTATGTGTGATTAATTAGCCACACTGGACGCTCCTGGAAAGCTTTCAGCAAGTTTTTAAGCCTGCAGCTCTTATGTTGTAAAAATTTATTCCAAGAAAATGCTATCGGGTAATTTCAAGAATTAACATTTTCTATAGCTAGGTGATAATTTCAGCTGGGCATAGTTACTAATAGTATACGCTCTTACATGTGCTGCCAACAAGAAACTTATATCTCTCATATTTTCTTCACATGCCAAAAATTAAATAGCTACGCTTGTGCCGAACTTTCCGGTAAAACATATTCTTTTAAACTTTTAATTTATTCACCAATTTCTAAACTGCGGTTTAATTCATATTTCTTTAAGGCTTTTTGAGCATTCGTTGAATGCCGTAATACTAGGATTTTTTACTATTTATCCATTACACTAGCCTTCGAGTGCACACTTTATGAGTTGCCTAAAGAAAATAAAGTGATAATAATAATAATCTGATAATAAAGTGATAATAATAATCTCGCTGTGCTGAATTCAAATTTTCAATCAATTTACTTCTATCATGTCAGAAATTTTTGCAAAACTTATTGTATAGTTACGTGAATTTCATCACAAAAATTTTCATTTAAATTTTTTATTTCAAATATAAAAAATATGTAATAAACATAACTTGCTGAAAGTATGTATATAGTTGTTCAAGCGCGTCAATAGGGTGTTTTGTTTTGTCTTATTTACTTCACTATTGAAAATATAAATTAGCACAATGAATGAATGACAGCCGTTGCTTCTTTGTTGAGAAAGTCCCCCTGCTCTTTTGTGTTTGTCTTCAGGTATTTCAGGCTTTAACATCCATCAAAAGTCAGCGATCATATTGATGCACCATCGTACCAGGTACCTCCTTCCGAACTTCTGCATACCCTTGTGAGATCGTTCGCCTTGCTATTTGTTCAAAAATCCTAGGTGAGAAAATAGAATTTTGAGACTCATGTTACAACCAAGAGCCTTGTATGCTTCAAGCATGTCAGTCATAATGTTTCGGTAATTGGGATCCTTGCTGTTACCAAGAAAGTTTGAAACAACTGCACAGAGAGATACTCATCTGCTTTCTCTTTTTCATCCATAGTGTTTTTAAATGATGCATCAGGCATCAGTTTTCTTATAGCCAAATGTACCTTATTTTAATTTTGTTTCAGATAGCAGTGGAAATTTCTCACATATATACTTGAAATAGTGTCCTTCCTTGTTTAAAGCCTTTACAAACTGCTTCAATGGGGAAGTGGCAGCAGGACTTTAGAAGGGCCCAGGCTTTGGCGCACATCATTCTTAGAATCGACTTCCAAATTTTCTCGAGGTGACCAGTCTTTTTCAGTCCAGTAATTAACTCGTGCCCTGCTATCCTACAGATACAGAACGCCCGATTGTTGACCCAGCAGCATAGTAAGAATTTGCCAGTTGTGTTCACTGAAGTTCAGTTCCAATATCAGCATTTCCAAATGTTCATATCATTCTTTGAGAAACATTGAATAAAACGTTTCTATTATGAAGGAGGGCAACTTGAAAGCACAAATGAACAGTTTTCATTCACTTGGATCAGAATTGGAAGTCCAGGTTTTAGTATTATCTCTTTTTAAAATCTATTTCGCTTTGTCGGTATCAATAGAACGATGTTTCTGGACACGGCAGATTTTTTTCTTGGAATTTATAACCTAACAACTTGGTTAACTCTTTAGGGAGAACAAGATCCTTCACTAAGTCATTTAATTAACTCTTGTTAAACGCTCACGTTTTCCAGCAGACGATTCTGGTAAATAGTGACTGTCACTCGTACAATTTCCCTCAATTCACATCATACTCATATGAAAATTGTTCAACATTTTCTCGTCGTACACAGGTAAAATAGCTGTCCGAACAATTGAATACACGGTTTGCTTTTTAGTTTCAGAACTGTACTCCTTCAAATCACACGAACAGAAATTCGACTGCTCTCTCCAAACGGAAATCAGCTGTTGACCCAATGATGAAGTTCTTCAACGATGCTCTACCTGTCTTGTGTGGTGCCCAAACTTTATAGTCTGGCGATCAGAAGATGACAAGAGGGGACTGAAGTGCGAGGAGTTTTGTACTGTTGATGTGAGATACCCAGCTGCCACACGAATGAGGACCTCTCAGACTCCGATCTTGTAAGACCACTGAACTTCTTAACTATGGGCGAGTATATGACAGCACGGTTTATTTTTATCGGCACTGCGTACGTGAACATAATGAGGAGAGAGTAGAAAATGTTTACGTAGAACATTCCTGTCGCTTGCCTTCTTCTCATCGTTAGAAACACTTTGGTATCCAAGTTTGGTTCAAAAATTGGCATGATACGACTTACAAAATCTGTGATATTACTTTGGCAATGTGAATTTCGAATATATGTGTGTGTATATATATGTATATAAAGTAATCTGCATTATTTATACATCCTCGATGCGACATGGTAAATATTTTCTTAATAAACTAAAAACTCACAACATTCTACTCCAAAATAAAGCTTCAAACTGATTTCGTTTCCAGTTGAGATATGTACGTACTTATAAACATAAGATAAGATCTACATCTCACAAAGCGGGTGCTTGACATTCCGTCTCCCACAAATGAACATAATGGCAAGGCTGTACGTAGTTCCTGATATGCTTGCACTCCCTATAAGATAAACATACGGTGTCCTTGGCTTTTACTATAAACACCTTAAAATACTAACATAACATATACCAGGTGACCCTTATACGCCATCTTTTAAATGAATGAAAATTTTCTTGCAGCACAAGAATTTTCAAGCAAATAAGTGGCATCTAAGGTTAAATGTGACACTTTTATTGGTTTACATTAATTAACTGAGGGAAATCTATCTTAGTGCAAAAGACGGCGCAGGAGAGCTACCTGATATATTAAAGTATTAGTTTTAACAATTACGCTATACTTTTCGAAATATAATATTATACGAAAATTAAAAATTAAACAAAAAAATGGTATAAGTTAGGAACTTTCTGGCTTTCAATTTGATTTTGGCACGCTAGAAATGCCTTAAAACATTCAAACCGGAGGCAGTGATTTCATTGAGGTCTAGTGATTAATTAATGCATTTTTTCGGGCTTAACAAATGAATGAATACTCGCGTTTTGTATACCGCACATCTGATTTTAAGAACTTTCACAATAAGCATCCTAAACAAACATTTACCACTACTGATTAGATTTTTGGACACGCTGTATTATAATTACTGAAAGGAACGGGCTCGTGTTTGAAAAATAAGAATGGAAAGAGAGATCAAAACGGTGATCGAAGCGGGAACTTTCTTGGTACGACAGTTTTCTGCAGCCCTGCTTTGGGACAGACTTGTATTGAGCATGGAATTACCGCGTCAGAAAGCCGCCCGTGTCAACTAATGAACGCCACCATTAACCAATATCACACCAGTGGGTCGTCTGCGATATAGACCAGATATAATACCCAGGGAGCTACGGTCGAGGATCCATCTGGAATTAAGTTAGCCGAAGTGAGCATGAGGCTCTATCCTCCGAGGAGCGAGGAGACTAATCCCACTAATATTGTCCGGGCCCTGTTCCTTCATCATGATCCATCTAACCCTGCCACAAGACAGCTTCCCGCTCTTTATTTGAAGACGCGACAGAAAGAAATCTATTTCCACATACAATGTCCAGCCCATTCTTCTCCAGTCTCTCCTATATCAGCTTCTGTTTTTTGGCAAGACAGAACCAACTGCCAGGATTTCTACGATTAACTCTTAGAAGTGAAATAATAGCCAAGATTGACGCGCAATGGTTTCCAAATATTTGGAAAGCAGACATATGCAAATAAACCAGAGAAGATAAGTTAATAATTACATGTAATAAAGTAAAATATTTAAAAATGCAATTGTTGCTGAAAATTAAGTTTTAACAGTAGTGTGCATCTGGCAGGATTTCATCTTGTTATTCCTCTGTTTTTATGTCATCATGTCACTTTGCGATCTGGCATTGTATCGTACCAGATGGATGATGAGCGAAACTCTTCAAGTAAAGGGAAAAACTGAAATAAAATATATTTTAACTTAAGTACATCAACTCTATAATCTTTATCACATGAGTTGTACAAACAACTGCATTCCTTTCAGAGACTGCCGAATATACATACACAAAATACGTTGCAAAATGTTAACATTTGTCATGCAACAACTGAATCACACGATCCGTCATAGCTTCTGTAACATATTAGTTCAAGTTCATTCCATGCAGATATAATGGAGGTCTTTAATTTCTGCACACTGCTACATTGCTTCCCATTGCGATAAACTGCATAAGTTTCTCCATACATTCTCCATAGGTAGGTTCGAGGAATTGACAAATCATTCCATGACACTAACAATTAGCGGCGAAACCACTCCCTTGTGGATCTGGTAGTGTGATGGTTGCATTATCTTGCTGAAATTTCCCATTCTCTGCTACAAGTAAAGGGTGCACTTCAAGTAGTAATGATTGTGTGTGTGGCTTTCTTACAACCTGCAGGGAAAGCAAGATGTGCTTTCCTTCCATGACCGAATTCACCCTTTTCTTCTTTTCTGAGGTGTTGCCAATAGTATGTCTAACCATCAGGATAGACCAAGTTGAACTTCTTTTCATCGTTTCCATTCTTCCTTCCAGGTGATGAGTTTCTTAGCCCAGTCAACCCGCCTCTGTTTATGGTGAATCATCAGACGGTTCTTCTTGTATTTCAATATGTTCGTTTGACTAACTGGACAACGTTGATTTGTGAACATTGACAATGGGATCACGAGCGAGTTCCCAGCGACGATCCACCAAAACAGAGTTTTCTGCCTGTTTTGTTGAGACGTAAGTTTTGGAGGTCTCCCAGGCGACTTTTTTCATTCTATAATTATTTCCTAGCTTCAGGAAGTACTTATCTTGCGCTATCTGCCAAGCCTTCTTGCAATTTCCCGAGACGAAAAGCCTTCTTCTTTAAGAACTGTAACCTGACCAGTTCGAATATGGACAATCCCACCTTATGACCTATACTTATTAATCGTGCACTATTCACAAACACAAAAAACACAAGATTGCTCACTCTGTAGCTGCAGAACAGAGTTTTGCATACGAAGGTCATGAAGCATTAAGCTTGTCTTATCATTTTGCAATAGGGCTATTTTCTGTCTTCCGTCCGTCTAAGATAAAGATAACATAATTTAATGCGCTTAAGCTCACATATATTTGATTTAATTATTTTCTCTATACGTGACGAGTTTCACCACTTCGTCTAATCATTTTGCAACGCATCTTAGATGATAAACACTGCATAACACTGAAACTTGCAGCTGACTAAAAATGCATTATCCTGATTATTTGCATGTTGTAATGACAAAACTAAAATCCGTTTTGCGGCATCGCTTGAAAGTTGTAGAAAATCGTAATTTTTGTTTATGAAGAGGGTTTCGTGTCATACGCCAAGCAAATGTACCATACAGTCCAACCAAATTCTTATCTTGTTTAAGGAATGTGTATTAATATGAGAAAACGCGAATATGCATTAACTTTTAAAAGCTGTGAATTATGAAAAACATAAGTAGAAAATATGTCGAGATCTTAAAGTAACAGGCTTTTGTCTACGAATGTAGAGTGAATTAACGAAGTTAAAGAGTGGCCATTAAGGTGTGTTTGCGTCTCTGTTAATTCAAATTTTGTATGTGAAGACATTAGACAGAGACGGTAGAGTTTCCAATATTTGAAAGAAAAATTCTCAAGATTTAGTGCAGTTAAATTGAAAGAATGTATTTTGATTGCCCCACAAATTCGTGTACTAACACAAAATGGTGTTTGAAGTTCTATTAACGGGTATGGTGAAGGTTCAAGACTGTTGCTGCAACTTTCTGGATAATGTAAAGGAAAACTACAGAGATAAATAACTGAAAGCATGCTAAGGAGAGACAACTTTGAGGTGCTCTATGTCATTGAAACTGCATTTCATCCCTATTTAGATGCCATGAGTGATGAGCACAAAGTGCCTTTTCATCAAGACATTGCTGTCATGGAAAGGTGATAAAGTGGAACTGATTCTCCATGCTGACTATAGTTTGCAACTAATTCAAGATGTTCCTGATGTTTTTTACAACGGAAATCTTTCAGATTTATTTAAATGGGAAAAATTGAAATATTTTTGTATATTTTTGCAAGATAATGTAAAGAGGTATATCACTATAGGTAATTCTATTATCATTATTTCACTTTTCACACACACTATATGTTAATGAGTGTATTTGGTGATTTTAGAATTCATACATAGTTAAAGAAATATTTAAATTATGCACATTTTGAATGCTTTAATGAGAAATTTAAATCCTTGTTTCTCAGAAAAACGTTACTTGATATGGAATTTTGGATTAAAGACCATCGTAATTATATAAAATCACGTGCGAAACAAAAAGATTACAGTTTGTTATTTGGTGTAACTAGAGCAACTGAGAGCAAGAGAATTTTTTACTAAGTTACCCAGGTATCAACCTTAAGAACTGAAGTAAATCCTTGAAAAACTATTCGAGAAATCAACGCAACTACAAGCTTGAGCCCGCCGCGTGGAAGCTTGAAAACTATCTCTTCCACCCCCTTTGGTTTCATTACCTTATCGCAATATATGGACTACAGAATACAAAAATGGTTTTAGTATTCAATTCAAGGTCATAGTCCTATAATCGCTTTCTAGCATAAAAAGTTCCCTAGTAGTCTCAATCTTAGTAATTTTCTTCATTTTGTGCTAATAGAGATCAAAGACATTTTTGATATAATGGATTAACTATTGTAAGTATACAAAAAGAACCTAATAATTTAATATTGCCACTAAATTACGTCAAACATTTTTTAATAAAAACTGTCACGGTGAAATTTCTATAATAAATCCCGTCTAAATTAAACGTTATTCAAATAAAACAGGCACAACCTTTGGCCATAGTTCGCATTTTGACGCCAACTTAACAGATCATAATGTTCAAGATTCTGAGTTTACAAAGCTAAGGATCAGAATTCTAATCTCAGTGGCTGGAGATGGTTGTTATGTAAGATTTCGAGTGTAGGAACCTTGCATGCGAAAGTACGGAACACTTTTTACAAAGTTTTATAGGAAAATGTTGATACTAAACAATGATTCTTTACAACAATTTTTCATTATACATAGAACCTATTATCAAACTTTCACTTTTTCCATCTCGAAATCTTAAGTTATATTTCAATATCTACATAATGGCATTTGTTTAACATCTGGTATTATTTTTTGCTGCCCTCTATTTTCAACTGCGTTATGTGTTTGCAATCATTAAATTCAAATATATTTTTGTAGCTAGCAAAAACTTCCATTTCCTTATTCGTGTTCTTCTTGTCAGCGAATCCCCATTTATAAAACCAAATATGACTGTTTTGTAACATAGGGAGCAATATTACGAATAGAATTGGGGCTGCTAATTAAGCTCCAAAAATATCCTCCTTTTACAATGCCGTGCATTTAAAAAAATACACCAGAAGTATTACTTTCAACTTTCAAAAGAACACTTATACGTCATAAAATATGTTTAGCTTCGGTGAGTTATATTTAAAGCGGTTTACCCATGCATCGCCGTAATGGTGAAAATGTTGCCAAAAATTAGGTCTGTGAATCCAAAAGAACTGGCAAGTGTAGTTTCTTAAAAAGATGTAGATTATCTGTAGTACCAAATTTTTAAAAAGCTGAAGTGTGTGTCGCCGTTAGTTCGCGGTGGAAAGCGGCCGACTTGTGAATGGAAAGTTTTAAATGTGCCTCATACTTATAATAGTAATTGCTAGTTACCATATACTAATTCACGTCAGTCATCCGTTCTCTCAGACCGTGAGTAGAAAACAGAAAATAAATTCGCGTGATGTTTGAAAAAGTTAAACAGTTTATTCCTAGAGAATTTATAATATAATTTTATGCTTGTAGGTGGACGAATTGAGAAATTTGTATATCACAAAGGAATATCAACACGATCTGTTCAGGTGAAGCATTTCAATGTGACGAAAATTACAATTTTAGCATAATCAAGACTTAAAAAACTGATCTAATTTTGTTTGTTCCCACCGCATATTCACAAAGCAGCTCCTAGAAGGCAGCATTAATACACGTTTATTTTACAGAAAACTGAATCCCAAAGCAATCTCCCTTACTCGTACAACTTCAATATAATTTACCGTATATTTCCACACAATGGTGTCATTTCATAGAAACATTAACATTAAAAAAAAAAAAAAAAAAAAAAAAAATGGAGCTGGTGGAACACTAAAGTTAGTATTTTTATTGAAGGCATAAAATGATTTAAAACGGATGATAATAAGCACTAACATGCCCCTCAGCGGCAATACATTTTAGGCATGTGCGTAAGAAATTCCTGTATTTCTTCTTACTTTTCTTTCATAAGAACTCAGCGATTCGGAATATTTTCTTGTCATTAAGAGATTGTTTCTCGTAACTATTCAACAAGTTGCGAATATTTTCCTTACCTGGAACACGACTGCCAGGATATTTTACTGTGAAACGCTTTACCACTCCTCTGCAAGAATCCGTTTTCATTTATGTTCGTACATAAAAATCTGTTCTTTGTGTATTGGCGTAACTAACGAAAAACAACACACATGCACAGAATGAGAATAACACACGAAATCACAACTATTAGCTGACAAAACCCCTCACATACTAACTACAAGCTGCTACCTGTACATGCATCATACGACACAGATAAGTAACTTCTACCAGAACGCAGCCGCTCTATGCCTGTCCGTAAATCAATAACTATATTGTATTTGTCATGTTATTGTAGTTTTTATAGATTTCTTCCCAAGAATAAGAATATAAATACTAATATAATTTTATTATATTTTAATAATTTAAGGCATCGGTTGACATAAATATGTGATCCAGTAAGTGAAAATGATGAGAATAAGCGTGTAAGTGAAGAAAGAATTATTTATGTAGTGAACGTTTTAGGTTAAGTGCAGTTAGAGGAGTATTTATTACTGGCATTGGCCATTTCTGTTTTAAATATACATTTCAGTCCAATATCTTAGTTTATGTTTTAACATTGTCGCTAAATGTTATGAAAACAATACTTTCTTTTCATGTCTCTTTTATTTTGGCTTGTAACAAACAAGCTAAACAATACAAACAAACGTGTACAAATGTAAACGATCAAATACAATAATAGTTTATGAGTGCAGTCGGGAAGACCTTGTACCTTCTCTCGACTGAAATCGATGCTGATATGAAGCCAAATGAATGAAAATATACGACCGTTCATCTCAAGGTATAATATTACCCTTATATTTTGACAAATACATAATAAAGTATTTAAATGATCATTTATGAGGACAAATGTAAAACAAAATAGTAGAAGTGATAATAAAATCCCTTTTGCTTTTTTAAACATTCCGCGTCATTAGTAAAGAGTGGACAACATCTAATTTAAAGTATGGCGTGTGGCAAACAGCTGTTCCTACATCTTGCTTCTATATGTAGTCACTTGTAATTCTTTTAAAATTATAATACATTATTTTGTGGAACAGAAAGCTACAACTAATATTAACAAGGTCTTCTACCAGTACATTCTACACGCTTTTGTAGAATGGATCCCTATTGCTCTTCCTATTCTAGAGCTACCACACGGTAACTTTGCACTTGGAATCAGCTATTGTAAAGAGAAAACTGTTGAGAGAGAAGAAGAAAAAGAAAAAAAAAAAACACTGCGCCTATGCAAACCTTCTTCTATATCAGGTATACTTTCTAAGAAAACATTAGTTCTGTGTTTAAGTGCGAAAAGTAAATAAGTGTTTATAAGGCATACATTTTCCAGGAAATAAGCATACAAATATTTTATTACAATGTAATGTGCAGTTTAGTTTACATTACGCACCGGAGGTGGTCAGTAGACCGAGTGCAGAGTGCAGCATTTTGGGGCTTTCTGTGGGAGTTTCAATTCAGTGATTTTTTAATGCCTTACTTGTTTAGTCGCCTTCTTGTGGTATCCGATTCGATTACTCGAAAGAATTACAGTGCTTTCTGCTATACCTGATCATGTTTACACTAACAGTGGATGTGCTTATATTTTCGAGCCCCACTCCTTGCTTACGACACCGTTCTTGGGTCACTGTTGCGCTGCAGTGCGACGGCTACTGACAAGCAGCAAGGCAGTCGCGAAGCCAGGAGGCTAGGTGTATATATACACTTTGAAAATCCAATATGAACCCCAGAATCCGTCCGCCCGCTCGCCCATAGCGTCCTTCTCACGGTACAGGATAGCTTCTGTCTTAACTCAATTTAGATTGAGTGGTGGCATTTGTTTTGAACCTTCCCTTACCATCCCCACCAACATTTTCTAAATCGGTGATTTCTCTTCGTCGCCTTTTCACCCCCAGCCACCCTCTTTTCTCCTCGTAGCCATATACAGTTCTCGTGTAGCATAAGGGCATCCTCAACCCGCCCCTCTTCGCCCTTCAGCACACACCTTTTTCTTCTTAAATTGCATTTCTGTATATTTTTTCCTTCTTCATTTTTTTTCTGTCCCTGTCTTCTTTTCCTTCATTTTCTGAACTTCTTTTTCTTACTTAAACTCCGTGGGGTCTCTACTACCAAATTGACGATTTCCTCCCCAACCAACATAGTTCTTTGCCTTTTCCGTTATTTTTTATAACTTCAGCACCACCTACAGCACGGAATAGGCACTACCGCCAAAGCATTCATGTTCTAATGCCACGATGTCCCATCTACACATAATGTAATGAGCATTAAAGAGAAATGGAAATATATGCATTAAACTTTTGTTTAACACTTACTAAATCTTTACGAAAAGAGATGTTACAGCTTAGAATAAATTGTAATAAAGTCAACCGAATAGGTGCAACTAAAATAACTTTAAATTAGAAAACGATTAAAGAAACACAATAAAAGTCTAAAAAGATTTAGCAGTACCACGTTTTCGCTATGGTTTTGAATGCTGAATAATAATAATAATAATAATAATAATAATAATAATAATAATAAAAATAACAATAATAATAATAATAATAATAATAATAGTCGAAAAGATCATAGTAGCCGAAATGAGATTTCTTCGTTCAGTAAAATACAGAACATGAGAGAATAGAATTCCAAATGAAATTATAAGAAGGATGTTAACACATTTTCGGAAGGGGAAAAAAAACCATACATATATACTACAATATATATGTAGTATATATGTATGTATGGAGGGAAAACTATGTTAACAGAAAGGATCAAAGCTGATATCCCAAACAAACACTTTATCAACTCATAAGTAAAACAGAGGTTGGCAGAACCAGAAAAAAGGTAAACTGAAGTCGGAAAAGCTTTTAACAAGGTTAGGGTATTCCTTCCAAAGTAACGTTTTAGAAGTATTTTGGTCTATTCATATCTTTCTGGGTCATCCAACTAATTTGAATCCCCCTTGGTTTGTACTTAGGTAGCCTATCGCTTTCCATCCTGTTTATATGGTCCTTCCATTTCTTTGTGTATCTTTAGTAATGTTTTGTAATTTTAATTGCTAACGGATATGATCGTATCTGATATGATCTCTTATAGTCACTCCTACTAGACGTCTTAAAAACCTCATTTGAGCAGTTTCAATTCTTCGTTCTTGTACAAGACCCAAAATTCAACACCAGCTTATTTATTGTATTATAAAATATTAATAGCATTTCTTTTCTCATTTGCTTTCTAAAATATATTTTTTTACTCTAATTATATAATATTTCTGCACAGGGTTATTGGCATAATAACAAAGTTCCTACTCCTGTTTATTCTGGTCGATATTCACTCCTTTGGGTTTTCCATTTTCCATATTTTTATACACGATATATAAGTTGAAGGATATGGGAGACAGACCACATATTTATCGCAATTCTGAATTTGTTTTATTTTATTTTTTCTAGTTTATTTGTTTTAACTAATATAAATGCACTATTGTAATATAATTGATTGCATTATAACTTTACCAATATGTCTGATTTCTAAGATTTCGATTAATTTGTTTCTGTTCACTCTATCATACGTTTTTTCATAATCTGCAAAACATGTAACTAAATAAATTAAATTCCACCCTTTACTCAATGTAGATGATAATTAAGTTCACCTTCTTGGTCTAGTGGGCAGCGTCGCTAAATGCTGACAGAGAGACGATTCACTATCTCCTTAAGCATTTTCCTAATTTAGGGACATCTGGAACGGAGTCCAACCAGCCTGGTGATATAGAGGCGTCGTTCTTCGACCCAGGAAGCCGAGGTGTTGGCATGCTAATCACGTACCCTCCTGCAATACTATCCTTTATCAATGAAGTCGTAAGACGGAGATAGAGGAAGCAGAGGTCACTGCGGCAGGCCAAGGCTTAACTCCCTCATAACATGCTTATGATACCGTTGAGAATTTAATGCATATAAAATCATTGAATAGCTTGAAAACATGAGATTTAAAATGTCAAATTTTTTACTTATGCACTGTAAGTTTGAGTATCAGACAATTCTACTTAAATTATCTTATTTATATGATAGCATTAGATCCCATAAACTGAAATGTCTTTGTTATTTCCATTAATTCTGTTAATGAAATCTTGTGACAATATTTTATAACCCAGTTTATTTCCCCTATCAGTAAAAATAAATTTGTGCTTAGAAAATGTCCTTTCACATCACATGCAGTGGGGACACAAAACTTGTAATCCGGTAACAAGCTAAGATTAACGTCCAATTTTATCTTTGAAGCACTTTGCAAATTTTCCTAAATTCTTTAAGATCACTGTTCTTTGTGAGGAGATCGCAATTTGTGTTTAACAGCTATATAATATCCTTTCATAGGAATTTTGTTTTTGTTGCCTCTCTACCAATATGTTGAACTACTTTAAGTGTTTGTGGCATGTAACTTAGAAATGATGAATTATCATAAACGTTGCTTCCTAAGAGAGTTTTATGAAACATTCTTATATTTTGAAATAGAAATAGGAACATTAACCAAAAAGTGCTACTTAAGCATTAATTATGTACTCTTTATTCTAAAACCAACAAATTTAGCAGGATTTTTATTTTATTTATTTATTTTTGCAACTGTCTTCATCGAACCTTCATATCATAATGGACAACACAAAGAATGCAGGACACGCACTTACACGCAACATTCCAAAGTTGCCCTTGGTAGGTAAAGATGGCTCTGCTGTAAGTTGTAGATTTTACCTAAGTCCAAAAAAGTGCTGACATCAAAAGTAGTGATAAATATGCCGGAAATGTGTCTTTAACTTCGAAATATGCACTAACGTCCAAGATATGCCTTATTCCTCTTAATCAAATATGAAACGTGAAATTAATAAGTTAAATAGCTCCAATGCGATGTATTTGCATATATTTCACAACACTACCTACATAAAACATAGCAATACTAACCAGCTCAGTAATGCGATTAATAGCTTGGATTATGTACAACCTCAGGGTCGGCATCAAGCATCTCAGCAAGACTGACTGCATGAAAGGAAATGCGGAAGAAAATTACATTACTAAAATGGCGGCGTTAGGTCTCCTGATCAAGACAAATGCCGATACATTGTTTATAGTGGGGGTCTGAGAGGGGACGCTGGCAAACATTTTAATGACGAGAAGGCTTGGAAAGCATCTGACATTTATACTGGAAGCTGTTCTCATTTTTTTCCCCCGACGTTCTGTTTCTCTCTTCTCGGAGTTTTTCTGTTGTTCTCTTTCGCTCTCTTCTTTCAAAGCTGCACCTTATCCCCAATAGTAGTCAGTCATCCTTTACAGGGGTAACGCCCGAACTCCGCAACATATAAAATATATGCCTTCAGAAAAAATAACTTTTTACGCGTTTTCATACCGCTCCCGTTTGCCCGCATTAGCAAGTACGCCGGCAGCATGAGCATTTTTTTTTTTTTTTTTAAATATTGGAATGCTAAGGCCCAGGGAAGTTCTTTGGTAATAACAGGAATGCATTAACTAATCGAGAGTGATGAGATAAACTTTATTTTTATGATTTTTACTTTGCAAGAAACGACGAAATTATACGCAGTATCGTTATATAACTGAGCAATAAACATAATTTTAATTCATAAAACAATTTACTATGCTTTGTATGTAACTCTCGAAAAACTTTCAAAGAAAAAAAAAAAATAGAAAGTATGAGGCTGGTTTGAAAATAAATTACATATATAGCATTTCTGATCATTCTGTTATAAAACTTCAAGCAGGCTATAAGTGCAAATATTGAAACTTTTAAAATTAAAAGTGCCCAAAAATTACAATCTGACAATTATTTTTTAAATACTCTTTAGGTCAGAACATACATGTCTTTAATGTTTTCTATCGCCCTGTCATGCAAGCGCTGAATCCAGCCTAATTGGAAAGGCTTGCAATATAAAACACTTTTAACTTGTCTTAGCTGACAGAGATATCGAAGAAAAACAGGTTCAACAGAAGAAAAACGAATCATCCAAATATTCTGCTAACCCTTACAGGGGTGATACTTTGAGTAGTTCAGAAACTTGGCAGCTTGTAGTCAAATACAAACATGTTCCTTCCGGCACTGTGCACTTAGGTGATGACAGTTTCATTACTGTCTATGCATTAGCTTGTAAAGAAACAAACAATTGTAGAAGCTCTGCGAGAGTTTCAATGATAATTTAAACAGAAAGCATGGTCAGGGATTATTTTCATCATGCAAAATAAATCAGAATGAGCACCTAACTACAGTAGGCGAGCAATTCGTTTGTGATTGACACTTAGTACATGTTTATGCTGGCGACTCGGCTGGCGAGAGGCTCGTCTTATCACTGACCAATCAAGTAACAAAAAGACATTATCGTCAAAGGCATGACATCATCGGCGTTGCAACAGTTAACTGAAATTACACAGTTGCAATGCGTTTTCAAGCGAAAGCGTGGAAAGAAGAAGGCATTCTAGAAGTAGTGTGGAAAATTTTATAATAAAATTCGGTGGCTCCAGCGATTTCATTAATAGTGGTTGTGAACATAATGAAATGGAAATGGAAATGGAAATAGCGAAAAGAAAAGAAGCAGGAAGAAGACGATGATGCTCTTGAAGTGCACCCGGATGTGGCAAAAGAAACGTCAATCACAAACTAATTTCTCGCCTACTATAGTGGCACAATAAAAGAGTAGTTAAAAATAGTTCATTTTTTTTTACACAGGAACGACTGAGGTATTGCTGAAGTGGAGCATCTTCTGCAGATTTCTACTCTACATTCAGTATCGACAATCTACGGAAAAATATGGAAACGCCCACGAAAAACAGAATGTGAAAAGAGAGGCAGGAAAAGGTTAAAAGGAAAGGTTAGCCGAAACTGTTTGATGGGGTCAACAGGCTCCCCGACATCTTACAGTTGGGGGTTAGCTAACCTATCACATTGATCGCTGCATGCAAGAACTGTTCCCTTGAGGTTTCTCTACACACTACCTCTTGCCAAAAACGTTGGACTATGTACCGACTATCGCATCAGCCAGCTGAATCAAATCGTAATACAACGGTGTGTCTCAATAATTCAATAGTATAGTTAGGAACGGCAACTGTGGTGCTTCATACAGATACGATGACATTAAGAACGCTGTGAACCTATTAAAACTACGATTACTTAAAATATTCTATTGCCAACACATGAACCAGACATAATTAAACACATGTTTTATAGCAATCATGAGTGACTATGTTATCAGTGTTGCAAATTTAAAAACATTAAATAACACTAATGAATATTTTATATTTATTTGAATTATGATATATCTTGATATATATTTTTCTCATATTACTAAGGTAAAACGTTTAGCTTTTCTAAATTGTTTTATATAACAATTTGAACGAAAATAGTTTTATAAGTTATGGTTATTTCTTAAAAAATAAACATTTATGCAAATATATAGTTATTACCAGTGGTGGCTCGTGGCCCGTGTAGAAGGGTGGGCCAGGGGCAAACCCAAAAAAGCTTTCTTTTATCAAGGGGTATATTCCTTCCCTACATTCTCTCGTAACTGCAGAGTCATCGTACGTTTGTGCTAAAAACTTCTGGTCCATATGGGAATCTTCTAATTCAGCTGTTAAAGTACGTCTTAAGCCTTCTGCAGTCAATCCAAAAACAACAATGAAATTTATGAATCTTTCAACCGGTTTACCCCGTAATATGACAACAAATTGTGATCGTTTCGTCGGCCCCTTTTTTCTTTTCTACTCTGATTGATATATACAAGATACGTTTCTCACTTCACACGCATGGACCCCATGGGTGACCGAGATTGTTCATGAAGTATCTACTTACCCAATGAAACTCAGGGGTTGGTGTTCAACATCAGCACAGTATAGCGAGTTCATTTTTTTTTTTCCGGACAGGATTATGAACACTACAGAGTACCATTACATTGTTATGGTTGAAGTATGGAATATTCTCAAAAAGAGGACGCCACATGCCCTACGGCCTACATCATCTGAGTCCTTACTGAAACTTACGGACGATTTGCAAGAACTTCAGGCCATCGATATCTCCCGATAGAAGACAGTTTTACTATAGAGTATACCCAAATACTTCCGTATCAATGGACGCTTTGAAGCAGGTACTAAAAAGAGGTTGGTATCCAGATGTGCCTTAAGGTGAAGGAAGTTAGAATTCTTCGAAAGGTACTCTACATTTGGTCTGCAGAAATTTATTGTAAGCGTTATTCTTACTCAAATAAACAAAGAAGGAAATATACTTTAATGAATCACCCTGTATTTCCTGGTCACTTAAAACATTTGTATTTCCTGCTTCTCTTTTATTGATTTGTTGTTTAACTTCAATTTTACTCGTTGCAGGGGGTTCTACTACCATACAACAAAAGTTGTAATTTTGTAAAATGTGAGCTCCGTTTTAGTTGTAGCTCTAATTTGCATAATTCATGGCTTTGCAGCATTTATTTTTAAGTAAAACTGGAATAGAATTTCATGATATAAAAAGAACAGGGTGGATACCTACACTCCAAGACCTGCTGTTTTACCGGAATTTCGCTTCCAACTTAAAAGACAGAGAGGGGAAGCCGGAGGGCAAGGGGTGTAGCGGGGTAAGCCGCAGTTGTGTAATTACCGGTAATTCTCGAGACCAAGACCAAACAGCCCGCGGAGTAATTACAGCAGACTAAAATGTAGCCCCCGTCTTGACCATACAATGGGAAGGGCTACTTGAAGCGGCCGGCAATCGAGCCTTAACCACCCGGCAGTGGCCACTTCAAGTCCGCCCTTCCTACCGCACTTTCCCCACTCGGCAGCCACCTGATAAACGTACTACCATGCGGGTACAATACAGCCGCATTGGGGCTCTCCTGCAGAAGCGAAAACAGAAACAGGAGCCTCTAACTTTAACCGCGACCTTTGCTTTCTAGCTCTTCTTCATGAAATGATTTACGTTCTTCAGAAAAAGAATTCATAAGTTGATTCGTGCATTAGAAATAATAATACGAAGGTACTGAAAGCAATACTTCCTAGTATCACACCAACAATGAATTATTTGCATTTAGGTACGTTTTGCTTAGATACTACACAACATATGCTTTTGAAACTTTTCGTAGTTTTCTGTTAAGGCACAAAACGAAAGATATATTGAATCCGCTAGAAGCCGCCGTTATTTTAAAGAAGTCAGATGTTGCCCTTTTAATTTCAGGATTACAGGATCCAATACACGAAAGTTTATAATTCTTCAACTATCTATTTTGAAGACGAGTGCCTATTTTTGAAACACGGATCTAAAAACGATTTGTGTTTTTTTAGTTTACATATTTAATATTTAATTATTTGTAATTTTAAATATATTTTAGATTTCACAATATGCGCATATACAACTTAATATTAGTGACAACACTGCTCGCAGTTTGAAAAAAGAACAATAAATACATAAATGTATTTAAATTTTATTGAAAAATCTCAAAATTAAATCCTTAAAATAAAACCCGATTATAATTTTTTGTTTTTAATTAGACTAACCAATTTTAGGATTAATTACATAATGAGATTCGGCCAATATTCTCACTGCTGCATTCCAAATTTTTGACAAATAGAATATAGTTCAATATTCTTGGAGTATTTGAGTTGAGCTGTTGGTTTATATTGCCATATACGTTTAATATTAACTATTGATTCCATCTTGAATATGACAAAAAACACAATCAGTAAATTATACTGCTGACCATACAATGATAACACATTGTGGTGTTCACAATAGTCACGGGGAAATGATCTTCTTTCTTTATGATCCTTCACGTCTGTGTGTTTGTCCTACTTCCATCCATTGATCTAATACTTCGCTGTGGACGAGCATCAATTTCTCGGAATGACACCCCGCACTCTCGGTATGCCACAATTCTCCCGCGATCAAATTCAGACACCTGCTGATATTGCTGTCTTATTTTCGACGAGTCGTGCTCGTTCCTTCTGAGAAAATGTGGGGTCGGTTTAATGCGTCTCTTATGGACGTTGCAATTTTAATGCCCAGCAGTGTATTTCATAAATGATGCCAATTTTCCAAAAACGGTCATAATCATCTGTCAACGTGCTGTAGAGATACTTAAGTGATATTTTTAATTTAAAAATATGATGACTTTATTTATTTTATTATGGAAATAAAAACTTTTTAAGAAAAGATTTTAGAGAAATTTGAATATGAATATTTTAAACTGAAAAAAAAATTAGAACGTGAGAAAATATGTAATTTAAAACAAGTGGAGAATGCAACAATGCCTATAAAGAATATCATATATTGCACTTAATTTCAGTGACATTCCTGCGATTTCAATTAAGCTGTAACAGAGGAGCCGGCTTCTTGTTTATGCAGTAAGATTAATGAAAAACTTAAACAAAATTAATTGACAAAAAAGTTGGAGAAAATATTATTGCAACGGAATCTGGTTGTCAACTGCAGTTGAGTCTATGGAAGCATTAGCTTGTATATTCCTGTAGTATGGGATAGGTCATTTTCTAGATACGGAAATGTTTAATGTAACAGGAGAACAGGATTTACTATGGAGAATGTGAACAGTTTTTGTTAAACTCTGCTATTTTAATATGTAAGAAAATACTGTTTTATTTTTTTATAGATACATACAGTGCTGAGATGTTTCAGAGAAATTGTTGGTTGAGCACACATTTCATTGTACAAATAAATGCCTTTACATTTTAGTGTCACTTTTTGAGTTTACTAGTATGTGTTTAGGTTAGCATTAACTTAGTTTCAAGTACCGATTGCCAATGAACTACACAGCAATAAGTTCAAATATTGTACAGGGGTCTTGGTCAAACAATTTCAGAATGGGAATTCATGGTCCATGAAGAAAAATTACGGAGTTATATGGTAATAAAGAAGATAAAATTAGAAAGGAAAAACTACATTTGAAAAACATAGGTAAGGGCCGGTAATTCGAACCAAGGATCTTAAGTCTTCCGTACTAGCACACTAACCAACTGAGCTACCGTGTCCTTCACACACAGAACCACGAACTTTTCTCATCTGATATTAAAAATCTCAGAGACCTCCCTACTTGTCTTTGAGGTTTTCCTCTACTATAAGAAGCTTATTCCTTAAGAAGCGACTTGTTATACTACGAAAACTTATGGCCCCGGCTTATAGTTTATAATTGAACCTCGAACGATACATAGAGGTTTTATATATAGGGTATCCGTTTATCTTGCTCACTCAAAATAACGTTTCTAATACGTCAAATGAAAAATTGTTTCAAACAAAAGTTTTATAACATCGTGGAGGAAATTCTTGCTGAAAGTACACTCTTCTATATCTCAATTAATGTAGGAGACACGAGATAGAACTTCGTTTATTTATATGAAACTATGTGCATTTAATTAAAAAAAATACAGTTACCTTCTCTAAGAGCTATTCAGAAATGCAACACACTGTACCTTTTAGTCAAGAAAACAGTAGATAAATGATAAATAAGGAAATGATAAATGCATTACTTCTTTAATTTTATAGGACTACAGTACGTTTGTTTCACTAAATCGTTTAGTCTCTCAAATAATGCAATCGAATAAATAATTATCTGCCAACTTACATCCTCCGTAGATAGCAGCATTTCTACATACTTTCTCTTCAGGCATACATCTTGAAAGAAAAAGTATGGTCACAATAACTCAATGTAGTGCTAATTTGTTCTGATGAATGACTACAGTATACTGACTGGTATGTAAGCTAAAGCAATGACAATTTGGGGAGTGAGGAAGTTGGGTTACCTACCCCATCTCAGGACACCTGTGTTTACATGAATCGGAAATCATAAACAAAGCGCAGAACTCTAATACAGTACTGCATTGGGTTCAGTAATGTGTACACTCAAGGCATTAAATGGTTCGGTTTCAACAACTGTGTACTCCGTACAATTTACACATCTACTGTTTTCTTGACAAAAATGGTACAGTGTGAAACATTTTTGAATAGCTCTTGGAGGGGGTAAATATATTATTGAATAAAATGTACATGGTGTCATTAAAAAAAAATTAAGTTCTATCCCGTATTTCCTACATCAATGGAGATAACAAAAAAGTGTAACCTCAGCAAGAACTCCCTCATGGTGAACTTTTGTTTGAAACAGTTTTTCATTTGAGTATTGGAATAAACTTATTTGGATGAGTAAGATAAATGAGACATCCTGTATATATATATATATAGTTCTTTTCACAGTCATGCGTAGGATATTGCAAAATAGAGAATATCAGGGAAGTTTAGAAGAGATTTGAAAACAGGATTAAGCAAAAATTTTGAGTCTAAGCTCTTTATTGTAATTATGATATATCATGTATTGATTCGAATATGACATTCGTTTTTACTTTTTTCTCTTCAATCATTTCCAAGCATCCTCTGAAAATAGCAGAGATTTTGCAAATTTCCAGTGTTACTATGTTTTTA
Organism: Metallyticus violacea; assembly: GCA_030762175.1. Taxonomy (NCBI): domain Eukaryota; kingdom Metazoa; phylum Arthropoda; class Insecta; order Mantodea; family Metallyticidae; genus Metallyticus; species Metallyticus violacea. The sequence continues at coordinate 46,876,384 of CM060839.1, forward strand.
CACATTATCAGCATAGGGCTTAGAAGCTAACTTTATTTCAAACATTTTTTTGTGTGTGTTCCAATGTCAGCCCAGTGTCTCATAAACTTGTGGGCATTTCCCCTTGGCATGGCGGACGTTCTGAGGTTGGGACGCTCATGATGGTGCATCACGAGGTCCTTTAAACTTATGGATGAATGAAATGAATTAAATGATGCCGCCTAAAGGTTATCTGGCATTTATCTTCTGAAGATATGGAAAAATTCCGAAAAAAAACTGCTTTGTCTGACCGGGAATTGAAGCCAAGACCTCCAGATTAGTCGCAAATGCTACCATTAGAAGACGGAGGCGGTGATGAAGAAAATGTTGCAACGCTGATCTCTCCGCATGGACTGCATCATTTTTTTTTCTTAGGGATTTAAACATTTCATTAGAAAGCTAATATCATTGCTTTTTATGATCATAACTGCAATGTTTTGAAGATATGCGAGATTTGCAAAATCGTGCATAAGTAAAATGAAAGTGTTTAAAGAAAGCGCTTTCAGATATGTTCTAGATAAATGACAAATAGACAAAGTTTGTAAACAATCAAGTCATTCGAGAACTGTATATAATGGCAGTGAAGCGAGTTATCGCTAAGAGGTCGTTGCACTCACAATGACCATGCCTGCATTTGTTCACCTCTCGTATGTAGGGTAGCTTTCTTTCAGCAACAGAAGGTGTATCAGTCCCTTCAGAGCCAAAATTTGTGACCCTACTACTTCTGGCTTTTGTCCCTAGTATAGGCGAGATTCTTTTAAAAGGTGGAAGGGAAAGAACGCTAATATACAACAAACTATTGCGCTTAGTAAACTAATTGCTATACATATTAAAAACTGATTATTTTCCACATAGCTTTGTAATTTTGGCCGATTGCTTACAAATGAGAAATATAGGGAGGGGAAATCTAACATGACATAAAAGCGAAGGCAAGTTACTCACAAGTAAACTGGGACAAGTGTTTAAATATTGTTAGTAGAGGAACCTACTAACAATATTTAATTGGTATGAATGATTAAGGTTAGATTGATTGTGGAATTAAAGTTTAAACTAGGATTAGATACCCTATTAAACAAACCTTTACAAAAAAAACCTTAATTAAAATCTCAAATAATACATTAAATGATTTAGCTTGTTATGTCTCTATTTACTATTATAAATCACTTTTGCCAGTCTGAATAGCCGTACATTAAAAATAAATGTAATTTAAAAAAAATCAATATTGATTAAATTTTAGTTATCATTCCACTTTTCTAGCTATTTCCACTTTAATGTTTCAAATGACATCCCTATCTTGTGATAATTACATTTTAAAGAGGTTTCGATTGCTATCGCATCTTTTGATTTCTATGGTTGCCTGAAGATAAAAACAAGTACTGCAATATTAATAATACACTTTATTTCGTAACTTCTGACATATTCATGTTTCTTGCAGGGTATACGCCATTTTGAAGCACTTTATTAACAAAACAAAACTATTCCATTAAATACTTATGAATTTTATAGAATTATAGTCCAAAATTCAAACAATAACAACAAAAGTAAAGGTTGGCGGGCAACCAAATAAAAACAAACGTTTTATATCAATGTCATCCGTAGGGACGCCATTCAAATTTCAAAGCGACGGTGACTGGGTGAAAATTTATTGAACATTGGTTTTATTACTGCTCTTCAATATCCTAATTTACAGGTTTTATTTCTTTATTTTTTAAATTTATGTTAAATGTGAAATGAAATCCCTGTATATTTTTGAATATTTCACTAGAGAACAAGCACATAAACGATAACCGCATTGGTTGGCCGAAATCGTTAACACAAGGACTCGTGAGCAGGAGGTCTGGGATGCGGTTTTCTCCAGGACCGTCCTACTTGAGGATTCTTTCCAGTTTTTCCTCAGTCTTCATAAATGGCAAATGCCGGGAAGGTACCTTAAACTTAGGCCTGGATCTCATGTATAATCGGTGCCCACCCCCTTTTTTCTCTCAGCAGTAAAACTTGGTGTTAAACACTATTAATATATGCATTCTTTTACCAGTGCAATTTCACACAATGTTTATAACACGATAAAACAAAATATCCTGGTCAGATCAAGCTATCTGCTAATTTTTTTCCGGAGTTTTTCCTTACCCTGAGAAGGTGAATGACAGATAAGTTTAAGGCGCCGAGCTCATTTGCGCCATCATTACAGATTTACAATTATATTATTCGGTCCAGTATTTACAGACGTCGTGAAAAGACCAACGCAGTAAGAGAGACAATAAAATAAACAAACAAATAAAAAAAGAAAATATTTACAAAATGCGAGTTATTATTTGCTAAAACAAAACGTACAATTCGTACTATTTCTAATTTGTGTGAAACATATTTAATATTATCCAATCATCACTAATTGCAATATATTTATCTAGTTACATGCAACTTAATGTGATGAGCTCACATGAAGGTTGAGGGGTCATAAAAAAGATGGCATGTTTGACTCATTTATTGTAGGTGAACTTGGTGCAGCTTTGAAAGAAATGGCTGCAGCACGTTGGAAGGAGGGACAATCCCGGTCGGATACGTGGGTGAATGGGTGGGTTTATTCAACCAGTCAGCTTGCGCAGGCGGGAGTCGATCCTCGTGACTGGCGGGAGGCGGAGCAGATCTATTCGCCGCCCGAGCATGCTCCATCTCCCAGCATCCATAGCCACGTGACCCAAATATCACTCACGGCAGGGAGGAAGGGGGGAAAAATAATAAAACTCGGAGCATTCCTCCCAAAGGTCGCGAAGCTACAGTATATCCCTTCTGTTTGTCGTCTGATTCTTGCCGACTCTTGTAGTTTTAGCGCAAACACGAGTTCGTCATATTTAGCATTGATCCTGAAAGACTGATTATGGCCGTCCAATTTTTTTTCTCCTTTTATCAGCAGACATTTCTTCATTCTTATAGCATTAAACAGCCACGTAATGAGATGAGATCTTTTTGCGATAAATAATGCCATAAATGATATCCGTCACTTATGCAATCGCCGCAGGGAATTTACTCTTTCCGCAGGTACAAACATTCGCCGGCAACAAAGACGTCTTAAATGAAAAATGTCAACCAATTAGAATACCAAATTATGTGTAGCTATGCGTATACTTACTCCAAGTAAACAAGGAATGACTAAAACTGCCGAAGCATTTTGGCTCCTGGTAATGATTATGTAAATAAAACCTAATATTTGATTATTAAATTTCCCATGCTACATTATTTCGATATTTACCTTCCTCAGAAGTGGAAAGTTATTGCATTGAAGAATGAAATTATACGAACGAAAAGAACTGACAGTACTGTATTTTATTCCCGAATCGGAAAGGGTGCATAAGATATTTTGCAATATATATTCGCATAACTAATGCGAGGGGCGTTCTAAAAGTTCTCGGCCTGACTAGGAAAACACAAAATTTAAGAGAAGTATCTTTTTATTTTTCAATCACATAGTAATCTTGTAAATCAAAACATTTAGTCCAACGACTTTTCAATTCAGTAAAATGATTTTTCCAAATGTGAAAAATAAGCCTCTGTCTCAGCTTCAACCCCATCCTTTTAGTGAATTTAGGTCTACCCGGACATTTCTTCAGGCTTGGGAATAAATCTGGCGAATACGGCTGATGTGGAAGCACTTCGAAGCGAAGGTCATGTCGTTTTGCACCAACAATCCGAGAAGTGTGTGAAGGCGCATCAACGTGATGAAAGAGAATTTTCTTTTTCGCAAGGTGTGGACGTTTAGCCTGAATAGTATCCTTCATTTGGTCCAGTAGTGAAGCGTAATACTTTCCGGTGATGGTTCTGCCCTTCTGGAGGTATCTACGAGCACCACACCATGAGAATTCCAGAAGCTATGACTTTTCCTGCAAATGGAATCGTTTTTGCTTTCTTTAGTGCACTTTCACCTGTTGCCACTTACTGTTTGGACTGCTCCTTTGTCTATGGCGCATAGTGATGATTCCATGTTTCATCTTTTATTGTTTTTTTTTTTTTTTTTTGAGTAGTGTTTAACGCCCGTTTTTACTACTGAGGCACCACAGGCGGTGGACACTGATGATACATGAAATGAAATGATATATTGGGAAAGGATTTTTTTTTAAGGAAGGAAGCGTTCCAGGCCTAAGTTTAGGTACCTCCCCGGCATTTGCCAGTTATGAAGACTGAGGAAAACCTGGAAAAAACCCCAGTCAGGGAGGACGGTCCTGGCGGGATTCGAACCGCAGACCTCCCGCTCACGAGTCCATGCCTTAACGACCTCGGCCACCCGTGGCGGTATCTTTTATTGTGAAATGTCGGAGAAATTAATTGGAATTGCGTTTAAACAAGTCTAAACACTCTTGCGAAATGTTTATTCGAATTTGTTTTTGGTCCATTGGCACCCATCGAGTAGAAAGCTTTCTCATATCCAAAACTTCATGTAAAATGTAGTGAACACGGCCTATTGTTGTATTTGCAATGTCAGCCAAGTTCGCATATTTTCAATCGGCGATAATTGAATACGGCATTGTGAATTTTTGTTACAATCTCGTTGGTCGTAGCAGTTTTGGGTGGCCATGAGCGCTCATCATCTTGAATGGATGTGCCAACAGCTGAAATTCAATAGCCCACCTTTTAACCATGGAAAATGAATGGAAAGAATCTTTGATGTGGAATCTAATTCATGTTGTATTTCTTCTGGGATTAAACTCTTCAAACGAAGTACTTTATCACAGCTCGAATTTCATTTTTTATTCATTATGTAGAACATGTTAACACTAGTTTGTTTACAAGATCGTCACAAAAATATGACTGCACTTAAGCCTCTGAAACTTTACAGCTCACCATCTAAAGGATGATAGTTAACAACTGCCGTAGTAATTTAGCCATCTTCACCACATTTCTGAGTAAGGCCGAGAATTTTAGAACACCCTTCGTAAACATAATTAATTTGAAATTGTTTCAGATACCGATTACACATGACAAAAATAACAACGCTCACAACAGAACGAGTGGTTACAGTGGGCACATCCTGAATGCAGATACCTTTGACTATGTCGAACAGAACTATGCAGGTTTTGGAATGTTTTATCAATGAATTCCGCTTTTACCTAACAATGTCGTTTGAAGTTACCATATCTTTCAAATGAAGGAAAACGACGACTTTTAGATTTGCAGTCTTCATTCCTGAAAGTACCTTACACTGACATCTGAAAGCGTAGGAGAAAAAAACGCTGGCGGTGTAAATAAGCCTTGTCAATATTTTAGGCTATCAGATAACGGTTTTGCTGCCAGACCTTGATAACTGTCATCGATGAGCTCAGCTGTGGCAAAATGGGTACATAACTTAAGGTTTAATCATGAAACGAAAGGATTACGAAAACCGTGTTGATGTGATAGCCCTTTACGGATTGGAAAATCCCCAAGCGAGAAATCAGCAGGATATTTGTGTACTATTGCCAGCTAAAGCGAGAGCAGTAGTTACTGATGATGACCGAAAACCTGAGTTCTTTGAGCATCATTGCTGTTGCCGGACATGGGTCCGGAGTACTTGCACAAGAACTGGGAATTTTAACGCAGAATTGAAGCAACAGAGGATGTTGAGATATCGTTGAGATAGTGCGCTTACAGCGTTACGCTAACAACGGCCACCGGCAAATTCTTTTTACTAATGAGAAAGTGTTGGATAGTGCAGAAAGCTTCAGCTGTTAAAATAATAACAGAGTGTATGTTTAGACTTCACGAGGATCTTGTGATGGGGTTCTGAAGGTCCAGCTTCAGTAATGTTAAGTGTTCAAGATTCGCCTGCTAGCAGTCCCAAAATGAACTCCCTGGACTGCAAGCTGTGGACAGGGCTCGAGGACATGGTGTGAAGGAAAGAAAGTCACCTACAGTGGTAGAAAAAAATATTGCATCTGCTCCCTTCGTAATTCGTAATCATGGCTTTGACATGGCTCATTTAAAACCCAGGGATCCATTGTTGCTCGTGTACTCTTTCCTCTATTATTGGACTTTTACTAATAATACTGCACTGTTTGTTGTTTTCTCAGTTTACACAGCAGAAATAAAATATAGGCTTAATTCTAGTTGAGACATTGTGGTGACAAGATGGGCAAAGAAAAGTGTTATGCTTGCTTGTTGGTATAAGCATTAAAGACATAACCTCTAGGACTGGTTTTCATCAATCTACCGTTTCAAGAGTACTAAAGAAATGCAGGGAGAAGCGAAATGTTGGAGTGGCGAAGAGGAGGGGCAGGAAAAAGAATTTGTCTCAATGATCGCTGTCATACGAGGTGGTATCCACAATATTCGGGACTGGTACTGCCATTTCGACAGCAGTTGCAGTAGTTTTGTACTGCTAGGTGGCACACTAGCACGTCTGATGAGCGAGTGTTAAAAGTTTCATGCAGCTGGGTAGATGTGTTGGGATGGTATAGTATTTTTCATGATACTCTCTGTGTAGTGTGTAGCGATTTTACGATGGGTCCAAGATTAGAACAGAGAGTGTGCATCAAATTCTGTGCAAATCTCAGGAAAAAATGCTACGGAGACCCTCGCTATGATTTAACAAGTATTTGGGGGACAAATTATGTCCGTACACTGTGTTTGAGTTGCATACTCGGTTCAGGGCCGGGCATACAGCCATTGAAGACGATGCTAGCTCCGGTATGCCAGTCAGTTGCACAACGCCTGACATTATTGCCAAAGTTCAACACCTCGTTTGTGAGGATCGACGTCGAACCATTGAAGACCTTGCTCTTGAAGTGGGAATTGGTTACGGGGCATGCCAACGCATTTTAACAGATGAATTGGGCATGCATCGTGTCACCGAAAAATTTGTGGCAAGGATCCTGACAGCTGATCAGGCGCAGCGTGTTGAAGTTTGCACGGAGCTTCGTCATGCCGTATTCGATAACCCCAACCTTCTTGTCCAGGGTCATCACCGGCGAGGAGAGCTGGATGTACACTTATGACCCTGAGACAAAGCAACAATCCGCCTAGTGGAAGAGCCCGAACTCGCCAAGATCAATAAAAGCGAGACAAGTGAAGAACAAAGTCAAGAGCATGCTCCTCGTTTTCTTTGATACCAAGGGAATTGTGCACAAGGAATTCGTCCCACCAAACCAAACAGTGAATTCCAGTACTACTGTGACGTTTTGCGACGGCTCCGTGAAGTGCGGAGACGACGGTCCAAACTATGGCTAGAAGGGAACTAGCTGTTGTATCACGATAATGCGCTGTCACAATTCCTTGTTCACTAGGAGATTTTTGACGAAAAACAACATGACGGTTGTTCCCCACTCACAGTACTTGCCTGATTTGGCTTCCTGCGACTTTGCTCTCTTTCCCAAACTGAAAATCAATTTGAAAGGTCGTCGGTTCGACACAATTGAGAGGATTCAAGAAGAAACGCTGTCTGTGCTAAACACCCTCAAAGAACATGACTTCCAAGATGCACTTGGAAATTGGCAGAATTGCTTGGTCCGGTGTATACGTGTGGAAGGGAACTTCGAGGGTGAAGGCGGTCATTAGTCTCAAAATAAGCTTTTGACCAGATAGCAGCACTAATCCCGAATATTCTGGATACAACCTAGTGTCCTCGGGATTGAATTGACAGTGGGAAGGCATATTTGGCCTCTCAGTGACCAGCAGAACTAACAGAAGTAAACTCTTTGATCAGACAGTAACCCAGGTTATCACTGGATTTTTAAAAGAGATTAAAAAGGTGTACTTCCGATATTTTCTGCTATATTAAGAGGAGGTGTCGCTTTCGAAATCAGCTATACAACTTCAAGTGAATACCAGTGCTTGTGATTTGGTGGAATGTCCTATATTATATTCAACGTTAATAGAGATTCAGACTAACTTTGTAAAACACTAGAAAACCCCAAAGAGCATATTATCTTTGATAGAGGAAACGCAATGACTTCCACTTTGCATCAAATTCTTCCACTTCAGAAACGAGTGTGCTCTTCGGTGACAATTCCCTCTGGCATTATTTCCTTGGATTTCTCCATGTGCATTATCTGAATCTTGCGACTTCAACACAGACATCACACTCTGGAAGTTATGCAAATGACATCTCCCGGAGAGGTCATCCCAACAGTAGTTGCTGCCGGATTTTGTAAGGTTGCTTAGTTTCAGCTGATGAGACGAAATAAAAGACATTTCTGGAGTTGGTAAACCTTTCCTCTCTCCACTGTTCTTAACGGCTATCTATATAACCTTTGCTTTATTCCGATCTCTAAGGGAGACATCATTGAGAATTTTAACGTAAAGATCATTTTTGTAGTTTGCATATTTAATGAAGAAGCAACTGTAGCTATAATGAGTGAGGAAAAAAAAAAAAGAGTACAAGTCAAGAAAAAGAGGGAGCGAGAGCGAGATGAAGCGAGTGATAAAAGATAGGATGAGATGAAGACTGAGATAATGAGTAGAAGACACATTTAAGCTCATCCCTTGATGACATTTTTAACTAGTGTTTAAATGAGAAGCACGTCCGAACACACTTTAATTTTTTTTGGAGGTGGGGTGGGCGTTTCAGTGAGTGTGGATGTGTCTGCTTTCTTTTTATTCCCGTTTTTCCCACCCCCAAGGAGTAGGAGAAGGGAAGGAGAGGAAGGAAAGACCGTGTCGTTCACACCCTTAGCCTCCGACACAGGAGATTAAGCTGAAGACACTTGTGTAGGTTAGGCTGAGGACTGAGAGAAAGAAAGGAGGGGTGTAGGATGAATGTTAACTAATAGCCAAACAGCCGGAGTTCATTCCGCGGAAATAAAGATCCTTCTTCCCGGGAACTCTGCCACGATGTCAGATGCCTTCTATGAGTGTATACTCCCTTATGTTCTGTTACCACGTACTGTAATATAGCTTCTTAAAGCAGCATGTGGTGGAATTATCCTGGACGGAAAATCAAAGTTGATAGAGTACATAAGGTTGGTTCTTCGTAACTAGCGCTCTGACGTCATCAGGGAACGAGGGAAACTAGCGGACAGCGTCAGATGAAAGGTGTCACTTTTAACAGTAAAATAGTCCTTTATACGTACGAAATGTTCGTCGCTGTGATAGGAATTTACATGTTTAAACCTACTGTATGCTTTAATAAAATAAAAAACGAGATAAGTGACAGTAGTTTTCAAATTAAATGTAATGCTGACCTGCCTACCTCAAAATGAAACAGTTTTATTCCAGATACATACCGTCGTTGCGCCTTTAAAACCCGATATGTGCAAAGTCGCACATAGCTGCATTTGTCTTTGAAACTGCAAATGAATATGGCGCTTCCAAACGTGCTATGTGTAAAAGAGACATCTTACGTGCTTCTTCCCGGTTTTTGTCAGTTGTTTCCTGGTGACAGCAGTAACAAAGAGTGCTGTGTGACACATGAGATTTATTCTGATGAGGTAAGCAATGGTTACTCTTGTTTGATATGCCAGTAATATTCCATATGCCCTTTAAGCATTCGATCATACTTTCAATAATGATGAAAAGACGCTGTGCCATATTATATTTAAATTTTGATTTTTTAGTTCAGTTATAATCGTGTTACAGATAAAAACATGGACGGTAGGGCGATAAAGCTAATGAGCATGGCCATTGAATTGACATCAAATAACCGTTTTTGGATTATAAATTCGTGAGATGGGGAAAAAAAATAACTTTTATTGCAGGACTAGTGGATTTTCAGGTGCCTATACGAAGAAGATCGCACTTGGATCCAGAAAGTTCCTGTGAGCAGAATTTATATAATTCCCAGCACAGAGGGAATTAAAATTCGGGTTTGCAGGGAATTCTGTTCTTTCCGTCTTTTGCGTGACAAAAAACTCCCTTAGTTCGCGAATAAAGTCCAACAATGGAATACAGAACGGTAATACTTTACACGAATTGGACGAGGAAGACAAAAGTGCGTGTTTACAGGTGCTACCAAAAAGACAAAAGAGAGTTAGTTATCAACGAAACAATTGAACTCAGACAGCGCACTGAAGTGGTTTCAAATAATTCCAAAAGTATCCAGCCAAGAAAAGATCAATGCAAAGAGGGAAATATGCGAGAAGAGGACTGCAGATCGCACACTAAAAAGAAGAAAGCAAGAATTGCTAAACAAAAGCCTTAGCTTCTTGTTGCAACTATAGGCGTACAGAGTATCTTGACTTGCCCTAAATTATTAATGCTAAAGCAATATTATAGTCAGAAATTGCTAATACAAAACTTTACAATATATATAAACCGCCACGGGTGACCGAGGTCGTTAATGTTGGAATTCGTGAGCGGGAGGTCTGGGGTTCGAATCCCGCCAGGACTGTCCTCCCTAACTAAGTTTTTTTTCAGGTTTTCTTCAGTCCTCATAAATGGCAAATGCCGGGGAGGTACCCTAAACTTAGACCTGGAACGTTTACTTCCTTAAAAAGATCCTTTTACCAATATATTATTTCATCTCTCTTGTATCATCAGTGTCCACCGCCTATGGTGTTTCAGTAGTAAAAACGGGTGTTAAACATTATGAAAAAAAAAAAAAAAAAAAAAAAACTTATACATATGACATGAAGGTGAAGGAAAGGTAACATCAAATGCGTTCACATAGGCATTCCTCACTTAATTAAGTTAAACGTCAATTACAAGAAGGTTATCTTTATTTGTGAGAGATCTGATATCAGAACAAAAAAAAAGTTCTGGAAAGTACCCTGGCTGATACTTCCAAAATTCAAAACATACAAACTGAACAGCTGATACTCAGAGAAAGGGCACACAATGATGGAGGTTGATTCAGTGCACTTCACTCTAGAACATTTATTCATTCCACCATTGTATTCGCCTGCTATGTAACAAGAATAGAAGGGGCAAGAAGAAACAAGAAGAATATTCAACCTTATGATATTCATTATGTGAATTATAGTTTTCTCAAAAATTATGAAAGAGAGAAATTCAATGTCCAATTAATTAGGTCAGGGAGGACAATAGGCGATCTCGCAGTGGTAATAATAGCAGCATAAAAGTACATAGAAGAAGAAGAAGAAGTATTGTATGAGATTAGGCACACGTACGCCTGGCAGCGCTTCCAAAAAGGAGAAAAATAAATGAAAAGAAGCCCAATGTTCTGTATACTGAACAGATGAAAATTGATTGGAGTAAATTTGAAAGCCTTCAGAGCTTGAAACCCTTTATGCATAAAACTCATCACCTCCTCTACACCAACCTGAAGCATGACTAATTCAATCTGAAATAAATATAAAATAATTTCATATACCGTTGGAATGCTGAAAGCCATGCAGTTACTTATTTGTATTTTAAGTCCTGCTATGTAACATTTTTGATGTTGTTAATTAACGATGAAATTCCTCTATCACTAAGAAAAAAATTAGAATTATTTCGTTTGATTAAAATGAGTAACATTGTTTAAGAGGTATTTATCCAGTGGTATGTTTATGTGAAACCAATAGTTTAACATTATTGATATGCTTTTACCGGAAACTTACTATTGAATAGCAACAATTTGAATTTGAAAACAAATACTTGCTGCGGCTTCCATGAATCTCATTTGTTGTAACTATTATATTTTGAGAGAAAATATGATAATACTCATCACGCACGCATACATATACATATTGTTAGTTATAAATTAAATATTACTGTTTAAATCAGCTGTACTCTCACTGTTACCACATGAATTACGACACATTCTAATACAGGTTGTGATCACATTTCTATTATTTGTTAATAAAATGACAATAGTAATGATAAAAACAAATAATAATATCACTGCATATTGTATCACTATGATTCATAGTTGCAATAAAATAAAACAAAAATTTTTAATATTAAAAACAAATTTTAACACACACTAACCAATAACAACTTCTAAATCTATAACTTTTTAATTAACAATCAATTCAAATATTTATAGTCAATATTTTCTCAAGCGGCAGAAAATGCAGCCAGTAATGTTCATCTGTGCAGTCAGCTGACTGTAGAAATTCAAGGTCACGCTCCCTTTCATACATCTATGTATGATGTTATAGACGGTGTAATTAATTAAATTTCTATACCTTTTATTTATATCTAACGCATAAGATGCGTGTCAGTAATAATAATATGCGCGTCAAAATACGCTAAGTGTCGGAAAATCGGCGCAGAAAAACCCGCTATGTGCAGTAAAATCTGAAACTGTTGTAATTTTCGGTTTTTAAACGGCAACATTTTGTAGAAAGCGTCAACATTCAAGTATTTCAAGAAATGCAAAGGAATTGTAGTAAAAGTGACTTTACAAAAACAAGAAGAAGAAGAAGAAGAAGAAGAAGAAGAAGAAGAAGAAGAAGAAGAAGAAGAAGGAAATTAAAAATTACGGCGCTTTTTTGACTCTTGAAAATTTTGTTAAGATGTACATAGCGGGTTTTGGAGGCGCAGCGACGATACAGGCTTTATAACTTCAGCAACTTTAGCGATAATGGTTAACTTACTTAGCAGAGTGGACAAGGCTGATATAGGGTAATGCACCTTCGTCCATAGGAAAGAAAAGCATTTTTGAGATACGACCCTAAGTGTAATGGCTTGGCATAATTCATTTCTGTCCCAATTAACTAGTTAACGTTTATTTTGAAGTGATCTGATTGGGAGAAAATATTTGGCCTAATATTCTTCTCACCTCTTCAGAAACTTCATTGTTTCTATCCTTTGAAGTTCGCGAAACTCCGTTTTCATATTTGAAATTAGTTGAATGATGTCTCTTTTGCGATTTTCAAGTTTTTACACACGTTCGATTTGAATGTTTATTCTTGGCCTCTAATGCTGAAATAGTTTTCAGGAGCTTTTGTGTTTCAGAAAATTCTTTGGAATTCGATACCACACACTTCAATACTTTGCGCAAACCGCATCGTTTTGGCGACATATTTTCGCACATCACGATTTATACCTCTCTGACTTCTGCGATACCGAGCTAATTTAGTCACTAAGTCGGGAACATTACTCTCCGATGCAGTGCAAACGGGCACATTTGGTGAAGGAACTGAGTTTGGTTTAAGAACACATTTGCTAGGCCGTTCTGATCGTAAATCCCTTCTTGAAACGAAGTTCTAGCTTTGTTGATATTTACTTCCTCTTTTCCGTAACGTTTTGATTAGCAAATCTTTTTGAAATCACAATCACGTGGCAGCCTATGCAGCAATGTGTTATTTCCTTTCGCATTACTATTATATAATTTCCAATCACTCACTGCAGTCAGGCATTTGTACAGAATATGTAAAAAGCAAACTAAACTAAACTATAGTCACGAAACGAGTGTCAATAAGAAAAACACAATCATATCAACTACATATGATGCAGACAACTCCCTTCTCTGCTAGACTTCCGTGTTCTTGTTTCCATGTGACGTAATGAGGAAGTAGCGAAAACTTGTTACCGTTTGGCCGCGCTAAATGCTCCTCCCTGCAGAAAATACTTCTGGAGACAGTCCCTCTTCCCTCTTTAATTTTTGCTCATCATTTCCAAATTAACAAGGTAACGAGACGCAAAGATGAATGCCGTCGAAATGAACAACTGTAACCTAACATCAAACTTCAATATCTACTTTCACATTAAAAACTATGTATGAGATAATGGTTAGGTCCCCGTTGTTATATGGAAGTGAGGTTTGGAGATGGGATAAAATAAACAGTCTAACTACATTACAATGTGATGTCTGGAAGCGAATTCTAGGGGCGGGGAGGTGAATATCGAACTATGATGTACTACAAGTGGTGGGGGTGCTGTAAAGATGCAATCTACAGCAAAATAAATGTAATTAGATACTGGCTAAGAATAATTAAAGGACAACAAACTACCCTGAGGGCAATGTGCAACCGGCACCAATTAAACAACATGTATTATCCAAAATAGAGGGTGGGTGGAGTTGCATAGCTTAAGACTGGGAGGCTGGAAAGCTGTTGATGAGGAAGGTAGAAGGATTTGCACATTATGCTGAGAACCGGCAGACTGGATGTGCATTTTGGCTAAGTGTATGCAGACAGAAGATGCTAGGTTAAATTTCTCCCGGATTCATTTTTGACTTCCAGTAGGGGGAGGCTGGCATGTTGAGACTTAATCGTAAATAGACACTGGCTGAACCTGGGCATTTTATTAAATGAAATAAATATCTTTAGGGATAAGAAATTTCAATAAACATTGCACATAAATAATAGCAAAATTGTATATATCAGAATTATTATATGTATGTTTCATGTGCATGTGCGGGTGAGTGCGTTCTTGTTAATGTTGTTTTCTTTTGTTGGAATTAATTTCAGAAATGACGTATTTACAAGAGCATGAACGGTCTTGCGACCCATGTGACTGTAGTAAGTGATCCAGGTACGCCCATAGTCCAGCCTAAGGACGATGTAATGAGTACAGAATGCTGTTTATGATGGTGACTTGACAAGAGGGCTGCGATATATTGGTCATCCCCGTTGGATATTGTGACAATGTATCTTCAGTTACATAAATCTTTCTTTGGTTATGCTCCTCACTTTTGAACTACTTACATATTAATGAACGACCTTACAGTTTAGGGAGAACTTGTATATAAGTAGCTATCAAATTCCTAGTCTAACTTGGTGCTTCAGTCAGTTTTATATTCTCAAGCAATTTCCTGCGAGATGATACATTTCGGAGTTTTTCACGCCCACTGAATGATATCCTAGGAAAGTTTGAACAACATATGGTAAATGACTGACAAGCACGTGTGGCCCATTTCTGAGCGAAACAAACATAAAATTATAGGAACAATAAAATCTTACAAGCCACCGTTAAGGCAGCAGAAGCGATAACCATTACACGCGCCATCAAAAAATGTTAACAGCTCCATCACGACGTGCTCTTATTGATGATTCCGCGGTTCTGCAATTGCCGTCTGGCAGAACTTAAACCTTCGCCTTGGGTCGTAGACTTGGCGCGAAAGATTTTTTAAACCGTGCACTACAAAGAGAAGTTAAATATGAGACTGAGGAATGGAATCCATGAGAAAATTTGATGTACAAAGCTAAACTGCTGTCACTAACCTTATCAACGCAAAATCTATAGACTATTAAAGTTCTGACATGACTATTTACATTGGACCCAGTGGCGGCTCATCAATAAGGGCCAGATAGGCAGGGCCCCCGCAAAGAAAATGTCACAATTATTTACCATTTTCTCTCTTCTTTTACTGGTCAATTTGAAAACAGCGATGTATAACCGATTAGTTCTTATATGCATCTTATGCGACAAGCGCATTTCCCGTCTACTGTATTAGCGGTAGCATGTGGCTGTTCCGTTAGAGAGGGAAGCTCACATGCCAGTGGGAAAAGTTTACGCTTTAAACTTATACCCTCATGGCCCAGTAAAGATTTCGAAGTACATATATTTGACTTCCCGCAAGATGGGTTAGCCTCATCCTCTCAGCTCTCTTGGGCAGCATGAAAACGGCCCCTGGCCGGCGCTCGGTATTCTCTCTTTTCTTAGGAACCAGATGTTGAGGGGTTACTGACACCACATGCAATTGAATAGGGCACTTTATTTGAAATTGGTGCTCCCTCACTGTTTTTTACAGTGTTAACTATTAAGTTGCAATAACGCGTATCTGTTTTGTAGCAATGAATAAGGTCGACGTTTTATTGAAGACTTCGTTTCGGCATCTAAGTTTAACTGTTAAGTTGGAAATGAAAATATTAGGACCTCATCAACCGAAAGCTATGGGAGCTTACTCAGCAAGGCAGCGCAAAATTAAGTCTTTTTTTTTTTTTTTTTTTTTTTGGAAAAATAATGAGATTAGAAAAGAAATTGAAAGGGCAAATGTTTTCATTTCTGTACAGGGCTACGAAACGACAGATTTTATTTATTGAGGTATTGAGATATATTAGTGAGGATTAACTGGTTGAAAGATTCATAAAATTCATTGTTGTTTCTGAATCACTGCAAAAGGCTTGAGGTGCATTTTAATAGTTGAATTAAAATAGTTTTATATAAACCGGAAGTTTAAAGCACAAATGTACGATTGCGTTGCAGTTGAGAGAGAATGTCGGGGAGGAATCTCGTTAAGTCTTGATAAAAGAGAACTTCCTACACGCCATTTGGGTATGTTCCTGGCACACCCTACTACAGGGGCCACGAGCCCTACTAATTGGATAAGTTAGAATACATAACTTATCGAATGTTAGGAGAGATTTTACAAACGCTGGATCTCAAAGAAAAGAATCCTTATCTCTATTTCAGAAGTCGACGCCTGCACCAATACAATTACAAAATAACTAATATAAGAAAATATTATTTAGACACAAGTAGCCACAACATTAATAAACACCGAATAGAGAAAGTACAAAAGGATAGTGAACTTCTAAAGAGCGAAGGTCCCAATAACATTAACTTGGATTTATAATAATATTGAGATAAGAAATTAAAGTAAACTATATTAAGACTGGTGAATAATACATGGAGAAAAGAAGAGGTGCTAAAAGAGTGTAAAACAACTTAATTACAAACATAAACAGAAAAGGTAGTAAAGAAGTGCATTTGCTTTGATTGCATCTAAACTTTATACCAACATTTTCAAGAACCCTATTACAGCCATAATCATATAGTTGCAGTACAATTTCTGGATAAGAGAAGAGAATGCAAACTGGCGGGTTCTTCCTCTTTGAGTTTTGATTGAAACTTACTGACGGTATAGATTGGCTAAAGATATTGGCTAATTTGGAGAACTACCATTAATTATATCTGTACTAAATAACTAACTATGGTTAATGGTGCAATAAAAATTAAACACCAATATCCAACATAGGCGATATCAACAGATGATTTTAGTGAATTGGTAAAGATGATATACACACAGCAGGACATACAATATCGGAATTCCAACTAGTAGACTAAGTGAACGCAGTTTCAAAGCAATAGAGACCCAAAAAGACTCCAAAACAGGGAGAAAAAAAAAAAAAACAGTAAAACTCTGTGTGGGCACCAGTCAGGATGATGAAAATCTTTGAGCGCATTTGTTATATATATATATATATATATATATATATATATATATATATATATATATATATATATATATATAACAAATAAATATAAAGGTTAAAAAAAGGACCCATGTGCACCCTTTGACCCCCCTCCCCCCAAAATACCTCGCCATCTCTTGAATTCAAAATTCTTCAAAGTCCTACTCGATATAGCTCATGGTTCACAAGGTATCCATCAAAGGCTATGTAGCCACTGCAACAGTTGTATTACATGGCATGCACTAAAGACGCTGAAGGTGTTCCGTTAGCTCTGTGGCAGAGTGTGTTGTGATGCCGTGGTTAATAGCGCAAGTTCACCTCCCGGCATTAAACACTTTCTTTAAACTAAACAATTTGTATGACCAATTAGCTTCGTAACATTGTTTCTCATACAAAGCAAGCTTTAACGTTAACATATTATAATATTAATATGTTTCCTTTCGCATTTGTTCTGTCTAAATGCAATATGGTGCACAAGCATTCCCTGCACATGCACAAAGGACAAAAGATGGATTATGGGCACAAATTCAAGAAGCCTGGGATGTTGTAGCCTTTTGTTCACACTACTGTAGAAGTTCGATATCTATGCCCCGAAAATTAAGAGCAGTTAAACATGCTGAGGGTTCATACACCCGATATTAATTTGTGTTTATTTCTACGTGTTTTCACTTTAGAAGATAAATATGTCTGTTCATGTATTTATTTAATTATTTGTAAAGAATAGGCTAGTTTCTGATCATGTTTTTGTGAGTGCATAGGTAATGCCATAAAACTCAAATGATACATTAAAATATAATATGATATTAAGGCAATATAATGTTCTACATAGGCACTTGCGTATATAAACTTTGTAACAGCGCTGCCTTTAATTGCCGTTCACTTTATCCACCACATTTTAACACATTGTTTTAGAAGTGACCGGTCTTTCGTCCATTTATTTTTATTTTAAATAAGATATATGAAATATAAGATATTTATATCTTAAATGTCTAAAATTTGTACTCTGTGTTAAACTATATCAACATACTCTTAATTTAGGGCACGACATTGCTTTATAACCAGTCATCGACAAGTTCCTACGCACTCAGGTGATGTACACCACAAATGAGAACTTTGGCTCTCCTACATTTTCGACATTTCTTCCTTCTTTCGAAACCGGTTTTAGCAGGCAATTCGCCCACCGTTGCTAAGGACTAGATTTTGGAGTATGTGATTGCCTTGATGGTTAAATGAACACAATATGCTTGGCGCGTGGTCAGTGCTCTACCTGAATTCACTTCCCTACTGATATAATGATTATATAATGACTGCGGAGCGACTTATCGATGGCCCTTTACAAACGCACTTTTAAAAGTAGAGTGGAGACTTTTTAATATGAGATAGAATAAAAAAAATAGTATACATGCAGAATGTATGAGCTTTCTTTATAAAATAAGCACAACAAATTAAACATGTTTTCTTTCGAAGTGTGTAGTTTTACAATGTTATAAAACTAAAAGATATTCTTTTGTTAACCTAAGCAAACCAGATATTACAATTACTTTTTACGCGTTTTTAATGCCAAATCTTATTTTCGGTGGTTTTTAAAACAGTCAACATATACCTAAATAACCAGAGCCCATAAAAACCGAAACGAATACTGCAACGAAGTGTGTTTGTTTTAATAATGTGCTTACGTACGAGTGTAACATTTTTCAACAGAATCTAAACTTTTTTAAAATTCTTAGACTGACATGGAAAGTTTAATAAATCTTTTGAGAGTTTTTTGGTTTCCTATATTTATATTTGTACAGAATAAATCGTACAGCTTTCTATAGCTAGAGGTGAGTTTTGGGAATCACAAAGTGGAGAGAAAATGCTTGTTTCTTTTCCTATGGAAACCCTGCGTTTTTCCTTACTTAAATTACATCATCCTGACATTTTTAAGCAGTTAGTGAACCATCCGACCTCGGCGTCCCAGACATGTTTTTTACTGGCATTTGCAGCATTAAATAAGACAAACCAGAGCATCTTTTTGTCAACTAAACCAGTCCTCTATTTACTCGTCCATGTGAGTAATACAAAATATATGTCGTGAATACCTAAGCGATATTCCCGTACTTTGATAGCTTTCGAAGATGGCAACCGAAACGATCATATATTATTCAAGCGAAACCAGAAACCGAGAACAGTTTACGGGGAAACCCATTACTGGCAACAAAACCGGTCTTAAAGAGAATTTTAATGGGGAATCATATGCACGATGTAACGCAAACAAGTTGCCCAAAAGTTACTACTCTTCCTTGCATCTATAAACATTTTCCCTTGAATTTATGCGCTGAAACAATGACAAAATGCTACAAAGTGTAGTTTGATTTTTCACGAGTTACCTATTACTGCAAAAGACGTGGATTTATATACCGCAACATCATCTGCTTTATGGAAGGACAAAGCACTGTCCCAAAGGAGAAGTATAGCTACACAGATATAGCCCTAGAGACAACCGTTTGTCAATAATGATAGCTGCCATATTCTTAGTTATGGGAAAGATATGAGCTATGATCCTTTCTTCGTACTGTCGTCGCCATTAACAAGAACATCCATTGAGCAACATCTACGTAGCGATAAAGAACCCGGGAGTAAATTTGCAGCAAATTACATCGTATATATGACACACTTGACCCATCTTAGCCTGCTTTGCTGTTTTGACAGTTATGGGAGCAGCTACTTTGACTTAAAAAAGGAAATAAACAAACTAGGAGAAATATTTACAATGGGCAGTTTTAAATTAAACCAAAAGCGATAAGAAAGTTTTACTTAAAAAAAACATATACGCTTTAACATTGGGCGAAGCAGGGAGTGATGTGTTTGAGCGTCAATAATAATTTTACATTTTTTAGAATTGCAGTTTGTGCAACATAGGGAGTATGAAAGGCCTATCTTGTAATGTTAAATTTACCATCCCATTTTCTCAAGGATTATTAAAGCTAGTGAAATTAAACTTTTACAATGTTTACAACTTTTACCCTGAAGCAAATTATAAATTATTTTCAATTGTTTGCTTTTTTCCATTTTTTTCCAAAAATAAATTCTTACGTTCACACATTTTGTCCTAGATCTACCATAAAAGATACACATCATCACAATAATATCATGAATAAGTGGCAACAATTTCAAAGTAATAACTTATAACAAAGGGGGGGGGGACGTGTGCAAAAATATGTAGTTGTTCAATAATTGTAACTTTTTGAGGGAAACACTCGCTAAACTCCTCCAACATTGTAAAACAATTAAGGATGATGTCATGGAAACAAGTGCTGCCAATTTATGGAATACAATTTCTTTATATCATTCAAGGCAAACCACAGCCTTCTAGAGCAAATAGTTTTCTTGAAATATAGAATTTCAACTAACAAGTGCTGGCGAAATAAATAGATAAAAATAATAAAATAAAATGAAAAAAGAAAGGCCTCTGCAGTGACACAATTAAAATGTTATTAAAATACTTATATCCAAATAACTTAATGCAAATCATATAAATTAAATAGAAAATTCCAAATATTAAAATAATGCAAAAACAAAATATAATTTTTGATCCCCTTAGCTTTGATACTTTCCTTAAATATCTCAGAAACAAAAAAAAAAAAAAAAAAAAAAAAGTATTATTAGTTCAATTATGAAATATTCCGCTTATTCCAGAAATCACTTGCAAATTCAACATCTTTTCATTTATCAAAGCATATATCTATTCTTCTTCCCAGCAATTACTCTACTGCCTTGCTTAGCTATAAAACACGGCACATTTAAGTAGCCTTATGGTCAAGGTGCCTATCTGATAGTTTGGAGATGGGTTTGATTCCTAGTATTGCTGTCAATTTTCACAAAGAGGTGTATCCAGTTATGTAAACGGCAAATGTGGAGCTATTTGATCCCATAAATAACGAATCCAGCACGGAAGACAGAAATTAAGTTTGAGAAGTCGTTGAACTGGCAGCGGGCTTCACAGGTTCTTCGACGTTATAAAAATGTACATATCAGCAAATGCAGAGAGCATCATTACAGCTCCACAAAATAATACAAACCCATAACTTTGTTATATGTTTCAACAACATAGCTTAAGGTATATCAGGGACCTTATCCATTAAGATATAAGCTTGTATTAAAATCATATAATTTTTAATTTCTAGGATGATTATTATGAGCCAAAGGAAATATTAAGAACAAAACTGTATCTCGAAAAAAGATGTACATATTAAAAAATGCGTAAGGTTAGAGAAGAGACTAATAATAAATCGTTACAAGAGGGAGCCATGGATAATGTCAGAAAAAAAAGTACACTATAAGTAGTGAAAATGAGATTTCTAAAATCAATTTTAGTAGTGACAAGACACAACGTATCAGAAAACAGCTAAATCTCTTTAATAAAAATGGCCAAATACAGTGCGATTGTTACAGCCAATGTTTTAAGAATAACTAACGAATAAATAAGTTAGAGTTGTGGAAGTTGTATTTTAATGTGAGACAAATGAATATAGTAAAAAGTGCCTGATCGCTGTTCGCTACTAGAGATAATATGAACGTAACCTTTCTTAACGCATCTCTAAGTCTAATCATCAATGTTTCTGATTTCCCTCCCGATACTGCCCTCTAGCTATTGATGGGTTTGAGATCTGTAACGGAAAACTTTGTCTTTAGGAAGTTCCCACAAGAAGCTGGTGAGATCGCGTGGTGACAGACGCACAGAAATGATGTGATTTACAGTATAACTAACTGAGACAAGAGCAGCTCTCCCCTCAAGCTGGAAATATTCTTGGGTTAGTTTCATGTCATCAATTAGCTCCACAAGCTCTGTGGATCACCTCTAGTTAATGTATCCCAGAAAAATACTGTTCCAACAATTCTTAAACCAGATATGGTACACCAATCTCTCGCTTTCTTTGAAAATCATGTATTGTCGACTTCGATGGGGCTTATAGACCTGCAAAGTTGCTCCTGAACTGTCCGTAGGTTGTTAGAAAAGGTCTTGTAACCCAATAAACACAAACAATACGACATTTTTACTTTGTTTTCTGCCTTCGATTGTTTTTGTTTGTTAGCAGGCTGCTATTGTCAACCGTTGATAATGGTAATGCGATAATTTTAAAACTGTATTGGAACTACCGTTTCTACATTATAACCGGACTTATGGGTTTTGTTCTTTAAGAATCATCTTGACAAAACTGGTTAGAAGACGTAAAATGAATAGAGGATGACGACAAATGCACAAAACAAACCCTACAGCATACACCGTAGGAAAAAGGAAACGGTGACAAACCAAAGAATCGATAAATATGTCATTATTGCTGCTAGCAACAGTTTCTAGAAGGCTTAAAGTTTGAATAACAGCTGGGGAAGACTAAAAAGGAGATATCAGACAAAAGTTTACATAAATCATAAGAGGGAAATGTCATAAGTCATTGCAACTTTTTTTTCCCCTCGCGAACAAGAGACAAACCGAAAAATCTAAGATATAAGATTGAAAGTGTATGGAATGTACTGTCAAACGAAGCCCCCAGATGGTGTATGTGAGCACAGCTGCATGTCTCAGCCCGCCGCAAAGTTTCGACGCGAGGTGGCTCACGTTAGCAACTCACATGTTGCAGATGGTATTCAGCGCCTTCCCCATCGCTGGCAACGAACCGTCGATGCACTTTGAGACGACATCGAAGGCTGCTAAACACCACGGATTACCTAGGAGGACGTCCTGTGATGAATGTGCAACCTTGTGTAAGTAGTTGTAACTTTTGCCCATGTCATTATAACCAGAGTTGTCAGGTTGCCTGAGATTTGCTTCTTGCGCCTTTAACCAGCCTTCCATTCGTTAGTATATGACATATACTTTCATTCGTATATCTTAGATTTTTCGTATTGTCCCTTGTTCGCGAAAGAAGAAAAAAAATTGCCATAACTGATAATAATCCCTCGTGAAGGGCATACATGTATTTAATTCCTACATATTTTAAACATTAGGCTTTTTCTTAACGCAACTGTTGCCATCTACCAGCAAATTACGAAAGTTGATGCAGGAAGACAACTTCGCAATTAATCCAAAGAATGTAATAACACCATGCATTTCATTTACAGCCGGGCCATATATCTCGTATATACGTTGTTTTCTCACTATAGTTGCTATATTTTTGTTAATTTGGTTGCTCTTTAACATGTCAGGTCATCTGCGTCCCATTCAATTCAAGACGTGAAACTGCCGACAAAATTTTGCTCAGAGGCCTCTTCTTTCAGGCTTGAGGTTCTTTTTCGTGCCGTAAATGGGAATCATGGCTTTACTTCTCTTCCGAAGGAAGCCCATACGTAGGGTTTTTTACGCCTGAAAAAATCCATCTAACCTGGCCGGGATAGAACCCGCGATTTTAGGTTTAGGAGGCAAGTATGGTTACCACGACACCACCAGGACATTTGCACTGCAGTGACCTCGATATTATTCCAGTGGCGCACAAGCGGTGAATGACCCCTACAAGGCTACATTATCAGCTGTGTTATACTGTGTCAGTTGCTGCCTTCTATTCGAGCAATAGAGACTAGAGTTTGTTCATTGTGTATCTCAAAGCGAAAGTTTCTTAAAGATATCTGTTTTGTATGCGAATTACATTAGATTATTCTTATTAGTTCACTGAAATGCCTACCGAAAAATTCACGCTTAAACAAAGAATTTTTATGTACGATATATATATAAAAACCGAATCATGTAGACAGGTTGTGTGGACAATTTCTGGAGAAATTTCCTGGTATTCCAGTTCCAGGTAGAGAAACTGTTAGATGTCTGGTTAATAAGTTTAGGACAACGGAATCGTTAAAAGCTAAACCTAAGGATCGAAAAAGAGATACTCTAATGGAGGGAAAAATTGACAAATTCATTCATCACTCGAACGTTCTCCAAAGAAGTCCTTATGACGTGTTGTACAGTAAGTGGGTTCGGAAAGTTCATCCGAAGATGTCAGGAATGTCTAAATGTAGTTGGACACCACTTTGAACACCACTTATAACAAAATTAATAGTCATTATAGAGGTGTAATTACTGGCAATATAAGGAACGCTCTGTATTATTTACTTGACGTTTCAATAAAAACATTATACAAATCTCCGAGACTGCATAATGAACGTTACACGAAATTATATTTTACGCTTTTCATAAATGTCTACATTATTGTGATAATAAGATCTAGTATACACAACACTACACTACCTTAGTAATTAAGTCATTAAAAACGAAAAGTAGCCTGCAGTGTTTAAAGGGATTATCAGACTGCATGCAACATAATGAAGCTATATGACATAACAGTGTGGCAAAATTACATAATCACAAAGTTCCGTAAATACTTTCAGAGATTATCAACAGCACAATTTGGTCGTTGAGGACACTTCCGGATACTCAATGAAACACTACACTCTTATCATAAGACATAATAACTTCTACTTGAGTGGCAGCATTCAAGGAATCGCGTGTACGCTATCAAGAGCAGATGGTAAATACTCCAGCGAGCGACTGCTGATTTGCAGCGATCTTGGTTCATATACTGCGCACACCACATGATATGTTGCGTGTGTACTTTGTAGCAGAATATGTTCCCAAACGTAAACTAACTTAACATTCCGTTTGCACAGGAAATGAGTTTTGGTCACGCTTTGACTACCGCCATACACATTGTCCAGCCAACCCTACAATGGTGAAGGAAGTCCATTATTTGAAAAGCGGTACTGGATTCACCCGTGACATCAAACCCCAAACATTATCTCTGACGCAACCATCGTCAAACTGAAGCACAAAAAAGAACACAAAAACTGGTTTGTGCCAGGCTTCGTTTTATTTCAGACCAGTTGAAAAAAGTCAACCTGGGTGACGATGTGGCAACGGCCTTTAGCTGCACACAATGACGCAGCTTCTGCAAAAGGTTCAATACAAGTGTTATCACCCGACCTTTCTGTTCCACGCGAGAGGAAAGGCTGTATACCCTACGCTCGCTCTTACACGATGCAAATGAGGCTGAACTTCGATATCTAGCTGCTTCAATTTCGAGATAAATGTATTCCTATTTTATTATTCGTTATTTTTAATGGTTGTACAGGATCTGAAAGTGAACTTTTGTTCTTAAGAACATCAGGCATCTAAGTTGTTATTTCTTAAACATTATTTATGACGGCATCCGTCCCGTAATAAATAAATCTGTAATAATATTTGCTGGATAAGGCCTAACACACATTTTCGTTGCGGGGATTCAGTGGCCTCTAAAAGATGACACTCGCTTGCTAAATTTTAGATGTCTTCTAAGTATTATGCGTAATATTAGTAAAACTAAAAACCAAACTTTTACGATGAAGTATATGATAAATTGTCCCAAAACTGTACAGCAGTATTTTTATGAATAGCCACTGGTGCAGATAATTCAAATTTGTTAACGGTCTAAATCTTCTATTGTAAGTTCAATATATCAAAGTAAAACGTTGAAATTCGTCAGAAAGTGAGTTAAAACTAGACAAACACACTCCTTTTTTATTGCCAATTGAACAACGATCCCGAAACTTTTATTTTAAGAGATCTGTACCCATTATAAGTGCATAAATTATTTTGTTAAAATCGCAAGCACTGAAATTCTTAAGCAAAAGGAACTTTACAATTTTTAGAGAAAGCTATAAGTACTTGATCTAAATCTTTTCCTGAGATTAGATAAATTCTGATCCGTTTACATGTTTTACTTTGTAGGCTACTTCGCTACACATTCTGCTGCTGATAATGAAAGTAATCTTTACTTTTAACTATGACAATCTAAAATAATTAAAAATTAAGATATATGATTTTATAAAGGTATTTCGAATTACACCGACAAACTTTGGGATCGAATAGATAACAGTTTTTAGAATACCTTTTGTTAAGGAATCCATGGGCTATGGCACTTTGTTTCATGCAAAATGGATTTTATATCATTAAAATGGAAGTCCACACAGGAAGGAATAGATGTATTATTGCATTTAATAAACAAACTATTAATGTTACAGACATTTATTTTATTTTCGGGGACAAATCTGAAATATTTTAATCTTTTACATCAAAACAACACGCGACCGCACCAGCGGTGGAATAACAGTCTTGAGCATACCAGTCTTACATGGTTACGCTAGGGATCCTAGAGATACTTGACGACTTTGGCTTCAGACGGAGAACAAACAGTACCATGCGTTGTAATTTGAAACAGAAATGTGATTGGTTATCAATGCAGCAGTTCTTTCAGTAAATGTAAGTTTTTGACAGCTAACGATGTTTTACTATAATTTTTAACATTCATAAACGTTGCGCAAAATTATTTCCAGTCATTTCTGAGCCTACAAAATGAAAAATGCAAATTTTGTGTATGGTAGAACTAATTCAAAATGTCTTTGAATGAATTTCCTTAGAAACTAATATTTTTGTAGAAGCAATAAAACCCACGTTGATTAAATTCAGCGTGGCAAGGGAGTTTTTAAGAACATTTTCTAAGTTGACTTTATTAGCATTGAGAGCATTCAATGATTTGCAAAAAGCTGGCCATACGTTATATCTGTGATGCATTCTGTCTATGCAAATGAGCCAATACAAAAAATACAAAATGGAGAAGCACTGTTAACCTGGATTTTATCACACTGAAACCTAAATCATTTTCACTGACTTTTAATACCCCCGGCTTACCACTACATCATCTATATATCAATGCAAATCAAGAGTAAAGGGATAATAATAAAGAAAAGAAGCTATTTTCGAATATGAAAACAAAGGAAGTCGAAAATAAAATCGACAAAAGAAAAAAAAAAATAATAATCAATATCTATGCGGTAGTCCCGAAAGGAAAAGAGGAAGGTATGAGAATGCTTTAGGGCGAAATGTTGAAGGGGATGGTGTCAGTGGTGAGTGTATGTAGTAAGGGGGCTATAAAAATCCGGGTATATGCTTGTTTCCGTTTCAAATATTGATATACGACTCATCCTTTATAAACTTTGCTGGAAAAAGGGGAGAGAAGGGAATTTACAGGCAGTGGTCTGGTCGCCAACCAGAACTTCAAAACCGGCGAGGAGGGGATGGTGGTCACACATCACAGTGTCATGCATGTATGTTTGTACGTGTGCGAAGGCTTTTTTTCCATCTTTCTTCAGAGTGCATGCTAACTTACCCTGCTCAAAAAGATCGCTGGGTAAGAATTTAGTATTTTTGCAAAAATAATTCTTTAATCCGATATTATAATTGATTCTACTTTTAATTACGAAACTCTGGGCATAAAATATGGCAATGCATTGAAAGATTCTTGAGAAACAACACCATAAAAGATCCCACTGGAATAGTTTCCTCGCTTTAGATGCGGCTGTTACTAGAGTCGCTTTTAAATTGTCGGAACTTGAAGTACTACGAAAGATGTAGGTTTCCTGTTGGCAGCACTCGAAAGAGCGTCTCTTGATTAGTAACTATAGCGACACCCATTGCTACAGTTGCACAAAAATTTTATTGTGATCATATTCTTGCCGTCTGAGGTTCTCAGAGAAATGAATTGAGAGGATTTTGGTGCAATTACTTTTTGAGATAATAAGTGTGGCCTGGGCCAATAATAATGCCTAGAAAATTTACAAACAACTTTTCCAAACTCTGCTCCGTAACATACAAACGTCTATAACTGGTTTGCAGAACTTAAACGAGGAAGAATAGCATTGAAAGGACATCCAGCAACAGTATTAACAGATAACAATATTGCTCGTGTGGAAGCCATAGTGAAGAACGATCCGCGAGCGACTAACAGGGAGACAGAAAAGTCTCTAAATATTATTTATCCAGGTGTCAGAAACCCTGCATTAATATCTTCGTATGAGGAATCTCTGTTGCTGGTTACTCCACAATCCCACAGAAGAACGAAAGGTATTAAGAGTGGAATGGTACCAAGAAACGGTTCTTCGCCATTTTGACAATAGCAGCTTCCGACGTGTTCACGATATCTTAGATATTATAAAAGTTGGATTTGCCAATACCCCGAAATCAAAGAGACAGCCGGCGACCTCGGTCTTCCCAAATGACAAACCTGCACTGAACGTTGAGCAATGTCGAAAGGTAGCTGGAAGTTGGTTGCCGGTTTCTTCTCCGCCAATGGCCATATTTAAACCTTTCCACTCCAAGAACAAAACAGGTCACTGCTAACTAACTGGTAACCACTGTTTGCCTCCCCAGGATTTTCAGAACGCTAACAGAAAGAAGACGGGAAATTGGGTTGCGAGGATTGTTGCTTCATCACGACAATGCCTCTGCATACGCTTTGAAAACAATGGGATTTCTGCAGGAGCGGGAGTGACACTGCTGAACCACCCATCATACAGTCCAGATCTGTCTCCTGGGCCTTTTTTGTTCCAACACGTAAGAAAAAACTGATGTCCCATGGGAGTTCAGGATAAACTGTTGCGTGTAACAAAGAAGAGATTGGTGCCATTTCGAAAGAAATATGGTGTGGCTGTTTCCATGATAGGTTCCATAGTTACCCTGGTAATGAGAGTTCTAAATAGGAGTAAACATTAAAGATAAATAAACCAGAAATATAACTTATTATTAATGCTCAAATTTAAAAATAATAAAGAGGATAGGAAAACATCAACATAATATTAAAAAAGGAACTTGCAGCTTTCAACTAAAGAGGTGAAGTTCGATTCCCTGTACAAGGAAAATTCAAAGCAAGGATTGAATTAGTTTTAAAAGTAGTTGCTCTAAAGATGATTATAATAATAAAGAATAGTAATAGAGGTACGGACTTCCCGTGTGCTATAATGTGACATCTCAACCCCTGGATCGCAACGATTTTGAGGATAAACATTTAAAATTTTATTTCAAGTTGTTTCAAATTATTTCTTTTTTTCTGTAGTCTCTCATAAATGAGGCTACTAAATTCATCTTACAGTGAACGTTTTTTATTTAATAATTATTGATGTATCATTGCTGCATGAAGGCAAATCTTAATTTCAACTTCAGAAGCACAGGCGTTTGTAAACTTTTAGGCATTAAAGTTTGTAAAAGAAACAGAATAAAATATTCGAATGTAAGACATAAAAATGATGCAAGTGATACCTGTTTACGATATCTGTGTAACTTTCATAGGTGTAGGGTTTGTGAAGGATACTCAGCTATCCCAAAAATGTATTTTATGTGCTGGTTTTGAATGTTATTTTATCTGAACATATTGCTCTTCTTATTAACTTACGGTTACTAATTCTGTACGATTTTTAAAAATAAATTCCATTATTATTATTATTATTATTATTATTATTATTATTATTATTATTATTAACTGGAATAGCATCTGTAAAAACACCATTCCTAACACTTACAATGCAACTGCACTTCTGGAATTAAATCCAAGATCTAAAGTCATTTGAAAGATGATGGCGTCCCAGCGACGGCAGAATAAAGTATTAATTGTTTGGAACTCGAAAACATATGAAGGGAATACGGGCGTTTCTCCGATAAATTCAACTGTTATGGCAGTTTGCATCGCCAAATGACTTGAAGTATGGATCGCTGGTCGGAAGCTAATTTCCTCCGACTGATTTCTAGGGCCGTCTCTCGCGTTTTTCCTATATACGCCTGGCTTACAAAACGCCATCAACAGAAACGAACAAAGCTAGGGATTCGGAAACATTGAAAAACAAGGTGATAGATGGTAGATTTCGGAAGCAAAAGCAAGAGAATGGAACGGGGGAGGCGGCGGAGTACGAGAAATGGTGAGAAGAGGGAGGGTAGGTTCCTCGAATATTTTCGTATGATGAATTTATTATCACAAGGGCTGCTAGTGGAGCAAAGAGGAAGTGAAAATGGCGGGGTTAGTCATTGCCAGTATGAAATGTTTCTGCGAGCTATAGGGATTTAAGTGGCTGACTACTTACAGAGTATTTCTCGAAGGAGAGCAGTTTATTAGTGTCGTGAAACAACCCAAAGTACGCAATGGAATTATCATTAAATAAATTAAGAAATGCATGGAAGTTGAGGGGCTTTAAATTCTTCTGCAATACCAGATATTGAAAAGGTCAAAAAAGTATATGGTACATTGCTCGAGTTATTTACAGCAAAAGAATGAAAAAAAATTAAGATAGTGAATGATAAGAAAAAAATACGAGAAGAGAAGGCAGAACGACAAAAAGAGAGAGGCAAACAAAGGAAAACACAGGAAGTGAGAAAACTGATGATGGCAGTACCGAAAGAAAGGGAAGAAGAAAAGAGGCAAAACATAAGTGGACATAAATAAGATAATGTGAGAATGAGAAGAGGAGAAATACAAGTTTATAATTGTAAAATTTAAATCAGGACTGGCAACGTTTCGGGTTTCTTTCGCTTCGTTCCTAAGCCGAATGTCTACACACATACAAACACAGACTTCTTTCTTTATATTATATCTATTGAAAAAATCAATTTAAGAATGATCTGTATTGTTCAACGGCCCTAAAGAATGTAATACAATCATTTTAGTTAATATGTAACAAAGAAATATCGAAGAAACTGCAGTAGCCATGCTGTACAGATACTACAGTATTTAGTGATTATATATCAGTATTATAGTTATGCAGTCAGAAGACAATACTACATTAGTTTCGGACTTTATGGTCACCCTGTACAGAAAAATGTACAACATGTGTAATATACAATTTTATAAAAATATAAGTTCAATGTTTCAAAGCTAAGACACATATATCCCGTTTCAAGAACAAAAGGATTAGAAGAACAAAACAGGAACTCGTCTCTTAATTTTGACGCTGAGCTATGGCACTGAAATAAGACGACCAAGTAGAGATAATTCGTCTTTGTAACGAAGCACTCAGTAAAAATTCGAAATCTGGATCATCTTTGAAAATGCATAATCACTGTAAGGCTGTTCTGAATCCTTGCATGTTGAACAGATTTCAAAGAAATGAGATGCAGCATTTTGCATTAAGATAATCCGTTTTCTAACTGGTTTTAGACTTTATAGTCACCGTGTACATTCTGCTGTGTAGTGCGTATTATTCATTATCTTAACCATTTATCCTAATTTTTAATTTTCAATATTATTGTCCCACTATAAAGATTAACGTGAGCATTTTTAGGCTCCATATCTTTAGGATATTTCCATAACTAAAAGTTTCTTGAATTTTTGAGACAGTATCTTTATGTATAGAGATATAACAGGAGTTAAAACCTAACTTGCTCATACTCCGAGTGGCACAGACAGAATTTTGTTTTCAAAAGTAATATGTAATATCAGGAATGTAAAATTCTTTTGAAAGCTCCTTAATGAGTTTAGTGTTACAAATAGCAGCTACCTGACAGCTTTGAAGTTAATGATGAAAAAATGTTCTCCTGAATCTGTAGTATTTATGGTGAATCCTTGCCGTTTCCAAAGTGCTCAGTGTAATTTCTTCAGCAGAAGACATTTGGTTTGGTATTTAAAGACAAAAAGAAGGAAAAAAGAAAACGACTTCAGGTCAGCCTCTGGAAGGCACAGGGATGGTATAAGGTGCTGTTCCAAGTTGAGTACTGTATCGGGGTAAGTGCATGATCTTAAAAGCTACCTCAAGTAAGAATATTTATGACAACAGAACATTTGCAATATTATTTGACAAATAATTGACATTCCAACATGTAACAAGTTGCGCTTCATTTTAGGTTCTCTAAAGAGTATAATTGGCTATTAGCTAACATAATTCTATCTTTTATGATAAAAGTGATTCTACTTTTGCACATTGTTTGCTTTATTACATATTTTTGCTTGAATTGCTTATTTGTTTACGTATTTTCTCATTTTAATTCATAAAACTCCAAACTCTATAGACAATACCAAATATTACCTGGGATAGTTATTTCCAGACGAAAAACCAAAGTCACATACATTTAGTGTTATCCTTCCAGTTTACTTTGATTTTGGTAACGTGTAAAGCGATTTCAAACAGTCAGTATTTTCAGCCCAGGCCTTGACTGACAACTGTTCTCACACACTATGAGAAAATGGCATTGACCTTGGCATTGACCCCTGCAATCGCAATTTTGTTTCGTAAACAGTTACGCCGTTAGGTTGTCACATTATCTCTGTACCACAGTCTTGCTTTCTATTGGCGTCCAGGGTTAAGCAAAGACTACAAGTGCAGTATAGCTTTGGCATACTGAGGGCAACAAAAGGGACACGCTGAAGGTACAAACACTTTGAGAGAGACGAAGAAAAATGTTGCAAAAAATGATACATGTCAAATTACAGATCGTTAAGGTTACGGGACTTTAGAGACACCCTGTACATATTTGTTTAGACACCATTGACTAACTATACTCCGCGTCAGGAATCATTTGATGAGATTGTGCCTACATGTTTGGCGCAGGTATACATGCGAATAACAATGAACATTCTCTATGTATTGTTTCCTCATAAAAATGTACCTTGGGCCTTTTGGATGTTTATCTCTACGTGGGACACTCTTGCAAGTAGCAGCACCCGTCTAGGAAACCAACTCGCTCCCAAACATCGCAAGGATACTCCAAAAACCGGATTCCTTCCACTGGTAAGTATTCCGCCGACATTAGAATGGGGAGTCACGGAGGACAATGCTTGCTCTATTGTATGCAACACTGCAAACAGTTCAAGATATTCATTAAAGGATTCGTCCTTCCTGTACCGCTGTTACTAGGAGTTTTCGCTCTTCCTCTTCTTAAGCGTCCTTTGGTGGAGGGAAATTAAAACTTGTATCAAGCCGTTAATCTCGCGGGGTCTTTGGAATTCAGGACTTTCTGAACAACTTCCTGCTGCGTACAACAAATCTTCTGCACAATTACCGGGGTAGAGATTTAGTCTCATCCAGTGTTTCGCTTAAAACTTTTAGGCAAGGCAGTCAAGGTATATTATAAAAAGACTACAGCATAAATTCAACCACTGCAGTTTGGAGGCCTCCTTTCTAGCTTGAATCAAGATGCCGGCGGTTTCATAGATTTTTTCTTTTTTTAATCCTCAAAAGAAGAGTAAAGTCATACATTTAAGGCCTAGGAACACGTTTTATTGCTAGTTTTCATTAATCAATTAGTAGGTAGAAATGAGAACGAAGCAGAAAAAAAAAAAATATGAATACTGCTTTATATATATCTTCTGCTGCTTCAGAAGGGAGAAAAGGGGGCAAACGGAATTACAGGAAATTAGAGAAAAGAATGATTATATACGTGTTCATTTACACTTTTATTTCTCTATTCCTAAAGACCTTTTAGCCACTGTAATTGGCTTGCTGCAGCGACCGCTGCGTCCCCTAGTTCCGTCTTGCGAAGTCCTCCTCTTGCAGGAGGGCATTTATAGCACAGCCATTACGCGGCGGATTAATCAGGCGTACCTTTCTATCAGACAACTTCCCAATTTCCCTCACTCCGTACCAGACCTTCCTAACATAAATAATTTCTAATTGATACCGAGGATCGTACCCGGGACATCCCGGCAGCAAGACTAACTGCTAGACCAAAGAGGCAACCTAATTTCCTTAGGAAATTATTTCCTACATCCTTTAAAATACTAAGCGAAACCCGCTTTGTAGACATAAAAGAAAGTGCTTATGATTTGAAATTTGTTTTCTAACTAAGTCTAGTCATTTTAAGTGTTTCTGCGCTTCAGAAGTGCACTCCTTTATTCCATATTTCTGCTTCTGTCTGCTTTTATTTTGTTATTCCATTTCACCATTTCCCAATTTTCCTTGCTTATCTTTTTTCTTTCCTATTCAGAAAACATCAACGCTATTATTATAAAACAAAACTTTTATTTTTCAGTATACCTACTAATTATAGATAAATAGCAATGTATTGGCATACTATGCTGCAAACCGGAAAAGATAGCTTAAGTACCACGTTTATGTTACTGTTGCATTCTTTCTAGAAAAGCGTCAAAATATTCTTTTGAAATAAGTACATTCCTTGTAGGATAGTTCTTTCAGTCAATGAACAAGTCCCTGATACTCGATGAGTGCGATGCTATCCTAAATTCATTTGTTTTATTCACAATTTCAGTACGGAATTGTAATTAATCGTACAATAATACCCCAAATAATTATTTTAGGTAAAGTAGTTCACAATAAATTGTTATAACCTCAAACATTCAGTTCTTATTTCAAGGAAACTTTCTTTAATAACACCACGAGTAATGAATAATGTTATGTAATTGAGGTTAAGGAATGCTTGTTGAAATAAAATCTAATGACAACAAGCAAGAGTTTGAAAGCTCAATTAAATTACCTGCGAAAGTTTATAAGCAAGAGGGGGATTCGGTAAGACAAGTGCAAAGCGAGAACGATGATTTTTTTTATACTGAAAACAGGAAAATGCATAAGAATGGGCTTCCTGAATTCCCAGTCAAATCGAGTCAGAGATTATAAGGATTATAAAAAAATTTCAGTTATTAGTTTTTGAACATCATGCTTTAAACTTAAGTTCTATTCTGACTGGTGAAAAATTATCAGACTGTACATTGGCTGAAATGTACTTGCGTTTAATTATCATTTCTACCACCTTTGTATCGATTCAATTATTCTCTTCGAAATTACTAATATGACCTCAATTTATCTCCAACTTGTAATATTTATAATCAAATTAAAGGCTAAAATTGTTCCTCTGGAAGTAACTTGGTCAATATAAAGTCGATTGTTTTCCTGAGAATATTTCATATATGTGACGTCATAATATGTAAAATCCACCAATAAAATAAAACAACATTTTGAATTTTGACCAATCACAGTCAGATATTGCAGTGAAATTATCGTAAAGTTTTACCAAATCCCTTTACCGCGCGAAGTGCAATTTGACTTCTGGTCAGTGTAGCCAACTCTCTACACCCCTTTTTAATTCCTGAGCACGCATCACTGAGCATTTTTCTGTGTTTTCAATAATTGTACATTTAATTAACTTAATGTATATTCACTCAATTGTATTTGCGTATTCAACCAAACAGTCTGAAATAATTTTGTAAATTATGTAGCAATACCTGCCTAAGCAAACATAAATTTTAATAAACACGTTGTTCCGAATGGTAAAATGTTCTCTCTGTTTGTTTTTCTCAAATCGAACGGCAGCGATTGTAATAGTGGTCGTCTATTTTCTCTCACGGTTTCTGAATAGGTAGGTATTTATAAGTATAACATTTTACACAATTGCAAATATTCCGTGCGGAATTTCAAATAAATATAAATACCGGGCTTTTATCTCTGTAACCGGATTAAGCGCAAAACATGTGCCTTAAGTACATATTTCTTCAGTCCGACACTTAAGTTAAACTTGAAAATCTGTACTTCGCAAATTGTGCCTCTAGGAATATTGTTTATTTCTCAATTGTAAATTTTTATCCTGCTTTTTATATTGGATTAACCTCTACTGCAGTATCCCTTTAAATGAATAACCATAGACGCTCAGTTAAAACCGGCTCTCCTCTGCCGGTAGTTCAGCATGCCAGCCATCACCATTCTGCTTTTGATACATGTTTTTCCTTTGTACTCATAGATGCCATGCCTCCATCTTCCCTCACTAGTACACTCAGAGATAAAGAGATGGTGACCATAGTTCTACATAAGGTCGCACCCCTCCGGGCCTAAATATTTCCTTTTCATTTTTCTCTCACTGGCAACCAGTTGCTTTAGCGTCCCCTATGTTGGATGCCCTGCGAGCCCTCTGAGTAAATTTCACGGTTGCAGAAGTGTACCGCCTGCCGTAGTCTTGGTAGTCTGGCGCCAAGAAAAGCCGGAATAGCGTCTCGAAATATCATGTTTGTAGTATTTTACAGCGTTAAGTGTTAATCTCGTCACTTTCTAGCGCATTTTAAAGATTTGTTACTTCTCCACAGGAGTCTTTTACATTTCTGTCAAAAATACATGTATTAACCATTATGGTCAAGATAGACTATATTTACCACACTCCACTTTAGGTATCGATAGTAGACAAAATGGTGGAAAATGGTCCATGCTTTTAATTACATGGCTTTGTTAATTCGGTTCATTGCAGTTATCTTTACAGTGCTTTAAACTGAAAGTAAATCAACAGCAACGTGTTACTTCTTTTGCTTTTTTTAAATTATTAAGTTAATACTGATTTAGGAAGTTGCTTCATAGAAAATGTTACAACATGAGTTGCTCTTCTATGTCTTATGACAGTGCACCGCATAATATCACATTTACATTTCCTAAATATCAGTAATTGGAGGAGTGGATAAACGGTATATACAATGCACTTTTGAAGTTAATGATGAAACTGTAGTGTGAATTATACATTTCATACCAAAATTTGTGTTTAGGGAGAACATTTTCCTTGTGCAATTTTTCCTTATCTACCATCATGTGTGACAGTGATGGTTAGCAATGAAAGGAAAGGTCCGGGAAAAAAATGTATGAAGCGGATTTTGGAGCGAGGTGAAGAGAATCTTAATGAATAAATGAATGAATGAACGGTGTGAGCAGGATATTATAACTCTTTTGCAAACGAGGCTAAGACAAGTACACCCCATTTATTACTATGCCAAAGAAGACAATGCACTTTTCATTAAAACAGACGATGATAAATATGATGCTGTCCCATATAAGTAAATTAATTTTAGGGTGTATAGTAATTTGTAAATTAATGCATTTTATAAAGATTTGCGCATACCTGTGGAGAAGTATTTAATAAATATTAATTTATATTTCGTTTACATATGAGAAATGTTGCTTGTAAACAATTTCATATTTTTAAAAAACATTGAAATATTTTCTAATGATAAATAATATCAATGTACACACAAAATTGCGTAAAAGTTTCGTATTGGCAATATTAAAGCAACTTCTGCCGCCATTTTTTCCCGTAGTCTTGAGATGGCTTGAAAAGGTTAAGCATTTCTGAAATAAATACACAATTATTACAATTTTGTAAGCCAATTTTAGGGAAATTGCATATAAATTCTTCACTTATTAGTGAAATATTCTAAATAAATATCACTCGACGGTCTAAGCTCATACGTTCGTGAATATATGTGCAATTCAAGAGTCGCTTGTAATATTATTTGTGATAACATTAATTTTGCTTTTAAAGTTAATGTTTTTTATCCTGCATAATTCTTTTGAGGCCGAAGGTTAAGTTATATCAAATTACCGGAAAATTGTTAGCACTCGCTCTATAATAGGTGACAATGGTCTGTGACAACAGGGTAGTTTTTGTCCATTATAATCTACACTCCTTTCCACAATTAAGTTCCCTCAGTTATTCGCACTGATACGCTTAGAGGACCTAAATACACACTTCATTTGTCCCTTTAATCAATAAGTCTATTAAAGGTAACGAGCACATGACCCGGATTTGCTTAGTGTACAGATTAAATGAAACTGCTGAAATTTAAAGGTTCGCCTTGAAAGGATAAAACTAAGAGCAGGGCAAAGTGTCCAAAATTCTTATGACTTTCGTTCCCTTATGTTGACACTGAGGACATCAACAGCCATGACTTTACTTCCGTTTCTTTAGAACGCCACATCCGTCCACTCCATCGGTTCTGGGTTATTCTCGGGGGCGCCACCAAGTTTTAGCAGCGACAATAGCCTCACTTCTACGAGGGACTCTCCAGCTACTTCCGATTGCACCAGTTTTTCTCCAATCCCTGTTCTCTCGTTTCATGGATACGAGCAGGGAAAAGCAAAACAATTTCCAAAGTAGTATCTGCTGTAGTAATAAAACCAAAAACTGTACAGTGATAAATGAGAATATTTTGTGATCGAAGATAAATTATCATTAGTAGTCAGAAGTTATCGATTCAATGACAAAGTGCTTAAAATATTTACCTGAAGAAAATCGCACATCTTTTATGTTCAAAGCTACTTGGCCGTTTTTTTTTTCCTCCCAAGTTTTAATGTTACTCATGTGTGCACATATTTGACATGGCTGTGATATAGGATCACAAAAAAAAAAAAAAAAAAAAAAAAAAAAAAAAAAAAAACTAACACTAAAACTTAATATATGATTACCAACTAAACCGCCACGGGTGGCCAAGGTCGTTAAAGTGCGGACTCGTGAACGGGAGGTCTGGGGTTCGAATTCCGCCAGGACCATCCTCCCTGATTGAGATTTTTTCCAGGTTTCCCTCAGTCCTCATAACTGGCAAATGCCGGGGAGGTACCCTAAACTTGAAATTTCCCAAAAAATTATATCATTTCATTTCATGTACCACCAGTGTTCACCGCCTGTGGTGCCTCAGTAGTAAAAAGGGCGTTAACACTATTAAAAAAATTACCAACTAGGCAGTTCTTTTTGCAAAACACAAATAAAAACAATACGCAGTAGGCTGCCTCGTTTTCTAGTTCTGCTTCCTAGAGATGGGTTCACATTGGATTACTTTTTGTATACAACTTGTGTTCCCAACATGTTTTGGTTGTATGGAACAAGTTCCTTCGTGTTTCATACAAATGCACGAGTTCTATACATGTACAGGACAAAGTTCCATATATCGCTAAACGAGCGAAAACAATTCTTGTTTTGCCACCTGATCTTGCGCACATTCCTTTTATTTTCTCTTTCTCTTTTTCATACGCAATAAACATGGAGTGAGTTAATCATAAAAATAGAAAGAATGCAGGTGAGAAAATGTATCCTCAAAATTAGAATTTCAGAGGCAGGAACGCAGGCAAAGATTATTTGGAAGAAATTGTTTCTGTCCTCAAAGTTAAGTTGCAGATGTCGGAAAAAAGATACAACAATTTAAAATCCCAGTACAACAGAGAATCGATGAAAACAAATAAGTAAAAAAACTTCAGGATCAGGCAAGAACAAGATATATGACTTTTTTTTCAGCAAAAATATTTAGTCCACCACCAGCGTTTTGCTTTTTCCCGTGTTGAAACACATCCTGTACAACTGCTTCAAATGTAAACACTTTTCATTTATTTTGTAAGAAACACAATGTCATATACAAAAAGTTCTTAATGTGAACCCACCTTAAAACATATACACATTCTTACCTTAGGGAAGGTGGAATTGTCGTATCCTCATATATAAACTGATAAAGTAATTCTGATTGACACGATCAAGTTGAACCACCATAATTATTTTGAATTCATAGTTAATACTTTATTTTATATTCCGAAACTCTTACATGTGGAGCGATTTTGTTGGCAAAAGTTCAAAATTTACGCCATCCTCTAGTGTTTCTTAGGTTAAACTGCGCGTTTCCTATCGTGTTTTGTTTTCTTCCTTTCACACTGAAACTGTATATTCAATTTCTGAAAGACATTGATTATTAAAGCTCTCAATAAAAAACAGCTGAATCATATTAAAAATAGTAGCACTCAATGATACGCTGCTAACTACCGTGAGAATGGTAGGGAACAGACTTAGAAAGAACATGAAAAAGAGGGGATGAAGAGGAATTGAAGTAAGACGCTGCTGGCTGCGGTGTACCTAGTAGCCCATACGTACAGCATTGCATGTGCGGATAAAGTTTATTTATAAGTAAAGTTATATATATATAGTGCGATCAGTGATGCTTTCCCTCACGGAGCTCGATTTTTCCTACGAGGATTGATTGATTGAATGGTGTTTAACGCCCGTTTTTACTACTGAGGCACAACAGGCGGTCGACAATGATGATACATGAAAAGATAAATTGGGAAAGGATTTTTTTAAAGGAAGGAAGCATTCTAGGCCTAAATTTAGGGTATTTCCCCGGCATTTGCCATTTATGAGGACTGAGAAAAACTGGAAAAAAAAAACTATCAGGGAGGACGGTACTAGTGGGATTGGAACCCCAGACCTCCCGTTCATGAGTACGCGCCTTAACGACCTCGGGCACCCGTGGCAGTTTCCTATGAGCGAGCCCACACGCGTATGCTGAGCCATGGAAGAAGTAGCAAGCATATTCATTGATCTTGATGACTGTTGCAGTTGTAGCGCAGCTGTTCCCGGGTGTGTGCTGTGGTGTTCGTTTCTTAAAATCGACGGTATACAAAAATGTATTGCCCCGTATGTCTATAACAACAAGCGTATCTTTATGTATTCATATGTGTTAACTCAATCAGATCGTGAAGTTCAAAAACTGTTTCAAGCAAGATTCTCGAATGTAGACGCTCTAGATGATAAAACAGTCCACAACCTGTATAACACATTTCGGGATATTGGAAGTGTCCAGTTTAAGAAACCCAAAAAAATCAGCATAGGGTTCTCGCCGAAGAATGATTACATGACATTGGTAATCGTTTAGAAAATTCCCTAGAAAATATCTCATCGTCTTGCATAACAAGTGAGAATTTTATATGTGTCTATGCAAAAGGTTTTTAAATTTAACAGCTATTTATCATCTCTGGAGTAAATTAAAAAAAAATCGTGTACAAGAGGAACCCGCACACCATAAAAGAACTCAGGAAATTGTTCGGATTTCTCAAAATGAAATAAATGAATAATTTCCGAAAGAGATGCCAAAAATGTGTGGAGAATGAAAGCGGTAAGTTTCAACACATCATTTGATAAGTAATGAACCTCTTAAATTGCTTTGTAGTATAGTTGGTTTGTTTTATTCTTTTACCCTCTCGCTAATCACCGAGACCCGGCTGGCGTGCTGGCCGGCTAACGAGCGGAGCACTCGCCCATAGGCAAAACACTCCGGGGGAAAGCAAAACCGATTGCACAGTATTGTGAGGGCTGAAAATTAATTTGCTACAAACCAATTATTAATAACTTGCAATCAAGGAAGTGGTAACTTACAGTGAATTGAGTTATGGATCAATTGAGCGCTTCTCCCAGTAAGCAGTCACGCTCTACCAGCTAGTAACTCTCGCTTCCTGGTCAAAATACTGAAATTAGAAGTTGTTATTAAAGAAAAAATGAGAACTGACATCTAAACTCAGGCTACAAAGCGGGAAGAAAAAAAAAAACACAGTGTGATAAGTCAGTTGTTATAAGTGTACAGAGCTCAATCTGACATATTACTAGTAGAAATAAGAAAGAAATTAAAAATATTAACTCACATTACATAATAAGAAATAGTCTACAATAGGTGGCATATCTTACTTGCAGATTTCGGTAATTTCATATGCAATGCACCAACTACTTATGAGACAAACCTTCCTCTATTCAACGCTGATGACCTAAGATGTTAAAAAGCGTCCATATATAAATCAATCAATTCCCCTATTCAAACGTACATAATTGTGAGTCAACTATTCTCGAAGTGGGGTGACAATTTAATTCCCAGAAATCATTTACTTAGTGGAAAAAAGAAAACTTTTCAAATTATTTTCTGTTGAAATATAATCCCTGTCCTGGATTATTAAAATTATAATTATTGCTAAAATAATATTATTTAGATTTTCTAAAAAAAAATCAGAAAAGAGGGGCAGAATAAAGAGGAGAAAACCCACAGGGAATAAACAAACATAAAGTAGAATAAGGATTTCAGAAAGATGAATTATGAAGGAGAATAATGAAAATAATAATATACAAGAGACGAAGCAAAAGAAATAAAACGAACGTATAAATACAGGACAAGGATCATGATATAAAGTGAAGTCGAAAGAAGCGAGTGCAAAAGAAAAAGGGGCATAAAAGAAATACGTAATATTGAGAAAAAATTAGAGAAAAAGAAGACGAAAACGCATTGAAGAGAGAGAATATAAAATAAACAAATAAATAAAAAAGATGGCACTGAATATGTAAAATAAGAACTGCACATGAAACAGAGAACAGACTCGGCACATCAGATCCTTTCAAAGGCAGCAATACACGGGTAGTCTTCTAACACAAGACATATCGTAGACTGACTTGTCTATACGGCAAACTACATCCCTCGCACCTCCCCTAAAACTCCATATACGAATATTGGTCTCCGAATTCACATAACATTCCACTTCTTCTCGCCCCCTCTCGCTCCATTCTTTCAATATTACCCCCTTGGTGGTGAAAAGTAGCAGCGTTTCTCTTGTTTTGCATATGAAAGGTGACAAATGTCTATATTTTGAAAGAAAGCAGTATAGCATAGTAAAGTAGTGCAGACTGGGCCATAACTGTTCTCTGAATGAGAGTAAGATGCATGATGGCGCGAGGGAGCTGGATTTGGGGCGATGGATGTGGAAAGAAGATGCCAGGGAGTAAAAACGAAGACGCCCGGGTGCACGTAAACCAATATATATGTTCACTGGAAATCATACTATGGTAATACTGCTAAAACAAGAATGCCAAAAAGATGCTAATAAGACCAGAGGCCGCCTGTGGTGCCTCTGTAGTGAAAACGGGCGTTAAACACTATTCAAAAAAAAAAAAAAAATAAGACCAGAGGGTGTCAGAAGAGCGAGTTTTTAGCTACCAAAAACTATGGACATGCATAATGAACTGAATTGACATTGCAATAGGGTCTATCATAATAAAAAAATTAAAAAAAAAAAAAAAACCACCACCAAACGAAGAAAATGCCTAAGTTATAAGCTCTGGTATAGAAAAATCATAGTACAAGGTGAGCAAAAATTTCTACCCAGACATTTCAAAGCATCATATTATGAAGATAATATATTGTGGTATATAGGGAAATGACAATGTGGGAAATACGTTGTAAGATTAAGGTTGTTAAGAAGCAAAAATGGCGGTTGGGAAATATTAGATGTACGTAAACAAAATTAGAATCTGCGCATGCGCAACGAAAAAGCGTTATGTATAACGGTTTAAACAGAATAGAGTGTGGAAGCTCGAGGTGAAAGGTTATGTCACCATCCCTCCCGGGAATCCATCATGAATGTGTTACCTATTCACCATAAAGACGACGTTATTAATGTGTAAACAATGTGTTTTCAGTAATGCGTAAGCCTGATATTTCCTCAATATGATCCCGTTTTCAGTCAGGATGGGTGGGATTTATTTATATTAGTGTCGTGAGCTACATCCCTAGTTCGTTAAAATAGATATAGAGTCGTCTTTTAGAAAAATGGAAGCAAGGGAGTCGTGACAATATTAGTATTATTGAGGACCTTCTGCCAACATGACGGAGGGCTATTAGTTTCATTGTTATAGAATTCCTTAGAGTGGGAAACAATTTCCATATCGGCAAACGTTCATAATTGCTATCCTTGAAGGCGATATCGAAAGAGAGGAAAATATGATAATCTTACAGTCCTGGAGAATATAGTGTATGTTCTACTCTCTCAACAACACGGATATATACTTCAAGAGACACCTTTGTGATTCACAAGCGCAGGCACAGTTTCCAGCTTTTCATGGGCAAGTTCCAGTTAGGGGAAACAATAGTGTCGATTATTTGTCCAGCTCACAGCAGTTAATAAGCTTCACAGTCCACCAAACACAGAGTATTCGTTAGAGGTTCATAGGCTGCCAACCAGTGTTGACGGTGTCTCAGGGGTATCATATAGGGTCCACTTCTCATTGCATTTCAGCAGCCTATCAAGAAAGGATTTTCTGCTGACGTAAAAGTAAAAACAATGCTAAACAAGCATCATCTCTTTCTGTACTTCTGTACTACATTGTAAACATATGTGGAAACCAGCAATCATGTTCATATCTATTTTCTAGGGAGATGAAACAACATGATTTCTGCACTGACGTTGAATTGCCGTTATACGTCCTCACATGTCTGGCTGTTTTCCCTCGAAATTCGCTAAGTGAGCTGTTGTACATTGCTGCTGGTCTCCCTGTCAGTGGACCATCCTAAAGGGTTCTGTTCGTCATCCTGGAACTTGGCGAATCATCTTTGCACCGTCCGTTCATTCACCGCATATGCACCAAAGGCCTTGTACATTTTGCGCGTCGCTGCAGTAGCACTGTTTCCCAATTTAAATTCTTAGAGTATACAAGTTGGTATAATCATCTGTGGGGATGATCATATTTGACCGAAGGAAAAATTAACTAACATACGTATCTACCTGCTTAACAGTATAAACCCTAGACAATAGTTCGTTCCCGCATTAACTTTAATTGTTGCCAAAGACAGAAATTTGAGCACCGTGAAAAAAATCTACACACCTTTTATTGGTTAACTGTATAAACATGAATGGGATGTAGAAACAGCGGAATAGATTTTTTTTATTAAAATACGAATTAAAAAATAATGGTGTTTAGCGCCCGTTTTTACTACTGAGGCACCACAGACGGTGGACATTGATGAAATGATATATTGGGAAAGGATTTTTTAAGGAAGGACACGTGCCAGACCTAAGTTTAGGGTACCTCCCCGGCATTTGTCATTTATGAGGACTGAGGAAAACCTGATAAAATCTCAGTGAGGATGGTCCTGGTTGGATTCGAATCCCAGACATCCAGAAAAACCAAACTTGACACCGATGTTCATTTACAACGAATAGTTATTGGCATCATTGCATTTAGCTATAAATTAAAACAAACCGACTCTCAGCTACCACGTTGCTTGTTCAGTAACGTTAACCATTTCGCTTAGGGGGATAAATAATATCGAAAAACAACGAATACCAATAGAGGATATAAAA
Source organism: Metallyticus violacea (assembly GCA_030762175.1). Lineage (NCBI taxonomy): Eukaryota > Metazoa > Arthropoda > Insecta > Mantodea > Metallyticidae > Metallyticus > Metallyticus violacea. The sequence goes on from CM060839.1 coordinate 46,920,846, forward strand.
TGAGAATTAAACTTAAACGTAAAAATTTAAACCATACGAGAAATCATCCAAATATAACATTATTAAATTTTAGTTAGGATATACCATGTTAAAGAAATTAAAAAAAAATAAATAAATAAAAATGAAGCTATAGAGGTGATAGAAGAAACCTTTCTTATAAGTACTATTAATAAAGACAAATCAAAATGCTACAATATATTGAATATCAACATGAATTAGTGAACCTTAAGAGCATATTGAAAGAACAGGACAGAAATCGCCTTTGCATCAGGCACAAAAATTGCTGAATAAAATCCCTACAAAATCCAAAAACTTGCAGTTTCTGAAGCCTGGGTGACCAAAAAGTTTAAACCATAAAGACGATGTAAACAAATATGAAACCAGTATAAAAGAGAGATGAGGAAAAAAATATAACTACAGTGTGGACCAGTCACATGTTTATGCATGCTTCATGGAGAGGGCTAGTAGCGAATGCTTCCACTATCAACCTCTCCAGAATAACAAACCAGCAACTTTATTAGTTGAAGTATTGAGTATCGAAGCTAAAACTTGTTCGGAAAAAATAAATAAAAAAGAATCATCTCTTGAGCGCAAAATTTTTCAGTCCTACTCGATACAGCGCATGGGTTCACAAGGTATCCAGCAAGGCTATGTAGCCACTGCAGCAGTTGTGTTATATGACCTGCACTAAGGTGTTGAATAGTGTGGGTGTGTTCCGTTCGCTCTGTGGTAGTATGTGCTCTGATGCTGTGGTTAAGAGCACTGGTTCACCTTCTGGCATGAAACATTTTTTTTAATAAACCATTGTAACATAGACAAATTAGTTTCGTAACATTGTTTCCCATATACAGCAAGCTTTAGCGCTTATATATGTCACTTGTCTTCTTGCCATAGAAGGACTCCACGAGTCCGAAATATAGTGACCTCAAGTGTGACTTTTTCTTAGTGTTTTATCCTTTTCTTCTATCATAATTAATGTTAATTTGTTACATATATAATGTTTCCTTCATTATTTATTCTGTCTAAATGCAATATGCTGCACATGCACGAAGCACAAAAGATCGCTTATGGGCACAAATGTTGTAGCCCCTCGGCCACACTATTGTAGAAATCTAACATCATCTATGCCTCAAAGATTGAGAGCAGTTATACATGCTGAGGGTTCATTCACCCGATATTAATTTGTTTATTTCTGTCGGTTTTTACTAAAGCAAAAAAAAAAAAAAAAAAAAGTTTTTGTTCATGTATTTATTCAGTGATTTGTAAAGAATACGTTGGTTTCTGATAGATACTTCCATAAAACTCAAATGATTCATTAAAATATAATATGACATTAAGGCAACATGATGTTCTACAAGTACACTTATAAAACCAATAACAAAATATAAAAAACAAAAATGTGTAGAATTTGAATTCAAGAACTTACAAAGAAGAGCAATACATTCTAAACCGCGGTTTTTTTTTTTTTTTGATTGATTTATTTAAGGACGCTCTTTAACAGCTCAGGTCATAAGCGTCCCATTCAACTCAGGGCGTGAAACGGCCGACAAATTTTGCTCAGAGGCCTCTCTTTCAGGCTTGAGGTTCTTTTTCGTGCCGCAAATGTACGACACGGGACCCACGGCTTTACTTCCCTTCCGAAGGAGGCCATACTTAGGATTTTTACGCCCGAAAAAATCCATCGGTCCTGGCCGGGTTCGAACCCGCGTTAAACCGCGCTGGACCACTGCTACTCTATCCGAATGTTTTCTTTCCAAATGCTTATGATTGTGACTATTACGTTTACAGGCAAAGCTTCCACCGCAGTGTGCTAGTCGCTGCATGCCCATTGTGAAGACATTGTTTACGAGCGCCAGAAGTTCTCAGACAAGTGAATTTGGGGATGACCCATCTTTTTTGGTCAAAGGGTGTACATGTAGGTGCATCGAAAACCTTTTGTATCGACCCATCTCTATTTAATATATGAATTAAATTATCTCAAGTGCATCACTTGCATTCGAAAAAGCACACACCCCAGGCTGATAGCACAATCAGAATTCCAACCTGCCCATTTACAGTGTTTTATCACTGGAATGGAATCAGTGAAGCAACACTTTAACTGGCACCTGTACTGACGGCTTGGCCAGCCCTGTTATGCAAAAAGGCGCGAGAGGAGAAGTTAGATGTTAGACATACATTATGTGACGGCAGCTATTTGAAAATTCTGATGACGCCTTCCCCGCCAGTAACTTCTGCTGAAGTAGAAGAAGGGGAACAAACACTACAGCAAGAATATATCAATACCAGGAATACACAACATGGCGCCCCAAGTTTACATACAGTTCTTCAAATGCTAACGCTTATCTCTGCAGGAGCTTCCATTGCCATGTGGGCGGACATATTTGGTAGGGGCTTGATATTTATGGGGATTTAATTTAAAGGCCTATATTTTCAATACTAATTGAATTGATCAATTGATTAGATGATGATCTTCTTGGGTTGTCTCGGCTCTTGAAGTCTGCAGTTCGATGTTTCCTATTTCTCTGTGGTTCCAAAGCAGAGGGTGGGATTCTCAGGGGAGTATGGACTGTTTTTAATGATGTGGTGTCACAAGGGAAGGAATAATACAATTCTTCACTGGAATAATACAATTTTCGGCCCAAGTTGAACTTTTAATTTATTGGATAATTGAAGGTTTTAGGAACATGCTGTGCGTCAGTCGTGTGGTGGTACTTATGGTTTTATATTTACTGTATAATTTACCCCCAGGTTAAAACCCACTGCCTTCACTCGGAAACCTATAGACATAATTTACGCATTTTGACTTTAAATTTAGTCTTCTGTTATAACTTTACACAATGTGAAATCCGACAGTCACCTATAACTTCACTATAAGACTAATCACTTTGCCGTAAAGTCTTTATAGTAATATTAAATGGACGACTATAACCTTAGCAATAACTCGGCGTGACTTGTATTCTACTGAATCAGTCGCAACAACAAGGTAGTATTAGTTCAATGTCCCGTCACTGTATCTCTCTATATTGCATTGCAGCTTTCCTCGTACTCCCTTTCCTGCCCAAACTTATTTCTTACATTTGATTTAAAATCTATTATTTGAATTCCATTCGCGAAAATTTATTTCCTTTAAATATTATTGAACTTGATTCACTTCTAGTTTCCTACTGGATTACATTAGATATCGTTCATTACATGCTCGTTCCTATTCGTTAGGTTTTTGTAACATGTTTATTGGTTGAACCAGCTCACTTACTTTCTAAAATCAACGTTCCCACATTAGGGCTTATACGAGAAAGGGGATATCTGCTTATAACAGATTTCATTCCCTTTTTAACTTTTCCACATTTAGATTCATATACTAAAGGTCTGCGATAAGGCACGATTCGGCTATATATATATATATATATATATATAAAATTTCATATTATATATAATATAAATAAAAATAAAGTAACACTATTAAAAATGTAACAAATTAACGGTAATTATAATAGTAGTAAAGGATAAAACACTAAGAAAAAGTCACACTTGAGATCGCTATATTTCGAACTCGTGGAGTCCTATGGCAAGAAGACACTTGTATAGCGATCTGAAGTGTGACTTTTTTTAGTGTTTTATCCTTTACTACTATTATAATTACTGTTAATATCTTACATTGTTAATAGTGTTAGTTTATTTTATATATATATATATATATATATATATTGTTTGCACCTCTGGTGTTGTTTTTTAACTTTGCTTATTAAGATTAATTTGCTTTTGCGTGTTTTGCTTTTGACTACTTTACTATTTATCTATTATTCTTTTAATTTTATTTCTTACTTTCTCTGTATTTTCTAATATTTTTTATTGTTTAATACATCTTATACTATGACATCTTGGTCACTTGTCTTCTTGCCATAGAAGGATTACGAAATATAGCTATCTCAAGTGTGATTTTTTCTTAGTGTTTTATCCTTTACCCCCCCCCCCCACACACACACCCACCCACACACAGGCATCCCTTTAAAATTGTCGGAAACAGTTACATTTTTTGGTTTCTTCAAGACACCTGTTTTCGTATGCGGAGTTTCTTCTGAATATGAAAGTACAGTTACCGATCGAAATCATATTTCTTGCTATGCCCAGTTTAAAGTGTATTAAAACACTTGGGAGGATTTGCGAAAGAATAAAATGGGTCTAGTCTTAACAAAAGGCTATCTTCTTTCGAATGAATGAATAGTGTTTAACGGCCGTTTTTGCTACAGAGGCACCACAGGCGATGGACATTGATGATACATGAGATGAAATGATATATTGGGAAAGGATTTATTTTTAAGGAAGGAATCGTTCCAGGCCTAAGTTTAGGGTACCTCCCAGGCATTTGCCATTTATGAAACTGGGGAAAATCTGGAAAAAACCTCAGTCAGGGAGGACGGTCTTGGCGGTATTCGAACCCAGACCTCCCGCTCACGAATCCGTGCCTTAACGACCTCGGCCACCCGTGGCGAGGCTATTATCCGCAGGATGACCAGCATGTCCTATTGTTATAATGTGCCTTTTTGACAGATGTTCAGAAATGTAATCCTTGTCTGAATATTACTTATTGAACAATAAGACACACACACACACATATATATATATATATATATATATATATATATATATACACTAACAATTAGAATATTAACATCCTGATCATAATTGTGACACTGATACCATCGATTATGCCATTCTTGACCTTGTTAAAGGTACCTGAAATCAAAGCAATTATTATAATTGTAATCAAATGCGAGTATTATAATAGGAATTCTTGAGACAATTCCTGCTTTACATGTTACAAATCATTGTCTTATATCCATACCTTTTTTGGATTTAAACACTACTGCCGAGTTAAATTTGTTCTGAGAAAATTATTGGTCCTTAATTTTGTTGAAAAATGCTAGCGTACAAAAATTTAATATACACTTTAGTGAAAACACTAAACCGTTGTAGAGTTAATTGATATTTATTTTAAAAGCCACAGAAAATTATGTACTTTCGAAATGGTCTTTTAGTAAACCTTGAGTTTTTTCCTTCTTTTTTTGTTTTATTAATAAAAAGATAAATGGAAAAGTGTAAATTTTCTTTCAGTCCATGCAATTCATCTGTTGGAAAACAACAAAACGACTGTGTAATAATTCTGTTTTCTGTAATCTTTAAAACTATTATTTTATAAACATATGGTGATAACTTAAAAAATACTGACAGCTTATGCTGCCTTTAATACACTTTTGAGGTATTTACTATGAGGGCATTCAATAAGCAACGCAACACCATTTTTATGTTTTTCTCCGCCAGTTATAACAGAAAAATTACAATAAATAATGCACAGTATCTTTGAACCTTCGTACGCTAACTCATGTACCTTCATTTTCTTTCACTGTGTAGCAGTGATGCAAGTACAGTAATAAACAAAAACTGTAATTTAATTTCCTTCGGAGAAAAAATGGATCATTACCAATATTCGGGGGCATTTAAGAAATGTGTATGGAAAGATGGCGGTTCATAAATGTGCTGTTAACCACTGGGCGATACAGGCTGTCATCATTGGAAGGAAATCAACAATAACCATCCACGCACTAAAACCACAATGATGGAACGCGTAGATCGACGCTTTTGTTTGGGCCGATTGGCTCTTCAATCTGATAACGGTGTCAGCAGTGTCAACACAATTACCCACCAATTAGGATAGCTTCTGGTCATAAAGAACAGAGGCATCATATGTCCAGACTGCCTGTTCGTTGTAAGCTTGATGGTGACATTTCTTATTTAGAACTGTAACGTGAGATGAAACCTGACTTATTACTTCAAGTCCGAGACTATTGACAGATTGCACCCCCCCCCCCCCAAACATTCTTCTGGGACTCTTGGAGGATTAATTGTGACCGATATATGCCTAACTCAAGTATAAGTTGGTTCTGAGGCCTAAGTTCTCGCAAAAGTTCTTCACGATCACGCAAAGCCACACACAAATGAAGAGATCATCAAATGTTGGTGGATTGTTTCTTTGACCCTCTAAAAGATGGATGAGTGGCATATAGCGAGCGCATACAGGTCCCAATATCTAGATATTGCAAAGAACTTTTATTGAAGCATCGCACTATATACACTAAGAGTTTAACAATAATCCAGTAACTTGAAAATGAAATAAAAGTAACCTTGAAAGAACAGAAGAAAATGTGCCGCATTCAGTTAATAAACGACCTTCGTAAATTTTCCAGGAACGAAATGAAAACATCCTCCGCAGTACATGGCTATGCAAACAGAATGATCCGATTTCCAAGCCTTATTTTTCAGTCTTCAATTAGATACAAGGAATGAGTCACACATAAGGACAGCTTCTAAGTTTTCAATAATAGCCACCAGAGGCATATGTACCGCAGATGTCAGCGGTTACCAGTAGAGGCAGTAGAACGCTACCAGCTACCTTCAGTTATACATTCAGGGGAGTGAAACAGAGAGAGGGTTTCCGGTAGCACGAGATGATATCTCGCCAGGCCACTATTAGCGATAGATTTTAGCTTGGAGATTGATTTCCGCATGTGTGGGTTTTACAAGCCCAAATACACTAAAGGCATTTTATGTAAGTACGTCATTAGGATGTAAATTATACATTCAACTGCAATCTATTTTATATCATGGAGCACCTCCGAGAATTTTTTTCCGGGTAAGGGTAAGTAAATTTAAAATGTTTTAGTTCGGTGCCAATCAACTACCAGCGCTTCTGCAGTTTCATTCTTAGCTGTTTTAACTTGCACCGTGCACTTCTATTACTTGTTTTGTGATTGTTAAGCCCAGAATGCGTAACTGCGTTTAAAGTTCGCTAAAATCAATTCTGTTGTCACAGTGCAGAATGGTTTTAAAAGGAGATTTAACAACGGGTACAAGCCAAGAACATCCAGGACGACCGCCAGTTTCTGAGGAAGATCTGGGAGAGAATCCATGAAGAGTTTCGCGAGCCCGCTTTTTTTTTATTATTATTATTAATGCCTGTTTTAATTACTGAGGCACCACAGGCGATGGACACTGATAATACATGAAATGAAATGGTAAGTTGGGTAAGGATTCATTTTTTGAAGGAAGTTTTCTAGGCCTAAGTTCAGGGTACCTCCCAGGCATTTGCCATTTATGAGGACTGAGGAAAATCTGGAAAAAAAAAAACTCATCAGGGATGACGGTCCTGGTGGATTTGAACTCTCAAGCTAGCTGTAAGCTTTCGATCCCTGAGTTCACTATATGGCGTATTTTACATGTCCACAAATGATCCGTACAACGCGTTGGGGAAGAATTTTCGTATCGTATTGATGTGGGCAATGTTGCAGGTGGTAGCCACATTAAATCCTTGTAGGATAGAAAATATAACTTGAATACCAGCAGAATACGTGTGACTTTGTTGGAATTGAGTAATACTTTTTCTTAATAAAACATACCTTCATGAAATCGGTTCATTCTTTTTGTATAGCTCCGTACTTTATTCAATGAAATACGAGTAAAAAGGTTATCATTATTATCAATATGCTAACTTACGATGCTGTTAACGCTAACATAGCATTTTAAAACGTCATATGATATTATTTAAAGGCCCAAAAAAGATATACTGCTGAAATAATATAATGTGACTTAAATGCTAACTAGAAAATCGAAAAAAGGTTAACATTTTTAACATCTTATTTAATTAAGTTTAAGCAGATTGAACATTGTGTAGAGATGCAAAAAATATTAAATTAATTGAACATAACTTGTAGAATTAAGTAGAAAATCAAGAATAAACTGTAAAAAGGAACCCTAGAGGTAAGACAAAGGCGCATAATATATTATTTTAAGAACTACTAGATTTGATTTGGTTTATTTATGGACGCGCTTTAACATGTCAGGTCATCAGCGTCCCATTCAAACAGGGCGTGAAACGACCGACAAATTTTGCTCAGACTTGAAGTTCTTTATCGTGCAGTAAATGCCCGAAAAAATCCATCGGTCCTGACCGGGATCGAACCCGCGATTTTGGGTTTAGGAAGCAAGTATGCTTACCACTACACCACCAGGACCGACATGAACTACAGAACATGGAAGTTTAATAAGATGCAAATTTACAGGTATAACTGCAACATTTAAATTACATAAAAAGAAGTAAATACATATGTAATCAATTATGCATATAATGTAACAAATTAACAGTAATTATAAAAGTAGAAAAGGCACTAAGAGAAAGTCACACTTGCAATCCTATATTTCGAACTACTAGAGTTCTTTTATGGCAAGAAGAGAAGTGATGGTGATAAAAGTACATATTGAGTATCAGAGGTAACGTTATACAAGGAAACAGATGAAACTAGCAATAAGATTATGTGTGTAAATATAACTGTAAATCTCTGTATGTATGTATGTGTAAATGTACACATACATACAGAGAATAGAAGAGAAATGAAACCACAAAATAAAATTGCAAAAAAAAAATAAATGAGGAAATCATAGTACCAATGTGAACCTATGGAGTTGCAGTCATTACGGAAAAGAAAGAATTAAAAAAAAAATAAATAAAAAAAAAAACTGTGAACAAAACAAAGACTCATAAACATTAAATTACCAGAGGTTTATAGCACCATGTTCTATGAAGGAACAATCTAATCTTTAGTATAACAATGGTATAAACACATAAAGCAATATCTGATATTATGTAAGATGATTCTACAGAATCTGATGCACTGCTTTAAGATTATGGCACCATTCAGCAGGAAAGTTCACAACATGCTATACAAATAAGATTCACAGACAGCAGTATCAGGGAAAAGTGAAAGTGGTTGCTGTGATATATAAACATTAATACACAAATTAAAGAGAAAATTGCATGATATATGCTTTGATAATCAAGCTGAACAGGTGACAATATTAAGTGCATTACCGTTCTTCAACAGTGAACAGATGAGGTTTGAAGAGAGGAAAACAGCTACATCAGAAAACTGACTGGTCTAATTATATGGGTCAAGGCCAATATGGGAATAAAAGGAAATCAAGTAGCAGACAAAATCACAAAACAGCAACAGTATCTCCTTGAAGTGCATTACAACATACAATCTATGTAATTGAAGAAGAACTTACCAAATGTAAAAAAAATTAGAAAAGTACAACTATAGGAGAAGTCCTTCCCATCTGTATGACAATAAATGGAGAAACATCAATGATATCAGGTTTAATGCTATTATAAAAGAACATGGTAAAACCTAGTATCTACATCATTTTGAGATTAAAGATGATCCTATGTACTCCTCTCTTTAAGATGCATCATAAATCATTTGATATACTCCTATGTCAAATTGGATAACCAGAGAGATAAAGTGAATCGTGAAATACATAGAAAAGATTGCAGATTGCTAGCTTGACGTTAAGCATTTTTTTCATAATTGAAACTCAAAATTGTTATTCGGGAATAGACTTTGGAAATCTACTAAACTGATTCAACAAGTGAAAATGCAAATTAAGCTGAAAAGTGCGTTTATGTGTTAAATAATTTTATCATTAAGTTTCATATTTTGCTTTTTGTTAATTACAAATGCATATAGTAATGCATTTCTGCAATATAGTATGATGTATGAAAGGGAGGGGAAAAAAAGGCCGATGAAAGAAAACATATGAATTGAATCTTATTGTTAACTAGACTATTAGGAAACAAAAAGTAGAAATAAAATGTTCCTTTAAAAATAAAAACAATCCACCAGAGCGGGGAATAATTAAACATGGAGTTCCTAGGCCCTTTTAACTTTCTGATGAATGTAAATTATCTCATCTCATCTAGCCAAGATGTAGGTAATACTGTTCTCTCTGCATATGACACAAGCATAATGATAAATGGAAATATCCCTAATGATTGTACCATTAAATTAAATCTAGTTCTGAGCTCCTTGCCTGCATGGTTCAAAGCAAAAAAACTATCTCTAATCTAGATAAACAAATGTTAATAAATTCATCACTCAGAGATCTCCAAATCCCCTATCACAGATAAGAAATCCTAACAGTGCACTTCTATACATCAAACATATTAAATTCCTTGATATAAGAATTGATAAAACCACTTGAATTGCAAATATCACAATGATCTTAACGTGCCTAACTTAGTAGTTAGTGCAAGCTATGCAATATGAGTTTTATTAACTTTGGATTCAATTTAGATTATAAAATTAGATCATTATGCCTATTTACACTCAATAATGAAATATGGTCTTATATTTAGTGGAAACTCAGTTAAAAGCAAGGTGTCTTATTTTTACAGAAAAAATCTACATGAATAATCTCTGGTACACATAGCAGACACTCATACAGAAACCCCTCTAGGCAATTTGAAATTTTAACTCTTCCATGTGAATACATGACTTTTATATAAGAATTAAAAGACAAATTTATACAAAACCAAATATACATGACAAAAACAATAGACAAAAAGTAAATCTAGATAGCCTGGTTTTAACACTCAAAAAGGATTTTATTATGAATGTATGTTAATACAATCACTCTTCTTCCTAGCCTAAAAGTGTTAATAAAAAATGGTAATTCCTTTAAATCTGCTCTTAAAAATGCCTATGTAAAAAGGCCTAATATTCTGTGATGGAATATATGAGTAACAATACATTATGATTCAAAAACAATATATTATATATCAATATATATGTAAATATATGTGTAGCAAAATGTGTGTAACTGACTTATTTGTCTGCTTCTACTTGTCTGCTTTTTGTTGTTTTGGCAGAGTTGTTCTAGGGGTTACTTTTATTGAACCATGTACACAAGTGTATACTGTATTTTTTATAAATGTAGAAAAATGTGTAGTACTGTAATCATTAAAAGTGACAAATTCTATGTTCATCTTTATGACTGTTTTGCAAACTCACAAAATGCTCTAGGAACTGAACTGAATTTAAAACATTACATCAATTTTATTAATTTCAAATGAACACTAAAAAACCAACCAAAACAACAAAATGGGGCCATCATCTCAGTTAAATCCTGAAGCTCATAGCCCTACTCTTATATACATTATAGTAAATGGCAGCCCCTCACTTTAGATTCCCAACTCTCCACTCACCCTCAAATGTTATGTTTAATTACCCAATATCATCCACAAAAAGAATGTATTTTTTTAATACATCCTATTTTAAAATTTCTATCGGTTTCAAAATTTATAATGTTAAACTTCTTTTCCACTTCAGTTAATTTAATAATTGGCATTTCTTCTCATGGACTCCACTATGCCATGACTCTCAGGTCGACATGGTTAAGAACTCTAAATATACCAATAATCTAACTTCCAATTTGTTTCCTATAACAGATAGTTCCCTCTGTCTCTATCTTACTCCACCTTCCTAATTCATTTCTCCTTTGTTCTTCCTAAAGGGCAGTCGGTCCTGGTGGTGTAGTGGTTACCATACTTGCCTCCTACAACCAAGATCGCGGGTTCGAACCCGGCCAGGACCGATGGATTTTTTCGGGCGTAAAAATGTTAAGTATGGCTTCCTTCGGAAGGGAAGTAAAACCGTGGGTCCCGTGTCGTACATTTACGGCAGGATAAAGAACCTCAAGCCTGAAAGAGAGGCCTCTGAGCAAAATTTGTCGGCCGTTTCACGCCCCGAGTTGAATGGGACGCTGATGACCTGAGCTGTTAAGAGCGTCCGTAAATAAATCAATCCAAAAAAAAAAAAAAACCTAAAGGGCAGAACCATCACTGGAGTATTATGCTTCACTTGAACCATGTGAAGGATGCTTATTCAGGCTAAAGGTCCACATGTTGCAAATAAAGAAAGTTCTCTTTTATCACAATAATGTGCCTTCACATACCTCTGGGAATGTATTGTGGCAAAATTACATGAACTTCTCTTCCAAATGCTTTCACATATGCCATAAATTGTAGGATTTGGCTCCCAGCAATTAATTTTTGTTCCCAAGCCTGATGAAATGGCTGAGTGGACGAATATTCACATCAAATGAAGGGGTTGAAGCTGAGACAGATGCTTATTTTTCACAGTTCGATAAATCTTATTTTACTGAGTGTATAACTATATATATTGATTTATAAGGAGACTGTGTTCAAAAATAAAAAAAAAAAAATAAAAAAAAAATCTTATATCTTGTGTTTTCTTGGTCTTGGTCAGGCCAAGAATTTTTAGAACGCCTCTTGAATAATGTCACAGAGATAAAAAAAAAATTGTTAATCTTGAGTTTTTCATTGAGTGAATCCAAAGACTGCAGTGTCCATATTGCAGCATTAGGTGCCTGTTTTTATAGTTAATATACCATCATGACTTAAGTTCTGGTTTGCATGTGCCACAGTACTTATAGAATGGAAAACTACAAACCTAATTATTTTGATGAACTCTGCCAGTCTTTATTCCAATGACCATCTCGATATTGCATCTACATAATATTTAATACAGCCAGCTGATAGATTTCCCTTCCTTCTACCAGTCAGGATGTATACTAAAGAGTTTTGCATTTATATTCAGTGCAACCAAAACAACTTGTAGGAGAGTTCGTCATGCTTAATCCAAGAAAGCAAGACATAAACTCTCTGTACTTACAGGCAAACAAAAACATGCCTCAAATAATTTATAAAATATAAAACAATGGGCAAAAGCTGATTGTAAAAATATTTGTACCTGTCATTAGCTCAAGAAAAGATTCTGTAAGTTTGTGTTTCAAGTCAGAGTGCAACATTAGAAATCTAACAAGATGCCAAAATGATTGGAAACATCATATTTTGAAATGTTTTGAATTATGCATCTCAGGAATGAATACTGAAGCATAAATTATCCTTACATGAATATACAAAAAATTATCTCTCTTTATTCAACAAATAATGGAGCAAAACTTACAGACCTAGTGGCTATTGCACATTTAATGACTAATATACATCATTAACAAGTCAATTTAGAATTACATTTATACATTATAATTTATCACAAAGATAAAAAATTTGTCTATGTACTAAAGAATTAAAAGGCATTTGTCTCTTTGGCAAATTTATAAGTGCTAGATGTTATGTTTGCTAATTTTCTGAAATACTTCCTTGTTAATGGAAGAAAATAAATGAGTGAAAAATCCAATATGTCAAACATAATTATATTGGGCCATCCACTAAGCTTTACCAAGAGAGCCAGATATCGTCTCTCATACTATACATATACATTCCATATGTTGCAATTTTTCTTTTGCTCTAACAATGTCCTTAGGGAGTAAGGTACCAAAAATGTATTACATTACACTAAATTAATAAAAAATTTAATCGACATGACAATATTTAATGCTTGTTCTTTTTATGTACATCTTTTAACAAAGAAAAGTGTAAGGATAAACAAATTGACTTTATACACACATCAGAGGAGCATTAAAAGTTTATAGACACAGATAAATACGACATCTATAATAACTTTAGAGTATTAAGATTAAACTGAGGCAGTATTTAGTAAACATGTTTATCTATGATCTTAAATACTAATAAAGAGTATTAAAAAGTATAATTTTTGTCAACTATATGCATTTCTTTTTCCTATAATACTATCTCTGTTCCAAAATATAGTTGCATTTCCTCAATAATTTTCTCTAAAAATAAAGTGAGGAACCAGGTATAGAGAGCATTGAACCACAGACAGTCATAGAGCATATGAAATGTGTTTGGAATGTGGTGTAAAGTGTTAGGGGTTCTTATCTGTTTAAGTAATTAGTTCAGAACATGTATCAGGCAAGTGCAGTGACTATTTCTGAATCTGAAGGTTTGTTGACTATATCGTTGTGCAGTTTATGTGACCAGAGAGAGTGAAATAATCAAACAATGGGAGGATTGAAGATTATTGGGTTATTTTTGAACAGTTGCTTCATACCAGCAAAAATAGTGTATTGCAAACAGAGATATGATAAAGGAAGGTGCTGAGAAACTTGCCATACAGTCTCTCAACATCAATAGTCACATCCACATTAGATGAACTTGTTACCATCATTGTGAAGGCCTTCAAAGATCTTCCTGCAGAGGCATTAAATAATGTCTTCCTGTCATGTAATACACTATGATTAAATGTATGGAGGTTAAAGGAAAACTATTACTACAAACTACTTCACATATGGAAGTAGAGTTTATACCTTTAGTTCTCCATTTCTCTTCTGATAATTGTTATCTCTGCCTGTGTTGCTGTGCGCATCAACATTCTAGTCATTTAGGAATACTACTAATTCTCCATTCAACCCTGACACTGTTATATCTGCCCATGGTGCTGAAACCACGTTGAGTGATTAGTCGTCTAGGAATACTACTAGTTCTTCATTGCAACCCAGACATTGTTATATTTGCACGTGATGCTGAAAACATATTGAGGGACCCATTATTTAGGAATACTACTAATTCTCCATTGCAACCCTGACAATCTTATATCTGCCCATGATGCTGAAACCATGTTGAATGATTAGTCATCTATGAATACTGCTAGTTCTTCATTGCAACCCGAACATTGTTATATCTGCCCATGATATTGAAACCATGTTGAGTGATCAATCATCTAGGAATATTGCTAATTCTCTATTGCAATCCTGACATTAACTGCCCATAATGCTGAAACAACGTAGAGTAACTAGTCCGAGAATACTGCTAATGCCATCAACTCATTATTTTTTTATCAATAAATATATGTATTCATGCATTGCCAATAAATATCTCTCTAAAGAAATGCCGCTATTATTTTGGGACAGAGTTAGCGCTATACATTATACAAGTTCTATAAAAGCCTAAGCTAACATAAGATGAATTCTCATATATTGTATAAAATGCCAGTTATTTTTCCATTAAAACCCAAAGTATTAGCAGATCAGATTACAAGATGTTTATTAGACAATTATATCATATCTAATGCATTCCGTTAAGTAATACAAAGATCACACTCTGAGCAGGTTAACTTAAAAGAGCAAATATCTTTTAAGCTTATATGCAAATTAGGATACCTGAGTTATTATTTAAAATTACTGCAGCTATTTTTATAGATGCATATCTATTGATTCATACGATTCTTAATCATATGATTAAAACTGGTTAATTTTAGCATTTAATTATGATAAGCTGAAAATATTTTAAAAAGTAATTAATATTATTTACTGTATATGTTATACAAATATGGGCTGCAGGATATATTAAAATGCATTAATCAATTTTATTCACATCCCAATTGCTACCTGCCTGTGGTGAAACCTGCATTTTCAGGGTTTTCAGACAAGACTTTGGGAACTTAAGACATAGAAGCATAATTATTCCATCAAACACTGAGGAAATGATGGTTCAGAAAATGACACCTTCACACTCGACTCGTGCCCACCTGGCTAGCAACCAAAGGGGGGTTAAAGGAGGCGTCTGCAGGCATTAGTTGAATGGAACTAACTGATTATGGACAAAGCACAACCACAGACAAGGAATAGAAAAAGAAGTTAATAAATATATGAAAACAATTGTACTATTAATGTCTTTGATTCCTAATGTGCTCAAAAACACACTAATGTACATTAATATAAGATTCTTGCAATATTTATCTTCTTTTATGGTAGCAAAGTTACAATTTGAAAACACTAAATATTAGCAGAATAATGGCTTGCAAAATAAGATTTATTAGGATAGGAGGATAGAGCATATTTTATCACATTAGTAGTGAAGAAATCATTACAGAACTACACATAAAATCAATAATGATATTATATTTTGCAACGGGTACCAATAAAATTGAACAAATCATATGGTTAGAATGCAAGTAATTTTGAAATATCCCCCAGTTGGAAAAAGATCTCTCAGCTTTCCTCAGAAAAGGACTGAAAATAATAAGACAGTAACAGCAATCATGAACAACCCCTATTTTATAACTGGGCAGATGGAGCAAATATCCAGGTTGCAAATTTTCAAGAGGTGCAAAAATAAGTATTTTTGAGGCTGGTTTTTGAAATAATTGTTAAAGAAATTTATAACTGGTAACCTGTCAATTGGTCTACTGATAATGGTACTTCCATGAACCAACCAGCTATTCTATACGCCATACCTTTGAAGGTTTCAGACATATACATTTGCCCTTAACCAGCTATAACCTCATTTCTCTAACTGCCCATCTCTAGAGGTGATTATAAGATCTACACCTTCAACTCTCCTCCTAAGAATCATAACAATCTCTTTGTTCCTTTTATAGTTCATTTTTTATTTCTCTTTGTATTATATGTGCCAAGTGGCTATCATGTGTTTTTAGAGCAGTTAGATTGTTGGAGTGTTTGAAAGATGAGATTTTTAGAATAACGGTATATGGTTTTTGCTATTTAATGAGCATAAGCTGTTTAACAAATATTTATACAAATTATTAATAATACTAATTACTATAAATAGAAGCTTTTGCTTGGCAAACTGACAAAATTATTAATTCATGTTTTGGCCAGATAACAAAAGGGATAAAATTATAGGAAGGATATGCCAAAATTTACTTTGCTCAGATTATCAATGATCTAAACCCAGGCCCTGCCCGTGAACTAATAAATGAAGAGATGATGACCCTGATGATACAGAAATAAATAATTAACTGTTCTGAATAGATGATAAATTGCTAAGATATATGTCATATATTCTTAATTAGCTGAAGAGTTAATTTAATACTCTTATGTTTCACTTAACGTTAAATTATTCAGAACATGTTTCACAGGCTACAGACCGCATTATCAACTGTGAGTCGACTGCCAGATCCATTAATGGTTGAATGCAATATAAATCGACTCACCATTTAATTAAAATATATAAGTTCTTCATTCAGTTCAAACACAAAGTTGGTCTTAAATTTATGTCATATACCAGGAAACAATGACTTTTGTATGTAAAAAGTAAAATAAAAAATAAATATATAACAATAATCATTTCTCACTTTTTTAAGCTTCAAGAGGAAGTTGATGTATTAGTTTATATAGTCCTTATATTTTAAAAGGTGTATATTGAAAAATATAGCTATTTTTGCTACCATCAGTAAGGCTATTACTAATCTGTGTTACAGAATACTGAAGGAAACTAAAATAAATTATATTTTTTTAACAAGCCACTGGGCTGTTTAATTGATAAATGAAAATCCTAAATTTCTATTAGCAGTCAACAAAATTTTCCATATAAACAGATTATCTTTTTAATTAATTGTTATTTCTTAAAATATTATACTATATGCATTCAGGAATGTGCCAGGAATCAATGAATGCTGGAAGATTTGTTGAAAACATCTGATCAATAGTCTCACTGAGAATGGAAAAATCTTTTTCTACCCCTTTTCAAGTTTTGTATAGTGATAGACAATGCAAAGAAATGATTATGTACAGAAAAAATGATGAATGACATAACATATGACACTTGAAAAAATAACATTAAAATGATACAATGATAGCTGAGAAGTTGGGCACTAGATGATACGCATGACAAAACATGTACCTGCATAAGGCAAGCAATTGCATATTGTCTACTGTATAAGTTTAGGCTTCTCACCTACTTTTGTATCATTTTATGGACTGATATATTGCATAAGTTGCTCATTTTTTGCACATAGCCTTTTCTTTGCATATTGTCTATTGGTGTAAGATTTGAAAGAGGGTTTCAATGTGGGGAATTAAAAACAAGTTTTTATAAGCATATCTGGATACCAACAGTACAGAAAATATAGTTACTTAATAAATTGCTAATTAGTTTCAAAGTTTTTATACTACTTTCTTTAACACATCCATGAAGTGAAAATTTACAATATGATGCATTATACTGATCAAATAAAATAAATTTCCGAAGCACCTCCATCAATAATATAAAACTCTTTTTTCACTTCAGACGCTAGACTGCTTTTTATTTATTTCAACTATCCATACTATTTACATTTGATCCTAACATAATTTTTCATTTACTGTTATACTTAAGATATTTAAATTTAAAATTTTCAAGTTTTCATTATTTATGATCCAAAATTGACAAAATGTTGTTATAAGCATGAGCATTGGATTTATATTTTTTTATTGTTAGTTTATTACAATGCAAGATATAAAACCATTAAATTACTTCAAAGCTAATTTCAGAAATACTGAGATGGTGAAGGGAAGAACTACAAAGAAAAGAAAATATGCTCTCCAATTGCTCCCTGTATCATTACTCTGTTTTTTTAGATAACAATTCTGGGGATATCTCCAGAGAAACACAGTAACAGTTTATTTTGCATATAATAAAGAACATTAGTGTTTCAGTAATATTCAGAAATTATTTAATAAGAACTTATATTAATTGCATAGCTTAATGTCACAATGTATAAAACCACTAAGAATTATAACATTATAAATTTACGTCTTTTTTTTCAATTTATATCTTTACCATTTAAAATATTTTAATGATAACCAAAATTGCAATATATTGGCAAACATTTTTAATTGATTTATGGAATTAATTTTTTCCTTGCATTTGCTGAAAATTTTGCAAAATAAAGATATACTCCTAAATGAATGTATGTACCATTAAATTGAGTTTTACTGCATCATATTATTTTATTTCCTAACTTTATTATTTTGCTACTGTTTAAATGATTGCACTTATGCTATTTTCATACTGTGTTTATTTTTCATGCTGTCTGAGAAGCAGGGAAAGATATTCCATCTTTGTCCAGGGGGAAAAAAAAAAAAAAGTAAATAAATAAATAAATAAATAAATAAAATAAAAAATAGCATTATTATGGTCCCATGCACAGAAGCTCTTTAGTGAAAATATTTTACACTTCTATTGTATTATATATGTCTACAAATACGTATATTAAGTGTTTCATAAAATCTCTTTTTTATGCCTGGTATTTTGCAGTGCTTTATATTGGTTTTTGTAAGTTGGTAATGGAATTAATAGAATACCACGGTTATCATCATGTTCTGTGAACTTATGACAAATGTTATCAATTAGTTTAAAGCATTTGAAATGGAGGCAGCTAAATTTGAGGTTTGAGTTCTTCTTTGGCAAAATGATAAGATTACAAAACTGCTGCCACAGCACATAAAATCATTGAAGTACTCAGTGAATCTGTAACTCAACAACGGTACCAACAGTTCAATAATGGAGAAACAGACATCACAGATAGGTAACTATCATGAAGATATAGCATTAGGGATATTGATCACATTATCACTTAAAAATGCTCCAATATCATACAGCAGCGTTAGCTCTGTATCTCATGAAATGAAACCAGAGCAAACTCAGTGCAGAGTATATTTGTCACCAATTTATCACTAATAAGCTAATTACTCATTTATAAAATTATACTTTATTGAATGAGTAATTGTTTAAGAAAAAAGTGAAGCAAGTTCCATCATTTTTATGAATGCAATAATTGAATAACATTATTAATGAATTTCATGTGCTATTCTGTTCTATACCAGTACTATAAATGGATTTAATGAAATAAATTACTATTAATTTTCTAATAAATTACCCTGCAGTCAATGCCCTCTTTTATTATATTTATGACATCATTGTACGCATGGAGAATATTTAGTTTGTTTGTCTATTGTTATTGTTGTTAGTAAAGACAAATTTACTGTAAACATTTTTAGCCCAAGTTAAAAAGGTTGAATTGTAACTATAACAGAAATATGTGTGATACTTATTAGAAAAAAAAAAAACAAAACAACAGATTTAGTAATTAGATGAAAAGTGAAAACATCAAGGATATTTCAGAAACTTTACTGTTGGCATATATTTCAGAACAATTTAGTATTATGAATTTCTACTAATTCATTTGGTAGCTAATATTAACTGATTTTTTTTTATTAATTCTGTAATTATGCATTCTGTAATGAAAATGAATGGCATTGTTTTCAGAAATACATAAATTGTTTCCTCAATATTATTATAATATAATATTTTGTTGATGGCATCATTTTAATAATGAACATAATATAATGGTACAATTGTTACTATGGTAATTTTATAGCTGGTAGCAAAATTTTATAATTTTTTAATCGTTAATAAAATAACATTGTAATGCCAAGTAATGGAGAAGTTGAGAGATACTATTCCATTTATTTCAAGACTAGGATGATGGTGCCCTGCCTCATTTTGCATTGACTGAATGTAGTTGGCTGAACAAGCAACTTCCAGGACAATACCTGAGCTGATATGATCTGTATGCATAGCCTGTAGGCTTGATCTCATGCTATACCACTTCAGCGAGGCTGGGGTTTTCTTGAACCAGACTCTGGATCAACTGCAAGTACATTCAGTATGGTTTTGACTAACATACCACACTGTTTTTCCTGCAGTTGAGTCATTCCTGCATTGAGTCACTGAGGAATTTGCAGAAACTAATGCTACTGGAGCTTGTGTTATATTTACGTGTTGCTGAAAAATTCTATCATTCTGTGCTGCAAATAACATTATTTTATTCCAATCAAATAATAACTGTTAAGTTATAGGCAACTTTCTATTTGGAGTTATTTTTCAGCTTCCCTAAACTTCTTGCAATGAGTAATGTACTATTTACAGTACTTTAAAAATTTATGAAACTGGAAGAAAGAAAGAAAAAAAAAAAACACTAGAATAATGAGATGGTTTCAGGTGCCCAAGTAAGAAAATTATACTGGACCATGACCTCTAAAAACCTAAAGTCATCTTACATAGTACTAGTTGATTGGGTATTGACTGTTCAGTCAAATTACTGCACAAGTGCTGTGCAAATTAATGATGCTAGTGCAAATACCACCAATCTGAACTTTGCTCACCCAGTATTAATATTATAGTGAAACCTGCATTTTACTCTTAGACACTAGATGCCAGATTGTTGTTATTATTATTATTATTATTATTATTATTATTATTATTATTTAGTGACTGCATACATTAACTGTACCAAACTTGTTTCAACAGAGTTTACAGAATCTGAAATATAAACTAGCAATTATTCACTTATAAAACATGTAGCTACTTCCTTAAACAAAAATTTCTGAAATTAAACTCCCCATTCCATTATTTTATGTTCCTGCACCTTCCCCTGGGTGCATCTCTGCTTATAAATTCTAAATAGCACAGATTATTATTATTATTATTATTATTAGTATTATTAATTATGTAGGATAAACTGAAGGTTGATTATTTTAATGAGCCTGTGTAATACCTAAATAAAATTGTGGTTATATGGTGAGTTTATTTCGGATACCTGTCAGTGGAATGTGGTTGCATACTAGAAGTAAGCATTAAGGCCTATACTGCATGTGCAAGTAGCAACATTAGTTAATATGAAGGAGACTTTGCCAGTAGTCGTGTGTTACTTGGTGCTTTCATTGTGTGTAAATTATGTGCTAATTGTTCTTTGTTAGTTATGCCATTACATTGACTTTTTGTGACCAGTGTCAACATATTGTTCAGTGGTCTTGACAAGTCTATCTCATTCAGATAATGAAACGAAGGGGGTGTATGGGTTAGGTGCTGTTCATAGGCTCTGTGGGTTGTGATGTTTACCATGTAGCTGTTATATTCTGTAGTGCTGTTACATTCACCTCTTCTTTACCGCCAAGTATGTGTATATGTATGGTGATGTTCACTACTTTTTAAACCTGTGCAGGTGAGAGACAACGAAGAAAAAAATCATACTGTAAATAATTTTGTTTTGAATAGATTTTTATGTGACACATTTGTGAAAATGAATTCTTGTTCAGAAGTAGTAAGGCAATTCACATTAAAATATTCTGGCAATTGTGTTCCAGGTAGAGAAACAATTTGCCAACCTTTTAATATGTTATGAGAGAGAGGATCTCTTAATGACAAGAAACGTGTTCCAAACCAATGTGTTCTTATGGAAAAAAATTAAAAGAAATACACCAATTTTCTATGCAGATGTCAATAACATATTGCTGCTGTGGGCATAATTTTCAACATTTTACAACTCAATTTAGTGTTTATTATCGTTAGTTTTAAATACAGTATAATTTTATTATTTCAATAAAAATATAAATAATAAATAAAAAATACTAAAGTTAAACATGGTGGCTCCATCTCCCATTTTATAGTTGTGATAGCCATACATACTTCCTCTGTTCATGTGCCCCATAGCTCAAATTACCTCACTGTATATATTAAACATTTAGTTGGTATATGTAACATGTTTTTCAATTATTAACTTTGGCTGATGCTAAATGATCAAGGTTCATAGGCTTTCACGACCACATTCGTATATAGATAGAAAATGTATGATATCTAATCCATAATGCTCCTTTTAATTTATAAAAGAATTATTAAAATTGAACATGATATACACATCTGCGTAACTGCCCAAAAGTGCTAAATATTAACTTCTGAAAAGCTACAAGCTTAACTTTAAAGTGGTACATTTTCAGTTTGAAAATGCTACAATTTATCTTACAATCACTCGGAACCCCAAAACATATCAGCCTGTTGTCTTAGATGCATTAAATGTGCACTGATAAATTACACTGGGCAACAATGAAAATGTTTCGGGCTTAAAAATAGTGAATTTACATGTATTTCCATCTGCTGAATTCAAAAATCACCATAAAAATGATGGATTAGCTCTTGTTTTGAAGATAAAGTAACATTACATTTTTAGAGTGAAGATTTTAAATTTGGGGGAATTGTTTTTTGGGAGTTGGCACACCTGTCAAATAACAAAACACAAATGCTCTTCACCTGTTTGTAAGTCATAAACATAGATACTGTTGCTGTGACTGTGAATTACATGTAGTTTCTACTCAAATTAATGCAAAATTTCTGGTTCACGAGTGCTTTTTTAGTGTAAAATTTGTAAAAATGCCACGAAAATGTGTAAATATGGGGAATAACTTTTGTTATATTTGTGGTGAAATAACATTTTCCTCACAGAAACGCAATCTGACGCCTCTTGTAAAGACTGCCTATCAGTATTATTTCGGTATGAAAGTAGGGGACCAGGTAAGTCTTGGGCTCTACATATATGTTGCAACGCATGTTCAGTTACACTGCGAGAATGGCTGAAAAAGAAGAAGCGATGCATGGCTTTCGCTGTGCCTATGATTTGGCGGGAGCCTACAAACCATACAGATGACTGCTATTTCTGCCTGACTCCACCTATAAAGGCAGGATTGTCTATGAAGAAAAGAAGAACAGTTCAGTACCCGAATCTTCCATCTGCTATTCGACCCATTCCACATTCGGATAGTTTACCAGTTCCTACTCCACCCGAAAATTTTGTGTTTGAAGTAGAAGATGAAGACAGTGTGGAACAAGAAGAACCAAACAAGCCTTCTACATCCCATGACCCTGATTTTGAGGGAAAAGATGATAAATGGCACAGACTGAGTCAAGCAGAATTGAGTGATCTCATTAGAGACTTTGGCCTGTCAAAGGAGAAGGCAGAAATTCTTGGGTCTCAACTACAGCAATGGAATCTTCTCCAAAGTGATATGAGAATCTCACAGTACAGAAAACGTCACATGGAACTGCTTCCCCTTTTTGAGAAGAAAAATAATCATATTGTTTGCTGCGACATTAATGGCTTGATGAAGTCTTTGAATTTGAACCATGATCCAACTGAATGGAGGCTATTCATAGACTCCTCCAAGCTTAGTTTGAAAGCTGTGTTACTTCACAACGGGAAACTTCTTTCATCTATTCCTGTTGGTCATGCTGTTCACATGAAGGAGACATATGCAAATATGAAAGTTCTCTTGGACTCAATTAAATATCATGAACACAAATGGAAAATCTGTGGTGATGTATAAGTCATTGCCATGCTCTTAGGAATGCAACTGGGTTAAACAAAGCATTGCTGCTTCTTATGTATGTGGGACAGTAGAGATAGGAAATTGCATTATATTAAAGAAGACTGGCCTGCAAGAAATCTTCACCTTAGCGAGAAAAATGTCGTTGCCAAGCCTCTTGTGGACCCAAAAGACGTTCTTCTTCCACCCCTGCATATCAAGCTGGGTTTGATGAAAAACTTTGTCAAAGCTATGAACCGAGAAGGACGGGCCTTTAAGTACATCAGAGAGAAATTTTCGAAATTAAGTGATGCAAAAGTTAAGGAAGGCATTTTTGTCCGACCACAAATAAGAGAACTTGTAAAGGATCCTGCATTTGACCAAGTTTTGGAGGGGAAAGAAAAGGAAGCTTGGGAAGCCTTCAAGGGTGTTGTTCATGGATTTTTAGGCAACAAAAAAGATGACAACTACAAGCATTTGGTGACAGTGCTCCTGCAAAAATACTGTAACCTTGGATGCAACATGTCCCTTAAGATCCATTTTCTCCACTTCCACCTAGACTTTTTCCCTCCTAGTTGTGGAGCTGTTAGTGATGAACAAGGGGAGAGATTCCATCAGGACATTTCTGTTATGGAACAAAGATATCAGGGCCGTTGGAATGAAGTAATGCTTGCGGATTACTGTTGGTCTTTGTATAGGGATTCTGCGGAACTCCATCACAAGAGGCAAGCTAAAAGACGAAGTCAATAGGCCACCACATGATTCTCTTCAGACACGACTATCTGTGAAGTATTTTTCCAGCAATTTAGAACTCTTAGCATGTAATTACCAGTTAAAAAAATCAAATGCACTTTCATTGTTGTTAGCATGTATGTAATTAAAATGTATCCTTTTCTCTCAATCCGTTAATATGTAATTCTTCCACCTTGTGTATATCATAGAAACTAGAGCTAATAAAAATTTTTCATTGTCATATTTGTTTTTCTCAAGCCAAAAGTAGTAGGAATTGCCTCATGAAGTGCTCGAAACATTCAAAAATTATTTTTTTATTGCCCAGTGTTATCAGTCACCTCACATTTTTGATAAACAAATGTAGAGGACTAATTTATTAATATGCATTTGGCACATTTATATATTGGAAACAGGCAATTATTTCATGGTTAGATTGCCACCTATTTTAAACTTATATTGTATTCAAAACTTACTTTTCATTTACATCAAGAATAGTCATAGTTAAATTGATTGATCAATGCTGAATGACAAAATCTGTCACTGATTTGAATTTAATTTATTGATAACTACTACTTCAACTAATACATCAACAATAAAATCATAAATTTTAATACATCAATTTTAAAATGTCATGTTGTTGTCAATCCTAATTCGCCTTCTCTGATTTTTCACATTAATGTTTTAATGCACAATGATTGACACCAATAAATATAAATTATGAAATATTTGTTTATATGTGACATATCAATATACACAGCAGTTTTTAGATCAAACTATTACATCAACTTATGCCACTACACTTCAAATACCATACTCAGAACAGAATGAAAAGAAGATAACTTGAGATGCTTGCTAATCAGGTTTGTGATGCACAAGTGTAATTACAAGCTCTGCAAGATTAAACACTTTCATAACTAAACTAAATGTTGACTAAATAAGTAATTCTGAGATAGATATTATGTAGTAATGGAGTGCAAAAAGTGAAATGTGACTCTTGAATTATTATTGCTTTAAAATTTGAGGCTGAATTTGTCAAGTACTGTTGTCTTCAATCAAACCTAAAGCTTGAAAATCATTTGGAAAAAATTATTATAGGGTATGCATATTATCGTATCATGTGATGATAACATTTCACTAAACCCTAGTTTGAAGCTATCGCAACATTTTGGTAATTATACACTTCTATACATTATGCTTATTTACCTATATGGAAAAGAAATACATATAAAACAATGGTTGTGTTAAAGAGGCACATGGTGTTAAAGTTAAACAGATTAAAGCACTCTATGTTGTAACTAATGCAAATTGAACTGTAGGGAAAATGATATATTACATAACCTCAAAACTTGTCAAAAATTTTTAAATATCAGACTTCTATAAGATTTTCCGGCTATAAAATATTGTTTTATTACACTTATTATATATATGAAACAGGTGAATCACTTATAGTGTTTTTAAATTGAAGAACTGAAGCACTGCAGTACCCACAAAATGCTAATTCATTTGAACATGTTTAAGTATCGCTGTTTTAGTAAATCCGCGACGGGCTTACAACAGAATACAAAATAAACATATAATTACTGCACGAATGTATGTACAAATGTAATAAAATGTTAAATTGACCGATATTTGTCACCTGATAAGTATCCTGACTGGCAGCATGGTCGACGCCTGAAGTCTTCACATTTATTGCATGGAGTGCACACTGGCCATGATCCCATATAAATAAAATGTTCTCTTTACACCCTATGATGTTTCTTGTTTTTACTTTTAGATCCAAAAGTCTTTCGCGCACAATTTTAAATACTTTGCGATCACTTAATCCAAGGCAATCCGTTGTCGTGTCCATGATGTTTATGTCAGAGTGGCCAACTTCGCAGTGGAAAAGGCGAGAGGAACTGGCGCCAACTTTAAGACTGGAATGCTGTGGTGTCTAATTTCGAACTTCTTCGAACAGTTTGCGTTTACTTGTGCCAACGGTTTCACGGTTCGCGAGGTTGTCGTGCAAATAAATATTTATACGGGGTATTTTATGGTGTTTTGTGTTCGTAAGCATCTCATGGAGTGCTCGTGTCTTCGAAAGGTATCTGTCATGCAATTATATCCGTAACATAAATGTATATAATTATATACTTACATGTGTAAGTCACTAATAAGGTTATGATAAGATTCATAAATAAGCCGCAATATTTCCATAACTTTTGAAACGATTATTACCAGTACATTCGCTTTCTGTAATAATGCTAACCCTAGTTATATAGTTATATTATAATATATTTATAATATTAATTCAAAGCATGTAATAAGTTGGTGTATTTTGACCTATGATGGACTACTTCGCTACTTGTTTTGTTTGTACCATAAAACTCTTAACTATATCAAAGCAAAAGATACACATTTGCGTGTAACGTAAAGCTAACTTTGACTAGAACAGAAAATCTAACCTTAATTCGGTATATCAAATGCTAATTTCAAGTTGTAATAAAATGCAATACAAGTTCTTAGCGCAAACGTCTTACAGTTATAAAATAACTATTAAAACTGGGTCTATATCATTAAGTAAATTGATGATAAAATGTCCATTTACGAAAGCTAATGATGTATTCTTTTGCGAGAGCAAGGATATTTTTTGTTTCACCTAAGATAAAAAAAAAAAAAAATTAAAACATTCTTATAACTGTACAATTGTTCGCTATTTCTATATTAAAAGCTCACCATACAAAATTATGGGTTTAAATCTCAAAGAAGATTATTAATTGCATTACTAATAAAAATCATTGATAAACAAATGACGGTGTTAAATAAGTGAGAGTAGATGACATAGAACAATGAAGATGGTTTAATCGGCGTTTTCTACAAGAAGAGAAACTGAATACATTCCATTTTAATAAGTGAGATACTGACATGTCCTAGCCTTAAATTACGCAAATAAGCCACAACAGTTGCAAAGGAGTATTGCTATGTTTCGTTGATGGTGGAACATGGGAGTAATTACCCTTTTGATTTGTATATGTACGCATGTATGTACCTGTAGATCCTGAGTTGAGCAACAGCTTTAAGATATGGAACATGTCAAAAACAAAACACACTCACGCACACACACAGCTAACATGAATTAAGTCCAAAATATTTATTCATTCATTGTAGGTGTGAGCTAGCAAGAAAATTTAATGATAATGTTTGGTAGACCATTTGTATACCTGACTGGCACCCTTCTGGAAGAGCTGTAATGAGTTAGCTGGCTTATACAAATCATTCTGGTTTCTAGTATTGTGCCCATGTGCATTGAAATTCGATTCAAATTTTTTGAGATTGTCTACCACATAAGACATTAGGGTCATAAATATTTCCAGTAAGAGTAAGCACAATTAATTTTATGAAAAGAGGTCTATAAGATTCTCTTCTTTTCTCCCACAGATTATTCTCATATTCTTTAAGCTAATTGGAAAACTTTGGAACAAATTAGGGAAGATATGCTTTTCTTTTATATACCCAAGCGGAAGAATTATTACATATGTTTGCAATTGCGTTGCGTTTGTTTTTAGGGCTACGATTTTTAGATTATTAAATTCTACGTGTTCGGTAAAATAATTAAATAAAAAGTAGGTTTTTATTTTGATAATTTTTAGAATATTTAAAGAATGCTAATAGTTTAGTTCATTGGAAATTTTAACTACTTCTAATGAATAAGGGGCAATGTTTACTCTAAACGCTTTCACCCGGGGAAGGGGAGTAGAGGAACAAAATGAACTTATGGGTGCAAAAAAAAAAAAAAAAAAAAAAGAAAAAAGAAAAGAAAAGAAAAAAAAGAAAGAAAGAAAAAAGAAAGAAAGAAAGAAAAAAGAATAAATAAACTCTGGAGCGAAACGCTCGTTTTGCATTGCATGTGGCGTATTTAATACATGTACAATTAGATATTTGTTATAATTATTCAAAGTTTGCATTCTTTATTGTAATTTTCAGTATTTCAGTATCTGAGCAAAATATGTATTAAAAATGTAAAATATTAGTGAAAAATATGTAGTAAAATATGGAAAATGGTGAGATAAAAATAGTCATTAGTCATTCTTCACAAACTAGGTTACATTATTACAACCAACTTTTGCCGCCTGTGGTGCCTCAGTAGTAAAAACGGGCGTTAAACACCATTAAAAAAAAAAGAAAAGAAAAAAGAAAAGAAAGAAAAAGAAAAGAAGGAAAGAAACCTTTTGCGGCAACGAACGCCTATTTTATGTATCTATTTTTTCCAGGAGGCTTGAAAATTACGGGCATATCTGTGTAAAAAAACACTGGTTTTAGAAAAAGCATATTAATGCACCTATCAAAGTTCGCTCTCCTATTTTAATTTATGCTCATTTCATGATCGATAATGAAGCTGATTAAGAAACGAAAAAGGGTTTGTTTCCTTGATCTTAGTTTAGATTCCTCCCTTTTCTAAAATAATTATATTGAAAACGTAAAAAATATAATTGTATCAATTGTTGGAATTATTGTATAATGTAAATAAGATTGGCATATCTAAAGGTCATTAAAAACCTTATTATATAATCGTTCACCCAAATGTAAATTGCATTACATGGAAATTTTGTACAACATAGCATATTCACCAACTTGAAATTTTGCAAAATAATATTTAACAAAGATTTCTACATACTTATCTTTCATACATGTATGTATTATTTTTCAAATGTAATATGTTAATGTAAGCTTCTCATTGATTAAATCAAGTATTACACACTTCATTTAATTTAAATATTAACACATTAATAGTATACAAAAATATTTAGACCGCCTCCGTGGTCTAGTGGTAGTCTTTGCTATTACTAATCCGGAGGTCCTGGGCTCAATTTTAGGTCAGGTCAGTTTGAATGGGTACAGTTTTCTTTCGGAAATTTTCTTACCTTGAGAAGCTGTATGCCAGATAACTTTAAGGCGCCAAGGACTGCGAGCTCATTTGCATAATCATTAATTAATTTCATTCATTAACTACAGACATATCTACAGTACTGACGTCCAATCCGCAGACATCGCGAGAGGACCAATGCAGTCAAAGCAGCAATAAATAACACAGTAAACATATATACATACATAACTATATATATATATATATAAAACTATACTATTAAATACATTTCAACAAACGTTTTTGAAAGCTCAAGGTAGGAATAAAATAGTATACTGTCGATGCATGATATTACATAAAACCTACAGTAAATGGCTAAAGAAGGTAAAATATTATTTAAATAGTCATCTGTTAATATTATATCTCATAGTACCACATTTTTATGTCAATTAGTTTAGTTACCTGTTCCTTACTTGTGTTTTTACTGTGATTTTATAAATGCATATTTGTTGATTAATAATATTCCGTCAATACATAGCATTGCTTTATTTTAATTTTTGATGGTTCATATGTGGAAGCCTCTAGGATTGTTGTTGGGATCTTTATAAAATAAACAAACAAACAAATATAAATTAATTATATTAAAACTATTTTAAGCAATATTCTTTCATCGATTCATAATGAATTGGTTATAAACGTATGATCCAAATTAAACAGGAAATAGAATCAGAAAAATTAAATATATTTTGGCATTTAAACAATGCATTTTGTTCTGTTACACCAAATTTCTATTAACTGTGTGTAATTTACAGTATCTATGGAATGAAAAAGCAATAAAAAGTTTATTGCAAATCAATAAGCTGCTTAAATAATCTTATCATTTGACGGTGAATAGAAACATTAATATTTCAATTAAATCTGCAATACCTGAAACACTTGCTCTTTGCTTAGCCAAACACGACTTTACAATACATTGATGTGCTGATGACCCTATGCATTGCGCACCAATTTCACATGATACTCGAAGAAACGATTATTTTCTGATTACAGCGTGAGTGTTGCAACAAAATCAGAAATCTGACTCATTCAATGTTTTGCTGCACACTGACGTTTGAAAAAGTGCATATATAATGAGGGCCTGATTGCTGTTTTTTAATATTTTAAAAGTTCAATGCAGAATAATAAAAACATTATATAAACTGCATGAGTTAAACTATTCAAACCAGTCAACAGTCATTAAGACTTAAAAATGTGCTGCTAAGTACTAGGCTATATTAAATTACTTTATCAGTATATAAAATGTGAATATTTATACCAAACACAGACTAAGAAAAAAACACATTCCAGACGCTTGAAGCCTATGTATATCCCATATTACTTTATGGATACCAGATATGGTCACTAACAGAGAGACAAAAGAGCAACATTGCAATATGCCAAAGAAAAATACAAGATCCTGGAATAACTTTGAAGGATAAAATACCTACAGTAGTAATAAACCAGTTATTTCAGACAACAGACATCGTACAACAAACCACCAGAATCAAATGGCAATGGGGTAGCCATGCCACAATAATGCAGGACAATAGATTGACCTACCAGATATCCACATGGGACCCCGGATAGGAAAAAGGACTCAAGGCAGACCCAAAGAAGAAGACCTCTTCAAAGAACATGCAGGTCCACAGTGATCAAAAGTTTTTTTGAGTAGTGTTTAACGCCCGTTTTAACTACTGAAGCACCACAGGAGGTGTACACTGATAATACATGAGATGAAATGATAAATTAGGGAAGAATATTTTTAAGGAAGTAAACGTTCCAGGCCTAAGTTTAGGGTACCTCCCCGGCATTTGCCATTTATGAGGACTGAGGAAAACCTGGAGAAAAAAAAACCCAGTCACGAAGGACGGTCCTGGTGGGATTCGAACCCCAGACCTCCCGTTCACGAGTTCGCGCCGTAACGACCTCGGCCAAAAAGAGGAAAGGAAAAATGGAAATCTCTCGAGAAGATACTTATGCAGTGAGAAATAGCATACCAAAGAATAAATCAGAGTATCTTAAACAGCATACGAACAACTAGCGTGGAATAGCTCACCACGTTAGGGAGGGTAAAAAAAGCTTCCCTTATGTGCTTGTTAGATCTTTAAGGGGCATAATAGGATTTCTTTATCATTATTTGTATACTTATCGTATATTAATAGTGATTGTAATAAGTTGTTCTTGATTATTGTGTCCTACAAGATAGACCAATTGTTGAACAATGAGCAACATTTAAGTTTCTGCATCTAACTTAATACTGTTCCATTTTATATTAAAAGCAATGTCATGTTTATGTCCTGCGCCCCTTAAAAATATCAAATTTCATTGGAATAGTAGGGCATGTAATCTCCCATTCTACCGACAAGTTTTTTAAACTCTTTAGGAGAAGAAATCAAGGACGACAGGGGATATGCCACATAGTCAATTTTCCGCATTTATGCAATTTGGTGAAACTCGAAGCAGAACTAATTTTAAATGTGTCAAGGATGGCGGTCAATTTGGGAGGGCAGTGGTTTGCCCAACTTTTAATTCGAAAGATAGGCCAGAGAGTTTGGAATTATATAGTGAAAAAACACATGCGAGTGGATGTTCGCATATATACCGGACGTTAATAAACTAGACCGCAGCAAGTTCAGAAATTGTTATGACATTATGTTTCTAAGGGAACAGTGCTACAGTAGTTTTCATTTCACATGATACCACACATACGAACGGATGTCTCTTTAGCGCAGTCGCTATGATATAAGTAAAGTAAAAGCGTATCGCTCTTATCGAGTTCCAGTCTCTTTGATTACTTTTATATGTTTACTTTCTGTTTAATAGTAAAGTTCATCATAAAATAAACAAATAAACAGCTGCTCCACATGACCGGAATCTACGCTCTTCGAAACTACAATGCAATCAGGCAGGATAGCTCCCTAATAACATGATAAATCACCTAATCTTGTTCAGTTCCATAAGTCATATGATTAGATCGAGATTTTCGAAACGCATATATACTCTGATGAGCTATGATCGAGATTTCCTCCCTCACAATCACATGGGAACACATTCTAGGGCAAAATTTGATCCCATCTCGCTTTAACGGAAACTTAAACAGCCTGAAAGGTAAACTTATTTATCAGCCAGAGTCCGGAAGCTAGGCAAAATGACTTTTCTATCTTGGTGAATATATTTAAGAGTCAGATAGAAATGAACACGTTTCCGTACATTTAGGGTCGGTATGGCCAGTTTTAATTTCGCCTGTTTTGGCTTCTGTTACCTATTTTAAGGCTTAACACTATTTCTTGCCTGCTTTGGATCGTTTTTCTGCGAGTATTTACGCATTTTAAAGAGCACATAAAGAATTTCAATATATCAAAGTAAAAATAGATATACAAAATTAAACTCACAAAAATATCTATTGGGAATTTTGTTATACATATATTTCTTTTCAAGCAGTCAAAAACTTTCTCTACAACCCATTCACTTAAGCTCTTTAGAACCTTCATTATTGAAAGTAACATGCGGTTACTTTGGACATACGAATACCAGGAAATAGAGAGGACGAGGAAAGACTAGTTTTGAAGTCTTGGTGTATGACCTTGTACCGATCTGAGCGAGAAAGTTCTAGGAAATTTGTGGTGTAGGAACTTCTCAGCTGCATAAATGTAACAAACAATTGCTGAGAGCGGTACAGCAGTGCAATAAACCGTTGCTACATGTTCAGTAAGGAAGTAAGAGAAATACTAACCTGATTCCTCAATAGAATATTCTAAACTACTTTACTTTGTCTTGATCAACATTTCCATATCCTGAAAAACGAAAGTTCTATTGTAACTGGTATGAGCCCTTCCAAAATATTCTGTGTTAAATATGGTCCAATCACTTCAATGGAAGTAGAATATTCCTTTTGCATGATAAAAATGTTCTCTCTGACAAGCGGCTGGCTATGACAGTCGATATCTTGTTGTTGTAACAAAGAAAAGCAAGCTCAAGTACTTTAATTATGCGATAAAGAAATGATTAAGTATCTTAAATACCTATTTTCATTAGTAATAAGTGATATTACTCTCTGTTTTCACTTTTAATATATGCCTATTTTCAATATTTTAACTGCTATTTTGCCTGCCTATTTTAACCAAAATAAATGCCTGAACTTTCGCACTCTATTTATTGCCATGTAACTCCGTTATTTTTCTTCTTGTACTATCTCCATTGCTTGTTAAAACCCCTACAAAAATCTTAAATTAATGAAATGTTAATTAATACCCGGTAAGCGACCATTCTGTGTGAGTTCTTGACATTCTGCGCTACAAAAAGAATAAAACTCGTATATAACAAGATATAAAAACAGAGGGGAGGAGAGGAGAAAGGAAAGAAAAGGAAAAGGGGAAAAAATCATAGAAAAAATATGTAGCGCCGAAATATCAAGCGGACCAATTTCATTGGTGTTTCCGAGAAATATTTATATATTTTTTTCAGGACTTCAGGAAACAAACTAATAGCGCAAACTTCTCATTTCCCTGGTCGGCAGTTACCTATCATATCTACATCTACTGCTTTCGGTGCATCCACGCATCACCTCAGCTGTAAGAGACATACCCTTTTCTAAAATATATAAATATTTAGCATTAATGTGGTTTACAATATTTTATATAATCCTATATTTTTTGTTTTTGACCAAACTTCTCGTACAAGAACTATAATTCAAATAGAAAATTAATAAACGCTTTATATAAAAGTGCATAGGAGTTTAACCTCGCCATTGAAAACTTATGTGTAAATAATATAAAGTAGCCTTTTGCACAGTGGGCCTCGTTTACTTAATCATAAGACATGTAAAAACAAAATATTTATCTGTTCAATATTACCAGTAAGTAATTCTGCCTGCAGGCATTCGTCTTAGGCATTTCAGATTTCTGATGTATGAAATTAAAATGTATTCTTCTTCTTCTTCTTCTTCTTCTTCTTCTTCTTCTTCTTCTTCTTCTTCTTATTATTATTATTATTATATACGCAGACTTTTTTAAAGAAGCATAAGACCTGTTTGCTGAATTATTTCCTGTGAGACCGACTAGGTAATGAAAAGTAACTGCTACAAGAAAATTTATACCGAACTTCATATTCTATTTGTGTGTAACCACTTTGGTTGCAGAGGATACCTTGTTCAAATTCTGAGTTTTGTTGTAAAATTTATTTCCGTCCCCGATATTTTTTCTTATTTTGTAAACATAGTGTGAAAGAATTGCTATTACCTAATAAAATGGAATATGTATTTTCCTTCTGACATCTATAGGGACTAAGTGTACTTACTTATTACCATTAATATATAAATATTTTTATTTTAAAATAACTGAGCTAAACTTGTGCCATAGCATTAGTTACGATATATAGGAAGCAGCCAAGGCTCTTTGATTTAATAAACATGACTTACTAGGTAAAATATTAGTTTCAATTATTTAATTATAGTATGGGACAAGTTTTGATGGTCATTTTTCGTATAACCGAGATTACAGTTATGTAACATGTATGATGATATACGCGTGAGGAATGTGATGTCTCAGAGTTTGCTCCGGAAAACAACTTTGTCACGTACGGGTATTAGCATTCTCTTTCAGTGTTTACATGTTTAGTGCTAACAGATATCAAGTGTGAAAGTAAATAATTTATTTATTCCTTATATTTTATTAAAGTGTTCACAGATATTGCTAATAATATGAGAAACAAGGAAATGTTCAATCTTTTATGTACGAAAGTAACAGTGGCAAAAGAATTTCCAGGTATATCGTAGGAGAGTGTTGCTGTTTAGAACAAAAGCGGTAACACTGGACTTTTGGAAATCTGTGAGATGGGGCGAGGTTATTAGGTTTGTCCCGTACTTAACGTAAGTTTTCATTAGCAATGTCAAATTCCTATGCACCTACTATGCTATCTGTTAAAATGCTGAACGGAAAAGATGTACTGAAGTCGCCACAGTCTGTTGTTGTGATATCATTACAAACATAACTTTAAACTTCAGACTATAATTGTACACAAAAGGTGATAAATGTATAATCTTCAGTTACAAACCTATTTCATTCTTAACAACATTTTCAAAGATTGTTGAGAAGCCAATGTATAATCACCTGGACTCAAATACTGTTCTGTAAATATCTCTATTATACTTTTTGGAGGAGGTTGTCAATTAGCAATGACACATTTAAACTCACTGCTGAAAAAGTATCTGCTCTAAAGAGAAACATTTTCTCTGGGTACGTCTCGGCTAAAAGTTTTGATGGCAGTCATAAACTGCACTTACAGAAGTTGAGTTTATATGGTTTCTTTGGTATTGAAAAGTTGTCTTTAAAGTTGTTCAGTTGGTATCTAAACTACTAACAAAATCACTAAATGGGAGTCAATTTTTGGAATTGCTGGACTTGGCATTCCACAAGAACAGTACTTGGCCCTATACTCTTGATATTTGTCAATGGTTTACCTTGTAGTCCAAATATCGAATTTAAGGTAGTGCTTTTTACTGATGACATGTGCTCTTTTTGGAGAGTGAAGTACTCAGCTTTCAAACTTAGCCACAAGAATATTTGAAGAGCTAAATATTTGGTTTATTTAAATGCTGACAAAAAAGTACTATTCAATTTGGAACTAAAAACAAGCCAGAACATAATTACCATTAGTTAAACTATTTATACCATTAGGACCGTTCCTCATTCAAGTTCTTCAGTCTAGAAATTGGCGAGGAAGTAAATAAAATGAAACATACAGACTTTAAAGTTCCTAAGCTCGGCTGTGCCTACTTTACTTTTGGAAGTTTGGATAATCTTATGAACCAAAATACATTAAGAGTATTGCACTAGGTATATTTTCATTCCATTTTGAAATATGGGATAGTTTTCAACTTACAGCAAACGACCTCTCTGTGCTGTTTGTTTTCCACAGTCATTTAGTTCATTATTCAAGAAGTTGGACCATTTTAAAACGAATATTTCTGTGTAATAACAGCATGCAGTAGGTAATGCAGCCTTATAAAACCATCATTTATTACTTCGTAAGGAACCACCATATTAAGAAAATACTGACTTTTTTTAATGGTGTTTAACGCCCGTTTTTACTACTGAGGCACCACAGGCAGTGAACACTGATGATACATGAAATGAAATGATATATTGTGAAATGATTTTTTTAAGGAAAGAAACGTTCCAGGCCTAAGTTTAGGTACCTCCCCGGCATTTGCCAGTTATGAGGACTGAGGAAAACCTGGAAAAAAAAAAAACTCAGTCAGGTAGGGCGGTCCTGGAGGGATCGAACCCCAGACTTCCCGCTCACGAGTCCGCGCCTTAACGGCCTCGGCCACTCGTGGCGGTAAATACTGACCTAGTCTAATAGCATGATAAATTCATTAAGTTAGCTGTGTTGGATTACAAATCTTCATCCCCATTATAAAAAGTAATGAAATTTCTCTTTTAATTTTTTCTTGAAAAACTGTTACTTCTGTAAATTACATAGCAACATCAAGGAATCTGAAAGACTGTAAAATATTTGCATTACAAACTAATTGCCTCTCCCCACATTCTAGAAACCTTTAATGGATTTATTGGTCTATTCAAGTCAGCAACATAACTAGTATTGTTATTATGTACAGATAGTTAAGTGGTGATGATTTAGGTTATTCCTATGCCATGTGTTTGAATGTTTTATGAGTTGTATGATGTGTTCAGTATCTTGGCTTTCTCTCTCTTTTTTTTTTTTTTTTTTTTTTGAGTAATGTTTAATGCCCGTTTTTACTACTGAGGCACCACAGGCGGTGGACACTGATGATACACAAGATGAAATGATATATTAGGAAGGATTTTTTTAAAGGAAGGAAGCGTTCCAGGTTTAAGTTTAGAGTACCTCCCTGGCATTTGCCATTTATGAGGACTGAGTAAAAACCTGACAAAATCCCAGTCAGGGAGGACGGTCCAGGTGGGATTCGAACCCCAGACCTCCCGCTCACGAGTTCGCGTCTTAACGACCTCGTGGCGGTTTGACCTTCACTGGTCATAAGATCTAAGAACACTACACCTTACACTCTATGGTTCCTTCTATTGTTTAAGTGTATGTAACTTCTGCTTAAGTGTAAACCCCAGATCTGGATTAAGTACCATATATGTTTGGGTTTGCGAATAAGTGATTAGGAAAGTAATGGGAAAGTGTAGTTTGAAAACAGCAGACAAGTTCTTTACACTATTCAGATATATTTATTATTGTTTTGGGGGATAATCGACCTTAGTAATGTAGGTATTCTGGACCCAAGGTTTGCTGGTTCAAACGTAGTTAAGGTTAATGGATTTTTCAGGATGTAAAAAAATTCGAGAGCATTCCGCCAAGAGGGACTTTAAGCCATGGTTTCTGTCGAAGATTTACAATACGTTAAAGAACTCCAAAGAAAAACTTAAAAACTATCGACCTTTTCACGTCCAAGTAATACTTTAGTTCCCTGCAAGATAGAGGTTAGGAAAATAAGTATAAGTAACTTCTTCTTAATTATCGAATAATCGAAACCTGCCACACAGGAGGATGGAACAAGTACTGCTAGAAACAGAATTCTGTTTGCAATAACAAATAGCTAGGATTCCCAATTATAGACAAACCACTCGTATAGTTGCAGCTATAGCAAAAAATATACCGCCACTTTTATAGAGCTGCTTGTTTTTCTCTATTTCGTAAGTAAAACTATGCTTGAAGATCTTATATCTATATATAAACTTAAACAGCACTTTTCTGACTAAGGCGCCGAACGGGAAATGTACTTGAAAATGTCTCTACTGCCTGTGGCGGTTTCATCATATCTTCTATTCGGCGCTTAAACAGAAAAGTATAACTTATATAAATATGTCTACATGGTTTCAGCATAGTTTTATTTACGAAAGGTTTTCTCCATTGGTCACAGAATACTTTAAAAACTGTGCTACTCTTCGAAAACCTTCTATTGAATCTGTGATATTATTGAAAATGTTAATTGTAATTGATATTTATTTAATGAATATCTTGTGCCCTAAAATATTTGCCAATAAGGTAGTTACCCTGTCGCATGCTCTCAGACATTGCGATTCCTTCGCCTCATTGCTACAGTTAGTGCGCGCTATCTCTTCTGCCTGTTCGCCACCCTAGGTGTAATTTTGAAACTCTCTCGTACACCCTTCCTCTACCTTTTCACCACCCTGCTCCTTGATATTTGAACATCAGGGTAACTATATTGTTCCACAACACTCCTTCATCCCCTACCACTTCGATATCTCCTCCCAGGTCAGGTATATAGCCGTCTCCTCCTCTCTTTTTCCTCGCCCTTCCTACTTTGCTGTGCATATTAAAAAGTTTGGTATCGATTCGGAGGATTAGTGATTGAGCCGTGTTAATACCACGCTGCAAGCCTTTGTACCTTGTATTAAATTTCGCGCGAAGATTGATCGGGCTACCAAACACACGCACGTACTGCGATGGAACTGGGAAGGATTATTAAAACATGGGCAAGGGGGAGGTTGGAGGGGGAGAATATTGGATAAAACAATCGGGAGGAAGGTAAAGGGACTAGGAAAGTAAAGCAAAGTATCAGGGACAACAACATGACATTTGCGAGTACTTTCAACTGTTTTTGTCTTCCAAACATGTCGATGTTCATATGTTCATCTATATAGAGAGGAACTTAGTGATAACTTAGTGATAACTAAGTAAACAAAACAATTTAGGTTTACACGACATTATTGATGAATATGATGATGATGATAATAATAATACTTTAATAATTGCAGAGATTGTCTTATAGGGTAATCTTTGATAATAGGTACTCCACTCATTTGTTTTATGTTTAGCAGAATTAACACTAGGGGGTGCGCAGATGGCACATGGAAAATTATCGGAGTGAAAACACAACTTTTTTCATTATATAGCGGAAGTGACTAGCAGATATATCGAGCGCAATCGCACATAATCATTATAACACACACAACCACGATAATCAGTAACACATGCAAACAGTTATAAAAGCACACAAGCACTGAAGGTGCGTAAACAACTGCCAGTATCAGTCCAGTAATGCTCTTTTGGGAGGTGTTTGATGGCTCCTAAAGGAACCGTTGCCGCAAATGGGTGAAAAAAAGTAAAAGGTGCAGTTGCAGGTTGTTGGTGGAGGGGAAATGATGGAATGGTGGCAGTAATTTTTAAAAGTTTTTCTAACGAAAAGGTAAATTAGAACATGTTTTATCCAGACAAGGATTTAGTCGACATTGTAGATTCTGGAAATGCACTTTATATATGACGCAAATACATTTGCATGTTTGAATGAAATTCTCCATAGGAATTCGTGAAGATAGGATGTAAAGAGTGCACTCCCTAATCTTACGCTTAGCCCTCACACATGTTTTCTACGATTTTCGTATGAATTTCTGCATTGTCCGGGTCTACACCACATAAATAGTTCATTTCGCGACAATTTCGAGCATTTTCCGTCTGTTTTCAATTTCCTGTTACACGAATATAGACTCTCGTTTGACTCTAGCAATTTCACTCCCACAAACCCAAACAAACCCTAGCGCATAGTGAAAGTATCCTATTCTCAAAGATTACCCCATATTGAACCTAGCTAATAATCTCATTTATCTCTCTCACTACAACTTGAAGATGTTGATTTCCCTGATATGATTACTCGATCGACATTAGTGTCGCAAAGGCCGTTTCTTTTCCAAAAGTTATTTTCTTCTACTGCCACAAACTGCTCAATGCACTTTTTGTTGCGAGTATGGAATATTTTTCGGCAATTTTGTTAATAAAAATTTTAACTATTGTTTTCTTATCACTAATTAATGCCTTACCTCCACTCTCGTGGGCCATGTTAGAACGCCATCAATAGAACAGCAGAAATATACCACCTAGTCGAAACCTTATGCTGATTACACAATTAGGAAGAACATTTTATAATATAAGTGTTAAAATTAATATTTTATATACCCTTTTAATATCTTTGTCAAACACTATTTATTTAGACGGTCGTTCATTATTTGTAAATGAATATTATTGAAATAATTTATGTCGGTCCTGGTGGCGTAGTGGTATCCATACTTGCCTTCTAAACCCAAGATCGCGAGTCGATGGATTTTTTCGGGAGGGAAGTAAAGTCGTGGGTCCTGTGTCGTACATTTATGGCAGGAAAAAGAACTCAAGCCTGAAAAAAGAGGCCTCTGAGCAAAATTTGTCGGCCGTTTCATGCCCGGAATTGAATGGGACGCTGATGACCTGAGATGTTAAAGAGCATCTGTAAATAAACCAAATCAACAGCAGAATACTTTATATAGCTAATTGCACCTAGTCATCATGGGTACAGTGGACCATGTATTCGGTTGTCAATTCTTTGACAATTAGATAGTTGTTAATGGCGCAGAGTTATGAAAAATATCTTCCGGAATGGATTACGAAGCTGCAGAGAGGGATGCTGCAGCTATTAGCATCAAAATCAAGGCAGCAATATTAAGTATCATACAACAGGTTCATCGAATAGCGCAAGTTAATCTTGTTCGCAGTAGGCACAGTAAAAAGTTCGCTTATTTTGAAGATAAGTTTAAAATCAGCAAATCTTCGACACTATGGATAAATTATTCGATGAAAGCGAAAAGGTGAAGGTTACAAGCCGGAAAAAAAGAGGGGAAAAATCCTAACACAAAGCCAAGTTGATGATTTCATTAATAATGCGGCAGATGAAGATTATTTAAATAAATGGGAAACACCCGGAATTGAAAGGATTTCAGGCGAATTTATAAAATTATCTTTAATAGCACAGGAAGTAACAGATGCCCTGTAAATGACATTTAATTAATTATTTAATAGAGAAAAATATCCAGTTAATGTATGGTATGGTTAATGGCGATGATAAAGGCAAGGTTAACTTACCGGCACCAAGAGAACTATAGGAGTATATCATTATTATGTGTGTTCGGCAAAGTATACTGCAAGCTTCTGTCTAGCAAGTGTCTACGCATCAAGCGGGTTTCAGGAAGGATTTTCTACACTGGATAATGTATTCGTTTAATATATATAAACTTTAAAAATTGCCAAACATCTCACTTACGGACGCTGGGGGCGAACCCGGGCCGCCTCTGTGAAAGGGCACTCGACCAAGGCGCCGCCATGCCAAGATATTAATTGGCGTTAATGGGAGTTCTTTAACATGCCATTAAATCTATAACACGACTTTAAGTTCTTCCCGAAAACCGCGCTCTTGAAAACTCCTTCAGCCGGGATAGAACTCATGAACTATGGCTCTCGAGGCGATACTATTGTGGAATATACGATTAATGAGAACTGTAAAAACATGGAAACGTCAGGGAGGACCGGACTCGAACCGGAGACCCCTTGGCCTTAGCGACTTTGGGCACCCATGTCTGTCGATTTATGTTTTCTCTAGAGAGAAGCTGAGTGGTTTAAAATGGAATAATGCCTAACTTTTTAATTCTTTAATTCACTGTATGTGAATGTAATACAATTGAAGTAGGTATAGCAAGGTTCAAGTCTGTGACTGAGATTGCAGTTATGCAGTTGCTTATTTATGTTGATTTGATATGCGCGAGGAATGAGGTAATCAAAGTTCGTTTGTTGTCATGTGTTTGCAATCTCTTTCAGTATACTCTCAGTGTTAAGAAAGATCAAGTGTGGCAGTTAGAGTAAATAAGGCACCCTCAGATACTCTTAATAATATGGCAAACAGGACATATTCATAGTTTCTGCCCAATCTTTGATGAACAACCATGGAGAGATCGCCGCGGTTTCGATTCTCGCTGGGAGAAACCGTCCTCCCTAAATCACCAGCTATTTTTGGCAGCATGTTACTATTTTAGACGAAAACAATCACACCTTACAGTATTTTTTTCCCACAGAACTGGATAAAAATCAAATTCACTTTACACTCGCCGGAACAAAATATAGTACCCAACTACTGTGAAAAAGATTACAAACACAGATTGTGGCGTATTTTCTTGTACTAACAAATTCCATATCTTCCGTTTCGTTTGCTGTTTATCACGCCATGCTGGCACATTGCCGGAGGCTTGGCAATATAATTATGGCCTGTAAATATAACGTTTACTTCTGCAATACCTAATATATGAGTGAAAATTCCCACTATGGGTTTTCGTTAAAACCCGGAGTGACTAGTTCTTCTTTTTTCTCGGCCTCCGTGTTTGTTTTCACTCTTTTGTTTAAATGCGACAGGAATATTATTTTTTCCAGAACATGAGCCAACTTGATAATTGTTGACTGTCATGCAATGAAGTAATATGTGTACATTGTTTCAAGCACAGTACCAATTTATTTGAAAGCTGTGACATCGGGTTCCACCCATCAAATCCCCGGAGCGTTTCGTGACAAGAGACATAAACGAAAGGCTCCATTTTAATTACGAATTGATAACACAGTCAAACTTTGAACATTCGCTGATTTGCTTTTATTTTAAACTAAAAGAGAGGTCGTCATGGACTTGCAGATGTGATGATCTCAGTTTAATATCATCACATATATGATACGCCATGTACGGGTATTTTGTATTTGTTCATGCGAATAATTTTATAGAAACACGGAGTTTAATATTAAAAAAGCATTGACCCAAGCGTGTGTGTATGTTATCATCACTTAGATTAATATCAGGAGTACTAGTAATTTTTATGTGATGTAATGTGGAATGTTAGTTATTCCTAAGTTTCACAAACCTAACGAAAACACTGATTCATTTCCATGCTGACAGAATTATAGAGCAAGAGCGTGCTATAAAAGTATAAGATGGACAGCTTTAAACTAAATTTAAAATATAACAAATCATTTGTTTTTCCTCGTGCTCCAGCAGGCGTGCTTTCCTTCTGTCCCTCTCACTCTTTTAGCTTCATATCTTCAATACAACCTCTTTTTTCCTTTTACTCTTTGCCATGCTCATTCCTGTTTATCTTTTTCCTCTTGT
This sequence comes from Metallyticus violacea, assembly GCA_030762175.1. Taxonomy (NCBI): domain Eukaryota; kingdom Metazoa; phylum Arthropoda; class Insecta; order Mantodea; family Metallyticidae; genus Metallyticus; species Metallyticus violacea. Next base: position 46,964,165 of record CM060839.1, read on the forward strand.
ACATATTTTTTTTTTCTTTTCCTCTTTATCTTACTCATCTTCATCGTGTTCCTCACTGTTTCGTGCTTGATTTTCAACTTCTTGTCTTCCCTCTCTAATACTAATGCTCCTATTTATACTCTCCATCTCGTCTTTTATGTTAATATCCATCATTTGCTTCTTCTTGCTTCTTCTGTCCCTCCTTGTTCTTCTTTATGTTTCTCCTACTTATCCTTTACGTTATTTTCCACCTTCCTCTGCTTCTCTCCCTATTGCTTTTCTTTCGTCATATGCTCTTTAAGTTGTGTTTTTATGGTATAGATGGCACAGTTATCAATGGCTTGCATCTTATTTATCACATAGAAAACAGATAGTTATAATAAATTAATCAGATAATAATAGCACCATGGTGCTAAGTAAAGCTCTATAGGATTCGAATTTGAGTTCAGTTTCTAATATACCGAGTGTCTCACCTAACTCTGCGACCTCTAGTATTTTCAAAATGAAACAAGATGTGAAAAATCTAGTTGAGTAGGAATGTACCCATGTCAGGGCTCACACAATGGGAGGGGATGTACAATCAGAAAATTTAAAAAAAAAAAAAAAAAAAAAAAAAAAAAACATAGCCTTGGACTAAAAGTTACATTTTTTAAATAGAACATACCTATATGTTTTTTCTAGCAAACTGAAAATCAGAGTTTCAAATAGTGATAACTGAATTTGTTTTACCTTTCTAAACAAAATTACAAGTTGTCTATACCTCAAAGAAACTTCATGTTTCTAAATTATATCCTACTCAGAAAACGCACTCACAAATAATGAGTAACATCTTATCTGATGAAACTGTCACTTCAGCACATGTTCAAAGTGCCCACCGTTTGCATCAATATACTTGTGGAGATGGTGAACAAGCGAGCGATACACAGATTGTAGTGTTTCTACAGATATTGCCGCACATGCCGTGGTAATACGCTGTTTCATGTTCTCTAGTGTCTTTGCGAGTTCCTGATACACTCTAGCTTTCATTGGCCCCAGAGAAAGTAGTCTAATGGCCTCTAGTCGAGGTATCGAGCAGGTCATCTCACAGGACCACCTCGTCCTATCCATCGATTTGTAAACTTTGAATCCACAACTGCTCAGAACGAGAGTAAAGTGTGCGGAGCACCCATCATGCTGGAGCCACATTGATAGACGTGTTTCCATGTCCTCCATGAGAATGGGTAGAGTGTCTTGCAAAATGACGTGTATTGTAGTCTGTTTAATGTTTCGTGATAAAAACATTGACCCAACGCGGTTGCCAATGATGCCACACCAAACACTGACACTACATTGTTGTTGATGAGCAACTTCGTCGCCAAACCAGTGGAATTTTGTACGGACCAGTAGTGCATTCTCCTCAAATTCACATACCGTGAATTATGGACGAAGCTTCATCCTAAACAAAACATTACTTAGGAATGCATTATTATCTTGCAACTGCTGCAAAATATCAATATGCACAAATCAGGAGATACTGGTACACTGAGAGTGGAGTGTGCTAGACTCATAATGTTTTGTTTACTGCATGCATTTATTACAGACACATTACAAGAAACCGATGCTCTGTATGTAGACTACACTCTTTGCATAACGTCAGAAACAGTGTATCCATTGCCACTTTTTAAAAGTTTATCTATTTCAGAAAGTATGCGCTTTAGAACAGTGAAACTAATTTTGTTATCATAATTGTATCTCTAGTTTTGGGTTCGCTAGAAAATTGTTCATGTTCCATTTAAAAAAAAACGAGATTTTGAGTTGAAAATGATATTTTTTACAATTTTCTGGGTTTGTGTATACCATGCCATTGTATGAGGCCCTGACATGGGTACATTGCTGCCCAAGTAGATTTGTCACATCTTCTTTATTCCGAAGATATTTGAGGTCGCATAGTTAAGTGACATAGTCGGTATATTGATTACCGTTTATCATATTTGTGTGATGAAATATTTCCTACCTGAAATAATTGATTTGATAGTAACAAAATCAGTATAAATTTTGAGAAAATGTAAATAAATTAATATTCACACCAAAAATTAAAATATAAGAAATAAAAATATTCAGCATGAAGGCGAGGAAATAAATGAATATCCTTGCCAAAATTTCTTAGTCTTATTATTGATCATAATATGAATTGGAGAGCACATAATTATATTTTACCAAAATTGTGTTCACCGTGTTATGCAATTAGTCGTTAAACGCATTTTATAAATAGGAAAATCCTAAAAACCGTATAGTAAGCCTGCTTGTATTTATTAATGTCATATGTAATAATGTTCTGGGGAAATTCTGCATGTGCTAAAAGGATATTTATGTTGCAGAAAAAGATGATAAGAGCAATAGCAGGAGCAATGCGCAAACAACTCACTGTAAACAACTTTTTCAAACATTTAAATTTTACTATTATGTGAATATACTTTACCTATACTGGTATGTAGTAGAAAATTCTAATCCATTCATAAAAAAAAACCATACCTCAATGGCCTCCCCAAAAAGTTTCAATCATAACTTGCACAGACCAAGCAGTAATGTAAATTTTTTCAGAAAAAGGTGTTTACTACATTGTTATTATATTGTTTAATTCACACTTCCATTAGCTATAAAAGAGTGGCATTATAATAAAGTAAAATTCAAATATTTTTCCACTCACCACTTCTCTACAGTGAACAAATTCATTCCCTTGGAATTTAATAAAACAATATATGCATTATGTAATTCCTGGCTTCATCTACAACCTAGAGTTACGTTAACTCAATAGAATTAGATTAACTCAAATATAGAAGCTATGGATAAAATAACATGATATGGTTTTTTTAAATACACCTTCATCCTCGATATTCGTTCATTATACCTGTTGCATCCTCCTTTTCTCTTTACATGATCCATTTAATTTGTAACTCTAGCTTTTGTTTATTTTGTTTAGAAAATATCTTCTGAAAAGATATCACCAAACTTTTAAATAGAATACCACCTTGTCAAAGAGGCATTTCGTCTTTAACTGTTCCCATTATTGTCTATATATTAAAGATGGAAACTTCATAATTTTCTACCACCTACTTTTCAAACATTTGTATAAGGGCCATCGCATGATCTTTGCCAACAGATGTTGTACATCACTGCCACTATATAATGGCTGTTCTTATATGCCCCTTTCCTTAGTGCACTTGTCTTTGAGTTAACTAGATGCCAGTATAATATAGGTCTAAGATTTACTAGGGAGGAAATCCTATACTAAGAAATACGGGGTACACTATTCCTCCTTCCCAAGTTGCCCCAACCTCCACCTCTTTTCCCCACTCCCATCCGCCATCTGTATCAGAGGCAAACTTCAGCTTAACACTTCGACTCTACTATCGGAGACAAAAACATGAAGCTTTAACGACTAACAGAATCGTTTCTTGCCGTAGACTCTCTAATTTGTTATCGCCATGTTTGCACTGAAACAAGGACTAAGATGGCAATTGCCTTAGAGCTGAGTATTCTCAAGTTTAGTTTTTACTGAAGAAGTGTATAAATATGTTTTATTGCAGAAAGTTAAATATATAAGCATCATATCTCACACTATTTATTCTCGGTAGAAACGTGGAGATAACAGTATTGCTAAAATAGTGTTCATCACTGATTTCGTCGGTCCTGGTGGTGTAGTGGTAACCATACTTGCCTTCTAAACCCAAGATCGCGGGTTCAAACCCGGTCAGGATCGATGGATTTTTTCGGGCATAAAAATCGGAAGTATGACTTCCTTCGGAAGGGAAGCACTGCCGTGGTCCCGTGTCGTACATTTACGGCACGATAAAGGACCTCATGTCTGAAAGCCTTGAGCAAAATTTGTCGTTTCACGCCCTGAATTGAATGGGACGCTGATGATCTGAGATGTTAAAGAGCATCCATAAATAAAACACATCTACAAAGCATCACTAATTTCAACGATATCTGTAAATATTAAAATCCTATTAATAGACGTTAAATAATATTTATGTTCACTATTGTTAAAATACGAGGGGTGTTCAATCATTAGGTATCTGTGTATGAAAGAAAATATTTACGAAATTAATGTTTGTTTTATTTTTCAATAGTTCATTGATGATTCAAAAATCTTCTGGCTTGTCTAAAAACATAAATTTACAGCAACCTTGAAATCTTCATTAAGAAATTTCTTTAATACTCGAAAGGGATACACCGAAGGGCCAAATCAGGACTGTAGGGTGCATGATTCAGCTGTTCAAACTCACATTCTTGGATGGCAGCCTGCGCATTATCGTGGAGAAGCAGCAATCAAACTCTTCTTGTACTAACCTTGGACATGCCCACATTTTCGTGAGTTGTTTTCCAAACTGTACCTGCCGATATTCCCGTTTCATCGGAAAATTTTAAATTTTCTTGTGTTTAAAAATTAAACCCTCGTCTTCACGCACATATCTCTTCGATGCTGCTCCCAGTTTGATGGTCATCTTCAATGGACTCTTTACCTCACCCACTTAAGCTGCTTCCTCGGAAATTTCATTTTTGGTGTGATGGTGTACGCTCACCATAAACTGGGATCTCATTCGGCATTTTCCTTTTCTTATTAAGAAATTTTATCATGGAACCGTATTCCAAATAACGAATTTTCTTACAAGAACTCTCCAGAGCTGAGACTGCAACCTCTCTCAACATGCACATATTTGTCTCAACTCGCTCACAGCTCTCTTTCATATTTAGATAAATAATTATGGAACACCACGCAAATACTGACCAGTGTTTTGCTTAGTCTTCAACAATGTCTTGTTATTATGCACTATTGAATCAATGTAACACCTAGAAAGATGCTTATGGTTTTTGGCATATTTTATCTCTGAAAAGGTAGAAAGGCCACCACAATAAACCATCACAACATATGCACTTGTTTATGAATAACCTTGACATGCACAAGCAAGCGTTTCAATAAGATGGGGCGACCTCCCATACTGATCTTGGGATTGAACACCTACTGCAACCACTGTTTCCCAGTCAGTTGATTTCTAGACGCTCACATTCCTGTGTGAAGTTCTGATTTGTCATTGTGTGATGCCTTTTTATGGAGGATACTGAAAGAATTCATTCTTCGTAGTCTAGACGAATTTCATGATAACATCCAGACAGTTCAGAGAAGTAGTGCGATGCTATGGTCACTAGGAGTAATCCTATGGCACATGTTGCATACAATGGTGGAAAACATGTAGAACACATAGTTGTATGCTGTGTATAAAACGTTATAAAGTATTTCAGTAACCCCCTTTTTTTTGGTTCACATTGTACTTAATTACATCGGAAAAATAACTGTTTGCACCAATTCATTTGCAGTTATTATTTTTTGTTTTAATAGCTTCTTACGTAGCAAAATTGTGCAAAAATAATCAGTATCTCTATCACCCTACATGCTAATATAATTATCTATTGCGATCTGTCATTTATTATAAATTAGATTTCTACCTACCTAACCTGTAATCAATGTCATCATGGATTTTATTTATTCACAGCTGACATTCAAGGTCGATAATCTCTATTTTAAGAACAATTGTTGACGATTATATATAATGATTTTATTTTATTTATTTATTTTTGATGTGTTTAAAATATCTTGAAGAACCCTTTATTCCCTTCTGAATAAGAAAAAATATAATTATATACAAGGAGTGAGCTACATGAACATAAATAAGGATTATATGTTTCTAGTATTTTTGTATACTAACGACAATTCTGATTTAAAATCCTCTGGTAATTATTAGTACTCAAATTAAAAGTATCATTAATTTTACTAATGCAACTTGTTAGCTTCAACCTGATGCAGAAATCACAAACATCGGTAGTGTGCGATCCACAATAATCAAATATGTAAAAGTACAAATAGGTGGTTAGGTTAGGTTGGTGTAAAATAACCGTGAAATTATTAAGAAAATAATACTCAAAGAAAGAAAGAACAAAAAATAGTAACTTAGAAACTATGTATTATTTTTTACTATGTCGCTCATATCGTTATCTATATGGCATGACTATATGGTTCAGTCTGTGTGTATAATTTACAGAGAAATTTCAAATGAAAGACTGAAGAAATTCAATTGAGCAGGCATTAAATGTTTGTATAAGTCTGGCTGTTTGACTAGCAATAACACACATGTGAAATTTAGTATCTGTTGCACCTTTAGAGATTTTCAACAAAAAGCATTACGTAATTCTTGTACTAGTTACATTATTTTCTAGAACATTTTCCAATATTACAGCCCCAAAACTTCAAAACAAACTAAGAAACAAAAAAAAAAAAAAAAAAAAAAAAAAAAAACAACAGTCGAAGAGGTATGGTTATTTAGAATATAGCAGTAGATATAGAATTACACACTTTTTACAAGAGGCGTAAGATAATTTAGCTACCATATTTTTTTAAATATAGTTAGATCAATTAATACCTCACGAAAGTAAAATGTGGGCATATTTATTACATGGTTGAAGTAGCGCCATGTTATGATAATTAGATTTTTAAATACATACGAATTCTTTTAATTTTATTATTCATTTCGTATTTTAATAATTATAAACTACATTTTACTATAGAAATATGCAGTCTATGAGGAGAAGAATATGACAAAAAAGTAAATAAACCATGTAGAATATGAAAAGTCTAAATGTCTCAAATGTTGTAAGTCATAGATGAGCCTCAATACAAATATATTTACATCTTTATGCTAATGAACTGTGAAATCAAAAGGGGCGCTCCAAAATTTTCGAGATACTAGTTAAGTATAATTCTTTAGATGCTGTGCTCTAAAGTTTCAGACGCGTAAGGTTAGTCACTTTTTGTGACCATCTAATGTTATCATTTTCTACAGAATGGATAAAACTGTGATAAAGTACTTCGTTTTGAAGTATTTAACTCCAGCAGAAACCAAAGGAGTTAGATTCCACATTAAAGGATTCTACCCCTTCATTTTCGATATTAAAAATTGATTTTGAATTTAAGCGTATTTGTACGTCCATTCAAGATGATGAGCGCTCAGGGCGTCCCAAAACTGCTAAAACCAATGAGAATGTGACAAAAATTCACAATACCGTACTCAATGATCGCCGATTGAAAGTAAAACTTCGATAGGCCGAGTCCGCTATATAGTACGAATTCGAGCTCAACCGACAAACTTTCACAAGTTGTTCAAGGATGTTTTCTGGGTATATTGATATAAAGATCATGTGGTCTCCGGAAGCTCATTATTGGTTAATTTCATTGTTTTCGTTTCGATTAACTGAAATCCGTTTACTCAGAATATGCTTGTTTCCAAATAAAACACAACCTTTCATTACTGTAGTAGTAGCAGCAGCGTAGTAGTGCGTGTTTTCAGTTCGGTCCCCCACCAGGATTGCTTGAACTCCTGCTCAGTTCTGTATCAGCTTTTGCTTTCTGCAATACTTTCCCTTTGAGCACATTATTTGTAATACGATATGGGTAACTTTACGTATGCAGAATTAGCTGATATGCGCCTCGTCTACAGTTTCACTCAATACAATGGAAGAGCGGCACCACGAGACTATCGAGAGCTGTTCCCGCAACGATGGCAACCTCATCACACCTCATTTGCAGCTGTACATAAGCAACTGCGAGAAACCGGGTCCTTCGCTGTTAGTGTGCGAAATACTGGCTATGAGAGGAATGTCAGAAAACGCCCGATCTTGAAGAGAATGTTTTGAACACAGTGATTTACAACCCTGCAAGCAGTAGTCGTATTGCACGTGAGCCAAGTAGCTGTGATGAGGGTCCTACATGAGCAGCAATTTGCACCCATATCATCCACAGTGGGCCCAGGCATTGCAACCAGCAGACTTTTCATTTCGAGTGCAGTTTGCTCTTAGAACGATGTGCAGACAATCAACATTTTCCTGCTGTGATATTGTACACAGACGAGGCAATGTTTACTAGAGAAGGCATGTTCAACAGTCAGGATAGCCATATCTGGAAATATGAAAATTCGCATACTGTGGTGAATCGAGCATACCAACAAGCTTCTCTGTGAATGTATCGGCTGGTATCGTTAACCATTCTCTGATTTGACTTTGTGTACTACCCGACAAACTGAATGGCATAGTTTACAAAAAGTTCCTTCAACACATCCTCCCACATTTTCTGGAAGTTGTGCCGCTGATAATTCGCAGACGTATGTGGTTTCGACATGATGGAGCGTGAGCACATTTTGCGGTAAATGTTAGAGAATATCTTGATGAACATTTCTGGCACAGATGGATTGGTCGTGGTGGTCCTGTTCCATGGCCAGCTTGATCACCAGATCTGACACCCATGGATATTTTCTTCTGGGGTCACGTGGAGAGCCAAGTGTACCTTACTTCTTCGAAACTAATATGAACCTGGTTGCTAGGATTGTAGCAGCAGCTGACGAAGTGCGCCAATCTCCGGGGATGCTAGAGCATGTGTGATCATGGCGATCGATATTTTAAATATTTACTTTAAACAATGTAATTTGTTTTTTTCGTGTCATTTTTGTAATGTTTGGTCACCTATTCTGAAAAATAAATAATTGCAATTGTCAGAAGGCGATGAGCAGGTGAAGGCGGTGGCGAACCGTAGTGCAAACACATTCTACAGCAATTAAATATTGTGTTCATATTCTGAGTAAGCAGACAAAAAGGTGATTGAGTTATTACAAAACGAAAACAATGAAATAACTCGGTAATAAGCCACCGGAGAGCATGTGTTTCTTATATCAAAACACCCAGAAATGATCCCTGAACAACTTGTGAAAGTTTGTCGATAGAGTTCGGATTCACTCTGTTTTACACGAAGTTTTGGGCTTGAGATAGCTTTCCGCTCAATGGGTGCCGCATTTGTTAGCAAAGGACCAAAAACGCATTTCAATGAACATTTCACAAGAGTGTTTAAACTTGTTTAAACGCAATTCCAGTGAGTTCCTTCGACGTTTCATAACAGTAGAGAAACATGGATTCGCCGCTATGCGCCAATGACGAAGGAGCAGTTCAAACAGTGGGTAGCAATATGTGAAAGTGCACCAATGAAAACAAAAACAGTCCATCTGCAAGAAAGTTAATGGCTACTTTCTGATTCTGATGTTATGGTGCTCGTAGGACATTCAGACTAAACATCCCTATCTTGCGAAAAAAAAAAAAAGTTCTCTTTCATCACTATAATGACCTTACACACATGTCTATGATTGTTGCTGCAAAACTGCATGACTTACGTCGGATTTGACTCCCAGTGATGATTACTGCTTGTTCCCAAACCTGAAGAAATGGCTGGGTGCACAAGATTCACGTCAAATGACGAGGTTCAAGCTAAGACTGACATTTATTTTTCACAATTGGACAAATCTTATTTTACTGACTGCATTATAAGTTGGAAAGTCAATGTAGTGATATACAAGGGACATGTTGAAAAATAATCTCTTAAATTGTGTGTTTTCTTGGTCAAGCCGAGAACTTTTAGAACGTTTCTAGTATTAAACGCGGTTTTCCTATTTAATGAGTAAAGTATTAAAGTATTTATTGCCATGCAGGTTAAGTTCAACATGTTTATGTAGAATATCAAACGAATGGTTTACAATGTATTTTTTGGTTTTCGCTGACATTCTAAAAACTCTTTTATAAGCCATTTGAGGGATAGAATTTTAAAATATATGTACTACTTATAATACTCTTTTAAATAATTATAAAAAATAATACCAAAAAGTGTAGCTGGTTTTCGGAGCATCGTGACAACTCCTGAAGTTTTCAGTTAATTTTTCCCAGCATTTCAGGTAATAAGAGACACACGTTTGGCACATTTAGGGCTTTCTTACTATTTTAAAATTGTACTGAATGCGCCATTTTTTACTATGTCTAAATTAGGCCAGTAACTTCTGTTTGTTAGTAGACTCTTTTATCCTCGATGCTGCAGTTTTTGGAACGGATAATATACGACTCTCTCCGTCTCATGTTAGCCCGTTGCTGGTGCGATCACCAACGTTACCCGTTTTGCACGGGCGTCGTTATAGAAGATCGCTATTCACTCCTCAAGTCCCTCCACAAGTCAACAGCGACACATGTCCGGTCTTTGGACCACATTCGGCTCCCTGCACGACTTCACAGTTTAATCCTTTAGCGAGAGTGCTGATTAAACACTTCATTTTTTCCATCCTCCCTTATTCCTTGTTTCATTTCTGTCGAAATTTCTGCTACATTTTGCATAATATTGGAAAAATAAATAATTTATAATGCCGATAAAATTGTTGAGAAAATATTAGGCTAAATTTTGGTATTATCGTAGCTATGGAATCAATATGTCTTCTTAGATGTTTAATCAATTTTAATGTAGTTAATTTATTTGCAATAACTTCCCCCAATTAGAGAGCGGCAACAAGGCAAAATGAATATAAACAACCAAAATATTAAATGACAGTTTAACATAACGTAGATTGTTGATTTCAATTAATCTTTTGCGTAAATTTATAAATCGAAGGATGACGTTTATAAATGAAATCGACGAATGTTTCTATTATTTCAGGATGATCACGGCCCCAAAATAGCTCATATTAGTAGCTGTTAATGGTTGAATATTAATAATAATTAGAAAGAAATTGTTTTAGTTATTATTAGTTGTTAAATATGCAAAAAATTCCTTAATTAGTATTAGAAATTAATAATGCTATGAAAATAGACTGAATATTTAACAAGTTCATATACACGTATTTAATATGATATTTTATGGAGTAAACAAAATATAAACGAAGAACTATTTTTAGTTATAGACAATTGATTTCATTCCAGCCTACTACATACTTAAATTCGTTTTCGGTCACGGCCTACATAAGTTAATTCCATATACCCGAATGATACACTTCCATGTACTTCAAATGACTTAAATTAAACTGAAATTCCTTTCTTTTTTTCTTTCATTGCCGCCACAAGCCTCATCGTCTTCTTCGGCTCTCAAATGTAGCTACTTTGCTCTCCGCTATCCAATATTGTGACTTTTGTTTCAAGCATTGTTTTTTTTTTGTATTATTTAATTCTTCCATAATCATATTAAAAATACGTCACCCGCTATAAGATTCGTCATCTAACATAATTTACTTTTAATCTATCGCCTTTGAGTATTTTGTTTTTGTTCAAAGCCCGGAGGCTGGTACATTAGTGGAAAATATACCGAATTTAAATGAACAGAGCATTTATCTTGCAACAAAATGTATGTATGTAAAAACAAAGCACCATCGCCTGTTACAAACAACTGCCACTCACATAAAAGTTTAATATTGATTACTTTTATGTGAGTAAAGTCATAAATAATATGAAGTATAGTAGTATGTTTAAATTATAGGTTTAGTTTAATAATAATAATAATTCTGTTCTTAATACGATTTAATTATTCTAAATCAAAAGACTACATTTCCTTCCTGTCGTGGCATAGGGTTCTTTCGCATTTTTACTTATCTTAACCACTTGTTAAGACTTTTGAATTGATTAGATAATTTAGTTATATTCAAATGTTTTGTTTATAATAATAATAATAATAATAATAATAATAATAATAATAATAATAATAATAATGGTCCACTTACAGCTGATATCTAGCATTCAGCTAACAGCACACTTATAACTGCTCACACTAATCCTTGTTCAATTGTACGCGTTTTATTAACCTATTCTTATTTGTTTTAGGCAAACGAATGTTAATTTTTATTTTTATGGGGAATAAAAAATAATATTAATAATGTATTTAACAAATTTCTTTAATTTTGTATTAGTTTGGATAATCAGTTAAAAAAAATTGCTACTTTATGGGTACAAAGTTTGTGCCTCAAAATGAAAAATGAAAGTTACAGTACGGCGATCAATGCGCATTTGTCAAAAACTATTCTGAAATAACATAAAACATTCTTGTACTTGCTCTAAATACCAAATACGTGTAAGAATATATTCGGTCAATCCTCGTGTCTGTTATATCTCACTCACCAGGTGGGTTTTAAATCAGGGTCTTGCCTTGAATGTTTGTGTTAATATATAAATGAGTGTAGGTCAAAAACATTAATAATATATCAGACATACAATTTTGACTGGCTGCATAGATCCAACTGGACTGCAGGAAGGAAGAGATATTCTATTCTAAACAAAACAGATAATACAAAAATAAGCGAAATTTACACCTTTGGACATTTACAAATACCTGTAGATATTTTAAGGCAAATTTTAAAAACCTAAACGCTCTTTTTTAGTTAACAGAAGCTAATAAGGCCAAAAATAATGCATTTTTATGTTGTTTCTTCTTTTCTCTCAATTAGTTTAACATGGAGATATTTTTTTAGTTTTGCATAATGTTAAAACCCCATGTCCTTTTTGAAAACCAAAACAATCCAAAGTTTAAACTCAAAACATAAGTATTTTATTTATAATATTTATTTTATTTATACTAATGTACTAATTTATTAAATGAAAAGTTGTTCATGTTCACATTTAGAACAATTTTAGGCTAAGTGGCAAGAGTGTGTGATCACGAACGGGCTCTTAGAAATGTTTTTAAGGTTAGAATTAATAAACTGAAAGGAGTGTAGTACATAACGAATTAAAAAAATAAACATTCAAATACAATAAAAAGATATACTAAATTATTCTATAGCGAGTTTCCTCCTTTTTATTTAGTATGTATATTGTGTATAAATATATGTATGCTATATGCAGTTTGTCACGACCAAACAAGAAATGGTAATAGACAAATTCTGGTCTTTGCCATAATGTCTAGGCCTGAGGGGAGTAATGAAGAGGTTTAGTTCTAAGTAAAGAAGACGTATATTCCTCTAGCCCTGAAACAGACTATGTGCAGTCTATTCAACTTTGGAAGATTGGTGCCTTGGTGGTAAAGCTTCTCCCATTTCTGTCTCAGGCTGCGTCAGCTATTCTTTATTTGTTATTCGTCTCCTGACAACTAACTGTTCTCACCGCCACGGGTGGCCGAGGTCGTTAAGGCACGGACTCGTGAGCGGGAGGTCTGCGGTTCGAATCCCGCCAGGACCGTCCTCCCTGACTGGGGTTTTTTCCAGGTTTTCCTCAGTCTTCATAACTGGCAAATGCCGGGGAGGTACCTAAACTTAGGCCTGGAACGCTTCCTTCCTTAAAAAAAAAAATATCCTTTCCCAATTTATCATTTCATTTCATGTATCATCAGTGTCCACCGCCTGTGGTGCCTCAGTAGTGAAAACGGGCGTTAAACACTACTAAAAAAAAAAAAAAAAAAAAAAAAACTAACTGTTCTCATTTTATATCTAATTCCTGGTTCTGCTGAAAGTGATCCGCATCTGTTACATACTGCGAGCTTTAAGTTTGGAATGCCGTAATAATATCCCTTACTCAGAGGTGGCAATTGCTTGCCTTGAAGTTCCTGCAGGATGAATAAAGATGGCTCAGAATTCGTGTATTCCGCAATGGTCTAAGTGACCAAAGTCGCGTTTGCTTATTCATCTCTATTGAAGAATATTATTTCCTTCCTTTCACAATTAATCAAGTTTGACACACTTTTTATGTAACATTGTTTTAGTATTAACAATTTCTATAAGTATAATTCCAATATATTATAATATACTTAATGAATGAAGAGAATAAATGTTTCTCTCTAAATATCAGGTCACGTGTATATTCTAAATAGTAAAGGAAGTTTGCTTTTATAAATTCATTTTTCCGTGTATTCATTTCTCTGAGCATTAATTAATGAATATTTCGTGTATTATTTTGATTATTTGCTTTGTTTAATAATATAAATATTACATTTAATAGACTTTTGATTTTATTTCAGAATAATTATCAAAATTAGGACGTTGACAGCTCTTATATTTAATGAAAAAGTTTCTCTTTTTTGTTCTCTCTCAAATGTGTATCTTGAAACAAACATGGTTAAAATGTTGCTTTTTCTGTTTTTAAATTTTTTCTGTTTTTAAAATTAGTGATATATTTAAGCATTTAAGCATAGCAGTAAAATTATTTATAGTAGCAGTAGCAAATGCAGTGACGCGAAAATAAAAGTAGCCATAACAATATTTTAGTGCTTAATAATTAAAAATCTGTTTTAGCAGTTAATGAGAGACATAACCACAAAATACTTAACAATATTAAAATCGAGGCGGATAGCTCAGGCGGTATCGTTTGGGACTCGCATTCAGCGAGGTCTCGGGTTCAAACCCCTTGGGTCCATTCATCCTGATCTTGAATTTTTTTGTGGTTTTCCTAGGTCGCTTATGCGAATGCGCGGATCGATCTTTTTTCCACGAATTTTCCACTTTCCCATTTCATTCCATGCAGAATCAAAAGTTCCAGGCGATATGGGCTGGTGCTCTGTGCGGTTTGACGATGACTTGCGCTTTGAAAAGGTTTCTACGTAGGCGACTGGTGTGGCACTGACCCATCTCAGCTGCTCGAACTCCATGAAAAGGAGGGTGGGTCCCCCTGTGATAGGATACTCTATTTGGAAAGTTGTAAGGGACTCTGTCTTTGTCCGTGGATCCTGGTTACTGGTATCTCCCTCGCCTTATCCCTTCTTCCCTAAAGGTAGCTTAAGTACAAACGGCCAGCCTTTGAGCGCGCCTATACTACCAAAAATTCCTCCCTCTTTCCTACCAACCCAATCAATATTGAAAACCACTGGTAAATGCAGCGGCAGTTTACATATATTCCCAGTTTCATAAGATAACTTGTTAAAAGTATTTGTTTGGAACAATATATATATATATATATACATATATATCTTTCAGCACATAAAAATTACACCAATGGCCAACAAGTAAGCTCCTCTTGAAACTTGCAAGTTCAAGTATCTTAGAAGCACGTTGTAGATTTTATGTTCTCAAGTTGACTCATTTTACTGACTACTACATTAGAAATAACATAATGAAATAGAACAGTTTAACTAGTATAAAATGGAAATAAAATTGTCTAAGGCACAGACAAAGTAGCTGAATGTTAAAACAAGTCATCGTGGAAAGAAAGAAAAGAGAATAAAAGCTAATTAAGCACGTCTTAATGAGATACTTGAGAAGTGTGCTTGAGACTGCCATATAAAGAGGCCTATCCATAGCGAAAACGTTATACCAGTATAAGAGGGCAGTGTACACATATTCATTATATGTGAATGAAGGACGTATGTCGACGACTCGAGCGTCCATCGGTAGGTCGAAGTAAGGAGTAATCTTCATACAAGCTGGGATAAATACTACCGTTTTGGGAACACAACCCATACCTTAAAATAACAGTTATGGTTGTGCACCACTCTACTGTTGCGTTCTTCACCCGCACTGGTAAACTGATACTTGATATTTCACAACCTCTGTGTATACAAAACCGCTTTCCACATTCGTTACAAGGTTGCATCCTTGACACTAGACTCGTCAGCGTGCAGTTGTACTAGCTACACAGAAGGAGCACAGACAATTATCTATATACCAAGAGAAATTCTCGCAGCTGCTAGAGGTGCCCTCCCGAGAACTCCTGAGCGGTAGCGAAGAAAACACAAGGTAATAACTTCCACAGATAGACGGTTAGGACGTCATGCAGTAATTGTGAAGGAGTGGCTTTGATTTTTCACACCCTAATGCTTTTCTTTTCTGCCGGAGTAAAAGGAGATTTACCATCCTTACAATGATTTACTAGCTAACATAGTACCACACATACACACATAATCCACTATAAATGTTTATTTATAAATATTTTCTTTTTTCTGCTGCGGACAAAGGAAAATTGCCACCGGTTTCAATAGTTTACCCGCTTACTTAATAGCACACAATCTCCCATCAATTTATTTTTGCTAAAAGGGGGCGAGCGTAGGCCGTCAGGCCATAGCTCGCCGCAGCAAACCACTGGGTCCACCGGTTTCTAGAATTTGCCCGAGGGCGGCGTTAAGGTTAGTGTGTGCATATATGAATTAACTGCGAATTCCAATAAGACAACGCCTGGTAAAAAGTGCAAACTCACTTTTGTAATAAGGAACAATATATTGCAGCTCGAAAGTTACGGAGGACAACGCATAGGTTACATTAGGTTTAACAAAACAATAATACATGCAACATTTACACTGTTGCAAGCGGCCGAGCAAACAGAGAAACTGTGCATCCCCACTTTTCCGTTCTCTCCTGTTCGGGACTGAGGAGTTCGACTCTCTCCGCTGTCGCTCGAGACTACAGCTCCAGCAGCTCTGAGAATTTTTCTTGCTGTATGGACGAGTCGCAGATTACCTATAATGCGTTCCCCGTTACTTCTATCCGTATGTTAACAAATATGAATGTATCATTCCGCCGTACATAGTTCCAATTGGTTAAAAACAGCTGATGCTGGTTAATATTTACAAACTTCATTAATAAAAGATTTGCATGATAATTTTGTCGCCAGTTTTCAACGCATTTCCCTTACATTGGTTTGCAATTATAACAGGACCAGCACATGCTTCCGCCATGACGCCTGTTTGAAACTGATTTCATTGTATGGAGAGCAACATGCGCGTAAATTATAAATAATTAAAATGCGTAAAAATTGGTATCTTTCAAGATTATTACAGTATTCACTAAAGGGGTTTTCTCAGTGAAAACCAGCCCTTATTAAATTCAAACTGTAATTTCCTTTAGGGACTACTTTGCATAACATCAGGGATGTAAGTCGACCTGGAGCCAATGAGAAAAGAGGTGCACCACATGAGTATATTTACGTTAGGATAGAAGTAACAGTATACAAATAATAGGAAGTAGTAACAAGCAGTTTTTTGCAACTGTTTTATAAGACAGGTGTCTATGCGTTTGGCACATAACGATTAAAACGTGGGCATGTGCAGCTATATATTTTTTCAAGAAGAAGCAAATCAGAGTGAAATTCATTGCAAGTTAGGAATGGTTCATGGCCAAGGTGTTTTAATTCTGTTTTCTGCTCGATTTTACTGTCGGATTGAACACTGTACCCATTGTAAATCGTACTAAACATACATAAATTATATTCCTAAATATTTAAATCAACAAGAAATAGTAAAATATTATCTATTCCGTTTATTCATATTAAAATTTAAATTATTATTTTTTATACTTATTACTGACATATGTACTATAAGAACATTTAATTGGTTAAAGTGAATACATTGTTTTGATGTTTCTCTAGAGAATACATTTATATTATATAACAGAAGAAATAAATATATTAATAAATTTTACAAAATTGTTATTTATTAATCACATTTTGGGAGTATATGATGACTTTTATAAATGTATTTTTACAATTTCCACATAACAAGTTAGTTTATTATCATTAAGTTTATCAACGATATTGTTTAGTTTTCAAATATTGCCACATTTCGTCCCAAATTAACGTTTTATGACAGTTATTTTAATAACAACATTCCTTATTGTTCTCGATGAATTGCAGATAACGTTTGACGTCCATATTGTAAAGGTGGATGCAGTTGTAATTTTAAGAAATGGCCGACAATTTTTCTCAAAGGCCTCTTTTTTCACGCTCGAGGTTCTTTATCGTGCCGTAAATGTACCACACGAGACCCACGGGTTTATTCCCCTTCTGAAGTAAGCCATACTTAGATTTTTACGCCCGAAAAAATCCATCCATCCTGGCCGGATTTGAACCCGCGATATTGGGTCAAACATGTTTTCTACTACATCACCAGGACGGACAAAGTCATTGTTGAAGGTTTATTATAAAGGATTGCTGAATTGACTCATTACTAATTGCTGTTCTCTTGAACTAGAGGTGTGCCGAGGAGGAATATGTAGAGAAACTTGTGTTTATGTATAATAAATGTAATTATATAATTTGAATCCGTACATATTACTTATAGACCGAAAGGCAAAAGATGTTTGAGAATACCACGCTGAAAGAGAGTATAAAATATATAAACAAAGGTAGAATGAAGTTAGGTAAAAATGAAAAAGAGACTATTTATTTAATGTTTAGGAAAGTTCAAGAAATGTGATATATATTTGAAGGTTTTTAATAATAACCTGCTTAATATTATCCAAATTTGATCAACCATACAATCCATTATAATGGATTAGTTGTCAGTACATCAGCTTCACAGATACTGGAGCAATTTGAATCTGGGATGAGATGAACATTAGTTCCCACCTATAAAGTATCATTTTTCACAGTGTTGTTAGAAGTATCTCACAGCGAATTGTGATAAATTAAATGTTTTTACTCTTCTTGACAACATTTCACCATTATCTTCTGCCTTCCTAATAGTAAATTAAATTTTATGTGGTGTAAGCTAAAATTAAAATAACATATTTAATAACTGTAATTATTATCAAAATTTTTTCTTAAAATGCCGTATTTATGTTAGGCACTGGTATTTTTTTCGGAAGCGGACATTAATAAAATCAATGTAGGTCAATGATTTCTTACAGTGTGGTTTGGTTCATTGGCATGGAGAGAACGGACATGAGACATTTATGCAGGAACGCTCCCTTGCGTCGGTACATAGACCGGCAGTGTAAAGACTGGAGTCTACTCTACTTGTTCAGTAAATTGTGTGTTTAATTACGAGAAGGAGCGGGTTAATTTATTGGTCAGTGTCTTGGAGCTCTCCTTACTGTATGTGCTGTGCGTTCGCTCCTTGACTCTTCTTATACAGCTCTTCTCTTCTTGCAAGTTCGCCGACTCCTACACTTTGGATTAAAGCGTTCTCTGCATGGAGAACTGAGTTGACATAGTGGCTAGAACGCCACGATCTTAATAGAAAATATTTTACAACGACAAAGAAAATAATAAATGAAGACTGATAATGGTATTTGCTTTTTGGTTGTACGTGATTGTAAAAATATAAACTAAACCATATACATACAAGAGATTCACAGGCTCCTTACCGCTCGTACGGCACTTTTGCTTTGGGCAAGCGCGTTACTAGTTGCCGACTATGGCTCCCGTTCTGTACGCACTAAGCACAAATGATTTATAAAATAAAACTGCTCACCTATTTTAGTAAAGGAGGCGTATAATTCCATATATTTTTAGCACCTTTGCAAAAACATTGGAGTTTCCGTTGAGAAATGGATAATCTCTCTTTGCTCAAAAAAAAAAAAAAAAAAAAAAATTAACACTTTCATAACAGATTTTCTTTTCGTCAGCGCCATTGTTTATTTTATTCCAAAATCCCAGAATGTCAAATTTAATTTCTAAATATATAAAATTCTTGACCCTTTACCTTTCTTTTCCTCCCATGAATTATTTTTCCTCTTTCTTCTATTTATCCTTTTATAAATACTTATTGGAGCCGTAGGAGGGATAATCCAAACATCCTTACGAAAAATCCTATCTTACTCATCAATCAACTACATTAGATGAATGTTAATCACTATAACAATAGGATCTAACTTTTGATTGTTTCACTTCATCATTTACAGATTCAATATTACCAAAATTATAAATACTATCATTTTTGTTTTACTTATATTTACTCTCAAACCTCCTTATTTTTAATATTCTGAATTTCCTGCTTTGATTGATTTATATTTATTATTGTAAAAGACATAAACTGCTAAATCATTCTAGATATTCTATAATATTGTTAATTTCTGGCGGATATTTATTGACTCTCTTTAACGCCGCTATTATATCAACGAAAAATTTTAAACGAAATATACCTAATTTGCAAATCTATCGCAAGCCACGCTCCAGTTTACTTCATCAATATATTTTATACAAAATATGTTGGAATCATATAGTGCTAGTATTTTTATCGGCACTGCACTCTTACAACTTATACAAAAACAATTTCCTTATAATTCTATCAAATGCTTTTTCCAAGTCCACGAATACCATGTACAGTCTGCAATGTCTCTTTGCCAAATACAAGAGGTTATTTGAGTGCGGCTGCTCAAACCTGTGTTATAAGAAGATGTTGAGAACGATGCCCCTCAGTGGCAATACATTGTCGACGTCTCATAGGAAACTCCTGTATTTTTCTAATTTTTCTTCCGTAAAAACATGGCGGTTCGGAACACGTTTCTTATTGACATTTTTGTGAACAGTTTCTCTATCTGGAACGTGATCAGGATATTCTCTTGCAAATCACTTTCATATATGTGTTTATGTATTAACATAGTAACGAAGATCGCTTAGCACACAATTAAAAGCACAGAGTAACACACGAATGCACAACCACTTGCTGAGAAAGCTTCCTTCAAAATAACTACATTCTGCTACCTACACATGCATTATAGGCATACTTTTGTACTGGATACTTGCAGTACAAACCGCGCTCTACTGGTTCGTAATCTCAATCAGTTCTATTCTCTCTGAAAACAAATTGAAATAAAGGTAGCAGTTGCTTCTTCTCTATCCAATTTTCATTACTTTCTGCTAGCACTCCTGTGAAGGTTTTCCCAAAAGTAGATGAAATTTTCTTTATCTGCTAAGATTCTCTGCACTGCTGTAAATATGATGGATAATTGATACTATACTTTGATATAGCCGTATTATGTTCGTCCTTGAAGGTTATGGCATCTGTATCGTGGTCTGTGGCTGGATTATTCCTCTACTAAATTCTAAACCCTTATGAGGCCTTTACTTCTTATAAGTACTTCCGAGAACTTAATAAATGCACCAGAAGCTACAAGATAAAAATGTCAGAAAAGGAAATACACTGCTTCATGACAATGTTTGGTCATACAGAATAATTCACACTGAGGACATCATGTCATCGCTGACGATTTGCTTTCTAACATTCTTTATCTAATTGTCCCAAGGATATTATAAGGAAAGTTAACGATGACCTGGACTGAATTTATTTGTGGTCAATACAGTATAAATCATATCTGCAAAAAAAAGTTTCTATTTTGCACTCATTGAAGCAATTGCGGTGTTTTCATTCTAATAGTTAAACTTAATCCTAGTACAAATGTCGTAATGCCATACTTGAACTATCTGATGTTCTGTTAACCTCTAGAAAAAAAAAATTACAACTGACTACAACATGTAAAGAACGCGTGTATTTGTTATATAAGCAATCTTCATAAATGTTTTCCCATCTTTCCAGATTCTGTCCTGGTTAAGACTGAACAATCGCTGAATTTTTCATTCTCTCATTCTTCTTTCCAAACGCTGCGTATCAATATCCCTACAAGCTTAGCACTTTCAAAATGTATCTGCAATCATCAAGTGGGTGTCAAGTCGCCCCACGATGATCTGTTCATTGAACCTCGTATATTTTATCGTATACCATCTCTGTTGCTAAGAATTGAAACGTGCACTCGAGGGAACTTAGGGTTTATCAGGCAACACCGCACAATCTATAGACAGTGCATTCGTCGGGCGAAGGACTGATATTAGTTCATCATGCACAGACACTGGATGGCGGGTGTAAGCAGAGAGTGTAGGAAAATGACAGTGCTCGTTTGTTGTCAAGTAGAGAAAGGCGTGGACTAGATGGCAGGCGACTATGATCGACAAAGATATGCTACATTGGTTGTGGTGGAAGGAAGCGTTAAGACTGCAGATATTCGCTCATATTTGATGCGGTATGTGGGTAAGGAACTGTTGCACAGAAGGCCGTTTACAACTGGATCAATGGATTCGCCAGCGACAGGAAATGTGAACGCAAGAATGTGAATATTGGTCGTCCGTCAACATTGTGGTCTTCCAGGAACATTGACATTGTGTCTGAATTGATTATGGCTCATAGGTGCATAACCTTTCATGAAAGAATGTCAGATAGACCTCAGTGGTACAATCCTGCACTTCTGCACAGAAGGACAAAAGGGTTGAAGTCTGTCGTCGCTTTCTGGAAATGCATAATGAAGATCCGGCTTTTTGGAAAAACTGGTGATGAGTCATGGTGTCACCATCACACACAGAAGAAAATTCAATCTATGCAATGGAAACATCCAGGGATTCCCCGACCCAAGAAATTTCGTGCTGCTACATCTGCGGGTAAAGCAGCTGATCACTGTCTTTGGGGTACTTCAGACGTATTGCTAATGGACTGGCTTCCTGAAGGAATGACTGTCAACAGCGAGTTGTACTACGAGACCCTCACACGGCTTAGACGCGGAATGAGCAACGTGACAATGACAATGCTCGTAACCCACACAGCTGCACTACGTCCCCGAAGTTGGCATCAGTGGGGTTCATTGTTGTGTGGCATCTCGCTCCGTCTGATTATGGCTTATTCCACAACATTAAGGATTCACTGGGAAATAAAAAATTCGGCAACAACGAGGAAATTTAGGCAGTTGTCCACGAGTGTTTTCTTTATTTGATTTATTTACGGACGCTCTTTAACATCTCAAGTCATCAGCGTCCCATTCTATTCAGGGTGGAAACGGCCGACACATTTTGCTCAGAGGCCTCTTCTTTCAGACTTGAGGTTCTTTTTCGTGCTGTGAATGTACGATATGGGATCCACGACTTTACTTCCCTTCCGAATGAATGAGTAGTGTTTAACGCACGTTTTTGCTACAGAGGCACCACAGGCGATGGACACTGATGATACATGAGAGGAAGTGATATATTGGGAAAGAATTTATTTTTAAGGAAGGAATCGTTCCCGGCCTAAGTTTAGGGTACCTCCCCGGCATATGCCATTTATGAGGACTGAGGAAAACCTGGAAAAAACCTCAGTCAGGGAGATGGTCCTGGCGGGATTCGAACCCCAGACCTCCCGCTTACAAGTCCGCGCCTTAACGACCTCGGCCACCCGTGGCGGTACTTCCCTTCTGAAGGAAGCCATATTTAGGATTTTTTACATCCGAAAAAATCCTTCGATCCTGGCCGGGTTTGAACCCGCGATTTTGAGTTTTAGAGGCAAGTATGGTTACCATTACACCAGCAGGACCGACTCCACGAGTGGTGGCGTAATACTCCCATACAATGGTTTTGCGACGTCATAATGCTGTTACCCTCCCCCCCCCCCCAAAATCGTAAAGAGATTTGACGTTGATGAGGAATATTGAAGTACTGAGAAAATCCGCGAACATTGAACCATGTTGCATAATAAATAAGGAACAAAATACTATTGCAAGTCATTTTGAACACCCTTCGTACCATATAAATAACTATTCTATCTCTTCTTGGTTTCTGTTTATACATATGTCTATTTTTATGCTTATATTAATTTTAATTTGTCAAGTTAATGTATTATTTAATTAAATGTACAACCGTAACTTTGTCAAATTTGTTTACTTTAGGTAGGCATAAACTAAAGTTTACAGTCAGATTACAGTATCTAGGTTTGAGTAATGCAACGTTAATCACAGTCTTGCTTGTAACTGAATATTGATTTCATTAGATTTCATATTATTGTACTTTAAAAAATATGTTAAATAAGCCATCTCATATTACGTACTTTTTTAGTGTTAATTTCAGATGTGTGACATAACTCAATAGTAGATATCTTAATTTAAATATTTGTCTATGTCTTTGCATTAGTTAACACGGAAAAGAACGCACTATGACCTTAATTCTGTTGTTAAATTATTATTATTATTATTATTATTATTATTATTATTATTATTATTATTATAACACAGAAGTTCACTGAAATGGGTCATAGTTACCCTACTTTTCACCAGTTATGACCTTCAAACATTTGGCTATTACCTGAAGAACAGGCTTCAAAGCATGCGACAGCTGAAGCATCATTTAAAGATTTCGTGGTTTCCATGAGCCATGATTTATGTCTTTAACAAACTACCTGCTAAATAGCAGAAGTTGGAAGATGCTGAAAGTGTTTACTTTGATTTTAAAAATGCTAATTTTCACCTTGGTGAAATTTATTCACAAAACGGCCATTTCTTTCCGAACAAGAGAAAATATAAAATTCTCACTCATATAATCGAGAGGTATAAATAATTTTTAGTCATAAGAAATACAGTTCGATGTTAGACCAGACAATAGTTCTGATATTCAAAATGACTGAAAATTCTTTTTTATCCTTCCATCAGAAACTGAAAGTAATGCCGCGCACATCCTTTGTTTGCTTGAGAGCGATATTTCACTCTCCCGAACCTGCTAGATTAGTTCGTTTGAGGAAGTTGTCAAATTCATTAACAGATGTACGTCTTTTGTAGCAGTCCATAAATACTACTCCAGTTTATTTGACATGATCGATTGAGCCTGAAGAGCAATACGTCATCTCCATGTACCGTGCCACCGCTTCATGGTCTGTGGGAAAATATAGGAGTTTCTGTCAATACGTCTTTCCAGTAACAAACGAGTGTTATAAATGGTCGCCATTTCTCAACACGGTAGCAACTATCTGTCTGAATGGCTTCCCTGTCTCGCTGTGCCGTTTTTTATCAACTTCCCGAGCAACGTTATTACGTTTAATATTTGTAGCAAAGCATTCAGTTGCTCTTAGCTGCATTTTCAACATTTTTTCCCAAAGTAGTGTGTTTTAGTTTATTAATAAGTGCTATCAAAAGACAAATTTATTTACTCAAAGATTCGTCATTCAGATATTTGATTATGATACCTTTAAAACGTGCAGAATCATCTGAAAATAATGCTAAGATGATTGTTTACTAAGCTTTCGGTTAAATTTTACATATCTTATTGTAAATATAATTAAATATTGAGTGTAACGAGACATACATTTAATATCTTCTGTCTTCAGAAAGGGAAATCTTTCAAAAGTAACTTATTAAACATTTACCATTAAACGTAAACAGGATAAAAATACGAAAATAATTTAACTCTGAAAATGCATTCAGATAGTTTCGGTGCTCATAGCTACACGTGAAATTCAGTCGCAGTTTGCTGTTATGAAAGCAAGCATTATATTTGTCTTTGTGTTACTAAAACTCTATTTTCGAATAAGTGGTCTTATTGGTGCATCAGTGTTATTAATCATAACGTGTTAATGAAGTAAATTTATTGTAATGTATTGGAAATTTCCAATTACATTAAAATTGTCAAATGTGTGAGTACAGAAGGATAGGACATAATTTACCAAAAATAGGATAAAGCTGTTCTTTATTGAATGCTGTTACCACTACATGTTCGCAGTTTTTCGCTTGTCATAATGCATTTTGTGTAAACAGGTTAGACAAACTACTGATATATTAGTTTGCTAATATTGAAAAATAGCTTAAAGTGTAAATAGGCATATCCACGAGAGAAAGATAGACTATTCTCTTAAAATTATGTGTTTTAAGCACAAAAATATGATTAGAAGGTATTATTAATTTTGATTCTGGTTTTAAGTGCTTTGTGTTTTCTCTAATCCAGTACGAGAATGTTGCTTTAGAGTTCTTATTACCTTAGTAGGAAGTTCATATTATCTAATTGAATCTAATAAATATAAAGATATGATATTTTATTACTCTTGTCAATTTTCTATGATTATAACTAACCGTGAACAGAAAATGTGATCTGCAAAGCTCTGTTTTTAAATAAACTTTCGTAACACGTGTTTTATATTTTCTAATTAATTCAGGAAAGCTCTTCGATGTGGTTGTTTCAAACAAGTGCACTATCAATAATTTGAATGATGTTGTTGCTTTCTATGATTTGAGCGTAAGTGTAATATTTTAAGCTGTTAGCGTATATTTAGTCTGAAATGAAATGATTTCAGCGGTTGCTCCTTTCTATTGTATTTGTTAGAACGGTGGCATCTTGTTCATGTAACTGAGAAAGTAGGAAAATTATTCACTTAAATCTACCATGTTCAACAATACCGCCAGTGCTAATAATTTTTCTGTAATTTAATTCAAGCATTAATTTGAAAGCTCAATTAAATTACCCCCAAAAACTATAATTAATAGGGAGATTCGGTAAGATAATTGCAATGTGAGAACATGCCATGTACTTTAAATATAGTCATTAAAGTGATTTGGTTTGATCTTTCTGAAAACATACACTAATTATATTAACTTTTATTCTAAGCAGAAACGCATGAGTATCTAAATGAAATAAAATACAACTGAACATTATTACGACAGTTACCATTTGCCAATAGTGAACAGGAAAATGCATGAGAATAGACTTCCTAGATTCCTCGGGGCAGAGATTATAAGAATTAAAAAAAAAAAAATGTAGGAAAAGACAACTATCGATCATTCGTTTTTGAACACCATGCTTTAAAATTATCCATTAAATTTCAAAATCCTGCTATGACAGCAAATACTGCTCCTATTGATAAAACACAAAGAAAGAATGAAAGTCTGATTGGTGAATAAGATATAAATGAAACCGTACATCGGCTAAAAGGGGCTCACGTGTAATAACACCATAATAAAAACAAAATAGGACCAGCACAGAGCCCTTAGGAGTACCACAGGTAGTATAATAATTTTTTTTATATCTGACTGGCAACGGTTTATTTACATATTTATTAAAAACATTACATTTAATACCAAGGAAATTTTATTTCATCTATCTATAAGGATTGTGTGCTTCACACAATCAAAATTTTTTCTCAATTTGCGGAAAATAACGAGAGAGATATCCGTAGTTATGGTATTATTTTGTAATTAAAATATTAAATTATATCACTGTTTTTTTTTTCTTCAAACAGGAATTACTTTCACATTTTTTTTTTGTTTGTCTTCTGGAAAATTTCGAATATGTAAACTGGTATTTAATTACTATTTTTATTTTGCCGGTTATCAGATATTTATTTTCTACCAGGAAATTACTGTAAAAGGTTCTTACCACATGCCGAAGAAAAATATCCAGCGCCGGAGCTGTTAGCACGAGTTATGGGGCTGTAATAATAGTGAATCTGAAATCTGTGTTGCAAACCATAGATTCATACCAATTGTTATGGAAAGAACACCAACACCTTTTTAACTTGAATTTTTAACATTTTTGACTCTTAAGCTGACTGAAACGCAAGTATTGGTCTCTTAAACGCGCCATTAAGGAAAATGTACAGAGTGCCTGATGCCAGATTGAATGATTAACCAGCAAAATAATCACCATATACTGATGGTAAGTAGATTTAAAATTAGCTATACTGCTTGTTTCAACCAAGTCATAATAGTCCTTTCTGATACATTACTGAGAACAGAAAACCTGTCGCTATTTACAATGCGAAGATGCAGCAGGATTGGATAAGAGATGGAACAGATAACCAGGGCCATGCTGATATTGCGAGTGCATAATTTTGTAAAATCTGAAATGATTGAAACAGGTCGATCGTTTTATGCAAATCGTGTTGTATATTGCTTATAAAGAGGAAATACAGCGTGTCCGTAAAGTCATGGTGCAGTTTTGAACAATCACACAAAGGCAACGAAACAAGATAGAAATGTGAAACCTTCACCAAATGAAAGAAAATCTCTCAAAGTTTGCATACTTGTTCAGTGCAGTTCGGTGTGGCTTCATTTGTTGCCTTACTCACATTTAAATGATATTCTAATTAACTCTACACACGACTAAGTACATCAGATGCATCAGAATGAATAGCATCTCAGATTTTCTCTTTTAAATGGTCAATACGAACTCTGCACACACATTGCTTGACACAACCCCACAAGTAAAAGTCTAAGGCGTTAGGACCTAGGCGATCATAATGACCACGTCTTCCATCCACGTCTTCCATCCACGTCTTCCATCCACCTCTTCCTATCCACTTCTGGAGAAATGTATTTAGAAACAAGGGAACAATTTTGGTCTCATTACTAAACACAATCTTCTGAAAGGATTGTTCATCATTGTCCATCTCATCAAGCATCTATACAGCAAACTCATATCGTTTGGGTTTAACAGTGGGGCGGATAATGTGTAACAACTGAAGTTTGTAACCTGTAAATTGGAGACTTTTCTTTTTTTTTTGAAAACTTTAAGAACTATGGTTTTCTTCAGGTCTAGATTTCAGCACAGGTACGCACTTATTTCTTGGGGCACTTTAGGTAGCTATCCCGTACAGCTTCAACGCCCTCGTTAGTAATCAAGGCCTACCATAACGTTTTTAGTCCAACATGCCTCCAGTTTCCTTCAGTTGCTTATCCCAACTGACTGTTATTCATATGTGGCGGTTCTTCATTGTACACGCGGCGATATTCACGACGAACACGTGTCAGGTTTCAAATTTTGCAAGCTACAGGACGCATTGAACATTCCTTTGCGCCGTTCACATCTTAACTAAATGGTGTGATTCGCTTCACTGTTGTTTGCATCATTACCTGCGCGCGCACAAAATTGATGTTTATTTTTCAGAGGCTCTTTGGCATGCACTTCAATGTATCGTAAAGTTCGTCCTTTGGTTTCGTTCCGTTTAGCCATTATAAGTGTTCAAAACTCCACCATGACTTTACGGACACACTGTACATTAATAAATTAAATGGCAGGTAAAACTTCCTGTTGTTAGGATTGGTGAGATAAGTAGGAAACAGATTAACAACCAGTGATAATTGTTCGTTCCGGTTCAAACAAATCAGAAATACGAAGATAGTTACCTGTATTTTATTAATTGAAGCCCTCGCAGGTTGATAGCAAAGATAATCAACAGGGGTTACATACACCTATGCCATAAAAATGTTAGTTTAATTTCTGTTTCTTTCCTCGCTTGCTGTAGAATATATTCACAGAACACCGTCAACTCCAATATTCGGCAACACAAGTAGGGCGTTGACTTAACCAACTGTTTGTCAATTAAAAAGATGTCCTTCTTTCTATGGGAAATATTTATGCTGTTTAATAAATAATTCGGAGATGTACTTCCAATTTAAATACTCTCTTTAATCATAAAACATTAAAATAATATTGAAAGCCTTACAACTTAATTAAAAAGATAAAAATAAAGATAGCCTACTGTACCCCTTAAAGGGCAAAGGCCCCTAACAAGCAGGGGGAGCTGTTCCTATGTTGTTTAAGATGCTCTCTCTAATTTGTTCTTTACCTACGTCATTTCTCACTGCACTAGTTGATTCTCGAGAGATTTCCATTTTTCTCTTCCTACTACTCCTTACCAATCTGGACCTGCATGTTACTTGAAGAGGTCTGTCTATCCTCTATTGGTTCTGCTTTGTATTCTTTTCCTATCAGGAGATCGTGTAGGTTCACCTATTGTTCTGCATTCTGGCGACGCGACCTCCCCATTGCTATTTGAATCTGGTAGCTAGTTGTACGATGTCTGTTATCTGGTTGTTTTAATAATATAGATATTTTGTCCTTCAAAGTTATTACCAGGAACTTATATTGCATTAATCTTTGGCATATTTGAATTTTGTTCTTTTGTTAGACTTAATTAGAACAACATGATACGCCAGTCTTTATTATTCTAAGTTAACTGTTTTTAAACTTTATTTTTCATAGGAATACATTCTCTATATTTATAATTTTATTTATAAAACTTTCTAATCAAAATAATAAAAATGTAAATGCCCTCTAATTCTAAAATGTACATTTTAGCACTTCATTTTAATGCAGCACCTTTGTGATTATTATTTATAGCTAATTTATCCTGCCATTCCTTAACTTCAATTAAAAGTGGATTGTTTGGGCCGAGAAGGATGCATTTGGTACATGAGTCTTGATTTCGACATTTTCTTCGTGCCACACCTCCAATGAGAGCACTTCCGTGAGGAAGGGACTGGGTGAGGGAGACACCAGACGGTAACTGCGTGGATGTAAACGGGATCATATATTTTGCAGATAGAACACTCGAAAGTCGGCAGAGCTCTTCCCAAGGAATTGGAACCCCTCAAGATGTCCACTGCCATACCAGGCGCCGAGGCGGAAACCTTTTCAAAGCTCAAGCTGCCATCATCCCGCGCCAGCAAACCAATAGAACCAACGAAACGAAATAAACAGAAAATTCGTCGAATGTAAATATCCTTCCCAGCATTGGCCTAAGCGACCAAAAGAAATCACTGTAAACCCAAGGTCGGAATGGAATTAGAATCAACACAACCATGAGCAGAAAAATATTTAGGGGTTATTCAGAAAAGAGTAACGTATTTATTACCAACAAAGTTCCTCTCCTTCTTTAAGACGCAATGATCTGTTGCAGCGACCGCTGCGTCCTCTACCTCCGTCTTGTGAAATCATTGATAGAAAGCAGTATGCAGGGGGACATGTGATCAACATACCGGTACCCCGCAGATAGCTTTCACGCTGCTTTGGGGATCGAAGGGCGTCACAATTCTGTCAGGCAGCTCTCCAATTTTTCTCATGAGACTGGGTGGACCACTTTCCAGACCTATCTAACTTAGAAAATTCCTAAGCAAGTACCAGGAATCCAATGGGGGATCTCCCGGCAAGCAGTTAGCTACGTTAACCACTAGTCCAAGTAGGCGATCTCAATAAATTAGTCAATTGAATATATCTGCAGGGCATAAGGCATTTGTTATACTATGGCTCTTGTTTTTAAATTGTGGCAGTGGTTTGGTAGCGAAACAGTTCTGCACCTCTTTGCTATAATGGAATGTGTTACCCATGGATGTTTCTACGTGCAAATCATAGGGTATCAAATATGGACGATTCCGTGCGAAAGTGAATGGAAAATAAAAATAATTCACCTCATACAAAATTCTTATTGTTTCAACATTATAATAATATTACTATGTTTTGTCAGCGAGAGAAATAGGAATCCGCTTATAATTGGGTTTTTATAATTTTATTTCTTCCTTAGGGAAATTAGTCAATTATGCTTTAATTTATTTGTGTTCTGTTGAAATGTTATACTAATTGTGATACAAACACATTAATAGATCTTGTGCTGCAATAATAATATGAACTATTTTGAGAGAGCTAGCTTTAGTTGTTTCGGGTTTATGTCCTTAGAAATTGTTGAATTTTATAAATATAGGATGGATTTGCTTCTATGTTGGTTTTTTTTTTTTTTTTTTTTTTTTTTTTATAATGAATAATGTTCCCTTGGCCCATATGTCTGTACTAGATGGTGTTAAATTTCCCACTAAAATAGAAATAATTGTTGATGATTGTTACAGCATGGCATCAGGTGTTATCATGATGAAATACACCAGCAAACTCTCCAGGCATACTCGGCAGCGTTTATAGTGCTTTCAGTCGCGAGATACTCAATATTTTCTTTCACTCGTCTTCATTTGAAAGATCTTTATGCAGAAAAGGCGGAAATAATATGTTAGTTTTAGAGAAAGTAAGTGAAATAACTCCAGAATACAGGAAATATGAAGCAACAAATATGGAGAATAAAACAAAATTTTATATTTGTAAAAATAATTGGATTTTACCACACAATGACGAAATATTAACTTGGGAAATTAAATATAAATTTGGTACGTAATAGCCATTCATGTTATAGAAGAAAGCTATATTATCTATTGCATTTACTTGCAAACAACTTGATTTTTTGTTGTTTGTTTGTTTCAAGATTATAAGCATATATGAAGCAGAAACAATCCTTTTGCCTCTTACTTGTTTTCTATAAACTTGAAATTATTTATTTCTTTTTATAAGGTATTGTTTATCCGTATGTTTCGGCTTTGTTTCCGGTAATTTTTCAGCCGTGATAAGCGCTACTTAAGATATAGTTTTGTTGTTTGTTGACGAGTCTTTCTAGAGGTTTTCTGCAGCGATCTGGAAGTCTTTCCGTTGTGGTCAAAAAGTGTAACTGTACGAGAATTGTCTGGTAGCTTCGCCTAGTACTGTTATCAATACAACACTTTTATCAAGATAAAAAGAAGCAAGTAGATGCAACATGTAAGAGATAATGTTGCCGCCAAGCGCTTAGAAGTCGTCAGCTTGTATCGATCATAAGGCTCGAGCCAACTGTAGTGATACAACAAACATTCAACAGATGGCAAGACCTTCTTCCTTTGGCACTCTAGCTAAAGTATTCTGGTTTATAATGCATCAATCGGCGGCTACCTATGCATTTTATTGGTTCTTAACCCAATTTGAAACCAAATTCAATATCCTGTTTGTGTACGCAACATAATAACTTGATTAAATTTCAGTTATTTCGTTTATCTTAATTTCGTTATAGTTAAAATTCAGATTTAGAATTAAAACTGTAAATTAAAATGTATTTTTTGTGTAAATTAGATATCACGATATAAACATTTGTCTGTTTTCACTTTACAACATGCATATGAATTAAGATTTTCTCAAAATAAAGACTGAATTTTATGGCTGTAGTATGCTTTAAGAATAGCAAAGATATTTGTGTTTTGATTTAATTACTGAATATTTCTGTTTTAACGTTACAGAGATATTTAAAATATATTATTTTTTTTGCAATTTTTATTTTTTCCAGAAAACGCCCAAATAAGTAAAATCTCATATCTCATTATTCTACAATTAAAAGAACTTAACATGAAAAATATTCGTAATGTAATTAAAAATATTTTAAAAATATTCTTGTTCAATTGTGATTAAATTGTAACTAAATATATACACTATTGAAATTCTGAACCTGAATCTAAATTAATTCAAAATTGTTACTCGAGAAAAAAATTCCCCGTCACGATTTACATTTATAGCTTTAATTATTTACCTGAGATAAATATCATTTAATTTAAAAGGTCTTCTTTAATTGTACTATAGATTAAAATCAGCACTTGTTTGAGTATAACTTCGGCCATCCGTGTAGGCGATTAATATACATTTATTTTTCTTCTATATTAGAAATTTGTCGTTATCTTCCATAAATATTTTATTATTAAATAATAAATATGCCTGTAGAATCTGATAAGAACAAAGGGCTCCTGCTGTCACAGGGTGTTGATCACTAATAGGTGAGTTTCTCGTGGTATACAAATTTGTAAAACTAAAATTAAGTTAAATAGTTTCTATCACCAATATTTTGCACACGATAACTTTCACAGTTCCGATCTTCTGTTAAGAGACTTTTGGTGTCTTTCCTATTACGTTCCATTAATCCCTGAGTCGGTTCTGGAAGTCTAGTCTACTTGAACCAAAGATCTGGATTCAATCCTGAATTTTTTCCGGCGTAAAAATCTTAAGTGTGGCTTCCTTCGGAAGGAAACTAAAGCCGTGAGTCCCGTTTACGGCACGTAAAAGAATCTTAAGAATGAGAGAAGAGGCCTCTGAGCAATATTTATCGGTCGTTTCACTCCCTGAATTGAGTGTGACGTTGATGACCTGAGATGTTAAAAAGTATCTGTAAATAAACCAAATCTTCAAAAAATTCACTCCTATATCTAGCCACACATGACCACTGTTTGTCCGATTGTTCTACCAATAAAGTTGACCACAGCATTTCCTGTACTGGGATTCCAAGAACACTATTCTATCATTTCTTTAATTATCAGGTTACTTTTTGTACCTTAATATTTGATTTGTCCTCATATATTTTAATAAAAAATTCAATTTGTATATCTGTAAATAAAACTATTTACTGTCATATATTTAACTCCCTTAAGAACCACGTTTTTCAATAACGTAATAAGACCACACAATAATATTTTAAATATTAAATTAGAAACTTGACTAATAATTTCCTTGCCACCTTCTTCTGGAGTCCGAATAGAACTCTGGAAACGAAAAGGTGTATAAAGACATATGATTTTAATCTTAAATTTTGGGAAATTGCCATTTTATGTCCTTTGTGTAATCGATTTGTGCATAAACGTGCTTCATCTTATTCTGCCTTACAGATTAAGCGACTGAATTTATTAAAATTGATTGTTATATCTATTACATAATGAGTTCCATTTTTCGTAAAAACTGGAAATGATACTATAAGACCTCAATATGCTCATTACGTCTTTATGTATGTATACACACACCACACACTCACTCACACACGCACACACACATATAACTGCTTTCTTACTTTAGTATATTTTGTAACAAGAAAACCGTTGAGCAGTTGAAATAACGTATTCGCAAGCTTATTTGCAGTACTTGTGATAGAGTTCGTATTTAATTCTTTGATATTTATAGTTGGTTATTCTATTTTGCACAAGGCCACCAAGTGTTCAATTAGAGAGCATTTTATTATGTTTAAACTTGAATTTCAAAACGCTACAACTTGAATTATTGGGCTTTCTGTTGATTGACAGTTACATTGCTTCTTTGTTTATGCTTATTAATTGAAATGTTGGAACTTTATACGTATATTGACGTTAATATGACTGGAATATTTTCTGAGTGTATCATTTTACAGAAAACTTGGTTTCTGTAGAAAATAATAAATTTATATTCATTTAATTTCTTATTCGAAGTGATAGGTCAATTTTTATTGTTTTTGCCTCTGAATCTTTGCAAAGTATTTGTTTTTTATATACAATCTAGGTTTTTTTTGTATGCTGTGATATATATATATATATATATATATATATATATATATAAATAAAAATAAAGTAACACTATTAACAATGTAACAAATTAACAGTAATTATAATTACTGTTAATTTTTATAAATATATATATACACTATAATTTGCCTTATTTTATTTACAATAACTAAGCATATTGTATAATGTTGACTGATTACCCTCAGGTTTATCAGTTCCCCAGTACCTAAAGAGTTTAAGGATATGATATGAACTGTGCACTGTAGTATCAGTGATCCTGTCCTTGCACTAAGATAACAACAAATAACCCTGTTCATAAACTATTGCAAGCTGCGAGACTAAGGAATGTACTGAGTAATGAAATTTATTCGGAGGCAGTTTGAATGGATGACATAATTGCTAGTCGGCGTTCCTTGTCTTGAAGGGTATCGACTTCGAGAGTACGATACTGTGCAACGTAGCGAGTGGTTAAAGAACTTACACGACCGCATTTTGTAAAACTATGACGTGGAAATAGCCTTTCTCTTTTTCTGTCAAAGGCACACTCCCGCTCTCCAGGGCATATTCTCAGAACTA
The DNA here is from genome assembly GCA_030762175.1 of Metallyticus violacea. Classification (NCBI taxonomy): domain Eukaryota; kingdom Metazoa; phylum Arthropoda; class Insecta; order Mantodea; family Metallyticidae; genus Metallyticus; species Metallyticus violacea. The sequence goes on from CM060839.1 coordinate 46,998,925, forward strand.
TATCAACTCATTATACTGATAGAAACTTGCTGTATAATAGTGACGTCATTAATATTAAATGCCTAGTGGTAAAGTCCGAATAAATTTGATCACTAGTATAATTAAACTATTATGTGCTAGTTTTATTACATCAAAGACAAATTTAAGAATGCAAAGCAGGCAAGCTCAGGAATGTAAACAGAAATTTTTCGGGTTAAAATTCTGCTAAGCCTAATATGTAGATTCCCAAGATGCAGGGTTGAGCGACTTGGACAATATTAAATAATTTTCTTACTCTGGTAACATTTATGAAGACTTCATACTTTCAAATTTAAGTACTTTTGTCGAATGATGTTGCGCAATAGGATAACATTGCCTCATAACAAAAAGGCTCTATGTTTCATAATATATCCTGCTTTTGCTTTATGAGCATCTTCTGAATTATTATTTTAGATCTCAAAAAAATTTTTTAATGACCACTTTCAAAATGTGAAACGGTTTAATGCCATGGTATCTGATACTACTGTGATCTAATACTTCATGAAATATTCTCAAATTCAGCCTAGTTCACGTTAGACCTGTCATATTAAGTATAAATGATACTGAAATGGTTAAGTAGATTGCTCTATCTCCCTTTCTCCCTCTCCAGTTTCTTTATTATATTATACATATTTATTTAATTGAAATAAATACATTTTAAACACATAACCAAAGATCGCACATACAGGAAACCAAAATGATTTACAAAATTAGTTCAAAAGTAAGATACTTGGTAAAATATCCAGATTTTTTTTTTACTATTTATTTATTTTTTTATGAGTTCTAAAGGCATTAGATGTAACTTTTGCATTGTATGTGGCATCAATTCTCAAAAATAATGTTTAATTCAATGTTTTTTACAATATTGTAGAACAATTTTTGAAAAATATACGTACCATTTATGTATTTAAGTTATGGAAGTAATGTTAAATATATTTCTCATGTTTACAATTTTATTTTAAAAAGTAACTAGTTTTATGTAAATTATTTCTTACATATAAATCTGTACAAAATTTCCCGGTCATAATTTTATAAGCTAATAAAAGAGCATCTCTTAGTTTCATTTGTGTTAGATTAGATCAAACTATACCTTGGCTGCTCTTTTCGCTAAATGCTGTATACCACAAGATTCAATAAGGAGGTTCTTTCTTTTTCTGGTTTACACTAAGTATCTTGTTTGTTAATGGAAGTTGTAGCTCATCTTATACTGTTTTCATATATCATTTTTTTTAATTAGTGTTTAACGTCCGTTTTTACTACCGAGGTACCGCAGGCGAGTTTCCATATATCAAAAACATAGTATGGGACGAGCCTTGATGACCTTTTTTCCTGTAACTGAGAATTGCAGCTGCCCAGAGTTCGCTCAGGAAAAAGAATGTTGTCACGTGTCTTTCAGTACATGTTTAGTGCTAACAGAGATTCAGTATGAAAGTGAAAGTAAATAATTATTACTTTGTTCTTTATTTATAAATTAAGACACCTTCGTATGTTGTTAATTACGAGTGAGAAACAAGAAATAATCATAGTTTGTTCTCAAACTTTGATGTACGAAATTAATACTGAAGAATTACCACTTATCTTGTGGTAGTGATAAAACATAGACCAAATCGATAACATGAAACACATGGAACTCGGTGGAATGAGGCGAGGATATTTAGGTTTGTCTCGCACTTTATTACAATATAGCCATGGAGTTTGGTACTGTTTATTTTATGAGCAAAGACTGAGGAACAGTTGTACTAAAATTAGTAGCCAATAAATTAATATTAGCTTCAAACAATATTAATAATGATATTTAAATAGTTTCCATATTCGAATTTTGCAGTTATCAATAATTGACACCTATAAAACCCAATGAAATTAATTTTGACTTACTTATATAATATAGTAAATTACAAATATAATTTTTGTTCATTTTGGTTTATTTATGGAGGCTCTTTAACACCTCAGTTCATCAGCGTCCCATTCAATTCAGGGCGTGAAACGACTGTCAAATTTTGCTCTTAGGTCTCTTTTTTCAGGCTTGAGGTTTTTTATCATGCCGTAAATGTTCGACACGGAACCCACAGTTTTACTTCCCTTCCAAAGGAAGCCATACTTAGGATTTTTACGCCCGAAAAAAAAATCCATCAATCCTGGCCTGGAGCAAATATAATGTTAAAGAAATAGCACTCAAATTAGGTTGCAAACAGAATTATGCAAGAATGTCATTATCACTTTAATCTGCGGATCCTGTAATGAGTTCAGCCAACTCTAAAAGAACTAGTCTAAGTCCCGGGTGTAGATTTCGTCAGAAATTGCATGCATTGTACACATTTTATAAAATATTCACATTTACAAATTTGAATTGTTGTAGTTTGTTAGAAATGGTCATATTTTACATAGTTTACATTAAAATGCTATCATAGAACGTATAAAACATATTAATAGTAATTTAAATTATTTACATCTAGAATTATAACTTCAAAGTATGTACATTCGGACTATTTTCAAAGCTGAATTAATTCAATGGAGAAAAATTATACTGGTTCATGACGCTTTTTTTATTAAATTAATTAATGATTTGATTGAAAACATGGCGAGTGTAGTTTGGACAGATGTAATCAATATGGTCTTTTCAGTTCATATAATGTTCAATCATAAGACTAAGAAAATTTTTGTTACTAGATTCGATGCTTCCATTGCCTTCATATTGTTTATTTAAATCTGCAACTTCGTGAAAAATACATTTGGAGATGACGTGTGTTTAAAATACTGCAGATAATAAAAATATTTCGAAAAAGAGAAAATGTATTAAAAGAATCACAAATATTTCTTGTTCAAAAATTTACCCATCATTTGGATTATTATTAAAAAGGGTTCTTTGTATAGTAATAGAACTATTCAACAGATTTCTTGTGTACATAAAGAAATAAAAGCATTTAAATATTTAGAAAAAAATGTAACCAGGCAATTTCTTCCACTTATATTCTGTAGACAATTCTTGATAAATAAAAAGCATTCAATAAAATTAATGTTTGCAAAACAATCAAGCAACTAACCCACTTATGCTGGATAGTATTTCTTTACCCATAAAGAACCGTGTACTTTTAATTGTAATTTAAGTTAAAAGATAAACGTAAGCTTCCCTAGTAGGAAGTAATACCCTTAACCACCCCGAGAATAGTGACATATTTACGTAAGCTGAGGCCAAACAATTTCCCTGTACTTAACAGCCGTTCAGCTGGAGAGGAAATTCTCGATAGCTGCAAAAAGAACCCAATAAATCTTTCTCACCTGAGATAGCCTTTAACCCTCGTCATTGCGTCCCTCTCTTGGTCAGAAATAAATGCACGTACATGTCCCAGGTTCTAGATAGCTCCAATGACGCAAGCTTATATCTAGATGACGAATTTATGCACCTCTGTTTTTACTGCAGCCTTGCAGCTTTTACGCCACCGCCGTTGCAAAAATTAACTGACATAAGCACTTGGGGTCATAACAGTCGGCGAGAGGCCAGCATTATTTTTATTGCAAATCGTTGCAGTCATATACAAACTCAGTTTTAAAAAAGCCAGTGTCGCTCCGATAAAAGCTATGAGTTGCGGCCGCTGTCTATTAGATTTAGGTTCTGTGTATATTATTTCTGCCCCTTGCTGCGGCAATATAAAGATTGCGTTTATTTTTCCCACCCAGCCCCGCTGTGAAGGGGTTAGTTAATGTGGGTTGAGGAGGAGGAGGAGGAGGTGGAGGGTTGAAGTGAAATCTATGCCCTGGCGTGTACTTATCACACACCCACACTCGTTTGCCGTATGTTTCCCGAACTCCCGGCAATGGCTTCTGGTGCACGTGTTTTCTGCCCTTGTTCCTCACATCCTGTAAAAATGCTTCCTCTGGGAGCACGAAGGGCTTATGTTTTGCTTTCTCGGTGCTTCGAACCCACCTGATTACTTGTTTCAAACTCAGTGGGATAGTGTCACTCGAAATGTACACCAGAGGCACGTATTTGCTCCACAGAAAATTACAAACAAGAAGATTATATTGGTAGTTGTTACAGAATAATTAGAAGAGAGGTTTAAATAAGTTCATTGGAAACATATGTCAGTTGAACATTATACAAAAATCATCAAATAAGTGTCTATGAGAAATTTAAAGAACAGAGCGAATAAGAGAGGAGTTTTTAGATTTACCAAGGCTCCAGACGGAAGAGAAGACAAGAGGTAGAAGAAGAATATAAAAACTGGAAGAGTAACCCAAGGATTCTAAAGAAAAGAAAGTTATTACCAAAAGAACTGGACACTGCTTATAAAAAGATAATCACCTTCATTGAGGGACCATGAAACAAAATACTGTTGAAACAGCATGTAGAATTGCTATGGAAAAAAGACAATTGTCTTGAAAACGGATAGAATAGAAGCACACAGAAGATCAGTTAACATATACATATTTGGAATATTAATTCATACTTCTACTCAATAAAGTGAATGACGTATAGAAACAGTTCTTATTTTTGTGTGTGCATGCTCTAGGGAAGTTCATTAAAATGTAATATCAAATAGCCGAAAAGAAGTCGAGCATTGTTCTCGTTTTATAAATCGATTTATTTTCTTTTAAATTCACCATAAGGATTAAAGAGCCAGTGTAAAAGAGGTGCAGTGGATAACAGTTTAATATTTTCTTAGCTGTTTGGTGCGATTCTTTTTAATCTGAAAATAAGCCATAAAGTACCTCATTATATCAACGAAACTTTCCTTAAAAAGTAATTCACTCGAATTAACATATGTTTACCTTTTAATGCATCGCTTTCCTCCATTTTTCGTTTTTTAAATGTTAAATGTCATTAGAATTCTTCTTTTAGCCGTTTTTAAGAGAAAGCGTGATTATTATAGTCATGTATAATTTAATCAAAGATAAACTGTAAAAGTCAAACGTTAAGATATACTTTTATATTTTTAGCAGTTTGTAAATATATTTTAATTAAACGGTATACAATTTTTACATTAATCCACCACTTTTATTAGGATGTTTATATCATATAGTTAAAATTACAGTCACGATAAAGGTAAGTATTTAAATTTTCCACTAAAGAAATTTTAACAAAGGCATACACTTACACTTTTAATAAAATGTGTACAAATTTGGTAAAACAAATCTAAAGCCCATTCTAATTCTAATCTTTCAAGGAATATGTGGAATAGTTAACAGCATTCGAGATAGTTAGCGCATTTGGCAGGTTCTCTAATTTGGTACTACCTGGATCGAAGTTCGAATCTCGGTGCTATGTAGTGACATGTTGGTCACTGGGGGTTAGAGTTTTCCACGATGTTCTTTATTTGTCCCGGTTTCTCTCCGATGCTCTCTACTTTCCTTCCCCCTCATGTCCCATTTGGTAAACAGCGAAACATCTAACGGTTCTAGTGCTCACTTCTGACCAATCTCGGAATTCAAAGAATGGCACTGAAGAACCAAACTGGGTTAGAGCCAGTTACTCCCTCTGGTTTTTGGTTTCTGAAGCGATGGAGTGCCTACAGATATATTAAGAACAAACGTTAGATGGGTGTTGTTGTGCCGTAGTTCTCACCCATTCTCACAGGTTAGGGTACGATGGGCTAATGTTCATTTAGAGTCGCCCGTTATCTTTAAATTATCATCTTGAAAAGTAGGGTCTTACGTTTCATCCTGTTTAAATTCCTGCATTATCTAGGTCTTTGGTTTCATTTTTATTATGAGTTTAACAGTTAGCTATTTGGTTGTTTTATTATTCTAAAACTAATCCGCTTAGTATGATACGATTTAATCATCTATATTTACGAATAATAATAATAACACATTCTTAATTTAGGCACAAATTACCCTATATCCTTAAAAGAAAGGCAGTTGGTCGTTTAACTGAATTTGAAGGAAGTCGCATTTATAGAGTAAACTCTCTCTCATGTAGATAATTTCCACGTTTTCAATGTATGTATACTCACATGGGAGAGGTTTGAGTTTGAGGCTAGAAAAGTTACGATACTTAAACGATAAACATTTCCAAGACCGTAACCGTGTTTCCAATCTGATTCCCCTTTCATTTTCTTGCCCATTCCTAGCATGAGTTGCTGAAGAATTTCTGAATATTTGAGCTTGTCACTCAATGTCAACATCTCTGATAAATTTCACCTGTATTTTATAACGTTTTTGTGAGTTCAAAGTGAAGGTAGCCATTAATTTATTACATCATTGAATACTATTTTTGTTGTCTTTTTCAAATTTATATTTATTGATACAGCTATTGGATTTCAAAAATTCAAAGTTAAATGTTAAATTTTAAAATAACTAAAATTAAACTTTGCGATATTTTACAGTTCGCTTTGTAATAAGACTTTTATTTGACGTCTTTTTCGGTCACTTCTTTACTTTTATTATTCGACGCACAAAATGTTAAATTCAATAAGCAATTGAAAATTAAAACCATCATCCATCACAAAAGAGCATCTATTTCTGAAAGGGAATTGCAGCGGCTCTAAATTTGTCAGCAGATGACAAAGCTTCTTGGAAACTGTCTGGTTTTTATTGTCGAGTGGTGGTTGCGTAACGAACTGATCACTATGTAACTAAGTTGTATTTTTATTTGTTCTGATAAAATAAAGGTAGTTTATTGTATGTGAAGTCAATAAAGTAAAAATATGTTTCAAATTAGGTAAATATTAGATTTTAACGAATGATTTGTTATTTGCTGAATGCATTATTTTAGAGAATAGTTTATGGTGATTTAAGCATATTTATTGCATTACATATAATCGATAATACATTCTCCAAACCTAACAAATAATGTGCGACGATAAAGTAGCACTAGGCGTTCTTAGATTTTTTTGAAGAAAAGGCGTGATTATTAGGAGAATTTGAAGATAAGCCGCGCTCTGGTTCACCTTCAGCAATGGAAACTAAGTTCTGCACATCGTGTTCGCAAAAGTAATTTACCAATATTCATGAATTGTCCGAAGGTTGGTGTTTTCAAATCAACAGTAACCACGCACCTGCATCAACTTGACATGATGTATAAAAGTCGAAGAGCTTACCTAAGCTCAGGCCAACGACTAGCTCATAGTTTCTTAAAAATTCCCTACATGATCGATTTTAGTAACGCACTGTGACATGTGATGAAAAATGTTTCATAATTCTGAGAAAGAAAGGGTGCCCAATGTTAAAGAATCTCAATCATTGCTTTATCAAAGTAGTTTTAGGCAATAGGTAATGTTTTGCGTTTGCAGGAATTTCGAACCCTTTTCGAGCGATCAAGTTGACGCTGAATTGTACTGTTAGCAACTGCACAGGGTATACAAAGTATTTTGACTACGTCACCAGGCTTTAATATATAAAAAGCGCGCTGCATTGCAGTAATATAACGCTTCTAAACACCGACCAAGATTAAGACAAAAAAATCCGGGAATTAAAATGAACGGAAATGCTGCTTCATCCAACATACCATCCAGATGTTGCGCCTTCTGACGCATGGCAACATTTCTTCGAGGAAGGAGGTTGGATAATCTTGAAAGTGTCAAAAACACATTGTTCAGAGCTTTTGGTCTCTAAATTTAAGGATTTTTATCGGCAACAGACTCGAATTTTGGCAGAGATGGATGAAAGTTTTCGCAAATGATGGCCTATATTTTGTTATTATGCTGTTACTTAAGTTACCAGTTATAAAAAATACTTTCTGGCCAACTTAGCATTAGTATATGAAAGCATTAAGATATTAGGATTTTGAAATGAATGACGAATAATGCACAAGAAAGAAATAAAAATAAGACAAACTAACAATGAAAACAGGATAGGCAGTACGTCAAAGACATGAACCAGAAAAGTATAAAATGACATAATAAAAATTACGTTGCTCAAAAGTGTTTGCCAAGACTCACCGACTTTTAGGTCAGTTTGGAGTACTGTTGTATTGGAAGATAACATGTGCCACTTTTTTCCTGAGTTTCTGGGCACAGTTTAACTTACAGTAGGATTTGGGGTGGAGGTTCCAATGATGAAGGTAGACTACTCTCATATTAAAAATGATTATATGCAGAAAGTAATGGAGAGGACTCTTTATTTTCAAGCCGCGTTGGTTTTACAAAGTACACAAAGTTTCTGATAGCAATACGTATTTTTTTATTAAAAAAAGCGTTGGAACATTTATTGTCTGTGACCGAGATTCCGTTTTCGTTTTTTGTAGAGTGTAGGTACATCAGTTACTTTGTCATTTTTGCCTGAATTTTTTAATGTCCCAAACAAATCACAGAGTACGTGATGATGCAAGAGGCCTTTGTAGATAAAATAGCTGGCTATAGAGCTCTCTACGGTCGATTCTGCCGCATGAAAAACAGTGATGTAGAGAGGGAATCGAATGGAAATTGCAGACTGTGCTACCTAAGTAGCTTTTTAACTAATGTGCAACATTTGGAAGCGACTTTGTTGTTTTAAAACTGAACGTTTTTCTGCGTTTCGGTTGCATCCATAATTTAACATTTAAATTGCAAAGGTGTTCGCTTCATCATGTCCATGCTTGTTCGTTCTCGTGAACGTAAAAAGAATTAACGACGGATTTTGTTAAACTTTAAGAACAGCGGAGTGTTTTTAGAATCTTTTAAACTAAGATTAATTCAATTTTTGCTTTTGTTTACTGATTTTAAGCAATACTTTGTGGTCATATGAGGGCAAACTTCTTAACCATTTACGAAATTTAATTTTATTACTTAATTTTTAGTTAAAATATGTTTGAAGGATGTGATATTAAAATAAAAGAAGATATGGAATTGTCAGTATGAAAATCATAATAGAAAGATAATTATTGTGCCAAATGGCGAAGGCATAGCCCGAAACGTTTATTACTTACGATTAGAGCAAAACTGTTTACTTTACAATTTATTTTAGATATTAAAATATAATCGAGCGGATTTCTTACATATTGTCAATAGCGTTATATATTTTATAAACTTTTGTATAGCCATACGAGAATATATGTTATCTTTTCTAGAACTTCTAAATAAAAACTCCGATAAAATTTCTGTTGCATGTTTTAGAGACACATTACTCCCACTTTTAATAGAGCTGAACACAAATAATTATGAAAATATTTTAATTTCATTTCTCAAACTATGTTAAACGCCATTGTATAATGGAATTTAGTTTCTGGAGATAGCTCTAAAATATATTCTTCAGCCAATGCCCGTTCTTGGCTGGTCAGCCATTTGACGCCGTGCCGCCCAGTACATCTGTGATCGTCCTTCTTTTGAGTCACTCTGAAGTGCTGTACAGTGTAGAAAATGATCAGCCATTCCTTCCTCTTTTGAGCAGAGGGGGCAAATCGGAGAGTCGACTACGCCGATTCTTTGCAAATGTTTTTGTAGATAGTGGTGGTCTGTGGCCATCCTAAAGGTGACAACGGCCCCTTCGAGGGGCAGATTGTTGGAGATAGGTTTTGATATAATCGGTTCCCATCTTTTAAAAACTGCTGCTGCCCTCCAGGAGTCCGCGACGAATTTCTTTATACTGTCTGATATTACATTGCATATAATGGCGTAGGTGAAAGGAGGTGAAGGTTGATTCATAGTGCATTCTTCCTTTGCCAATCTGTCAATTTCTTCGTTTCAGCTGATGCCACAGTGACCAGGTACTCATTGTAAGTGGATCTCAGTTAATGCTTGCAGTCTCAGTAGTCTTTTTTTTTTTTACATTGAATTACTAAATCATTGCGCTCTGAGGAATCCAATACTTGGAGGGCACAGGTGGAATCAGACAGGAAGACTACCTTTTGTTTAATATTCAGAGTTCTAAAGCAAACCTATTTCATATGAGTCAGTCTTGATACGTAAAATTAAAATACCAGAGCCCTCTATAATTTATATACATGAACTCATTAAAGATTGTAAGTGCACTGGTCCAATAACGCGGTTTGTACCCGGTCTTCGTTTTGTTTTTCCCCGCATGTTGACTGGATTCGAAGCTGCCGTATCACAGCTGCACACTCTGGCATTTAAGGACGCGTGTTGCTGTTGATAAGGCAGGTTATTGCGTATTTAGTTTGGAATAGTGAGGAATTTCTGTGCAAATACATTGCATTTCTGTTGTTATGGTTCAGAGATTTAATAAAGAACGACGCATTTTCAGTTGCTATAATGTTTTAAGAATTGAACCAGCTACTCATTGTGTAGATTTCCAACAACGTTTTCCGGGGATTCACCCACAGTTCTACAGTTAATATGTACAAAATAACGGGATCAGTATTGGACAAGAAAATAAGATGTGTTAACAGAAGAAAAACCGAATGGTTACCGCGAAAATCTCCTGCAAAGTTAGCTTAACATAGCACTTTCTGCCATAAAACTGCAATCACCTCATCTGTATAAGTTACTGAAGTGCATGCCCTACATCTCACCGAATCGGGAAGGTGAAAATTCATCTTTTGTGAAAAAATTAAGTACCTTTACAGCACTTTGTCAATTACGGGGCGGGCTGTGTGTTTGTAACTGCGCTGTGTGATCCCGGCTCGGTCTGCGTGCGGGCAAAGACAAAACGAAGACTCAAAATTCACAAAAAGCATTATGCTTTTAAGATGAACGTATTTTAACTTTAAAACAGTCTACAAACTATAGAAAAACACTGTTTATATGAAATAATTAATCTGAATATAATTTTGTAAAAAGTATTAAAGATTTGAGTATTTAGTAATGATAGTTTTGAATAAAGAAACCGTATGGCCACCATCTCTCATATGCCTATCGCAGAGGCCTTTGAGAAAACTGGAGGTAACAAACCGCATTTATCCAACTTAGAAGGACTACGTTTTATGTATCCATTTGCTGCAGTTTGTCGCTCACTTGGAATGTTGTTTTTGCTCTCTATTAAGTCATTCACTTCCATTTTTCTAGTACACTCAAGGTGTGTTTTCATTTTTCATTTGCTGTTGCCCATTGTATGAATCGTTGTTATTACCATAACAACAAATTTAATAGCCCGAATTTAATTATACAATTCTGACATATAAAGCAGTGTAGTATTAAACACGTCTCTCGGGAATTACTTGTTTTTAAGGGAAACTTTTAAAGAGGTGATGAATATTCTTAACGTGGCACATCTGCTCTTTTCAGTGTTGTTAATGATTTACAAGAACATTTATATATTTTGGTAATCTATGACCTTTTTGTGTCTCATATTATATATAAGACAAATATTTATATAATAATATATAAACAATTTGATAAATTATTAAACAACGCAACTGCACTCAAATCCCAGAACCAAATATTTTAAGCACTTTCGATTTCTGTGTTGTTTTTTAAGTTTAATATTAGTGAGGAAATCAATTCTCATGTATTTCATACTTGGGAAATTTTCTCTATCTCTAAGCTTGATTTAAAACGATTATCTCAGTACGAAATTAAATGAAATTTTATTACATTTTCCTTCTTTCGGATTATGTCTCAGAGCAAATCTCAGTTCGGTTCAGTCACCACTGAACATGTCTATGCCAGCAAAATATGCTGTACCGCCCGTCACTGCTGCTTTAGCGAGGCGTATGGCCAAGAATTGGCTGGCGCGTGTCAATCTACAGTGGAAAACAAATTCCTAGTCAAAAATATAGCATTATATTTCGGATTACTTTTACATGATTATTTCAGGAGTATAGGTGACTTTCACAAAAAGAAATATTTTGTATTTATGACTGCAAATATTTTGGAAAACAGCATTTGTTTCTTTTATTGTGTACAATTCCTGTTTCTTTATCGGCAATTTAACAATTATCCGAGATTTATTTATGTTATTGAGTGCCATGAAAGAAGTAAGAATAAAAATGAAGTTGTAATTTTAACTAGACTCGTTTTCGCATTTTGGGTTGTTCAGCTCAATGGAGTAAATCAGCTGATCATATTTTCAAGATTTTGTTGAGAAGTGACACTAGTCATACCAAATTGTTCTGATAAAATACATGTTTACAACAAAAAGAATTTGAATACTGCATAAGGGTAAACATTTGCGGTGAAATGTACTGTACTATTTTTTTTTTACTGAAAATATTATAAATGAATTTGATATTTCTGAATTAAACACAGAAATGTATTGCTGCCGAAATTGTGATGTGGGTGTTGAACAAGCTGTGACAAGAGAAAACTCACATTAATTTGTTGACGTTTCTAATTGCACCTTCCTTTAACAAGAAAGTGTTGACTGCTTTCCAAATCAGAACATTCTTTGAATAGAAAACGCTTGAACTTCAAGTGATGTCTTTGCAGGCATTAAGGTACTGAGATTCAGCGAGTCGAAGTTCTTTTTCGGCACACCTCATCATTGCTAACCAGAGCAAAAGTGTAGGACATACAGTGTGAATGTTAAGGGCGAGGGAAGGGTCACATGAGGGATGTGGGGGGCGGTGACGGAGGCGGCGGTAGAGAAGGTCATTTCGCCACACTTTTATTCATGAACGCTCAAGAATTCATGGGCACTTGTCCAACAGACAGAGCTAGAGTCTGGGCTCGAAACACTGTAAAGGGTGGGGGGAGTGGAACCGGAGGGGAAAGAAGGGAACGCATGTGTATGTGTTATCAAGGAAAAGAGACGGAGGAGAATGGGAAAGGGTACACATCACAACTGACATAGACCTATCACTAGATGTGGGGTTCTGGAAGAGTTGAATTTTGAAGAGGAGGGATACAGGAAGATATTGTATTGCAGTGACTGACATGCGGCAACAATATGTCTACGGAATAAGAAAAAGTGACCCTATAAATATTTATTGCTATTTCCCATCCATTTTAATACACAATTTACCAATAATACGTACCCAGTTCGAAACGACATATATGTAAAACTATGTTTTTTAGTCATTAGTTTTACAAAATGCAGATTCCGGGTAACTACAGAGTTCTCATTTCGCTACGCAATTGGAAATTGATTTTGCCGAAGGGAAGTTATTGCACAATGACCTCGCAACCTGCCCGAGGGAAAATCATGTCACGCTTCGGAACTTGTTTCTGTCGTTATTTATTAGTAGTAAATAGCAGTTAATACGTACTCTTCATTTCAGTAGATGCTCAAAGACCTCCACTGTGAAACATACTTGAACCCTTTTGCAAAGATTTTGAGATACTCGCTGCAATTTATCCTGCGGAATATTTTGTTTCAGCCTTCCCATGGGTTTTATTTTAGGTACAGAGCAATTTTATATGAATGAAAATGCAATAGTTCAATGTCTTTACACAGCCCACTCGGTTAACTGTAGTCTAACCGGGAACCGTGCGTACTCTTAAGGTAAACAATTTACAGAAGCATTTTCAAACTTCAATTGCGTAGCTGAATGGGATCACTTTTTTTTTTTTTTTTTTTTTTATAGTGTGTAACGCTTTAACTACTGAGGGAGGCATCACAGGCGGTGAACACTGATGATATATGAAATGAAATAGTATATTGGAAAACAATTTTTTTTTAAGGAAGGAAACGTTCCAGGTCTAAGTTTATGGTACCTCCCCGGCTTTTACCATTTATGAGGACTGAGGAAAATCTGGAGAATACCTTAGTCAGCGAGGACGACCCTGGCGGGAATCGAACCCCAGACCTCCCGCTTACGAGTCGCGCCTTAACGACCTCGGTTACCCGTGGCGGCGAATGAGATCACGGTGTAAGATACTGATTTACATGATTTTACATGCATACTTGAATGGAATATATATTCAGTGTTCCTCTTCAAGACAGCAATTGTTATAGTTTTTCGTGCATGCATCGCCCAAAGAAATGGTGATTGACCGATTCTGCAGAATTTGGACTGTTAAAGTAGTTTCTGTTCAACAAATAATCAACAACATCTGAGGCTTCATTTTGAGATATTGTCCCAACTTAGGCAAACACCCGATTTTGCTTGCTATTTTTATAACGACGGTAGAAGAAAACACAGCTATAATCTTAAAAAAATGATCAAGTTAAATTAGCGGTTAAGCATATTATTTCCCAGCAGGTAAGGAAAGCAAATGTTCTACGTGTGATGTTACATTCTACAGACCATGTCCAGTCTCCATTTGGAGATTATCTTTAAAACAGCTTAAGAGGAAAAATATTGTTAGAGTGAGTTAAAACATATTTTGCGTCATGGTCTTGAATATTTATTTTAAAACATTGTCTTTCGGGAAAATGATCATTATTATTATTTAAATGCTCAAACAAATTCCAAAGTTTAGCATATACAATGTTTTAAAATGTTTCTTAAAATATTAAATATAAATGACATACCAGTATTACAAACATATGTAAATCTTAAACCCATTTGCTGGTTGTGTTCATAGAAACATAATGAATATAGTTTTTGATGGATCTGATCTGATCATAGAAGTTGGTTTTCTGAGTTAAATATTAACAGAAACTGTAGCACAATTTACATTTAGTGAGTTAATTACCTGGTTCTGTTGGATTCTGGCTACATTTCATAATATAATATAACATAAGAAAAAGTACCCTTTTCTGCATTGTTACGTTAAATTAGTAAAAGAAAGAGAATAGTTAATTATATATTTTAAGCTAAATATGTAGATTATATTTATTTAATTTCTTCTGGTAAAAATATTGTTTTAAAGTTATATTTCAAGTAGCATTTGTTACTTGTAACATATGCGTAATAATTAGGCTATTTAATAATGAATATTTTTTCTGACTTATCTCTATTGAAACTACAAATTTTTATTTCCTTTCTTAAAATGGTCTCTACTTGTTGCATAACACCTATCACTACATTTATGCTACCTAGTAAACAAGTTCTGGAAGATATTCTTTGTCATAATCGCTTCTCCAGCCTTCACCAATTTCGAAGACTGAAAACACCTTCCCCTAAGGCGCTTCTTCAATTTAGAGAGTAAGAAAGAGCCAAGACTGGGCCATAGGAAGGAATGTATTTGGTGTTTGACTATTTGGATCGTTTCCCTAACCCGGTGTATCAAATCAAGCTTGTGGTGGCACAATATGCTTATAAAATATTAATTTTAATTTCAATGACCACAGAATTTCAAATGGAGCTTGTTGATTACGCTTAATAAAATTTTGTCTCCAGCCATTATCTTCAAGAAATGCTTCTCTTTTGTTATCTCACATGCTTTTCAGCTAGCCAAAATCTTTTCTTTGGATGGCTTGAAACCAAGTGCACAAACACTTCTCATGTGCATTTTTTTTGTTCTCAATGGCGCCTAAGGAAATATTCAGGATCTCCAACCGCCATCTTAATATGGTACTCAGATACTTTCTCTTTATTTCAGCAGTAGTGAAGTTAATCACTGGGCTGTAACTGAAGTCGCTGAAATGTTATGATGCCATAATAATGAACATGAACATGATTCCATAAAAGACAAAATTTCAAAGTAACTTATTGTTTTTTTACGCGTCGACTCCATTATGCGAAACTAAATACGCCTGTATTTGGTTGCAAATTTAAATCAGAAATAAGTTAAACGTGATTAATGTTATGCAATAAAGTTGTTAGCAATAAAACTTAAATCAGTTGTATTACCAACAAATTGTATATGTTCTTTATCTTTATGTGTGTAGATGTCATATATGTACAGCACGAATTTTCTTACATAAATTTTATATTTTATAAAATACGTTTAGCGTTTTAACCACTTTTTTATTTTCGGCAAAAACTGATATATACACAGGGATTAGTGTACAACTGAAAGTAAATATCTAAACTTAAACAATAATATAAAATTAGTGCTACAATTTGAAAGATGCAAAGGTTATATCATGAAATCTTGAACTGTCATCTTCCTAATAGAAGATCGCAATTAAATGTTTGTGTCGTGTTTTAATCTGAGTCAGCAAAAGTTCTCTAATATAACCAATGCAAAATGCTGCATATCTCGGATAACTCCAAATGTCAGAGTTGACGGTCATAGCAAGAAGGTAGAGAAGTTAATAAGAAGTGACAGATATTGTCTGTTCAAATTTCTCAGGTTAGATCATATGATTTCCATGTTTTATATCCCAGAAGTGTGTAAAATAATCCTTTTTTGACTATTCTCAAAGCTGACATTCAGTTTATTCTACAAAGTGCGGTTTTAAAGCACTAAATGCTCAATGTGTAATATAACGCCGGCATTCAAAATGACATTTTTAAAATTATTTTTAATAAATTTAATTTTTCTCAATCTGGAATTTATTTCCATTTTTATTTTCCAGTATTATTTATTACATATACCATCATAAGAAATCCTTTCAGTTGTTTTCAAGCATTTGGGAACTTCAGTAATATTATTTCATTTTTTAAGACTTTTAGAGGTAACTTCAGCACAGATGGCTCACGAATTGTACCCTGCCACATTACACTACTAATTATTCCATCATAATTTAACTACTAAATATTACTAAATACTTAAAGCATATAAATAAATATCCCCAGTAGTGAAAGGTCATTATATCATCGCCCATTTTCAATCGTCCTTTTTATTTACACTTACATTAGAATATAAATTATCGCAATAAGCAGGAAAAATTCTTGTTCTGGATATACAGTTTTGTCTCTGTAAGGAGGTTACAGCAACTACGATTCTATCTGAGAGCTTTTTTCCTTTTTGTCAGTATGTGCGCGTTAGATTTGTCTCATTTGCCTATTTTTGAGCGTTGTTTTTTGATTTCATTTAAGCCAGTATTTATCGGCCTATCTCTTTAGAGCTTGTTATGTATTAAGGAAAGAGGCTGTAAAGGATAATCATTGGTATATAGTAGACAATTTGAAGAGGAACTTGAGCTACGAAACTGGAGGGAATCAGAGTGTCTGCGCTTTAAGTTGAAGTCCTATTTAAGCAGCCTTTAAAACATTCACGCTGAACTTTTTATTTCATGTATTGTTCCTGTGACGCTTCTTCTTAAAACTTGACGTATTAATACTTTAATTTATTTCTGTGCAGGTGTTTCAGTTACGTACCTATATGCTTTCGTAGTTTGCTAATAGATGGCTCTAGTTGGCTAACTGCCTCCTAAACCATCTTCCCGTTTTATTGTCATGCTTTTTATAAATTACAATACGAATATTTGTGGAGAAGTTTATTATTTCACTATTTGTCTTCGAAACTGTGGAAGATTACTAAAAATCGAGAGATTTTCCTGCACGAAGGCGGTATATGAATCTCAAACCTTCGCTCACAAGTTGCTAGGTATAGATTTGACTTTCAAGATCCCCTGATATACTTGGTAAAGGGCAAGCTTGTCTTGTTATTCGCTTAATAGAAGCTGTTCTATTTTTAAACACACATTTCTTCATAATTACAGCTCTGCATACATCCGAACTTCCAGAGAACACAAAACAAAGCGTTATTTTGTGGAAACTTAGAAAATACTTCCCCGAACATATAAGCCCCTCTTGCGATGCTAGGGAACCCAGTAGTCATGTTGGGAGGCAAGTATAAGGGGCAGGGCCACGAGGGGGTGAGGGGACAGAGGCAGACTGGCTATAATAATTATAAATTCCAACACGCATGAACTAACACACCCATCTAGTAGAAAACTCAGCAGCAGAGCAGCCCGAACTGGATGGCAGACAACGTACCCCCGCTACTCCCTTCCCCTTAACCCATCTCTTTCTCTCTTACAGTACCCCTTCACTATATAACACTAAATTCTCATTTTTAACCCTTTCTCTCTGCTCTTTCCCTTCCCCCACCCCTCCTCATCAACCTCAACAACCACATTACTGTACTTTCATTTACGTTTATACATATGGCAAGCTCTGGACGCATAAGTGGCGTTAATGCAAGTTTTTTTCAAGTTGCGGGGGCATGTTACAAGAATTCAAAACAAGCACTTCCACACACCGCTGTTTCGGCCTACTCTATGGCCATAATTTTCTGGTGCGGTAATTCAAAGTAATTTACGGGTCTATTACAATACGATTATAGTGCTCTTTCTGTTTTAATACACTTTTTTTTATAAAAGTTTGTTCTTGTGCGTTTGTTTTTATGCTTTTGGATAGCATAACCAGAAGGATGAACTTTCATATAAAATCTTGACTTGTAAAAAATCATTTAAGTGTTTCTTTCGAAGCGGAATGAACGCTTTTCTAAGGAAAACACCTTCAGACAGTTTTAAATTGCATTCGTTTACTCCCTGCGTTCCAAAATATGTTATAGAAACAAATAAAATTAATATGATATATGAAAGTTGCTCTTGGTAAGATGTATGTACAGCGTTTACTGTACGTATGAGATTGTTATTAATAGAGTCTGGATTTTTATGTAATGATATATTTTCTCCTTTGTTATGTATCTAAAAACTTAAAAATGGACCAATGGGGCACTAGGATTATTATATTTAATTATAATGCAACCTTTTTCAAATATTATATATTTTGATTACCTAACATTAACATCCATGTCAAATGTGGTTTAATTAAACGCTTTGAATTACAGAAGTGTGTGTAATGAATTCTAATTGGAACAAAACGCGGTAAGTGCGTTTCACAGCAGAAATTAACATTTGTGTTCTGTTAAAATGCAGACTTACTCGACCAGATGCATAATGATCTCTCTTGAAACAAGTTTCATAAAGACATGCCAAGCCATAACCCCAGCAAAATACCAAGGATCAAAGTCCAAGTGTCAATATACCGTGATTTTCTCGAGAAGTATTGTGGTTCATTGGAACAAAGATAAACTGCTCCCATATCAGAATTGCTGTGGATGAATCCATCGATATTTTGTCCATATATTGCAAGTTTGGTCGTGAGAAGATCGAGTTAGCTTCCATACTGCACCAAAACCGTGATGTTATTGATAATACAGATCACGCAACAATTGTCCGACTAATTAACGAAGGATCAAAAGTTCTGTGGCTATAACTGCACTCAAAAGTATTCTATTCCATTTCATCCAATTTACATGTTTGGTCGATGGCATCCATCGAGATGCAGAAGTCACTTCCCCCAGGCAAATTAACTTATTTCTTAAATTTGTGAAGGCTTAGAATTGCATCAAAGCTAATGTGACATTTAGCGTGTAATTTGGGTGAAGTTAATCCTTTTTCACTTTAGTTAATTCCCTGTGCATTTTTGATATTACATATTTAGAGTTTGTTACATATTTAAGTACATACTTTAGGATACTATTATATATTGTACTATGCGGTATCAAACCACAATCTTTAACGAGCTCATCATAGACATGACACAAGTGGCTATTTGCAACGATGATGATGTAGTAGAAGCCCATGAAGTCATTAACCCAGCCAATTAGGAGCAGAAAGTCAAAATATAATATCTGACTAACTTTATAAGGAAAACTTTTGTTATTTCTCTGATTTGAAACTGTTAAAACTTACTGTACGATCTAGAGAAGCTATGTGTTGATGTAATTCACAGAAGAAAGCAAACTACGAACAAAGGCACAAGAACTATGCACTTGAACTGAGCAAAATAATTTTGCCATAGTTAATTTTGAACATTCTGTGCTCTCTGTGAGTTTGAAGAGTTATGGAAAGAATTTGTGTATCACAACCAGAAATATTGGAATATTCATAATTAATACAAGGAAAGATACTTAAATTTATTTTTGTTAAAAAAAATTTTTTTACATTTTTACTTAACCACGATAATGAAAGAAATGCCTTGATGGGACAATAACATTAATGTTGTTACAGATTGCTCATTTAACTGTTAAAAAAATACATCATAGTTGCGCTCCATGGTCAAGGGAATATAAGATGAAAACGGACCTGTATATTGAGAAACGCTTTAATTATGTTTATAAAATAGTTATAGGCTAAATCATTTAATATATATGAAATGGAAAACACACATACACAATATAAATAAACATTTTAAGAATAGCAAAGTATAAATAGTCCCCATTATATTCAGTTAAACTCCTCCGTGCCTTTCAAAATGCACATAGTTCTGCATGTTACTTTTATTTTAAAATTTAAGATTTTTAGGAAACTTTTTATATTTTGGGGGAGTTAATTATCTCCCTCAATAATACTTTTGTTATCTTTACATTTTTGAACACAATTTTTTTTCAACTTCCTTCTTTTATTTTAAACATATTGTTGCACTTTTAATAATTATGTATTTTTTCTTAAACAAGCATATGATACGAGCTTTTTTATTTTTAATTTCAGGTCTAAAGGTGCATTTTTGCTTAAAATATTATAAAATTTAAATAATACATTTCGCTCCATTTTTATTTAATGACGTTCTGAACAAATAAGACATACTTTTTATTTATGTGACATTTCACATGGCAGCTGCGTAAGCCTTCTAGGCGTTGATAAAAGTTATTAATTACTCGGGTAAACTCATAATACTTCGGAGGCTAATTTATTTTTCACTAAGGGAAAATACCTTAGTATGGAATCTGCACCATCAATTTTTGTTTAGCAGGTTTGAGTTCTAATCAACTAAAGCTCGCGGTGTTAATGTTTGCAGTAAGGGTAGATATGAAGAACGCCTCTTTGAAAATGAAGTTAAAATCGATAGTTCTTGGAAGGGCCAACATTCTAGTCATGGTGTAAGGGCTTTACCTTGCTGTGAGGTGGTGCAATGCGTCTTTTTCCCGATGATCCATGATCTGTTGAGGCCGTCAAGAGCAAAGTTGGGGATGATATCGCAGAATCCCAGGTGGCTTGCGTCTGGAGATGTTTAATATCCAATCCACGAACTTCTATCATTATCGCGGCTCGTCTCCTCCTGAGCCGACATTGAGTGATATGTCATGAGGGAGTACAGGCACCGTAATATCTGGAACATATCCCAATATCCAATCTACGGACCTGTGCGCTGTGCCTCTTTCTTTTGTTTCTGGTGTTGTACGTGAGGTCGGCCGTTTGCTTGATTGGGAAACATTATGTGTTTTCTCCAGTTACACTCGGCTTTGCTTCAAAATTGAACCAATCTTCCGTTTCTGTGAGAGCCCATCCATCATGTTCTTGATGCCAGTCTCGGCAACGCCACTGCATTGCTTCAATTTCCGCATTGACTGGACGCTACAATTGCCGTTAGAGGGAGTCGCCAATGTGACACTACATACCAACTGAGAAGCCGTGTGGATACAATTTCATTTACTGGTTTTTGCTTACATATAATTCATGTTTAAACTTGGAAAATACAATGACTTATTACCTTAAGAACGAATGCTCAAGCAGAGTACCAAAGTGTTAAGACATGTATTTAAACTGTTTTGAAATGTCAAGATACAACTCCTGCAAATCGCATAAACTATTGAAGTATGTCGTAAAGAGAACATGTTTGCACCTTATGGTGCAAACTATGGTATACTGATATATGAGCATTTACAAATCTTTATTAAATTATGCCATTAATAAAAATATTTCAGGAAATATGATTTATGTGTTAGATTTTCCTCTAATATATATATAATTTTAATTACAAGCGTATGAGTAACAAGGATGTTACTTGTCATCTATTTTTCTAAAAGACTGGAGACAATTGTTGGAGAATAGAAGTCTATATAGACGTACATTTGTTTTCATTAAATTTTGAATTAAATGATGACGTAATAGCAGAATATTTATGGTATTTTTCACCCTCGCATATTTTTTTTTTTTTTGCTTCTAGATATTTTGCATAAGATTCGTCTACAAGAACGTTCAGTTTATGGTATCGTATTTCTCAGTTTAATGTTTCGTAATCCTTCAAATCTTTACCCTAAAAAGAAACTCGTTCATAAGAATTTGAAGATTCTTCAATCATTTCCTTCAAATCTTAAAATGTTTAGTCATTACTGCTGAGGACAGAAATATTTCCTTTGAATTTTTAAAACGTTGTTATTTTTGGTATACAAAACCAATGCTTTCTTTATTTTCATTTATACTATTTAAGTTAATCCTTACATTCAAATAGAAACAAATTCTCTTTTCGAAATTAAAAAATTTAAAGAAATCAATGTAAAAATAATAACAAATATTCAAGACTAGTTTTTTTCTGAAAAACTTTTAAAATATATTGCCGGATATAGATCAATACTCTCAAAATGTAAACTGTACCAGGGAAAACAACATTAATAATCAAAAAACAACATAAAAATTTAATATGAACATGACGTATAAATTGTCCAAGAGACTGAACTGTACTTAATGTTAAAGCAGAAAGAGTACCAACAGCTGATTTTTTAAAATATACACATATTAATTCTTATATTCAAATATATTCGTCTATTAATTGACTAAGTTCTTCCTCCCTCAGAATGACATAGTCTCCTCTCGGATTTCAAGCAGTATAATTGGTATAAAGGGGGAAAGTACACGATTGAATACACATATGATTTAGAATATGTTAAAAAACTACTTCCTATAATAAATAACAAAGGCGAACTTCAACAGAACCAGATTCCTCAGTGATACTGATTATGGTTAGATACTGAACAATTATGGAAGAGATCTCAGAAATTATCAGACATCTACATTTAACAAGCAGTTCAAAGTTTAGAAGTTCTTCCAATATCTCTGCAGCCCACAGGGTAATATTCCCAAAGTCTGGTGGGTTCCCTTCTTTCAAAATGAGATTTTAGATGTTCCTGCACATGTACATTTTTTCTCATTTATTTAAAAAATTGAGCTCTGAGTGGGTGTCTTTATTTCTTTTATGATCTAGTTTTGTTTAATCTGCTAAATATCTGAGAAATTTTATTTCATTCGTTTATAATCTTAAGTTATTGTTTTGTCTCATGACCTATGTTTCACTTCCGTGCCCAGATACTACTTAATATCTTTTAAGCGATGTTTTTTTTCAAAGGCTCTTCTAATAAGGCTCTGGTACCATTTACATAACCGAGTCTTTCTGTTTTTTCTTTCTGGTCAATATTTTCCAAATTTGCCCTTGTTGTTCAGAGCTATTTATGTTTTTTTTTTTTTTTTTTTTATTTTTTTTTATTTGTTCAACTATTTTATCCTCGATAGTGCGTTTCGAATTTGATTTTTGCCTGAAAAGTCATTTTACTTTTTTCGACAGGAATTTTCATGTTATATTGGGCAGATATTTCACAAGCCCATACAGTCCTTTTTATATATTATTCTAGTTATTTGAGATAATGACTTAGTAATCAGCAGAGCTCGGAAGTGTCCTATCTGCGTGGATATATTTAAGAGTCAGATAGAAATAAACGTATTCCGTACCTTTGGGGTCTGTAGGGCCAGTTTTTATTTTGCCTCTTTTGTCTTTTTTGACTTCATTTGGCTATTTAACGTTTAAAAATCTTTTTTTTTTTTTTTGCCTGTTTTGGATCGTTATGAATTTTTTACGCGTTTTAAAAAGCATATAAGCAATTTCAATGTATCGAAGTAAAAATAAGCTTAAAATTTGGCATGTTGACGTGAAAAAAAAAAACATCTATTGAGAATTTTGTTATACATATATTTATTTTCAAGTAGTCAAAAAACTTCTTTTTAGCCGCATTCACTTTATCTCTTTAAATAGCAAACCTTCATTAGTGAAAGGAACGCAGATTACTTCGTGCATATGAATACCAGGAAATAGGATGAGGGAAGTACTGTATGTTTGAATAGTCCTGCAAATGACCTTGTATCGACCTGCCCGAGACAAATCTAGGAAATCTGTGATAGGTATAACTTCACAGCTGCATAAATGTAACAAACAATTGCAAGCGAGAAAGATGAGAGAGGTACGGCTGTGCAATAAACAGTCCCTACAATGTGATCACTGATCAGTACCTGATTCCCCTATAAACCCATAGATAGAAATGAACTCGACCAGAAATCACTGCGCATCTTTTGCTCATTCGCCAGGACTATTCAAAACTATTTTCCCTCGTCTTGATCAACATTTCTATAATGTCCTGAAAGATGAATGTTCTGTTGTAACTGGTATGAGTTCTTCCGAAATAGCTTGTTTTAAATATGGTCCAATCACTTCAGCGGAAGTAGGACGTTCTTTTTCCAGGATGAAAAAGTTTCTCTCTGACCAACGGCTGACTATGACAGTTAATATCTTGAAAAAACATTGTTGTTCCTTATAACCAAGAAAAATAACGTTAATCACTTTAATTATGTGATAAAGAAATTAAGTGTCTTAAATTTCTGTTTTCATTAGTAATGAGTGGTATGGCTTTCTGTTTTCACTTTTGATAAATGCCTATTTTAATTATATTACTGCCTATTTTCAGTGTTTTACATGCCTTTTTGCCTGCCTATTTTAAACTAAATAGGTGCCTGAATTTCCGGGCTCTGGTAACCAGCAAATATATTGTTATTATCTGATTTCTATTGTAAGTTTATTTATCCATTTTATAATCATTTCATATATATATATATATATATATATATATATATATATATATATATATATATATATAGTTTAATAATAATATGCTCGACCTTCGCGGATACCTAGATTGATTTCTTCTGCTGTATTTGGATTGGTGCCAAAGATGTATATTTGTTTAGTTTTTTGAACACATTTAAATTACTTCTGTAAGGTGGATTGGTGTACTTTTATTCTTTAAAATGTTCCACAAAAGTGTTTTACTTTGTTTATAAAATGCTTTGGTGCAATCTATGAACGAAGTATTTTGTTTTTGTAAATTTATTTATGCTTTTCTATAATTGTAGCAATATGAATGTTAGCAGTACTTCTTTCTGCTCGGAAGTGTATTTGTTCTTCCATTAATATATTTTACATTGTTAGTTTCAGTCGATTTGCTGTTATTTTGTAATATATTTTGTAAGGTACACTTAGAAAGAATATATCAAATGGCGTATGGTGGAAGAAATCATTTCTCAATATGAAATTTAATTTAATTTTGGGTTATCAGTAATGAACTCAGTAGTTTTTAAGGAGTGAAATATGAAATTATGTTAAAGAAAGCTTATACCTCCTAAGATGGACTATTGAATTACTGGACTGATGTCTCAAGGTTATAAAAATAAGACTGGTAGACGTAAGAGAGGAAGGCCCAGAAAGTCTTGAGAAGCGGCTGTGATTGAGGCTATGAATTGTAAAGAACTCATCCATGTGGATGCAACAGATCGCTAAGGACAACAAGACAGCGTTCAGCTGTATAAAGTGACAGAAATAGATAAACGCCCTGTGTATACAGACTTTTTTGTAAAACTTTTTTTATAATATTCTTTTTGGGATTTAATGAATCTGCGGGGATCGTGCCTTTAGCTCTTTAGAATTATGTAGCTGCTCAGAGGGCTTGAAAATTCTATTTTATTTACACTGTATGAGATCAATTCAAGTATTTAAAGATAAAATAATGGTTGTTTTGACTAGTAATAACGCCAAGTTAACTTTTCAAAGTAAAAATTGACAGAGCAATCTCAGTGTTAGGATTTTCTAGTTTTAATTATGAACTTGCAAGTTTAAAAATATTTTGATTATTATACAGCCCAATTTTAGCTTTATTGCAATCGTGATATATACCTTTTGTCTTATGGACGTGTTTGCTTCTTCTTCTTCTTTTAATGTTTAAATGCTCGTATTTAACCAAGAATGTGTCGAGATTGAAATCTAAGCTCACTTACATTTTCCCCCTGGTTTGTTCTCTTTATTACAAAAGACCTATACAAAGTGCTCATTTAGCAAACTAAAATGGCTCCATTAAGTGCTAATGTGCATTCAATAAGAGCGCCAGTAGAAGCAGATAAAAAATACCACAAGCTTTAACATAGATGTCAACATGCCTAATAGAGGGACCTGAGACATATTTCATGCCTGGTGTACTTTTATTCATTAGAAATTTACAGCGTTATCTTTTTACATTAAAGCACAAGAGTTACCTTCTAACGAAAACAATAAAAAAGGATAAAATGAAAGGAAGGGGAAAAAATTAACGATCACGTTTTTATACACCGTTTAACGCTTCAAGACAACAAAGAGTGCTTTATACTTTGCCGGAGAAAAAAGACGAGGAAGGTCTTTTATCACAAAGGAAGAAAAAGCGAACCTTTCCAAAGTGACTTGCCTAGCAATGAACGAATCTACTTTCAGTTTTAGAGGAACGCCTCCATGGTAAATGTAGTGTTGGTCTTTGGATCAGTAATTATTAATTTTCGGATTGATGAACATACATTAAGCAGGCTGTCTTTGTTGAAACTGACTTTAATGTTCCGATGTATTATCGATTTTAGCTATTCATCCCCAGAGCTCATGGCATTGCCCTGTGCATGTGCTTCATGCATTAGCTACATACAGCATTATTAAGTTAAGCACAACTTCTTCCAACAAACCAATTAAAAAGTCAAACATGTTGTTCCTATCAATGTTCCAGGTAAAATAAACAGACCGATTAATGTGTCGCTAATTATTCCCGCCCGTACATTAATACTAAGCCGTTGTTGGTGTTGGCTTCCAAAACTGCATGGGGAATTTCGTTATCCCATTCTTGATGCGGAAGTTCTGCAGTGTATTCTATGCTGGCAATGCAGATGACAGAGAATCTGCAGAAGAATCTGACTACAAGTTACAATACAAAAGAATT
Source organism: Metallyticus violacea (assembly GCA_030762175.1). Classification (NCBI taxonomy): domain Eukaryota; kingdom Metazoa; phylum Arthropoda; class Insecta; order Mantodea; family Metallyticidae; genus Metallyticus; species Metallyticus violacea. The sequence continues at coordinate 47,025,372 of CM060839.1, forward strand.
TGTGATGGACTTGTTATTAGGCCCTCTATCAATTCCAAAATATTTCTAACAAGTTAAATAACATGCCTCTGGAGTTTCGGGATCTGCCTATGTGGCATTTCGTTGTTATAATTAGAATTCTGTCTTTGGTTACTTTAGGAGCACGTTAAGAGTTCGTCAGTCCTAGAACCTTCGCTTTAAATGGAGAGCATAGTGAGTCAAAACACACCAGCTACAGTAAAGACGCCTCCCCTCTATTCCTTATAGGAGCGTTGTTAAAGTGGGGTGGGTTCCGGCAAGCAATACTCCAGTTACACTCCAGTTACACTGTTACAGATTGCTTGGAGCTTCTCGGTGTCCAAAGGCAGATTAATGCACGGGTATGCATGTACATCCACAAAGACAATTAAAAGATGGAATTATGTATGACGAAAGTATGCACATTGATGAGTTTAAATGAACTGGATATACTTTTATGTAAGTTTTATTCAAACTCTAGCTTTGAAGTAGCAATATTTAAATGTTTATAGCTAAGTTCTATTTACCAAGGATGCAGGTGAGTTACAACATTCACGACACATTCATAATAGAACAATTTTTTTAATAGTGTTTAACGCCCGTATTTTTACTACTGAGGTACCACAGATGGTGAACACTAATGATACATGAAATGAAATGATAAACTGGGAAAGAGTTTCTTAAGGAAGGAAACGTTCAAGGCCTAAGTTTAGGGTACCTCTCCGGCATTTGCCATTTTTCAGGACTGAGGAAAATCTGGAAAAAACCTCAGTCAGGGAGGACGGTCCTGGCGGGATTTTAACCCCAGATCTCCCGCTCACGAGTCTGCTTCTTAACGACCTCGCCACGGTGAATCGACATTTGAACTGGACATTTTATATACGGAGAGTTCGAGTTACGCTTTTTTGTATCAAGCCATGCGAGCTTTCTCTCTTAATATATATATATAAAAGCAGCAACTTGTAAGTAAAACTTATAACACCCATTTTCATGTGTGGTTGCAAGGATTTCGAAACTTTGATAAATCAGAGTCTTAACAGCTGTGGAAGTTACCTCCATTGGGTGATTATGATTAGATAATAACAAAGGAACTAAAAAAACACCTGTTCTTGAGTACTGTAATATTTGCAGACATCGGTGTCTCCATAATATTAACAGGACGTATTCTTCAAGATTGCCTGTAGCAATGTCTTTAGATGGAATCTTGAAAAGATGAAAAGAGAGTTTAATCGGCTACTAACTCTATTATTTAATAAAGATGAGAAGTTAAATATATATTTTTCATCTAGAAAATGTTATCTTTCAGTAGCTGCCAATTGACTGTCGATGAATTTAAAGAATCCAAATAATTATTATCAGTTTCGACCTGATAAAAGGAGGATTCAAAAAGTACGTTAACCTGGCAACATTGCCCAAAATGAGTAACGCTTGCGCAGAACAGAGTTCATATTCAGATCTTCCAATAAAACCATTTTCGCTGTAGTAGCGGGATAGTGCTTCGTTACACGAGTACAAAATAGTGCACCAACTGGAAACGTACCCTAATAATGAAGTAAGAGGAACAGTACACATTTTCTGGGCAAAACTTTTGGATTGCATGAAGATTCATTAAATTTGGGAAGGTATGGACCAAATGCAAAGTCACGTTCAGCCATATTGAACTGATGCCAGTTGTTTTAAGTGGTGGGCAAGAAACAGGCCAATAATGTCAAACTCAAAAACACTGTGATGGAATGGTTCTCAGCAGTCATAGAGTGGAAATTGCAAAGCAGCTGGGTATCTAGATAGTGCTCATTTCATCTCTGAGATCATATAGAGGGTTATTTTTTATTCTAGATTATTTTGTTTAATCTTAATGGAATTTAGTATAAAAGATAAGTAATATGCTTGTAATATAATAATAACTTATGTAAATATATTTATCTTATCTAATATTACGCACCAATAAGTATAAATACATAATAGATTTTCATTGTATTGATGAGGTTGCAATGGAAACTTTAGTGAAATTTACATACAAGTATTTACAGAGACTGTGTCATAATGTTTTGTCAATCCCTTATTACATATATTTTATATGCTTATTTATTGAAAAATGAGGGAATGAGCTTGACTCTTTAGCATATTATTCTTTTGGAAATTTAACAATAATACGTATCAATCGTTCATTGTAAAGATTCAACAAAAATTTACCAACTATTTCCTATTACATTTGGTACCGCTTGGTTGGAGCTGTGATCATAAACGATTCAATCGCAACAACATTGCTTTCCGAATGTGAATTCATAAGGGATGAATTTTCAATAAAATCTTGTGCTGTCATGTATTAACCGTTACTCCATTTGTGTGCGTAGCGGTTTAATTCGCGCTTCTCTCTCCCTCCCTCCCTCCCTCCCTCTCTCCCTCCCTTTGTGCCGTTTCCGATCAGGTTAACACGCCCCTCGCGCGGTGTCGTCACGTCGGAGAGCAAAGTAATGAGTGCCAGTCACATTTAATTAAAATCATAAACGTTAGCACGAGCTCGCCGCGGACCGCTGCTAACAAATTGCCAAACCGGAAATCAGTGTTAATTAATGAAAGGTGTAGCTGGTAGCAACTTCCCTCTAATGTGGCATATTCGGTGGCTCAGGTAAATTTTTCTGGCGACCGCGTTTGTGTACTAATGGAAAGAACTGTATATTGTGCATTGTCGGTATAGATCGACAACGAGGCTATTTGGGTTCCGTACCGGGTGCGCATCTCCAGTTATTGAAAGTCACTTCGGTTCTTGCTCATTCATTTTACGTACTTTTTATTATTGCTTTATACCCGAACGTTACTAAGGGCACATTAAGAACATTTCTTGACTCTATGCTACTATTCACTCATTTTTCTACCGATAAGCTATCGCGCAATGTCAGCCGGGCCACGTAAGTCTAAACGGAAGGGTTTACCGATCTGCTACGTTGGCCTTGAGTATCTTTTGAACAGTAAAAGAAACAACACGTCTCTAAACCTACAATAAAAATTGTTAAGAATATCAATTATAATTTTCCACAAGGAGCGCTCATTTCTGATTCCTGTGCCCTACCGTGTCTGCTCTTGCTGTCAGTAAATTTTGAAGAGAAATTCTCAGGTATCCAGTTCCAAGTCGTAATGGGATTGATAAAGTAGTTGATAAATTTTATTTACCAAAATTAATTAAGAAAATTTTAGAAATGTGTGCGAAATGAAGGGAAGCAGTTGTAGCCCCTCCTTGCGGGAAATGGGTAAGTAAAATTTTTTAAAGACATTAGAATTTATTAGGCTGTTACTACAGTTTTCTGTAGGCCGGTTGTCGTCAGCTAAGGCTTATAGACCGATCCATTTCCCCCCTCCGCGTCGGTCATCAGATAATTGGATAATTCGATTTTTAAGAAATGAATGGAGAATATAAAATATTTTTCTTTTAGTCCCTCTTAAGAAAAAGGTGACATCCTGAGAGGAAAAGATAAGGATTAGAAAAGGTTCAAAGAAATTTTAGTTTATCTACGTTGACAATTTCTTCAGATTCGACTGTAAAGTGTATGGGGTCGTATTAATGTATTTCTTATGGGCGTTGCAATTTTAATGGTCAGCAGTGTATTTTCTACCAATGAAATGTTACGAAAATTTGAATTTCAACAAATTGCTCTAAATTTATTCCGTAATTTCAACCAATTGCAGTAAATTTATTCCGTAATGATTTGTCTTTTCAGTGTCGCCAACTGTGTTTTCTCACAAACCCGGAGCAAGTGGATTAATCACAACAACCAACATTCATTCAATTTTTATAATTGCGCTTTCAATTATTGTTAATTTAATTAATGTGTCTCCAACTAAATAGTTTAAAATCTTTAATTGGTAAACATAAATAACATTGTTCATGCCATTCATTTAAATAGATAATTAATGATTATGAAAATGTACTTCAATAGTAACAAAAAAGTGCAGTATATGTAATTAGCGTTGTTAAATCTGTATACTGTTTTTGTTAGTTGACATTAATGGGTAAATCGAACTGTACTAATCTACCTTTGTCTATTTAAGATTCACGATTTATGAATACGTAGGCATTCATAAATGTTAGTTCAAAATTTTTATAGAAGGTTTAATATTTTGTATGCGAATTATATTATTTTTGTTCTAATTTTGGTGAAATTTCCCTTCATGCACACTATAGAAATTAAGATGTTGAACTACCTAGAGTAACAGCGGAGTGAATAAAAAAACTATTTGGAGATGATTGACTCGATTAAAAGTTAGTACGCTACCCACCCTCCCCCATAAAATGCGCTTACTTTTACAGCTGAAATTCAAGGAAGGACGAAATTGCTGCTTAGTGTGATTACGTCACGGTTGTATCAACAGTAAGAAATACATTAGAAACGGGAATGTAAGGGATAAAGATGAATAAGGGGAAATTTCACAAACCGTTTAACAAGTTACCTGAAATATAACATTACATGTACACATCATTAGTAGATAAAAGTAATGCGTTTCCAAAGCAGCAAATAAAATACACGCGGAATAATGCGTAAATGATATACAACCAACTACCCACTCTTAGGCATTCCATCATTAATATACCAAAATTGTACACGGTCATGTTGAAATAAAGTGACGTCAGAAAACAGACGATAGATGCATCAATGCTAACAATCAAACAATCGAAAAAATGTAATTTGTAATCAAAAATTAACCTTAACGCGACTTCGGGTATATCCTAGAAACCGAAGGGCCCAGTGGTTTACAGTGGCTCGGTACGGCCTGACGGTCTCCGCTCCCATACTCTTAGAAAGAGAGAGAGAGAGAGAGAGAGAGAGAGAGAGAGAGAGAGAGAGAGAAACACTGCGAAGAATTTAGTACATGGTAAAATTATATAATATTTGGATTGGCAGCTGTTAAAAAAATAAACGTGGAATCGCTCAAGCAGAGCTGTTGAGGAAAATGTGAAGCCGAGGCACAACGTATAAGACATACAGCGGAACAGTATCAAATGGTAAAACTTTGTAGATGTTGACAACTCTGAAAAATAAACGACAACCACTGAAGATAGTGTGGAATAATAATAATAATAATAATAATAATAATAATAATAATAATAATAATAATAATAATAATAATTATTATTATTATTATTATTATTATTATTATTATTATTATTATTGCGCTCATTCCTCAGAAATAAAACTTGCTTTAATTATGTGTACACTCACTTTGTGTTAAGTTTATATAAATTGATAAACTTTGGTCGAGTGGTGTGCATATACTGGAGTTTGCATCTAATATTTTATGCATGAAATAGTCCTAAAATATTACATATAAAACAGTAGCATTTGCTATCAGTATCTTCTTATAACAGCGTAAATACATGCATAAAATCCTTTACCTGAGCTTCCTTCATCCTCATCTCCCCTCTGTTCAATCAGTCTTTAGCTTCTTTTCTGAGGTTTTCACCAAAATTTAAACTTACAGTATATTCCAAATATTTAAAATGTCAATCCTGATCTACAGGCGTTTATTCTAAGTTTATATTGGCTCTTATCCGGTATTTTCCTTTCAATATTATCTCTAGCGCATTTGCTTCCGTTCGGCTCGTTAACAGAAGAGTACTTGCATAAATGCATAAGCCTTAAACATAGCACGTTATTGTTTAACTCCCACCATTTGCATTCCATTAATGTGCATTCCTTGTAATAACTATTGTTGTTTATAACCTTATAGCTAACTGTTATACGTAAAGAACTTCTGGAGCTATACTGACATTATATATGCATTCATTTCCGAAACCACATGGCAACTCCAGCGAGAATACACAGAATTCATGTGAGTGATACACCTACCCCTTGCAGGTCTGTCCCAGAGCTTCTGTCTCTGCACACTTTCACAAATATCTACTGCTCGAGGGGTTGGGTGTAATGGGTCGGGGTGAAGGGGCGTTATTGAGGATACCGAACGTTAATGGAAAGGGTTAGTTAGGTTGTTTCCGCTTTGACGGCCGATGTGTGGGGTTGACTCGGCGACCAATCCACCACCGCCACCTCCTTTGCTAATTACACATCTGGCAAAATCAAAAAAAGGCCACGCCATAAAGATGCGTGTGTGTTCGCACATCACTAATGTGTCAGTGTTTATCCGTTCTACACACCTTGTAGTCATTTTAACTATCCCTTTCGTACCGATGTACCGTAGTAGGGTGTGGTCACAGCCCTTGCGGCTAAATGTAACGTAAGATAGGTATTTAATAATCAAAAAGCCTTCGATGTTAAAGCTTAATTTGATTGCATGTATCATTCTGTCATATGACGTGGGTTTATGGAGCCTATACTCGACGAGAAAAGTAATGAATGGTTATAGCTTTGGAAGTGAAGTCAGAGCAGGGAAGGCTGTGTTTGGATTAATCTGCAAGTAGTGAACGGAAGGTAAAATTACAGGTATAATGTCTGTTTGGAAGGGAGAGTTAAAGATAACTAAAGAGTACCGAAACCACTTGGGTGCAATTTCGGAATGACTTCTGGTTTTTATGTGTTGTTGTATATCTTTTGACACGCAGTCTTTCACCGCTTCGAAAGAGAAATAGCCTTTAGACGAATGGATAATGGGATACTTTCGCTTGCACATGTGGAGATGAGATATTTATATTCAAATTACTTAACCGTAGTTCATTTTGTTGGAAAATGTAAGACTTAATGAAACGGTAAACGTTATATTGAAATTAACTTATTTAAAACATACTAGCTCCACAGAGAAAACTGTAATAAAAATTAAATTAGTACCTAAATAATAAATATAGAGGGCATGAGATTGCTTTTGTTTCCTATTAAAGAAAATCAGTCCAATCTTGCAACATACTTTATTTTTCGACACAAGCCCTTCAAATTTCAAAGCACTTGCTCCAAAGTTATCTCCTCTGTAACCTCTACATTTGACTTAAGTCTGTATCCAGCCAGGAAAGTTTTGAGTTTTGGAAAGAGTTGGTAATCCGAGGGAATGATATCAGGAGAATAGGGCGGATGCGGAAACATTTCGAATATTAGTTCGGTCAAACTTGTCCTAAGTGACGCGATTTGAATGTACCGGAGCATTATGGTGAAATGATACCTTTATGACCATGCCCGAACGTTTCTCGCAATCGCTGTCTTCAGTATCTCCAAGGTGATGTGTAGTATTCTCTATGGTTTTCACTTTTTTCAAGTAGCCAATCGAGAAAATTCCTTTTGCATCCCAAAAAGCTGAAGCCATCACCTGTTTGCCTCGTGCGGTCCACTGTTTAGACTGCTGTTTCGTTTCCGGTGTTAAGTAATGAATCCGCCTAGTAACAAAACGCCGCCAATTGGCTGGATTCTTCATAAAATTTTCCAAACAGTCGGCCCATGTTCAAATGTAATTTAGCTTTTGCTCCGGAGTGAACATAAGGCAACCATTCATTGTGCAAAATAACATGAGTCCGCTCAGTTGAGGTGCCCGCTACCTCTGCTAACTCTCGTCGGTCTTGGTGGTGTAGTGGTTACCATACTTGCTTCCTACACCCAAGATCGCGGGTTCAAACCCGGCCAGGACCGATGGATTTTTTCGGGCGTAAAAATCCTAAGTATGGCTTTCTTCGGAAGGGAAGTAAAGCCGTGGGTCCCGTGTCGTACATTTACGGCACGAAAAAGAACCTCAAGCCTGAAAGAGAGGCCTCTGAGCAAAATTTGTGGGCCGTTTCACGCCCTGAATTGAATGGAACGCTGATGACCTGAGCTGTTAAAGAGCGTCCATAAATAAATCATTCAAAAAAAAAAAAAAAGAAAAAAAAAGAAAGAAAGAAAAAAGAAATAGTGGGCCGTATGATTTTTCCTTTCTATTTCTATGTAATTGCTAACTTCAGTGAAACGGCTCGATACCTTACTAGAATTATAGAGAACGAGATGGTTAGAAGATCAGTGAAATGTCAAGAATCTTTTTCAAAAGTTATTGATGTATTGTCACGGAAAAAGAATCGGAGTATTGATTGAACACTAAAGGATGAGCTATATTGTGTGGGTATTTTAAACTCTTTTAAATGTACTATATTTATGAACCGAGCTCTTGATATCATCTTTACATTCACTAAAATAGAAAAATAACAGAATGTTTCCAGTTACGTTGTGTATTTAAGGAGATGTCATATGTATCAATAAGACAAAACATGTTACTATTTAAAAACGATAACAATGTATTAAGCAAATACGCACAATCAACAATATACAATCAAAATTTTACATACTTTTATGGCTATGAAATTTAATTTAAATGTTATTGTAGCAAAAGCATGCAAAGCGAATGTTTTCTGAAGGTTATTACAGAACGCTCTTACATATAAATATAATTCTGAAACACATATAAGATTATTATTTCACATTTATTATCTTCACCACAATGCTTTTGTTAAATATAAAATGTATGCTTCTTATAAATACAGTTTATATGTTGAATTAATTTGCCCTTTTATTTTAAAACAATAGAGAGAAAAACTCAAGAACGATTTTTAAATTTCGGTTTTCAAGTAAACCCCTACTCCTAATTGTCCGATTCCCACAATTTTCTTAAAATGCTTTTATTCTTTTATTTAAATGGTATATATAGAACTTTGTTGTGAACAAACAAATATTGGTGCCGCTAATTGGTAATTTTTAAACTTTGATTTTCAGGTACACCTCCTAATAATCTGATTTCACTGATTTTCAGAACCTATTTTTACTATTTTATTTTACTGGTCTATACCGAGTTTCGTTGAAAAAAAATAACAAATATTGTGGCCGCTAGAGCGATTTTTAAATTTCGCTTTAAACCCCCCCCCCCATTTAATTTTGGTTTTCAGCTATACCCCCACTCCTAATGACCCAGTATTTCCAATTTTCACAAAATGATTTTCTTATTTAATTTAAATGGTGTATATGGAATTTTGTTGTGAAAAAATAAAAATATTGATACCGCTAGAGCAATTTTTAAATTTTGGGTTTCAGGTAAAAATACGCTCCTAATGGTCCAGTTCCCCTGATTTTCAGAAATTAGTTATTTCATTTTCATGGTTTATACCGAGTTACGTTGCGAAAAAGGAAATATTGGACCGCTAGAGCGATTTTTAAATGGCGGGTTTCCGATAAATCCCCATTTCTAATTTACATATTTTATTTCAATGACATATACCAAGTTTCTCTCGAAAAAAAAAATAATTTTCGATCGCTAGAGCAATTTTTCAATTTTGCTTCAACCCCCATTCGGTTTTCAGATAAACCCCCCTCCTGACTGTCCTGCTTTTAAGAAACTATTATAATTTATTTATTTTAATAAAATATACGGAGTTTTGTTGAGAAAAAACAAAAATTGCGCCCGCTTTTTAATTTTTTTATTTATTTATTTCTAATTTTGCTTTAGATTAACCTAAACTACCAATGGTTCAATTTTGCTAAGGAACTCGACGAATCGTTTGTTAATTCGTTGAGAAAAAAAGTGTGACAATGCGTGTGTGTGTGTTTAACGCTCTAGCGGTCAAAATTATTGCTTTTTTTCTCAACGGAACTCGGCGTATAGAGTATATATATATTTTTTTTTCATTGTCATTTTCGGTTAAAAAATCGTTTCATGGACACAACCGCAATTGCTACTGCATTCCTTCGGAATTCGCTAAAAGGCTTGCAAAACCTTATAAATTACACATTAAAACAAATTAAATATTAAGAGAATTTACATTAAATAAAACACTTTGGAAAATATGCAATAGAACTAAATTATTCCTATTAGACACAAAAATATACTACCTTTGTGTATGGTGAATGGAGGCATTAAAATTACCTGGATGTGGCTAGAAACAGCAAAAAATTGCGTAAAATCAATGCCTTCTGTCATTAAACAAACCACAGTCGTTCTTAGCTCAGAGCTTTGTTTCCCTGGACCTGCCAGTCACTGTGCAGAGAGGTTGAAACAATAACAAAATCTCGTTTCACGTGTGTCAATACCCACACACTGGATTTTTATCTCTTTCTCATCAAAACTTGAGTGACTTTGTACGCCCAGAGTGGCTAACGTTCCTAATCGGATCTCAATCGATTGTTATCATCGTCAGATCTGTACTGCAGTGACGGCCCGACGAAAGGATGGATGAATGAGTAGATGGGTCGAGGGTCGGCAATGCGAGTGTCAGCTGATTGTGGCCACGGGGGACAAGGGAAGGTGGGGGTTATATCCGATGCGGTCATACGACGTACCCAACCGTCCAAACGATTTCGTTACCCCTACCACCGATAGCCACTGTGGGTGATCGGTTTTAGGCTCTGGGCAAAATAAAGTATTGGCTTACTTTTAACGCGAGAGGGAAGAGGAGAGAAACACGGGTGATGATTTTCAGGATTTGGGGTGAGGCGAGAGGGAAGAGAAAATGGAAAGTTTAGTCACGGTAAAACGATCGCTTTTCGGTCGTTACGTGCCTCGTTCAAACACAGGCCCTTTTTCATTTCAATTTACTTGATGTTTCGATAATATAGCAATTTGGTGGGAGAAGAGAGAGAGACAAAAGAGGTATAGGATGGGAACTGCGAGGAAGGGTTCATTTGAAGAATCAATAAAATCAACATCTACTGCTGAGAACAAATTGTCTGTAGGGATAACCGCTTATCAGATATTTTTCTTTGCTTACTTTTGTGCAAGAGTGATTCAACAGTCTATTGTTGACGCCCTTTAATAAAATAATCGTAAATAAAAACTTTTTTTTTATTTTGCCATAAAGGTCGTTGTGCTGTGTTTATCTATAGTTAATGCTATAAAAAATGTCCAAGGCAATTTTCGTATCATGTGCAACTCGGGTAGAAGGAAAATTGTGGAGATAGTTTTAGAAAGGAGGGTTATGTCGCTGTAATATTTATGTCATAGTCATTAAATTCGCATATTGGACTAAATAGAATCATTACGTCTCCAACCATCTCTTCTCCGGCCGAGTTGGTCTTGGTGGTCTAGCGGTAAGCACATTTGCCTCGTAGACCCCCCAAGATCGCGGGTTCAATCTCGGCCAGGATCAATAGATTTTTTCGGGCGTAAAAATCCTGAAATCCTTCTTTTGGAAGGGAAGTAAAGCCGTGGGTCCCATGTCGTACATTTACGGCGTATAAAAGAACCTCAAGCCTGAAAGAAGAGGCCTCTGAGCAAAACTTATTGGCTGTTTCATGCTCTGAATTGAATGGGACGTTGATGACTTGAGATGTTAAAGAGCTTGCGTAAATAAACAAATCAACAATTCTTAGGCCAACTTGAATTCCCTTTCTAGTTGCTTTATATTTTAACATTTATTTCGCTCTAAATGAGCCTATCACTAACTTCTTTTATATTGTATAATCCATATTCTCAATCTTTAAATGTACTTTTGTATTTCCATTTATAGCTCTTTCTGTTCGTCATATTTCTTCCACATTTCTGCTCTGTGGAATTTTCTTTCATTTTCCATTAAGAGTGTAAACCTTTGACTCTATATAAAAAAGTAGGAGCGCAATAGTTTTTAAATAATTTTATTAAATTTCCATTATTGTGCAATTAATTTGAATCATTGTATAAACATTTTATATACTTTAGAATTATACAGTTCGGTTATTTGAGTTATGGGCCGGTAGAGCGCGGCTGCGCACTGGAGAAACCTGTCGTCAAAGCCTTATAATGCATATGCAGGTAGAAACATGCAGCTAGTTTGAGGAAGGCTTTGTCAGCGAGTGCAGTACGTTCGTGTGACACCATTGTGTGCTAATTATTCTTCGTTAGTAATGCCAATACATATAGTCTTGAAGTACGGAGTTTTAATGTTTTTGCACTGATACTACAGCCCATACAGAGTGTGGGCTTTTTCCCGCGAGTTACTACACCAAGGACAATTTAGTTACGCTTATTTTTCTACACAGGACAACCTCCATCGCCATCTAACCGAAAACAAAGATAATAAGATGACATGGAATATCTGATAATTTCATCCAGAGTTCTTTTTTTATGTTGTGGAGTTATTTAATGTATCATAAATCTACGACAGGGAATTCACGACTGAAAATTTCCTGCCAGAGGATTTGCAAACGTTTGATCTCGAGGTGGGAATTAAACGTTAGGTTTTTTATAACATATACTAAAATAACATTGAATAGTTAAGTAGATTAAGTAAATAAAAGGTAACTGCTTATATAACATAGATGAAATGCAATAAAATGTAGTTTATCTATTTAGCTGAATCAGTAGCAAAATTGTAAACGTTTGCTGTACAGAGACATATAAAATTTCATTAACATTAGTCCTAAAATAATACAATTACTTCTAAATATTTCCTTTTGTAGATATAAAGTATTTTGTGCAAGAATGACCTGGTACGACGCCATATGTTGTATAGTAAATGCATTCAAATAAAGCTATTGTTACGAAATTATACTTTTCATTTCTATTTTTACCACGTACATTTGAGGTAATGAATTAATTCATTAACTCACTATTTAAGAGAGCACAAAATATATACCTTGCAAGTGTTTATTTTTCAGTAATAAGTTTCAAATTTCTTAAAACGTGCTAGTGATATCTTAGTTTATACATTAGTTTAAAGGGTATAACGTCAGCTAATTTTAGCATTAAGAAAGTGTATTTTATTGAAGGGAATAGAAAATGAAAGCATGCCATATTTTAAGAGCATTTCAATAGCGTTTTTTTTTTTTTTTTTTTTGTTTTTTTGTTTGTTTGTTTGTTTTTTGTTTTGAAGCTGAACGTAATATGGAGATTTGGAGGGGAAATAACGTTATAATTTTGATGTGTTTGAAACTTATAAGCTTCCTGCCTTTCTCTGTTCAGAAATTGTGATTCTGGTGCAATATAACTACAACTGAAACAGTACTCTGAATATTGGTTTGCTGTGTTCTGATTTCCGATTGCTCAGAGTGTATGGATGCATGTGGCAGCTAGACTGGGGCTGGCATTACACTTCAAAATAGCACAAAAATTGAATTAAATCCAGTCTTTGCTTTCCAGGAATAGATCGTTTCCAAGAGTCTTCTGGAAACGTTAACAGCCTTATCCGAGTTGTACCATGAATCTGTAAGTAACGTAAGTATGTGTACATCGAATATTAACAGTGAAATGGCCTAGCACCTCGTTCCTAAATTGTTTCTACTACCGCCTGCAACAACAGTTTGACGGTATTGTGGCAACAATTGAACTTATAACATCCATTCGTATGGACTTTTTTGGGATGTACCGCTAGTTACCGCCACTATATCCTGTGCATTTCATAGAAAGACAATTTGTGGATTAGCATCACAGTGGCAACAAACCGAGACAGGAAGTATAATCAGGCAAAAATACAATTGGAACATTGTGTATCATCAATACACAACCTTCACTTTTAGAGCTGCCGTCAGAACCGTCCTCTCTGACTGGGGTTTTTTCCAGGTTTTCTTCAGTCCTCATAAATGGAAAATGCCGGGGAGGTATCCCAAACTTAGCCTGGAATGTTTCCATATCATTTCCCAACATATCATTTCATCTCATGTATCATCAGTGTTCACCGCCTGTGGTGCCTTAGTATAAAAACGGGCGTTAAACACTATTAAAATCCTTTAATGTAAAATGCTAATGGTATCCAATACCTGTGAAAATTAAAACAAGAGAAAATTTTCTTGTATGTATATCTAACGTTGCTCAAATCAGTCATATGTCTATAGCATTCAGTTATTACGCAGCTGGGAATCAAGGGTGCAAGTATGAAATCTAAAACAAAAATAAACAAATAATATCACGTATTTCGCGCCCCACGAAAAAAAAAAAACTCTCCGGTATAACATTTTATTGAGATAGGATAAAATGGGTATTTTCATCCATTGTATCTCATCACTTTAGGAAACGGGATTATGAACATCAGAGGATGTGTCCTCACGTTAAAATTATAACATTCTTTTTCGTATAGATTGATTGAATTCTCCACTTTAATATTTCACATATCAAAGCTATAACATTAAAGGACTGGTACTTTGTTCAAATTTTAACGTTATAAAAGTGAATACACATGCAAACACATTGTGTTTTATAAATAGAGGCAAGTAAAATACCACACATTTATAGCTACTGAGTGACAAATTAAATAACCACGTATATCGCTGTTTGGAAAAGATTATAAGATTATTTACTTAATATGTAATATGTAAATTTAACAGGAATTCTTCTCCTACACTGCTAGTTATAAATTCGTTATATTTCACTTTACGTTGCTTATTATCCAATATCCATGTATAATAACATCTAACAAAAGCGATGTTTGGGAGACTATATTTTAGAAACACGGCATTAATTATAATATCCCGATGCTGAATTTATTGCAGTTATAATGGAAATATTGCTCATTTGATTTGATGTTGTGGATATAAAGTTGTTCTTTTTTTTAATCTCAGCGACTACCGGCAGACTCGCCAATTAAGAAACAATCCGCAAGTATAGACAGTAAACTTGAACAAGTTTGGATAAGAATAAAAGTACTTTCTGCCGCCTGAAGGATCTCTCGATTGTAATGCTGTAGTTCAGAAATTCAAAATACGGAAGTACAAGGAGGCGAATTGGGGCCCTATTGAGAAATAACAGTCAAAAGGACAAAGAATAGCGAAAGAAGAATGACAAACAAACGCGAAGATGTCAAGCAGACACAATACACAAATCACCAAACAAACGAACAACTGAAAAGAACGAAAAAGGAGGAAGAAAAGAAATAAAAAGAAATTCCTAACAGATCCGTACGCACATGAGAGACAGGCGATGTTTCCTGAAGCGTGCGACACATCTTTGGTATTTTCTGAAATAAATCTATTGTTCGGAGCGGTGAAGGATTATTCTTGTTGCTCTACAGAGAAAGAGAGAGACGGTTGGTTCGGAATATAAACCAGCAAACTTCACTTCCTCCTTGCGATTTGCATGTCATATGTGGTCGGGCGGTCTTCTGCCACTTTCTCGTCAGAGAGGATTCTCCTGGACTGCAAACCCAGGACAAACGTAAAAAAGTGTAGATCTGCCAGCCATTGCAATTGAAAACTGTATAAAGCGGCACTAAACTCGCTCTTCTTGTTGCTTCAACTGTCGTTGTCATAAAGCAAGCAAAGTATTTCCATGTAGCAGAGGAAATGCTCTTCAAGTAAACATCTGATATTCACACAAGTCCTTTGTTACACATCGCTGAATGTATGTAGCAATTGCTTTCTGTAATTCAACAGGGATTTCTACCAATGGCACCATATTCCTCGGTCATTCTTTTTCATAAAATGGAGCTTTTGGTCAAAGTGGAGTAAACAGTATTTTGAAAAAAAAAAAAAAAAAAAAAAAGACAAGTTCAAACATTTTCTTTTTCTCTTCCTTATTCTTCCTTCTTTTCCAACTTCTAGTTCATTACACGTATTTCATTTTAATGCACATTCCCACACATTCCACTCTTCTTCGAAATCTAATGTGTTGAAAGTTTTCAACAGTTAACACTTCAGAAATCAAGAACATGGAGCGGAACCCCGGATTTTATCTAGCACACTTTTCATCCCCCCCCCCCCCAACTTCACTACACACATTGTCTCGCGTAACTTGAGTTTTGTTGACAAGTTCAATGGAGACTTCAAGTTTCAAACCACTTTCTTGAAACTTCTCAATTGTAGACAGTATTAAGTATTCCAGATTCTTCTCATTTCACTGTCAGAAAATAGTTCGTGAGCTTGCTGAATGGCTTTAGCATCTTCAGAGGGTCAACCGCGGATTTCACATCTTGGATGTTGTTGCAGTAGTACACAGCAGCACCAATCATGCAGTCCCGTCGCATAAGGCTGAATGTTCTGTTCTTGATGAAGCTTTAACATGAATTTTTTGTTTTGTTTTGAGACACAAGCTAGTCGACTTTAAGAAAGAATAAAAACCTTTATACTTTTAGATTTTTTTTTACCATGTACGTTGCTGCATTCGGTGACAAATAACAGGACATCTTGTCGAATTCCCTGGGGCCACAGTAGTTGCGTAAAGAGGTCGAATGGTCGATAGATTGCTGAATGGTGAACTGCTTCCGATCTGTGATTTCTATAGTCACTACAATGACAAGGGCTATGGAGCTGCCTTAAATATCGTTAGTTTCTTCAGTAAAGTCAAAGTTCTTGTTAGCTTCGATCCTTTGTTTAATTCTTCTTATGGTGTCCTCATAGCACCAAGGAATATAATTTATTTTTAAAGTCGTCTTAGCAGAAAATGTTTGGAGAGAGACCCTTAGTTTTGCATTATTTGGTATCCACAGAGAAATATTCACTGAAACCTATAAAAAGTTCTTTGAAAAGTGCTGAAGATTTACTAAAAGTTGTTTCAGTTTGCGTTAACAATACTGTTAACAGATATTTTCTTTTTGACACAATTTCTCGAATACATGTATGCGTTTGTCTGCCCGTTAAATCTTGCACAATAGTATCAAGTCATCAATAGCAAACACGTCTTTGCCAAATTCAGAAACTACTCGGTTTAAATGAAATGCTTACAGACTTTATGTTTGGTATTTTTAGAGCGCCATTAAACTGCAACTAAAACGGGCCCTTCTGTACCAGCTGATTTGCAAGCCACCGAAGTAACTGTTTTCTTAGGTTTTCTGTTTGCCTGGAAGGAGGAGTGTAAAGCAATAGCAGTCCTAGAATGCAGTAAACTTCAGTTGCCTCTAGAAATATAACATTTAAATTGGCAGTAACCTGAGCCAATGGTCGTCTACGAGAGTCTCTGGTGGTCCATTGCGTCACGTCTTACTGGTTAATTCTCAGAATGTGTGGTTGACTGTTTAAGTAACACTTCCTGGCAAGTTAGTGGGTAAAGCTGTGAACTTAATACTTAAGACGCAATACCTTTTTCCTACTACTGAAATTATTTCAAGGTTAAGGTATGTCTCATTAAAAAAAATAATTCTAGTTTTAATTAAACGAGCAAATCAACCTTGCAGCAGAATAGAAAAAAAACATTGGAAATGAAATATATCGCCAAATTTAAAAATTACCAATAATGCGCTAAAATTGTAACAAATTATATAAAATAGAAAGGCATTAAAATGTCGTTTTACATTCACAAATTCACGATTAGAATTTATGCAACAGTGACAGAAGCAACAAACTTGTTATTATTGTTCCTTTGATGGATTAAATATTTAAGCAATGCGTATATATAAATATTTAATCACTTAAATTTTGTTATTTGTATTGAATTGAGGTGCAATAAACAAATCTAGACGATATATTTTGAATGCAACAATATTTTTCTGCTCTAAATAAGAGCATTTAGACACATCTTCAATAATTTCTGCAAGATTTATGTATTTTTTTCAATAAGGTTTTTTTACTGTCAATAAGAAAAATTAAAATTACGAAAAGATTCTTTCAACATCACATTATATTACAGGGCAATATTTAGGCATAGAACTTTGTAATGACAATGACTGATAACCTGACATATTGGTTTTTTCTCACCCTCATATTTGAGAACATCACAAACAGCACGAAGAAATTTTAACTCTGGATTTAAACAAGTTGTAAGTAAACCCTATACATTTAAAACGACCTTGTGATTTGATTGCTTAAATAATAAATAAAATGTTCTCTAAGTTTTCACTGCAGACTTACAAAGAATAATCTTTCCACCAGGTGCTAAAGTTGCATCTTCTCCTTCAATAAACATTTTGTGTCATGGACTTTGGGCCATTTCTTTAAATAAGGAATGTAATTTATACACGGCCCTCATTCCGCTACGAAATCGAACATTGATTTTTACCGACGGGAAATTATTGCGTATGGCCACTCCACGTGCCAAGGAAATCATATCGTCCGGTCGGAACTAATAGCCCGGATTTTTTTGTTTCTTTCGTTATTTTTTTAGCAGTAAAACAGTAATTAATATTGTACTCACCACAGCTCGAGGTGCCTCTTCTCTGCTGTGAGACATATCTGAATCATTTTGAAAAAATATAGAAACACTCGCCGCGGCTCACCCTCTCCGATATTTTAATTCAGCACCTCCATGGATTTTACTTCAAGTACAGCATAGTTTTATATTAAGGGGTTTTGTATGCATTACTGACATACATACACCTACTTGCTGGGTTAATCACGTTAAAGATTTCTAGGAAATATTTCTAATAGATAGTCTATTTAATTTAAAACACTGTGGGTTTTTTTTTTTTTTTTTTTTTTTTTTTTTAGTTCTTGTCAAAGAAAACGCATTGGTTTCGAATTTGGTTCATCCATCTGAAAACTGCAAAATGGAGGTATTACTCCTAGAAATTTAACACTAAATTCTTTCTCATATCTTAACATGCATTTACTACAGAAATGCAACTGAAATAGCTGGCGGGATAAACACAACTGAGCAAGCCCAATCGCTTGCGTCAGCGTAATTTAAACACGTGAATCGCGCTTTTATTGAAGATCAACCAACTACCACTAATGTATACAAACTCACTGCGTAGCCGAATAATGGCACGAGCTGTTTTTATAAGGTAAAATATAACCAGAATAATAACAAAGTAATATTCAAACGCTGCAGCTGTACTTATATCAAGACATCTTTAGAATAAACCATCTCTTGTACAGTAAAGTGGCTGAGAATGTACACCTAAGAGCCGTACCGTAGATTCATAAAGTTAATTTAATTCTTTATTTTTTTAAGGAATAAGCTCGAGAGTTGTATTAATAGCCAACATTAATTTATAGCTTTTCCAATCAGAGATACTGCCACGGGTGGCCGAGGTCGTTAAGGTGTGGACTCGTGAGCGGGAGGTCTGGGATTCAAATCCCTCCAGGACCGTCCTCCCTGACTGAGGTTTATTCCAGGTTTTCCTCAGTCCTCATAAATGGCAAATGCCGGGGAGGTACCTTATACTTAGGCCTGGAACGTTATCTTCCCCCCCAAAATCCTTTCCGAATATATCATTTCATATCATCATTGTACGTGGTGCCTCAATATTAAAAACGGGCGTTAAACACTATTAAAAATAAATAAAAAATTAAAAAATAACAACCAGGGATTCTCCCAAGAGTCCGCCAAAAATGAACACAGAACAATTTCCATTGCTTTCTCAAAAGAAGCTTCCTGTTTGTTGGCTCTCTGAGTTCATTACTACCTAAATGCTATAAGTTTGACATGTACAGGCTTTAATGAGCTGCTATCAGTTTATCAAATATATTTCTGAAATGTTTTATCCCACACAGCAGTCCTTGATGATTTGATTGCTTTCCTTAACAGACATTTCCTAACACTTTAGCTGCAAGTCAGGAAATCGATGACCAGTCAGGCAAAACATCCTCAGCAGAGATACTGCTTGAGCCTTTATTTTTCCGTACTTCTATTTTGTTTCCAAATTCAAGTGAATATGTTTCTTCTGGAATGTAGATAATGACCAACTTCCTTCTGGCACTCCCGCGCTTCTCTGCCACTCTCAGATGCCCATATCCCCGCTGGCAGAGCCGACAGCAATAAAAACAGAAGGAACAGAAGAAGAAAGAGAGAAAGGAATATAAAAACATAATCGGAACTTGAATAATAAAAGAAAACACGAAGGGATAGAAGAATAGACTGTCATCTATTTTTATTATAAACTTGTCAGCTTCCGCTAGAAGTCAGCAACGATGCCAAGTTTCTGCCTCTGGGCCTGCCTCTTTATCTCCGAGCCGGGAAAAGGATGCTGATGTCAGGTTTCAAGTCTAGCTGTCATTCGTATTCATAATATTATTATACACGTGCGGCTCCGCCTGACGAACCCCCTCTCTTTTCCTCTGCTGTCTGTTGCCACAGATTTCACACACTGCGCGTCTTACCGCACTTCCTAACACGTTCGAAAATGCACGTTTTCTGCTCAACGTTCTGCATGTTGTTAACAGTTTTGTTCGCGGTTTGTCTGGACCCTCCCTCAGGCTGAAATGCATTACATGCTAGAAATCGGAACTAACTTCATATTTTAGTGATTTTTTTACAAATGATTTTTAATTAGTATTGGGTTACATTTTAGGAACTTTTAGATGGAAAATACTTCATACATATTTTGTTATCAAAAAACGAGGACAGGCTTATTGGAAGCTACATTTATTAAGATATTTCAGATAAAATTATTTGCAAATTCTTCTTTATGAACATACTTTTACAGTGGCATATTTTGAGTTACGGGCCAATAAAAGGCTGCTCCGATCTGGGAAAAGCAATTGTCAAGGTCAAGGTCTAAGATGGCAGATTTCAATTAATTTGAACAAGCCTTCGTCAGCGAATGGTAGTGCTGTGTGTTACTTTCATTGTGTGTAACTTGTGTTCTTGAAGAACTAGTTTTTATGTAAGATACATATGCGAAATAGGATTCTTACAAAGTATTAAGAAGTGGTCTTGGAGAGAAGCTGTTCGGAAACTTATTAAAAGATAAGAAATATATTCTGGGCCGCCGTATTCTTACACAAGGAAAGTTGGATGAAATGCAGAAGCTGTCTACGCAGTAGTCGGCAATGTATTGCCACTGAGGAGCATCATATTCCACATCTGTTATAACATAGGTTAGTGTTTATTATCATCAGTTTAAATACAGTATTATTTTATACTTTTAACTAAAATATAAATACCAATATTTTTACTCGCGATGACTCTTATTTTCCCCTTTTCCCGTTGCGGCTACTGCAGTAAGCAATACGCTGTGATGGACAAACTAAGTACTTTTTAGAAGATTTCTTGGAATCTCTTCCTTTACTCCGATATCATTGCTCAACAATTTCATGTTTATTCAATTCAATTTCATCTTAATAAAAGTATGAAGGCTAAGAATTCCAAGCTTGTAAATCTGATCTCTCTCTCTCTCTCTCTCTCTCTCTCTCTCTCTCTAATAGTGTTTAATGCCCGTTTTTACTACTAAGGCCACACAGGCGGTGAGTACTGATGATATATGAAATAATAAATTGGGAAAGGAGTATTTTTTTAAGGAAGGAAACGTTCCAGGTCTAAGTTTAGGGTCCTCCCGGCATTTGATAAGTGTGAGGACTGAGGAAAATTTGGAAAAAACCTTAGTCAGGGAGGACGGTCCTGGTGGGATTCGAAATCCAGATCTCCCGCTCACGAGTCCGCGCCTTAACGACATCGGCTATCCGCTGAGGTAACCTGGTCTCCTTTTCGTTTCCAAAACGATATGGATTTACATATTGTGTATGCGGAAGGCTGGGACATGGGGATTGTGGCGCTGTAGGGTTCATTCGCCTTCACACTTATTTAAAGAATTTCAGATCTAGATATACTTTTAAAATATATGAGTGATTAAATATACCTGCTGCAGGTTCTACAAGATTAAAATAAATGCCGAAAGTCCAAAGTTTGAGCTCTGAATAACGGTTTAATCACAAATTTGCAGTATTTTAAATATAATGATAACTGCAAAACAGGATTAGTTTAGCCGCAATTTTCATTCAAATTCTCGAAGACTTCATAGCAATTGAGCTCCATAAAGATGGCTGCTCGTGACAGACATTTCAATTATAAAAGGGCAGCAGCTGGTCAAATCCGTAAATTCGCCCAGAGCACGTATAGGTGCAGATATAAGCCATTTCATCCTCCATTGTGAAGTTTTATTGTTCCCTCGGTCGCTTTAAATCACCCGCTACCAAAGAAGACCTGGCTCAGTGCTAAATAATCGGTTATTGAACCCGATGAGAAAGGAAAAGTGGTTACTATTGGCTTCAGTACGATAATCCCAGCTTTTGCGCCCCCTGCGTAAGCGTATCAATACGGCGAACCAATACATGGCTTTTGCGCTGTGTCAACAATAGTTCCAATAGAAGAGTTTTTTTCCATCACTGCCTCTGAATACCTTTATGCCGGATCGTTCGGCGGATTGAAATTGTGTTTTATGGACGTGTGGCAATCTCAGGTATTTAAACGTTTGAACGGCTATAAAGTGACGGTAGTCGTAAATCAACATTGTAGAGAAGCGAGTTTGAATTCTATAGAAACACATGTGGTATCAGCGGCGGCTCATCACTGCTTGATTAGACGACGTGACTAACAAAGGTGTTGTAGAACAAATGTGCTTCTATAAAACTGTCCGATATACTAATAATGTATATAATTCATTACCAAAAGGCTACTAACAAGTATTCATTCACAGAATATCTCCTTACATAAAACATTGTGTGATGTGTCAATAATTCAGATTTAGTTTTTTTAAATAAAATATTAGTAGCATATGTTGAAATTCAATTTAATTGTATCCTTGGTTTCTTAACTTTGTTATTTTTGATAATCCACTTAATTAGGTTTTAATTACGTGTTTTCAAAAAAATAATGTAACTATGTAAATGTAAACTAATGTAATGTAAAGTAATGTAATGTAATGTAATGTAAAATAATGTAATAATGTAACTATGGACAGTTTTTTGTAACGTGTGATAACCGTTTATTTTAATGCATGTATGGTGTTAGGTCATTTAAGACATAGGATGTTTCAGCCTTTAAGAAGAAGTTCTGAAAATATTGCGTGAAAGAAGAAAGAAAACGAACTGTTTTAAGTTCTGTGAACTTTAAAGTAATAAAACGATGATATAAGAGCATTTAGCCAAATGCTGCGTACATTTAAAAATATATGCTGAAACATTTTAAATTGTATCCTCTTTTGAGGATTCTAAATCATGGAATCAAAAGTCATATAGAAAAATTGGAACTTGTGCTACGAATATTCGAATTACAATGCCGATGCTCTTACCATCTGAGCCTCCATGTTCTGTCCATATCCGTAAATCTTCTTCAAATGCATTTATATACCCTGGAGAGCTCTATGGTTCTCAATGCAGAGATTTTGTACTGAAGAGGCGATTCGAAACCTTCAAGTACTTGTGGCCTAGGTTTTATAGATAACTACACAGACTCAGGGGTAGATTTGCGGTAATGGTCGGACAAGGCACGGTAACTCAGATGGTAAGACATCAGCACGGTAAGAGGAATTTTTCCTATTTGACTATGATACCAAACCTTAGCCTAACATACAGCTTGCATTAAAAAATCATGATTAGAGCAATTACCAATATACCTCTCGAGGTTTACATCTTTTCGTTGTATTCAAATACGCTCGATTGTATTTACAATATATTAATTAACCTTATGTTCCTCTATTCTTAAATTTTTGAAATGGAGTAAGTTTTAATAAAGCAAATAAATAGTATCCTTTTAAGAAGCATAAATAAAGAAAGAAAATGAGAGGGTAAAAAGAAGAAGATAAAAATAATATTTTGCATGGCTTTTAACGACCAGAAAGGAGACACAATAAGGATTAATCAAGAATTCACGTATATTTCACGGGTTCCTCCTCTTCGGGAAGAAGCTCATGCGGGAATAAATGAAATGTTTAAAAAATAATCGATTATTGTTTGCCTCCTATTCATCTCAATTTCATAGCTAATATTGAAAGTGGTCATTTATGAAATTAAAGAAGAAACATTCAGTAGGAGCAATTCACACACTATTAATACGAGACTAATGAATTCAGAAGAGCGATCAGTGGAATAACAGAAATAAAATTACAAAAGTGTTACGAAACGGTTTTTAAATAGGAGGTTTGAATTCACTGTAAAATTC
Organism: Metallyticus violacea; assembly: GCA_030762175.1. Classification (NCBI taxonomy): domain Eukaryota; kingdom Metazoa; phylum Arthropoda; class Insecta; order Mantodea; family Metallyticidae; genus Metallyticus; species Metallyticus violacea. The sequence goes on from CM060839.1 coordinate 47,048,973, forward strand.
AGGTGAGAATAATACTTTTTGTATTTACTAATTATTATTTATATATTCCCATGCATGCTATTTGCCTCGAGAGAAAAGATAATGCATATGTGAGAGAGTCGGCGTATTCAGCGATAGCGCACACTTCACTCTGCAACCGAAACATACTCAAACTCTTGACTGGTCCTCCCTGTACTTTTTGGAATCACTTGGTTCTAATAACTGCAGAAGATGTGTAAAATGCTAACTAAATATTTGTAACATTTCTTCAGAAGATATGGCATAAGATTTTAAAATAGTTCGGAATAATGATGCATGCTTTAAAAGAATATTTCATGACAACATATCTCTATTTCGTATCGATGCACTAATTTATCCACAGAATTTAATATTACTACATTTGTTAATTGTGCATCCAAGACGTTGTGTATATATTGGCAAACATTTAATATTCCGTTTATTTTAAGTATTCGTATTTATTATTCCCCTTGTTTTTACGCACATTCCCAATTGTTTTCGTTGCTAAAGCACTGTAATCAGTTTCTGTCGTTCTTGAACTAATTTCTTTGGTACCGGCCGATGCATCAGCCTCTTCCCTCCTCTTCACTTGGCCTACTTGGCATGGTACACCGAATAGGCCTTGTTTGCCATTGTTCAAACTGATCTAATGTTTGAGTAATGGATGCCATAGTCGCTTTGGGTGGCATGCTTAACACACAGAAATAAAACTTCAAAGGGGTTGAAATATTTAGACGTTTCGGTTCTTCATTCTAAATTCTTAGGTCCGGAGCGTCGGTCCTGGTGGTGTAGTGGTAACCATACTTGCCTTCTATACACAAGATCGCGGGTTCAAACCCGGCCAGGGTCGATGGATTTTTTTTCCGGGCGTAAAAATCCTAAGTATGGCTTCCTTCGGAAGGGAAGTAAAGCCGTGGGTCCCGTGTCGTACATTTACGGCACGAAAAAGAACCTCAAGCCTGAAAGAAGAGGCCTCTGAGCAAAATTTGTCGGCCGTTTCACGCCCTTAATCGGACGCTGATGACCTCAGATGTTAAAGAGCGCCATTAAATAAAATAATAATAAAAAAAAGGTCCGGAGCCTTCTTCACCATATGTAGTCAGTGGCTGAGGTAAAATGTGACTCTGAACATTTAATAGAAACGTTGTTAATTCTATTGCTTTGTGTTAGCTAAAAGTTTTCTTTTTAATAATCTTAGATTATGAGAAGCCATACATTTTTAAGCCATTGAGTTTAATGTAATCAATGAACAGTAATTTAAAGCCCTTTATTCATTATCAAAATGAGGGATTTTATAATATACTTGCTTTTGTTCCTTTTGGAACAGTAATATGATTAATTACTGTATAATAAATGTGCAAAGATTTAAAACTTTGGATTTAAGTATTTAAAGTTTCATAATTTCATAACAATAGTTTTTATAACTATTTAAATGATGTATTTTGAGCTACGTTGACCTATGTTTATTATTTTTAATAGTGTTTAACGCCTGTTTTTGCTTTTGGGGCACCACAGGGGATGGACAGTGATGATACATGAGATGAAATGAAAAGTTGGGAAAAGATAATTTTTGAGGATGGAAGCGTTCCAGGCCTAAGTTGTTGGAAATCTCCCCGACATTTGCCATTTATGAGGACTGAGGAAAACCTGAAAAAAAAAAAACAGTCAGGAGGACGGTCCTGGTGGGAAATGAACCCCAGACCTCCCGCTCACGATTCCGCGCCTTAACGATTTCGGCCACCCGTGTAAGTACACTATGTTTAAACTTAATTTACGTTTTACAAAAATTTTGATATGATTCAAAATTAAAATCAATTTTACGCATGCTTTATATATTTATTATTATTGTTCAATAAATTATACTAACTTTGTTAGCTGTTAGATACTGTAAGCCGCTCTTCTTCCCCCTTATTGTTAAGTTACCTGCAATGACCATTTCCTGTTAGTTTTCCTTCCAACGGGAAGATGCGAACTCAGATTATTAAATTATATAACCGTTATATGGTGAAAATTGAGGTTATGATATTAAGGACTTTATATATATCTGAAATCAGAATCAATTATTCATATTCATTGCAGAATACCTAATTACAGAAATGAATTTATTTCTATAAATCCATCTTTGCCAACAATAAAATAATACACAAAGGAACTAAATTATTTCCATTGATACAATGACGCCATAAGTATAATAAAATGGATCAACTTCATAGTAATTCATTAAAAATCAACATTAATATTTGTTTTATTTTATTAATATTCTATTTTACTTCTACAGCGTCTTTCTCTTACGAGTGGACCGATCGGTGTGCCAGCAGTGGTCGTCCAACTTGCAACGGCTCTCACCTTGCGACTTTGACTATCTTTTATTCGTGCCTCTCTCTTACCTAAGCTTGTGACAAATTCGGAAGTAATTTGAGAGTATTACGTGTTACAAGTGTTTTGGATTTTGTTATAATAATGATACGAGATAAGTCTCATTAAGTAACAGATTTTTATGTACAATTAATATTAGACAGCGATTTTTAACAGAATTCCGAAGTGTGCAGAGAAATTCCAAGCAGAGAAACCGTGCAGCAAAAAATAAATTTAGAGAAACGAATCTATACGATAAGGAACGAAGGGTAAAGCGGCGCGTACTCACTGAGGAAAATTTATACGAAGTTGTAGAACAAAAATAGAACATTATGTTCAAAAATCTCTGCGACAGCTTGCACAGGAAACCGCAATTTTAATGAACTCAGCCGGGCGAGCTACCAAACTTTTAAAATTTAATGATGGCGTAATTGATCCAAATTTAGAACTTTCTTCTCTGACGAAGCAGGGCTCTATTTACATGGCCATATTTCGACGCAAAATAATCGGCATTGAAGCTTAGAGAACCCCGATTTAGTGCAGAAAATTCCATAACATGATGAGAAAATCGGGGCATGGTGCACTATAATGCATATCGGATAAAAAGGTTAATATTTTTGCAGATACTGTAAATTCAGAACGTTGCAGAAATAACATACTCATCCCATTTTTGAACGACTGACACATGGAATATTTCCAGCAAGATTCTGCCACTGCGCATACAGATGCGTAATTAGGGTTATAGCCCACACGGTCACCGAATGAGCTTTTTATTCATGGGGGAACTTGAAAAATATAATGTGTAGGTCAAACCTCCACACATTAGAATCAAAAACAAAATATCAGAAGAGAAGTTAACTCTATTTAATTGTAATTGTAACTGCTAGAACTGAATCATTATAAAATTAAATCAAATGCCTATATATTTTATTTAATTGCTCGGGAGTAAGTGCTCTGGATGCCGGAGCCCTGTAATATATAAATACAACGTATGATACCCGTTTATAATGTTACACAGCTATAAACTAATATAATAATAATATGCTATTGTCACCTTTACTTGTCCACTGTCTTTGAAGATAAACAAAAAGTTGTGCAAAATATGGCGCTATTTGTATGACTGTTTCAGTGTTTATTAATTTCTGCTTATCTAGTTATTATTTTTAGTTGTTTTGTGATTCACCAGTTACTTATTTTTAATTTATATATAATACAGACAATGCTTTGTACTTTATCGTAATGCTTTTACTTTTGAGGCATTGTAGATAAAATGTGCACATCTATCATTTCCCAAGGGATACTTACCTTGCAGTCAATGCTTTTGGTCTTCTTGTGGTAAATTTTAACTGCAAATGTATTTTAAATTATAGATAGCTGTTGATGTATTTAAAAGATAAAAACTAGGTAGTCTCCATGTAACAGTGAATTCAGATATGTTTTAGTCTTATGCTAGACTCTAATTTATTGCATTGCACTATTTCTGTACAGCATTGTTCACAGATGCTAAATAATGTACAAAACAAACCGCAAACTTGTTTGACGCCGCTGTTGGTATCTGTTTTACTCTTGTTTTCGTATTCTGTTCTTACTGTACACTTTTTATTACTCGAAAGCTCAAGGGGACACTCGAAAGACAAACGCTAGTCCTAGGTTGAAGGTTGTTAGGCTAGACTGGATCCGCCCACATAAACCAGTATTACCTAGACACCTCACAGAGAAATACTGGATGGATCTCATGGAAATTTAAAGCTCTACTTGCAAATTACAGCACCGTAAAGCTACACCAAAAAGCGTCGTGTATCTGCAGTCACGAACATGTTAAATTATTCAGATGAACATCCAGGAATTGTAATAGTCCGCAACAATACAGTGCATAAATGAACCCTGCCTTCCAACACTGTGAATATCATCGAATTCCTGTTAAGAAAAAGAAGACAACATTTAGTAATTCAGTTAAAATAACAGATTTATACAAACATGTATCACAATATTTTACATTCTCTAGTATTTTCTGTGCTTTTTGAGCACATTAAACGACAAGTAAGTATAAACTAAAAGAACAACGTTTTTTATTAATTAAACTCGCTCTAACAAGTGTTCTCAAAGTAATCGTCTGGTGGCACATGCAGTTTTTACTTAGGGAAAACTGATCCACTAACTCGACATCAACCTTACCATGTCAGATAAGGCCGGAACATCCAGCTATCACTAATGACAGATGCTTTGTGCAATGACGGACTTGCTTACCTATAACCGGCCTTTTTAAACAAGATATTAAAGCGGGGTAGCGTTTTAAGCTTTTCATTTTGCTCAGTTTGGCATAAAATTATGTATTGCATTTTCTTTGTTCATTTTTATTTTCATATGTATCCAAGTAAAAAAAAATTTCGGTGCTCTGTTTTTGTGGATACTTTACTTATTGACCTTGCTGACAGTAGCAGTCATAGTGCAGCTGTTCTCGGTGTGTGTTGTTTTGCTCGTTTCTTAATTCGACAGTATACGTAAAGTGTATTAGGCCTCATTTACACCGCCACGGGTGGCCGAGGTCGTTAAATCGCGGAACCTCGTGAGCGGGTTCGAATCCCGCCAGGACCGTCCTTCCTGGCTGAGGTTATTTCCAGGTTTTCCTCAGTTCTCATAAATGGCAAATGCCGGGGAGGTACTCTAAAATTAGGCCTGGAACGTTTCCTTCCTTAAAAATAAATCCTTTCTCAATATATCATTTCATCTCACGTATCACCAGCGTCCATCGCCTGTGGTGCCTCTATAGCAAAAACGGGTGTTAAACACCATTCATTCATTGCCTCATTTACAATTTAAATGTAATAGTTCAGTGGTTTAATAATCATAGGACAAATTTCTTTTTAGCTTCAGCTAATTATGCTATTTATGTGAGTATGACACTAACCCCTTTTTCATACAATGAACGGACAGGAAGCGTGATGATGCATTTTTTTACACAAGACTGCTACTGCTCATCTTGCGAATAATTCCATGAGAGCAATTCACAATGTGTTTCCACAAAACAAAGTAATTAGTAAGGGTTTGTGGCCCCGTCGGTCTCCCGATTTAACAGCTTGCGATTATTATCTTTGGAGTAAATTACAACACGAACTTGCAACCATACAAAAACTCAAAGATAATATTCGTCAGGAAATTGTCCGGAATTCTCAAAATGAACCAGAGCGAGTGGTGAGTAATTTCCTTAAGAGGTGCAAAAATGTGTGGAGAATGCAGGTGGGCAGTTTCAACGCCTCATTTGATAATTTTGCAAGTAAAGAATCTCTTTAATTGTTTTGTGTATTATTCATTGGTTGCTTTGTTTTAATGTTTATCCTTCCGCTAATTACCGAGATCCGGCTGGTCGGCTAACCGGCTAATGAGCTCGCCCATAGGCAACACACTCTGGGTAAGGAAAGCAAAACTGTTCCCATGGTATATTGCTCTTATATTTTGAAAAACTTTTACAAATATTATGTATGCTACACCTATGGAAAAAGAATTTAACTGATTCATTTCATATTCCAGACTCAGCTAACGCCTCGCCCGTAAACATTCAGATTTAATTTTCATACTTGATACACAGATAACTATATTTTGATGGTAATCAGGAAATGAAATGTTTCAAAAATGTAGTCTTTAGAGACTAGTGATTTGGTTTCTTCCACATTGATTTGTTTTTATTTAAGGACACTTTAACATCTCAGGTCATCAGCGTCCCATTCTAATCAGGGCGTGAAACTGCTGACAAATTTTGCTTAGAGGCCTCTTTTTTCAGGCTTGAGGTTCTTTATTGTGCCGTAAATGTACGACACGGGACCCACGGCTTTACTTCCCTTCCAAAGGAAGCCATACTTAGGATTTTTACGCCCGAAAAAATCCGTCCGACCTGGCCGGGTTCGAACCCGCGACCTTGGGTTTAGAAGGCAAGTATGGTTACCACTACACCACAGGACCGACGTTTCTTTCACAGTCGTCATTTTAGTAATATTTAAAGTCTAAGTGGTACTAGCAAACAGACTAGTAGAAAGCTATTCGTCTGGAGCAGAATTCTTTTTTTTTTTTTTGAATGGTTTATTTATGGACGCTCTTTAACAGCTCAGGTCATCAGCGTCCCATTCAACTCAGGGCGTGAAACGGCCGACAAATTTTGCTCAGAGGGCTCTCTTTCAGGCTTGAGGTTCTTTTTCTTGCCGTAAATGTACGACACGGGACCCACGGCTTTACTTCCCTTCAGAAGGAAGCCATACTTAGGATTTTTACGCCCCGAAAAAAATCCATCAGTCCTGGCCGGGTTCGAACCCGCGATCTTGGGTTTAGGAGCAAGTATGGTAACCTCTACACTACCAGGACCGACTTAAGGGGAAGAGAATCACCTTGTTTGTACATGAAAGGCAATCAACCTTAACTTCCAAAGAGTATGTGGGTTGCGTAAAATTTGAGTAGAACTAAGAAGTACACGTTTAATTTCGAAATCATCTCCAAAAGGCCGATAAAGCTTTGGAAGACTTAAAAAAGCGGGGAAATTTTGCACGAAGTTTCTCACCAGTGTTTCAATCTTACTGCCAGATGTTGGATATAGGCATTGCCAACGAATTTGTATGTAGGTGGATTATTCTAACAATACAACAGCAATAACAACAACCACAGCAAGATGGAGAGACGGTCAGCATCCCTCTGAGTAGCAAGGCTTAGATGATTTACGGTGCGACGACATTGCATTACGACATGCCACACGTGGAAGGAGGGATAAAGTGCGGTGAGAGGGAGGGTATTTATACCGCTCTGTTCTGAAAGAGGTGCGAGGGAAACTCAAGAAATAACCGAACTGCATGAGCTGCCTGTAGAATGGCGATGCGCTTCCTGAAGCAAATTTGACCAAATTGATCAGGATGGAAAATACATAGTTGACACGTAAAATACAACAAACATCTTTCATCATCAGCAAATATCAAACCCATTCTGCAAATACAGGCAATCGAAAGATGAAAGTTAGTTCAAGATGATTAGAATCTTAACTTAGCTACTAAAAATTACTTTAATCAATTCTTTTATGATTAACGTAATGCATAAGAATCAAAAGTGAATCTCGAAGCCCCTAGAAGACGGAGAAAAATTAATTAAGCATATGATTATCTCATTGCAAATGAACTTTAGAGAGAATATCAGTGACTCTTGCTTTTGTAGTGCCCTCTACAATTAAACAGAAATCTCTCTATTTCTGGTCAAATAAAGTTTACATGAAGAGCAATAGTTTATGAAAGAGGCACAACAGCTAAAATTCGAAAGATACTTGCTAATTATGGGATATCTGAACTGCTCTGAAAAATTCTGTACCGGAGTAAGATTACAAGCTACATACTGAAAAAATTTTATAATGATATCAACCCAGTTTCACATTAAGCGGCGAAGTATCTTTGAGTATTTTACAGAGTTCACCTTTGCGAGGAATAGCATTTTTATATGACCTAATATACCGAGAGTGCCAAAAAGTGTATACACACTTTCACGGTAGGTATCTATTTAATATACTTCAAAGTTGGACTGAAAAACAACAGTAAGGTGTAGTATGACGTTCTGTAAACAGATGTGACTCTCATACATTATGATAGCGTTGCTAAACGACAGGTAAATAACAATGAACAAATGAAGCCAAGATTATCGTATTGTGTTCTGTAAACAGGTGTGACTTACGTTACGTTATGCTAGCGTTGCTACAACAAGATGGAGCCAAGATTATCGTTAGAACAGTGGAAAGCAATGTTGAAGTGGTATTGGAAAACCTAGAAAGTTATTGAAGTTCAAAGGCAATGGAGACGTGTGTACAGAACAAAACCGCCAACGCGAGTAACAATTGCACGCAGTGGAGACAAATTTGAGACTCATGGCACTGTATGCGATGTTCACAAGGGCAGATCTGGGAAACCTCGCACAGCAACAAGCCCCGCGCGCTAGATCTAAGGCATTATCCTAGGCACTACTATCGAAGGCACTGGATAGGACGAAGAGATTCGATTGAGCTTCCACCGCGTTCTCCGGATCTAACTCCGTTGGACTTCTACCTATAGTTAACTCTTAAGGATGTTGTATACCGTATAAAACCAGCTACACTGGCAACACTTCGGGAAGAAACTGAAACGCCATGTGTTGCAATCGCTGAGGACACTTTCGCAAACGTTGCTTAATCAGTAGTTCAACGTACTCAGAAGTGTATCGACGCCGCTGGTGGGCATTTTGAGCAACTGTTGTAACTGTAAAAGTCTAAGATGATTAGTGTCCATGATTTTCTGTTTGTGTGAATTCGGTTTTATTATGATAACACATTTTTTTCTTTGTTTGAAGTGTGTATACATTTTTGGCACCCTCTATATATTGACCATCTATAGAATTAGGTCATCCCAATAACTCAGATTGCTACAACATTAATTTTCCACAAATGCGGGCTCAAACAGCATTCCCTATGGAGACGTAATGACACTTGTGACATTATGTATAGTCGAGATTTTTGCTTTTATTTCAGGATTCTCCCGTTTCCACGTTCATGTCTTTTCTCTCCTTCTTCGCATTACTTATATTTATCATCTAATTAAAATTTTATGGTTTACCCGGATGCAAATCATGGTTCTATTTCTTGAGAGTGCGAATTGATCATAATCGTACACTCTTTTGTTAACATGTGGGAAGTTTGAACATATTTCAGCTGGATATTGTAGCGAGGTAGTAATACTTTATCTGTCTTTCTAAAGACCAATTTAATTATTTTGGAAAGTGCAGTTTTAGCGCGATCTTTAGTTAAAAAATCAAAGGCTAAGTAAACCTGAAGTGGTGCGACGGGTTAAAAAAAAAGCTTTCAATCATTATAAACATTGAATGTGTTTTACTTATTAGAACAAATAACAATGGATTACACTTGAGTATTGGAAAAGATAAGAAATAATGTTTATGATTGAAATTATGGAATATACAACTGCCATTAGAGTTGAAAAATATTGGTTAAAAGGAAGACGGGATACATTGTTATTTAATTAAATGTTTCTTATTTATTTTAATAGTATTTTGGTTTGATAAAATGAATACAAGTACAAAAAAATTAAATTTTGAGCTGCTTAAATCTGTTATTTTATGCTTCCAAAATGCTCAATTTTTTTTCTTTTTGGTGGCATTAAGCTGGGAAAAACCCCAACGTTCTAGTTCTTTAACAGAGTTTGGCAACCACTGAAATAGTGCAAATTACCTTGCTATAAAGTTTGATAGATAAATGAGCATCTTTATCATTTTCTCAATCTCAAGTGACTGAAAAACCACACATTACTTTAAAAACAGGCTTTAAAGGCATGCTTATTACGGATATGAACATTTTTGAAATTTTAAGTGGAGGATGTACTGAAAATATTTTTTACAAACTAATAAACGTAGAGTGTTCAAATATGGTAACAATGCTCATATAGTGATGCCAAATAATTCTAGAAAATTAGCAAGGTTTTAATATATATTAATTGAAAATTATAAAATATTACAGAATTTTAACAAATTAATTTTTTTTTTGTATTTAAATCATACTATATAGAGGAAAATATCTGTTAGTTTGATTTAGCATACTTTCATATGTATAAAAAAGGGCAGTTTTAGCTATTTTTATGGTGGAAGTAGAGAGATATTGTAGTTGTGCAAATTTTTTACATTTAAAAGTTGAGAAAAAGAGATCTGAAATATTTGGTGGTTTGGCATGAAGTTTCTTTTCAACTTACAAAGCTAATGTTGTCTGGAACAATTCTGGCAGGTATGATGGTTCTTCTCCTCTTTTCTTTGTTTCCTCCAGCCTCATTTTTGCAATCTTGGTTTATTTCTTCATCCTGATGCGTGCTACAGCTTCGATGTGCTGCCTGAATTCGCTTTGCTTTCAGAAGAAATCCCAGCTGTTTGTTGGGTACCTAATATGGTTCTGGTGCAACCTAAATTATATTCTAATGCAGCCAGAGCATTTGCTGCTTGAACATGGTACTTGGAGATGAGGATCTCTTTTGGAAACCTTCTTCACATAAGTGAATGCAAGTCTCATTAGTATTTTGTGTTGCACCTATTTTATGTATAGTTCTTTAAACATTACCTTTAAAACAGCCGATTGAAGTGTCATAGCCGTTCGAAAATTTCTAAATATGTAAATAAAAGTTCGTTAAATTTATTTCTGCCCAAAAGAAAATCCGAAAACAAAACAAAATATCCAAAATTTTACAACTTTTTCAGTGTAACATAAGCTCTACTACTATGACAGCTGTGACAGTCATTGGAGTTTTTATGTGCGTTGAAACCTTCTAATCAGTGGGTCATTTTTCGATCAAAAAGACATGGAAGTATTTTCATTCAGAAGGTTTAACTTTTACAGTTTTCTTATGCTTCTGAACACTTAATTTCTGAAATTTCTGAAAAAGGTACCATAGTCATCAAAAAAGATGTTTTTTATTTGTGAAAGCTTTGAGGAATTTTGCTACAGGGTCAGAAGTGAGATTGTACATGACGGAAACAATTAGACAGTATTGTAGACAATTTGATTGATGAAAGCCTAAAGATATCAATGGGCAAGAATTTTTTTTTCTTTTCATATTTTCTCGAACAAGAGTGTATGGCCGGTTATTTTTTGAGCACCCCTCTTGAATGGAAGTGCCTGAAGGGTGAGAGAGGGCCAAGAGAAACTGTAGGAGGGGTCTAGTGACGAAGTGGACCGTGGTCTTTGCGTTGGGCTGCTAAGCAATCGCGTATGCTACGTGGGCTGCTTGCATAATTGGCTTGCTCTTTCTTGTGGAGGAGGAGGTGGGATGGCTATTTCAATACATGATGACGAGTGAGGGACCAGCCTCGCTTGGTATCTGCATGAATGATGCTCTTGGTTTTGGACGGCAACACAAAGTCGGCAGACAAACGTACCGTGAGGGAGGCGGTGTGTCAGAAAATACCGCATGGTTAGAAGTGGTAAAAATAAAATCCCTATGGTGTACCTCAAGGATTAAAGGGAGGAGTTGAGCAATTATTTGAGACGGATTAACATTAGAATGCACCTGTCAACCAGTTAAAATAACACACATTGAGAGATTGAAGGGAATGTGTGTCAAAACTCACTCATTGTTAATTAACAATGCAGCACATATCTTCTGAAGTCTCTGGTTTTAAATGCCTTTAAAATGAATTTAAAATAATTCTGAAAATGGTACTAGGAAATTTTTATCACTTTTATTTGAAAAGAAAACGCAATAAGTTATAAAAAAATCAGATGTCTACAGGAACATAAATAAACAAACAATAAATAAAATCTATATACGCCACCCTGGTACCTGGTTACCTAAACCAGGGTGTGTATATCAAAATTTCCATTTATTATTATAACTATACAATTCAAGAATCTCTTATTATATTATTTTACAGATTTTTCTAGTAGCTGGATTAAAATAATATAATAAATCAGTAAGAAAAAAAAAAAGACTGAAAATAGTTCAACTAAACCAAATATAAATTTATTAAACTACTTTCCAATTTAATCTTCCAAAATCTACGAAATCTACCAAATTAACAATATTACTGGGAGTCAGTAAGAATTATAGCTGGAGCCAGCTATTCTATCCTATGAATTTATTCTATTAATATACAACTATACTACTACTAACCACTGGTTACCAGCGATATGTACTGGTATCCAGTACTTGGCGGAATTTCTCTTAAATTAAACATTATACTTAATTGTTTCAAGTCGCCTTAACTTATTTCATTCATAATAATCACCTTCTCTTTAACAACTTACTTCACTTAAAGTTCATTTATCACTATTAATTTTTCCTACTCATTACATTTATTTGTCCCAGCGCTATAACTCATTAAACATTATCACCTCGCTTCCACCATATCACTCTCCATCTTTTCTTCACAAACATCCCTTCTTCTATCTCTCTTGATCCTCCTGGTCCCCTGGTTGCACCATTTCTCGCGCTCTGCTCCTCCTCTCCGGACACCGCTTCTACAGGAACACCGAAGAATGTTCGAATGATACATAGTTTCAGATCATATCTCCACCTTAACTTTTTACTAAACATGGAGGGGATTACGTTCTCGGATTAATAATAATAATAATAATAATAATAGTAATAATAATAATAATAATAATAATAATAATAATAATAAAAAAAACGCACTAGAACTTCTTGTGCCTTTTGTTGATATTTATATACGTATGTCTGTAAGTTATTGTAAGAGGTTTTCTTCCAGGTTTTTGCCATTTATTGGTTAGTTCTTTTTTCATTTCCGCTCTATTTTATCCAATCGTGATGTTAATGTTGTCCTTTATTTTTCCAGAGCTTCCAGTTCATCCTTTCACCAACTATTCTAAAATTGATACAAAATAATATTATTGACACACGTATTAATTTTGCGTTCGTCTTTTCAAATAAAACAAAGAAAATGGATAGCGTCTGTATATCGCCGTGAAAGCGCGGCAACTTCTTCAGCAGCGCTGAAAAGTTGTGTTGCCTATATATGTAGGTATGTGAAGTTGAAAGTTACCAGAATTACATTTTCGGTGCTCTACTTTGTGGAAGGTTATAGCTCACCAACGCTGCCTTTCTTTCCCAAGTAGTCTTCCCCTCTCTTCGATACTTGCATATTCAGAACTAATAATACGAGGGGCGTTCTAAAAATTTTCGGCCTGATCAACAAAACACTTGATTTAAGAGAAATGTTTGTTTTCATTTTTCAACATAGCCACCTTATAAATCGTTACCCTGAATAAAATAAGATTTGTGTCCAACTATGAAAAGTACAGCGTCTGTCTTAGCGTCAAACTCGTCATTTGATATGAATCTTCGTCCACCCATTTATTTCTGCAATCGCTGAGAGCCAAACCTGACGAATATGGCGAATGTCGAAGCACTTGGAAACGGATGTCATGCAATTATGGAGCAAAACTCATAGACGTGTGTGAAATGAATGAATGAGGAATGAATGAATGGTGTTTAACGCCCGTTTTTGCTACAGTCACCACAGGCGATGGGCACTGATGATACATGAGATGAAATGATATATTGGGAACGGATTTATTTTTAAGGAAGGAAACGTTCCAAGCCTAAGTTTAGGGTACCTCCCCGGCATTTGCCATTTATGAGGACTGAGGAAAACCTGGAAAAAACCTCAGTCAGGGAGGACGGTCCTGGCGATATTCGAACCCAGACCTCCCGCTCACGAGTCCGTGTCTTAACGACCTCGGCCACACGTGGCGGTAGGCGTGTGTGAAGGCGCATTATCATGATGTAAGGGAACTTTTTATTTATTTATTTATTTTCCAAGATGTGGACGTTTAGCCTGAATAGCACCTTCCTTTGGTTAAGTAGCGAAGCATAATACTCCCGATGATGATTCTGCCCTTCTGGAGGTAGTCTACGAGCACTTCATTATGAGAATCCCAGAAAACCGTAGCCATGGTTTTTCCTTCAGATGGAACAGTGTTTGCTTTCTTTGGTGCACTTTCACCTGTTGTCGCCCAGTATTTGGATTGCTCTCTCATCTCTGACGCGTATCCATGCTTCATCTACTGTTACGAAATGTCGAAGAAACTCACCTAAATTGCACTTAAACAAGTTTAAATACTCTTGCGAAATGTTGAAATGAATGCGTTTTTGTCCATTGTTAACAAACGCTGCACCCATCGAGCGGAAAGCATATATCATAACTTTGTGTAAAATGTGGTGGACACAGCCTATCGAGGTCTTTTCAATGTCAACCAACTCGCGTACCTTCAATTGCCGTTAAATGAGTATGGCATTTAGGAAACCACGTGCCGGTCTAATGAAGGAGGGGGAGGAGGAGGAGAAGAAGAAGAAGAAGAAGAAGAAGAAGAAGAAGAAGAAGAAGAAGAAGAAGGCAAAGGCACCAGGGGAATGCCTCAGGCGTGAACATTATTGGGAAAACAGTTCTTGTAAAATATCAACATTAAAAAATACCTTTTCACATTGCATGTTTTAGCCACATTTTTTGTCCAATACCAAAAACAAAAACCAGTTGGCAATATGGTTGAAAACCATACCTCGAACTTAAAATATTTTTAGAAGTTTTTTACTTGATAACAAAGTTTTCATTTTCGAAAAATTTCGTTTTGGTATAGATAAAATAATCATTCTTGAAGTTAGTATAAAACATGGTATTTTTTGGATAGGAAAATGAACAATGAGAAATGTGAAGTCAGAATCGGAACAAATATTGAAGTCACTAATCTATAGCGAACAATTGCTCTTTTGTATGCTAAATTTGAAAGAATTACAAAGGCTCAACGCGAAATCGCCATGTATACAATTGGTACACTACTCCAAAGTCATACCCGTGGTGGTATTGCTTCATTTTCAAGGAAAATGTAATCTTTAAAGCTATTTCTGTAAAAAGGAGTCAACGGGATGTTTAATGTGACTGTCATGTGTGTCTTATAGGTCTGGTCAGTACGAATAAATTTATGTAATTTAAAGTACTCCGTTTAAATATGTAATTAAACATCTTTCCTACTGATAGAGGAGCTATGCTGTTCGGAGTTCTTGAAGACTTGTGCCACTTCTAGCTATTAATACCCGATAGAACCCCGCCCTCCACTCTTCCAATTTTCAGAAGCGAAAATGTCAAACATTCATCTTTATCACTCCAAAAAAGTTTGTATTTATTAAGTACAAAATATCTTTCTACAAACATTTATCTGAATCTAATTTCTGATTTTTTATTGATCCAATATCAAAACAAGTCTTGTTTATTACATTTTCTAAATATATCTTAACAATTTTATCCAACAAAACCTACACTGTTAAGGAGTTATGGTCTGCCAAGAGACGGACATTTTAGAAAAATGACCGTTTTCATTCTAATAAATACAGATAATTGCAATCTTATGAACATTCTTCTATGCAAAGAGAGTTATCAATTGTTTTCTTTGTAAAAGAGACCGTAAGTCATATAAAGACATGTTGTAGTTCTTTCTGGTGCGACAATTGCAACAAGAAAACTAGGAATTTCATCTTTCGGCAAAAACCTCTCATTTGACGCAGGAAGTTAATTAGTTACACGATTTTATCATGGAGAACTAATTTATTGACACTTAAAAATTCGCTAAACTAACTACGTGTGATTTTTTGTGCAGGATTTGCTAAGGGCAAACTCGGGGTAATGAATGCTCTCAAATTTTTGAGGGGGTAGTGCACTAAGAGTTTACAGCACGGGTGGGACAATTTCTTTGCAGGTTTTGAGTTACGGAGAATTCGCAAAAGTTAATATGTATCATCATATCATAGCGCTTCAATCTGTGGATCTTATAATGAGTTTAGCCAACTCTAAAAGAGTTAGTGTAACTCTAGAATGTAGATTTAATCAGAAATTGCTACTTTACGAAAATTATTACACTTTTCCCATTTACAAAAATTTAACTTAATTGTATAGTTTGTAAGAGATAATAAACATTTACATTATAATGTCATCTTATAAAATACACATTAGTGGTAACTTAAATTAGCTACATATAGAATATTTACAAAACTGTATTAATTTAATGGGAAAAAAATTAGTGCACCTATTTATTGTAAGTGTGAAGTTCTCCTCTGTATAGAAAATATAAGTGAGAAGATATATATTTCAATATTTATTTTTATTATTATGCAATTTAGCTATAGATGATGGAAATGAATTAAATAATACTGCAACACTATAGTAAACACGTCTTTGGAGTCCTTGCAACTTGTTCTTGGCCTGTGTAAGTCCTGCCTGTGTGTGGTATCTTAATTGTGTATAATGACATTTTTTACCAATACTTTTTAGATGTCTACTACAAATAAAAATACCGCTAGAATGTACGCATAAGATAATAACCATTAATAGTCTACTGTAACATAAATCAATGAAATGTGCATTTTCGTATATGAACATATTTTATTAATATTTAGCCATAAGCTTACAAACTACAGGGCTTTAACGTGAAAACTAACCCCCATACGCGGTGTTTGATTCTGGACCACTGCCCTGAGAGCGCCGCTCGCAGCCAGCGGGATTCAAAACACTGCGTGTACGGGATAGTTTTTACGTGATAGCCCTGTATATTCATCGGCTACTTAGATACTGAATCTGACATAGGCAATGCTCCCAGAGGCCAGTAAGTTACAAAATCGATAGTTATTTTCTCAAACATTTATTGGGCTCTTGATTAAAAAATGAAATGGCATTCTTCCAGTCTGTTTAAACAGCCAAAAGAAGTGTTACTTTAAGAGAGAGAGAGAGAGATTTGGACTATACAGAAAATCAAGTACGTTGCAGGATATTCATCATTGTGTGTCCTAGTGAGATTTATTGCTATGAAGCAAACTAACACCGCAACACAAGTTTCTCGTCATCAGGTTTTGATAGAAATCATAACAAACCAAATTATTACAAAGAAATTTGCTGAAGATAGATATGAGCAAGTTATTTATATGAATTAATCTCAGATTTCAATTTATGTATGTAGTATTTTTGAAATAGAAAAAGTTCAGAGCTATATATTTTATACGATTTTAGTTTTAAATACCCTAACGAATTAAATTACTCATGTATGCATGTTTACTAAAATGAGATTTTTTTTATAAAGTTAATCGATGACAGCATTGACTTCTTCTGTTCATTGTGTACGCCGTTACAATTATCTCAGTTCAGAGAATATCGAGAGAGGCTCTCTCAAGGTATGGTCTCTTTGTTGTATCGGCCAATAGAGACAGATAACTGTGTGGCAGTAGGCGACACTTTGTCTTGGGAGAAGAAAGACAGCCCCACTTCCCTATGCAATCAATACGAGCTGCGCTGCGATCAGCAATGGACACTGGGGATGACAAGGGGTAGAAGATAGCTTCATTTATATTGTTGTAGCGACGTGGTTGTTGTTGAAGGAGGGGTAGATGCTATCATGTCCTGTTTCGCTTCTCCCCTCTCTCGTGTCCCAGGAGAGTTCGCCACTTCTTAGAGTGCCAGCAATAAAAGAAGTGCCATTGTCTGCTATCCCCTCCTCCTTGTGTTGCAACACATATCATTAGTCTTTTGTTTGTAATCGTTTATCATAAGTGCCATCTTTGAAACTTCCAGTTATCGGGGCTTGGGTTCTAGTTAGATTTTGTTTTTAATAGTTACAGAAGTTAAAGTTCAAAAGTACCGTAAAGAAATTGATTTTAGGCAACTGAAACACTCGGGGCTTCGGAAAGATGATAAACTAATTAATGGATGTTCTTAAGCATAGGCTTATATTTACAATCTCTGATTTTACAGAACATTCTACAGTGTACCAATTACTTGTATACACTGTTTAGTGAACTCTTTACAGTAGCAGCAGCAGTAGTAATAGTAGTAGTAGTAGTAGTAGTAGTAGTAGTAGTAATAGTAATAGTGGTAGTAGCAGGTATAGTAGTAATAGTAGTACTAGTAGTAGTAATAGTAGTAGTAGTAGGTGTAGTAGTAATAGTAGTAGTATTAGCAGTAGTAATAGTAGTAGTAGTAGAAGCAGCAGCAGCGGTAGTAGTAGTGGTGGTAGTAATAGTAGTAGTAATAGTAGTAGTAGTAGTAGTACTAGTAGTAGTAATAGTAGTAGTAGTAGTAGTAATAGTAGTAGTAGTAATAGTAGTAGTAGTAATAGTAGTAGTAGTAGTAGTACTAGTAGTAGTAATAGTAGTAGTAGTAGTAGTAATAGTAGTAGTAGTAGTAGTAGTAGTAGTAGGTGCAGTAATAGTAGTAATAGTAGTAGTAGTAGCAGCAGTAGTAGTAGTAGTAGTAGTAGTAATAGTAGTAGTAGTAGTAGTAGTAGTAGGAGTAGTAGTAGTAGTAGTAGTAATAGTAGTAGTACTAGTAGTAGTAGTAGTAGTAGTAGTAGTAATAGTAGTAGTAGTAGTAGTAGTAGTAGTAGTGGTAGTAGTAGTAGTAGTAGTAACAGTAGTAGTAGTAGTAGTAGTAGTGGTAGTAGTAATAGTAGTAGTAGTAGTAGTAGTAGTAATAGTAGTAGTAGTAGTGGTAGTAGTAGTAGTAGTAGTAGTAGTAGTAGTAATAGTAGTAGTGGTAGTAGTAGTAGTAGTAGTGGTAGTAGTGGTAGTAGTAGTAGTAGTAGTAGTAGTAGTACTAGTAGTAGTACTAGTAGTAGTAATAGTAGTAGTAGTAGTAGTAGTAGTAGTGGTAGTAGTAGTAGTAGTAGTGGTAGTAGTACTAGTAGTAGTAATAGTAGTAGTACTAGTAGTAGTAGTAGTAGTACTAGTAGTAGTAGTAGTAATAGTAGTAGTAGTAGTACTAGTAGTAGTACTAGTAGTAGTAATAGTAGTAGTAGTAGTAGTAGTAGTAGTTTTTAGTAATAGTAGTAGTAGCAGTAGTAGTAGTAGTAGTAGTAGTAGTAGTACTAGTAGTAGCAGTAGTAGTAGTAGTAATAGTAGTAGTAGTAGTAGTAGTAGTAGTAGTAATAGTAGTAGTAGTAGTAGTAATAGTAGTAGTAGTAGTAGTAGTAGTAGTAGTACTAGTAGTAGTAGCAGTAGTAGTAGTAGTAGTAATAGTAGTAGTAGTAGTAGTAGTAGTAATAGTAGTAGTAGTAGTAGCAGTAGTAGTAGTAGTAGTAGTAGTAGTAATAGTAGTAGTAGTAGTAGTAGTAGTACTAGTAGTAGTAGCAGTAGTAGTAGTAGTAGTAATAGTAGTAGTAGTAGTAGTAGTAGTAGTAGTAGTAATAGTAGTAGTAGCAGTAGTAGTAGTAGTAGTAGTAATAGTAGTAGTAGTAGTAGTAGTAGTAGTAATAGTAGTAGTAGTAGTAATAGTAATAGTAGTAGTAGTAGTAGTAGTAGTAATAGTAGTAGTAGTAGTAGTTTTTATTTACAAGATATATTTTTGCAAATCTAACTCATCCATTTCGTATGGGTCCTGGGACCGTACGTGCTTTCCCAATACACAAGGAAATACATTAAATTGCACAAACCAATATTTAACTCTCAAGAGACACAATATATATTTAAATAAATAAATGAAAAAAGGAAGCAGTATACAATAAAAATTAAATACTTAAAAAAAATAAACAGAAAAGAAAATAACATAAAACTAAATAACTTACACTCCCTCACATATATGTACAAAATATTAAACTATGTATTTCATTTATACAGAGTGTCTCAAAATTGTTATTCAAATTATACTGTCATAACTCACTCAGTTTTGGATGTATTTTGAACGATTTACATGGAAAGAAAGCTCGTTATAGATTCACTATAGAATATTTTTGTAATATCAAAGGTTGTAAAAATGTAATTATTTGACCAAAGAGTTTGAAAATCTCACTACTTCACCATATAAAATGGCAAGGAATGTTAAATAACTTAAAAACCACATTTACAAAAAAATATGGGAGAATGAAAAAAGTGTATTTGGAAACTTCTATAATGTTTAAATACATTTTAGCTTATGTTTAATAAGCTTACAAAGGGGTTAGCTATTTTTTTCCTCCTTTAAATTTTCAGATTTTGTTTTTTTTTTTCTTCAATCAGGTAAAATTGTTTTCTTTTGTTATGACAAATAAAGCTGAAACATTGTTAATATTTATAAGTCAACAATGTAGGCTGTACTACACATTGATAATACATAAGAACATGAATAAACTTTAGAAAGCTGTACATGGAAACGTTTCAAGTTGGAAAATATTTAAATATACGCTCTTATATATAAAATTTTATTTTTGATACAAGGTTGAAAAGTGGGCATTTAAGATTAAACCCTTCAATTCTCTTCATTTTACAAATTCACAAAGTTTCACGATCGAGGCTTGTGAAGTTTGAAGAAAGTGTAAATAATTTCGACACTTTATTGCACAAGAAGGACAGAAATTTTATCTTCAGTACTCTTAAATTCAAGGTTTAATGTTCTCGGGTGGAAGGTAGATAGGGAGAGACACGTATAGCATTCCGCATACATAGTAAATTGGGGAAGTCTAATGAAGCGGCAGACTTTCGACGGCCTGGGGAGGACGCTTTGCTGGAGAGATAACTCCGGAAGGAAGAACAGCAGAATGGCGATATGGCAAGGGAGGTTATATTAAGAAGCTCTCACAAGACACATCGCTAAGCAAATCCATAAACTCCGCCAGAAATTGCCCACATTATAATACGAAACAAAGGGCAATATTATGGCAAAACTTTCCGTGATTTTATCCGGAACTGAGTTTTATTACAATGGCAAAGTCGCGTTGTTAACAAACACGCGCGCATTTTAAAGCCACCGACACCTTCTTCACTTTCTCGACGTCTTGCAAGGAGGTACACTCCTGACGAAAAGTAAATTAAACACTGCATTTTCTTCTAAGATAACCGTTTTACTTTTAAACTCTATGTATTCTTACAAAAATATGTCAAAAATATTTATGATCTTAAACAAATGAAAAAAAAAAGTTAAAGAGTGGTGTACCAATTTTAACTTTATTTATTTCTTAAAATTTACAAAGAAAAATATTCAAATTCCTGCAGCGTTCAATTTTATATGAAATAACTACAGTAATACTAAAAATATTCATATTAATTTGAATTATTGCAGTTATTCGGAAGAATTATGAGTGAATGAGTTATTTTAAAATCAACTATTTGTTCAAGCAGCCGCAGCTGAGGGAAAAAAAATAATAATACGTCTACTTGTACTCCCGAACGAGTGTCGAATTTTCATCTTATTTTTTAATTTTGTTTTCTTACAGTTTTGAGCATACTTTAATCACGGATTGTGTAATTTCTTACATTAAAACAGAGTTGGGGCTCGCGTGGCTCAGGCTAGAGGTAAGCCTGAGGAGGATGATTAAGGTCATCGACGGATATGAGCGGAGAAATTGTCCCATCTTTGAGGAGACACATTGTGGTTGAATGTAAAAGTACGGAAGAATGGAGGGAAAAGTATCTGTCACACTCCTTCACGGGATCAAACATAGGGAGATGGTCATGCCTGAACTTTGCTAGCAGGCAAGGAAGAGGAAGAGATTAGGTAAATTTCTGATGAAAGTGAGGACGACTCAATTCTGAAAAGGCTGTTAACCGGGAAGGGGACTGGGAGAAACAAATTGATTGAATGCACTGTGTATTATCCATAATGAATTTTCTTTATATTTTATATGCATTTGTTAAAATTTAAAATTTATTCATATGGTATTTTTAATTTAATTTATTTTAATTTTTTGATTATTTATTTTGTTTAATATATGTTTTATATCTTATTGTAATTATTTAATGTAACTTCATGTGCTAAATCGAACATACGTAATGTATCATAAAAATTAGTCCCTTGCGCCTGTTGAACCTATTTGAGTTGCTACCAATGTAATAAATACACTCCTACTACTATTACAATAACAACAACAACAACAACTACTACTGCTACTACTACAACTACTACTACTACTACTACTACTACTACTACTACTACTACTGCTGCTGCTGCTGCTGCTGCTGCTGCTGCTGCTGTTGCTGCTATATGGCGCCCACAATATTTTGTGTCCTGCTGGTATATCATATTCATCATATATATAGCAATAACAGAATTCTAGGTATTTCAGTTTTGTCGGCCGTTTCATGGCACCCAGCGAGTCGGCAGTTCGCGCTGCGACTTCCGATGAAGCAAATGCATAATTCGCGCAACTGATTCCAGTTCTAGCTATTACATCTATAACATAAGCACATTATAACATGTTGGGCATTTTTACCCTGCTACATCCTCTCATTTCTGACATCTATATAGAAAGTTGTCATTCACACGCATCATTCATCTTTCGAAACTCAGAGAATTTAAATTTGAAGATATACAAGATCACTGTTAACCACGGATTGCAGGCCGGTGATTTTGGTATTTATTTAAATTTCAGTAATTAGATAATACTTAATGGTACAGTAATTGATCTACTCTTAATATTCTTTAATGATAAAACATATGGTCATGTTTCAACCAAAATAATATATATTGGAGTGCAGAAAGAGACAATTTTATGCACTAAACCTTCTTGCAGACAAGAAAAGCTTTCTAACCCGCAAGTTAAAATAAACTTAAATAGATATAATATATAATTATATTATTATATGTTAGAAATATATATATTTCTTCCAATTATCAAAAAAAATATTGTATCACCTTTTCGTTTACATTCTGTTGGTGGAATTCGGTCCATCGCTTCTAAAACGTCTTTCCTTTAACCAGTTAATTAGGGTTGCACTATTTGCAGAAATATTTATTCAATTGAAATCCAAGTTTATCAGTCTTTTTTAAATATTTCTTCTTTTTGAAAATTTAACGATCTGACTTTTCAACATTAGATTTTCGCATGCCAGAGAAAATGTTTATAATAAAAAGGGGGGAGACACTAACTTGGAGAAGACATATGCATCATCAATGGATTTCTGTGCACTTGGATCTTTGGAAGCAGAAGATCGCGTACTGCATACACAACTTTATCTGGGCAACGCTACTGAGATGTCCTGAAAACTCTGCAAGGCCATATCACAAGCAAAAGTCCACATTTTCCTGCAACCTGCTGGATCTGTACCATATCAATGCACAGCCGCATATAGCAAATGTTGTTGCTGAATATCTTTCAAAAATCAATGTAAAGATTGTCTCTCATCCTTCCTACAGACCATATTTATCCCCGTGCGAATTTTGAAGAAATAATTATCAGGAGCAACGATAAAGCCTACGGAGGCGATTCTGAAAGACCTGTGAAAAATTATTTTCATCATGTATTTAAAGATTGTAGAAACGCTGGGGCAGATGCAATGCATTCAACGGGGTTACTTTGTATAGGTCATCAATATGGTGAAAAGTAAGTTGTAAAATAATTATGATCTTTCTTACTGTAATTACACATCTTTAAAATTTAACGATATCATTTGGAATTTAAAAGTGGAGGTGACTGGGGGTTATTGGCGAAACAAAACAGGTAATCAAAACTGGCTTATATCTCCTCCTCTTCCTCCTCCCCCTCCTGAATAAATATATTTAACCATCTGACTTTTCAACAATAGATTTTGACGTTTTGGGTAAATAAACTTTATTTTAAATATGTTGGAAGGTTTTAAATGAAAGTCCTGTATACTTATTAATATTTGAAATTCCTCTTTTCATAAATTATTTGACACTATTGACATTTATATTTAGAGAACTTTATGTAACTTTGTTTTGAAGTTAAATATACCAACATCTCAAACCAGTTTCCTATGAGTACCTTTAGTCTTCATATAAAATTATAATTCTTAGCTGAAGTGCAAGTATCTTTGCTTTTAATTCTTCAGGAGAATACTGGTGCTGGCTATTTGTATTGGGTTTAAACGCAAAAGTCTACATAATTAATTTATTGTATGAGGCTAATCTGCAAAAATGTCCGTATCGCTGATTCTGCAACTGAAATAAATCTCCGTATCCGTTGGGCAAGCAAACTCCTTCTCTCTGTATACCTACAAAATAAGTAGAACTGTATGTAAATCCCCCTCCTGCCGTTGATAATATTAAGGTGAGGGGAAAGGGGTGGAATCAAGCGAACAGGGCTCGCCAGCCCACCTTATTCTAACTAATTGCTAGAGAATAAGTTCTCCAACACGGACCAACGGTGCAATTTTTTAAAACCTCCCTTGAAATTCTACTTTTAAAAAGCTGTAACGATGAAGGCTTATTACTCTGTCCCTTCTTTTCCGCCCCTTCCTGTAATGAGTTTATTTTAGGTCAACCTTCCCTCCCCCTCCCTACACTCTGTATATAGAAACGTGGATACGCACCTGCTCACACCCTGTAATTTTGTCCAAAGACTTAATGAGTACTAAAGCTCATTTAACCTTAATGAGGAAAAATAAGCTAGTTTTTTTTTTCGAGAGGGGGCTGCAGCAGAAATGTGACATGTTTCTTAAAGGTTGGGTATTTATTTTGTTCTTTTATTTTTTAAATTTTTGCTCATAATTTTTTCACTTAAAGTGATGTCACCCTGCAAGCATAGAATGAGAATTACTCTATTAACTAATTCCCTTTTTTCAGAGCAATTTCTCCTGTCCTGTTCTCCTGCTGTTGAGTTTAGAATTTTCCTGGGAATGTTTTCGTGTGTGTGGGTGCTTTTTTTTTTTCCTTGGCAGGAGCATGTCGTTGCAGAATGAATGTCATTAAATGCTGCCGTACTCTTGAAAATATTGTGAGATCCGCATCTTTCAAGCGCAACACCTGAGTTCGCTTGGTAATTTATAAAAGTTTCGACTTGGAGTCCTAAAAGAAAAAAAATACATGTAATTATTTATTATTTGGCATCTTACTTATATCTAATGCACATTTCATAACGTTTCACGATACATAAGAGACTTTCAAGAATTTTTCAAAAGCTCTTGATAGAGGAATATAATTCCAAGGTCATTTTAAAGAACTATTAAGAATATTTAGTGTTTAACTCGAAGAATTTCAATCACGAGTACACATAAACAGGCTCACATGTTTGGTGTCTAGTCTCTACACATTGTTTAAAGGTTTATATGATAGAAGATAGATGGGCGCAAGCCAAGTGTCTTTTGCAGGGAAGATTCAGCACCACTGGGAACTTTCAGGTAATTGAACCTGGTGCTAGAAAAAGCCCAGGCTTGATTTTTGAACCTATGAATCACAGTTTAGTTTACTTTTACGGAATATTCCGTAACTTCGTGCAATGGTAATTAAAACTGATGAACGTAGAATTAGCAATTTACAGCTATTTACATTTTTTTTTTTTTTCCATACAGGATGAAACACCTACAACTTTCACCGCAAATCTTTCTGAAATGGAAGGTGCTATTGATGTGCTGCCTTTACAGAATTGTTGTTTAGACAAGGGCTCATAATTGCCGCCCTTACACAGATATTTAATAATTATCAGAATGTATATTTTCTGAATAAAGTTACATTTGATGCCTATCGACACCGAGAAAATAAAACTATAGAAAATTAGAATGCCAATGTGTTTTATGCATAGTTCTAATGCAAGCACTTTAAATGCTATCGTAATATGAACATTTTAAATATCTATAGCTATCTGCCATATTTAAATGCTTAGTTACTTCGCTATTATGTTCGTATGTGTGCTTTTCTTATTTAGTGTGTGTGTGTGTTTTCTTTCTGAGTTTCTAAGAAAACACATGTTGCATTTTGTACTTATGTATTTTTAAAGTACCATGTGTCAGCATTTTTTTAAGAAGTACAGAATTGCCCTTAAAATGATGAACTTCAGCTACAATAAAAGCTTCCAGTCTGTTATGTACCGCCACGGGTGGCCGAGGTCTTAAGGCGCGGACTCGTGATCGATAGGTCTGGGGTTCGCATCCCGCCATGACCGTCCCCCCTGACTGAGGTTTTTCCAGGCTTCTCTCAGTCCTCATAAATGGCAAATGCCGGGAAGGTACCCTAAACTTATCCTGGAGTGTTTCCTTCTTTAAAAAATTCCTTTCCCAATATATTATTTCATCTCATGTATCATCAGTGTCCACCACCTTTGGTGCCTCAGTAGTAAAAACGAGCGTTAAACACTATTAAAAAGTAATGTAAGGATTGCTACACATGTAGCATTTCAGCAGAAGTTTCAGAACAAGTAGCTATAATTCGTCTTTTCATATCTTCTGATGTAGTCGGCATGTCATTGTAAACAGTGTCTTTTAGCTTTCCCGAAAAAGAAATGTTTAAAGAGGTTAAAACTGGTGAACAGGGAGGCTAACGTACATCTTCCCTTCATCCAATCCAGCAATTTTGAAACAATCGGTGAAGACCAGCGTAGTACTTCTATTGGAACATCTTTCAGCCTAACATTATAAGAAAGAACATCTTTTTTTTCTACATTCTCCATGTCGACTTTTTCAGCATTAGTAAATACCATCTTCCACCACGTCCTACTTCAATTGATTCATTTGTTTTATTTACGGACGCTCTTTAACATCTCAGATCATCAGCGTCCCATTCAATTCAGGGTGTGAAACGACCGACAAATTTTGCTCAGAGGCCTCTTCTTTCAGGCTTGAGGTTCTTTTTCGTGTTGTAAATGTGCGACACGGGATCCACGGCTTTACTTCCCTTCCGAAGGAAGCCATACTAAGGATTTTTACGCTGGAAAAATCCATCGATCCTGGCCGGGTTTGAACCCACTATCTTGGATTTAGAAGGCGAGTATGGTTACCACTACACCACCAGGACCGACTCGTACTTCAAGAACTATCATAAAGTATTGACAAGGAAGTCCTAAAAACAGTTAAATGAAACAAAATATAAATCAAAATAAGAACATCATAGCTTAGTAACTAAGCAGTTAAATGGGGTAGAAAATTACAGATATTTAAAATATATTTATTACTATAGCTAGTAAATTACTTGCACTAAAATTGTGCCAAAATACCATTGGCATTCTAATTTCCTCTAGTTTTATTTTCGTGATGTCAATAGGCATTGCTTCATTTGAAAAATGTAACCTTATTCAAGAAATACTCATTATAATAGTTATTAACATCTGCATATGGGCTGAAATTATAGACCACTCCCTAAACTTCAATTCTGTGGAAGCATCACATCACCACATCAAATATTTTCGGTGCAAATTTTAAATGATTCACTCTGTATAAAGAACAAGTAGGTGACGATGTAGATATGATAACATACAGATTAATATCAATTATATACAAATGCTATATATAAATATGATGTTTTCCCACTTATATAATACTGTCTTCTTATAAAAATATTTTAAGGGTAGATTTGAAGCATTTACCATTGTTAGTAAGGGCTTTAGGTTAGGGCAAATAGCGTTGTATATTGTAATGCGTTCATATTAGACTTCATTTTGATAACAAAATGATGCTGAAACTATTCTGTGTAGATTTTCTTTTTGTCTAGTATGTTTGTCACGAATAGGTTGGTTTAGTACAAATGTTTCTTTATTTTTATATAAAATATCAATATTTATATAAAAGTGTCAGTATTTCTAGGTGCTTGAAAAGATTTGTCGTAAATGTCTGCTGTGTTTACCAGAAAATGTTTGTTTATGTAATACACACTGTTACTTTCAACAAAGTTTCCCCCTAAACGAGATCGTATTTCATAAAGTGGGCGTTATAGACTAACATTAAAGTCTTCAGTGATTTTAAGGTTAACAATGTACCAATTGCATAACATGCAGAGCTAAGTTTAGGCTTTATAAGATCAATACAAACTTTCCAATTCAGATAGTTATCTATTTTTAGTATATCATCAGCATTCCCTATATGTAATTGGGAATTTGGAGATCTATCAGTGATGAATTTCATAACTTTTGAACATGTGTACATGATAGAAATGAATGGCGGAAAATTGTTGAGAAGGCCATAGACTTTAAAAGATATATGTAGCGCCTGATAAGAAGAAGATGAAGGTTGTATTTCATAACTTTGCTTTTGTTTAAAGACAGTCTATTAGATTAAAATTATGAACATAGGGAACGTAAAACTTGATTTAATTTAAATACACAATCATTTAGGATATTTCCATTTAACAATATTTTGTGTGTCTGCAAGTAGTACAGGATTAACTACACTTTCGAAGGATAAAGGGAGATCATTTATATAAATGATTAGAAAAGTAATGCAGGTCTTATAATCAATCCTTGAAGAACTCCATATTTAATTATGTCCCACTGCAATGTATTATTTATATTTTCAAATGAGCTTTTGTTTCTTCTTATTACGGTAGGATATGAGCCATTTTAAATGCTCATTTTTTATTCAATAAAATACTAATTTTTCTATGAGAATTTAATGATTGATATAGCCTAAAGCTTTCGTAAGTCACAAAATATTCCGCCTACATACCCTTTTCATTGAAGATAATCGATATTTCATAGTTTAATTTTGTTATTTTCTGTTGAAATTTCTTCCATAAAACCGAGTTGATCTACAATGTGATATTACTACCTTCAAGATAGTTATAAAAATAATTATACACTGAAAATGTTAGTCAGATGCATATAAATTTGTAATTGGAAACTTTTTCTCTTCTTCCTTTTTACTGACCACAAGAACGTTTTTTATTAATTGCACTACCAAGGGAACTTCTGAAAGCATTATTAAACTAAACTTTACAGAGAAAGTTTATATGTACAATACAATAACTGTTGCATCTGTGTAACAAAATAAACACATGTGTGTAGACACATCAGTTCCTTGTCTGTTCCCTGGCACAGGGAATGAGAGTATTCACATATTAATGAAATCTGCGTATCTCTTTCTTTTTAATCTCCTTAGGGGGCGAGGCGTTAGAAGTTGTATTGATGAGCAAATCATTTGATTGATTAACTAATGAGATACAACATAACATGTGTGTATATTATATTAAGCAATAGGCATATCCAAGTGGTTGTTTAACATTTCAGGGCGAAGGTCCTCTTATTATGGCCATACATCAATTAGGTCTAATCAAGGATGAGTGGTTAGTGTTTTTAGATGTAATGGCATAGGATAATAGCTCTAAATAATCAAGTGTTTCACTTCATGTAACTTGTTATTGTATCGCGGTTCTAAATTATTAATTTATACATTCCAGAATCATTTGCTGTTTAAATATATTCCTGAATCAAAAAATGAAACATGTTCACCCTGTAGGGATATAGGGTGGTCTTGACCTTTCCTGTTATAAGTGAAATGAATGGCATTTGATTTGATGGGATTAATCTATATTTTCTATTTCTTGCACCTTTTATTTAGAATTTATATAAACTGCTGCATTAAAACCAGTGTAAAGGAAGGCCAATTCCAATGGATTTGAACCCCGCGGCTTTTAGACTCAAGCCTGAGCTAACCTGCGCTTACAATTAATTTGCATTAAAATATTCTCAAACATCAATCAAGTTATTTTTTAAACTGGTGTTAAATAGAGGGGCAAAATCTCGCCAAAACTATTTACTAGGCTACCTGAACTAACAACCAAATCTTCAATCTGCAGATATCATGTGGTGTTTACAAAATCAGACACCGAATTGTTCAACATTTTGGAAGACTTGAATAATGTACGGCAAAATGTTTCCGATAGCAGTAACAATACGCCGTCGTAGCTCTGGAAGTTTTTTATGGTGACACATTGTCATGCTCCATCATATTCTTCAACATAAAAAGTAACAAAAAGTAAGGACACGAGACATAGTTTTGAAAATGTATCAAGAATCAGCAATAGAAAATAACGTCTATAAGACAGGCAATTTTAAGAATGTTTCTTTTGAAAGAAAATAACAAAAAAAAAAAAAAAACCTGAAGTATAATTCACTTTAGTGAATTGAAACATCTTGAAACAACAAGTTTACAACTTGAACATACTCCATTTGCGCCTTTAGGAGTTCCAACACTGGTTTGTTCGGGTATTGCAGGTAATCTATCATACAACTCGTAAACTTGGAAAGCTGTTCGGACGGCCACTATCTTGTGTTTCCTTACAGAAGTTCTTGGAAAATTAATGACGTGAAACAGTTAACACACCAAACTACCGCAAAAGTGGAGCGGGTGGTTTCTTCGGCAACTTGCCATCGAAATACTTGTTTATGACTAATGGGCTCACTAGTTCGTGATTTTTACTGATCTGGTATCCACACTGATTTAATAGAATTAACAATGGCGTGATCGTACGGGAACTTTGGGAAAATCAGCATACATCTCTAGATGTTGCAAATATGGAATCAGAGTGCGCTTCCCTCCAAAAAATTCGAATTAATAACTAATATGGGTGAAGCAAATAATGAGCGTACAATGAGTGTCTTATTTGTATCGCTTAAGTTTTATTTATTTATTATTGCTTCTTGTTTTTCCTTCTTTCTAAGTGTGTATCATACTTAAGTATGCACCTATACATAATATATATTATTAATATATATGTAGAATTTTATAACAGTAAAGATAAACAAACTAGTACTATTTATGCTGTCTATTGAGATTAACAGATTTCTGCTTCCCAAATTTTTTCGTGTGAATTCAACTTCTGAGTGATCATACTTTAAAGCTAGAAATGCATTTAAACGTTTACAGAATTTTGTTATATTTGCAACATATAACGTTATTTAAAAATTAAGTATATAGTAAAAATAAAAGTAGCTTAGTAAGTGCTTTTTTAAACACGTACAACAAATTGATTACGATTAAATATTACGCAATGGTAAAGATACATAAATGAATTTCATTAAAAGGCATATTATGCATTATTAATTTAAAATTTGTAAATGTATATTTAATATAGTGCTTAAATTACCATATTACATGCAGTTTTAAAACTCAAAATGCATATTTAATCCAATTTGTGAATAAAATTAAAGGTCTTTCTTAGAATTGTCGCCCTTTTCACAGTAGCTTGTGAATGGGCAGTCAAAGCAATATCTCTCAGCAAAGAGGATGTAATATCCACAACTGAATCAAGTTCTTGCATTTACAATTACAATGGAAATAAACTTTGTGACAGGAAATGTCGGAAATATCCTACTACAATCACATATTTCTGGTAACTTTTTTCCTTCCCCCCCTTTTTTCTTTTTCTTCTTCTTCTTCTTCTTCTTCTTCTTCTTCTTCTTCTTTTAAAGTCAGTTCATCTTCCCAAATTGAGTCAATTTAAACTTGAAAGCGTACAAGGCCAATGTTGTCCACGAATTTCAAGTAGGTAATTTTGATATTCGGGTAAATTACTGTAATTGAATATTAAAAAACTTTTAATACACGAAATACACTAGCATAATGAGAAAATCGGTATGTGGTGCCCGGGCCTATCTTTTTTGACAATACTATAAATGTAGAAGGACACAGGAATAATATACTCCCAACATTTTTTGAATAAATGGCTGATGTTGATTGCCGATCTTGTTATTTCCAATATGAGCTGATGTGAACGAACAATTTTCTAAAAAGATGCCAGAAATGTGTGGATGAGCAGGAAAACATTTGTACTAAAGTACGTGTTCATTTTTATTGTAATTGCGAGAAATTGAAGTTGTGCGTATATTACATCTGTTTCGCTAGGAGTTACCATTGTAGCTGCCTTGAATAGGACGAAAAAATCACAGCTGATATAAACTACTCAAAATAAACATTGAGTATAGTAAATAGAAAATTCTCTTATAAATTTTCTCATATAGCCAAACCGTGGGAGTCGGTTCTGGTGGTGTAGTGGTAACCATACTTGCCTTCTATGCTCAACATTGCGGGTTCGATCCCGGCCAGGATCGATGGATTTTTTTCAGGCGTAAAGTATTGCTTCCTTCGGAAGGGAAGTAAAGCCGTGGGTCCCGTGTCCTACATTTACGGCACGAAAAAGAGGCCTCTGAGTAAAATTTGTCCGCCGTTTTACTCCCTGATTTGAATGGGATGCTGATGATCTGAGATGTTAAAGAGCGTCCGTAAATAAACCAAATCCAAGCCAAACCGTTTTAGAAGAATTCATTAAGAAAACAGCCCCAATAACAGTAAAACTACACACCATTATAATGAAAACTTTGAAACGCAAGACAATGAAAAGATAAATGTAAAGAAAATTATACATACAATAAATCATTAACTAGTTACCCAGGTCATTGCTGTCGTCGCAGAAAAATGAGTTGTACTCCACATTTACCAAATTTCAGAACCTTGCTGAAGGATATCGTCGCAGAACGATGGGTCACGAATTCCCATCCAGCCATCGATAGCCTCGAGCAAGGATTTTCGGCTGTTGGCTGGCACTAATGTTTTCTGGCTATAAGAAATAATATGTAAGATCACCGAAAACCGGTTGAGATGGCCATGCTGCTGTTTATGCCTGTGCCCTTGCCATTCCTGTACGGCCATAACCGCGAACTTCTCTCACTAGTTTCAAATGATTAGGGCAAAGGTAGTTCTACTGAACATCTATAGAGCTCTAGTTCCGACAATGACGTTGAATTTGTACTATTCTGTTATGAAGATGATAATTAAATACGATTAATTTATTTAAAATAAAAACGTCATCCTTTTATTAAGGAAAGGGCTGCTTTTGCTCGTGTAATTGAGAAGAGGGCTCTGTGTAATCTAGAAGTTTTTTGTTGATCTGTTGGGAATATTTGATATTCTAAATTTTCACTAAAACGGCTTCACTTATAATTTTAATACGTGTTAGTATTGTTTTAAATCATGATCTCTTATTGTAACTGGTAAAAGCAAGGTTATCTTTCATGACAAAAATTGACAATAAAACTGTTACATTTGAAATACTTTCCAGAGGGTTTGTTGGTTTAAAAATATGCTTATTAATGTATTTTTCTTAAAAAAAGGTTTGATTTTTACACATATTTGTGATTATTTTTAAAAAGTTTCAGTTGTTTTGTAACACCATTGTATATATTTATTAAATCGAACTGTTTTATTAAAGAATGCAATAATAAATCAGAAGCGGCTCAATGATTAAGATTTTTTTTAACTTTTGAGTAAAACATATTTAAGGGTATCTGCATTGGGGGCTGGAGGTGTGAGAAGGAACTTCGAGCAGCTGCTTTGTCGTTCAGTAAGTTAATACACTGGAGCAAGCGGAAGGTGCAGTATATTTTTGAGAGATTACTTCCAGGGTGATGAAACAGGGTGATCAGCAGGTGGTCTCCTATTGGGACGCACCCTATGGAGTGACACGAAGGGAAGACACATGTTTCTCCCGGTGTCATACATGACGTCCAACACGGGGCAGGGCGGTGCCCACAATTACCGATCATGTAACTGGGCTGATGCTGTTGGTACGCCCTTGCGGACAACACACGCTTGAAGAATGACCGCCCATCATCATCACCACGGCTTGCGTGGAATAATTAAAGCATTGCATATCTCTCCCTTTCAACGAACAAGGGTGGGTTTGGTTTGCCTTGACGTATGGTGTCGCCCGGGCACATTTACGACCTTACCTCTCCACTCGGGGAGTTTCACACCGATTTGCTGTCACTTCGCCGAAGTTTCGTACTTCACATGTTGCTCATTCTGGATCTTTTCCATCTAAAATCTTATGTTACACGTCACTGAAAAGTCCAGATGTGGATATGAAGCGGGTCCCACATTTGAAAAACTTGCGCCTGACACCCTGTAGATCAGTAGAAAATGTATATGCAACTCTTAAAGTAAATTCATATTCTATAATTTCACGTTTCAATTCTGTCAAAGAAGTTTCATGTTCCATGTTGAAACTCTGTCCTATAGCCGTCAAGGAAGTTTCATGGGAAGTCCAAATGCAGTTGCCAAGTACTCCGTTGTTCCAGAATAACAGATAAATCTACACAAATGTCGCTATCAAAGACAGTCATTGTTCTCCCTTTCTGCTCCAAAAAAGGCGAGATATTGAGTAATTGACATATTTTTGTCTCATGAAATCATGTTACTCTCGGTGCATTTGCTTTAGTTTTCACACTTAAATTGAAACCTCTGTTCAGTGTTATTAGCCACTTTTCATCATATTTTTAATTCACTAATTTTATATATTATTATTATTATTATTATTATTATTATTATTATTATTATTATTATTATTTTTCTTTCTTTTTTGCAGATATGGAGTTTCGGTCTTCCGCCGGAACACTGCTCCAAGGTAAGCATCATCCATATATAAACAAATCGTTACCCCATGTTCTTAATATTTATGATATTCCCGGCATTCTGGCACGAGAATACGCCCTTTATAAGCAGAACATAAACTTTTAGATTTACTTTGCTTTCAGCAGATTTCGTTCGCTCAGATAACGTTCTGAGTTGCAGTATGGTAGGCTGGTAGAATTAAAATGCCCTGTAAAATCGTAAGAAACTTTTCTTCTTAGTAACATTTTACAAAAATGTTCAAATGAATAAGATGTCTAAACAAGATTAAGATTGAGCTAATATTATCAGAAAACAATTGGCTGTCTTAAAGATGATATAACTAATGCATGCCTTGTTAACTTCTGCATTTCATGATTAAGATATGAAAACAGAAACCGGTCAGTGAATAAATAATTGATCCGCTAGTCCGGACAAGCAGCGCTCATTTTGGTAAAAATTGTTTTTAATTTTATGTTTTTGTTTTCCAAATTTCAGTTCTTCAATTATGATATTTATTTCCATTGTGTTATCTGTCATTTTGAGGTTTGTTGATCCACTTTATTTCCTGAAGTTTAAATAAGATTGAATGTGCTGAAAAGCTGAATAAATGGTTTGATGAACTGCATATGATACTTCTTCAGTTGATACTTCATCAACAATAACGAAGTCTAGACTTTTTATCTGTTCCGTTTCCAAGTCAACTTAATATCTTAGACTGACTTATCGCCTACTTCTATATCAAAGTACTGTTGGAACTCGCATTCGGGAGGTTTCGGGTTCAAATCCCTTGGAATCGGCAATTTTGATCTTAGATTTCCGTTTGCCAATTTGATACAATTTCGTTCCGTTGGTTCTGTTACAGGATTTAAAGTACCAGACATGGTGGGATGGTGCGATGTGACAGTGACTTGCGCTTTGCAAATGATTCTTCGAGGTCTAGAATGGAAACGAACCTTCTGAGAGGCCCAAAATCCTTAGAAGGGTCTCCACCAGTGTCAGGGTGTTCTATCTGAAAATATATTAGGAACACTTCCACATTCATGTCTCAACATCCGTAGATCCTGGTCGCAAGATGGCTCCTTCATCTTATTCCTGCCCTAGGCATAAACTTCCAGCCATTGATCAAAGCTGAAGTGCCAAATTATCTTCTTAGGTTTCTAATAATTCAATCCAATTCTTACAGATCCCATTCTATTTTTCTTTCACTTTATTAATCCTTTCTATTACATCAAATATTAGTAAATTTTTGGCATACGCATTTTTGTTCTTAAAATCGAAAGACTTTCCAACAGTCTTGAAGTTACACTATTCTGCTTCAATTTTTGTATTTCTTCCATTCATATATCGCTCTAAAAACTATTGTCTTTTGTGATATTTAAGCTATTTATTTTTCTTGATTTTATGTCTTAAAGTTTTTTACAAAATATCTCTCAAATTTTCACTTTTTCAAATTTTATTTTGATCCCATTTTTTTGACAATTTCAGGCGCTGAACTTTCTAAATGCTATGAAAAATATAGTTAAATGTTTTCTGACTGTGTTTTGAAATTCAGAATATGACTTGACGAGCCAAACATACTCCGTATCGAAAACATATTTCTGTATTATGTGAAAGGAAACAACTTTTTAGAAAATCATTGGTACTTACTTGATAGAGTTACCTTCTACTTTATGCTTCCAATATAATTTTTAGAAAATTTACAATTCAGCAAAAGGACAGAGCGTTTACTGCTACTGTAGCTATTGCAGATATCGACTGTTGCATACAAGAACAGGTAACATCGACTATTGCACAAGGGAATGCGGTTCCTCGCCTTATTTGAACACATTCATCTGTTGGTAAGTAGTGTGCTAAGGGCTCGTACGTCACTTCAGACGCTCAGGGTCTATCCTCTCCTGGATCTCATGCCAATAAATCGTTAGTTTGCAATCTTAATGGTTTCACTAACCTATATTAAGGTCGAGGTAGTCGCAGAGGCGAAAGTTATAACTCCCGACTCGAGAAGTCGGGCTAGAAGAGAAGAAGGCTGTAAAAATGCAAGGGAGATCATTACTTAAAACTTTTGGTTTTGTTATGGTATCACGATATGGTTAGAGTTACGATGGGGGCGGTGTAGGATGTCTGGTATAACTGCCTGGGAATGTATACGTGTATTGCGCGCGTGCGTGAATCCATCGTATTTCCGTCCCACACTAGTTGGTGACATGCTAGGAGACTGTTATAGTTTCCATACAAATAATTTTCTTCAACTGCTGTTAGTTATGAATGGGAACATTCAAGGGTTGTAAATATCGTTGCTTATCACGTCCATTGCTCTCTTTGGTCTACAGCAAACAGTAATTGCATTTTGAAACTTTCCACGTGCCATGGCGCCTAAAAGCGTAAATACTGTGGTATTTCAAATACAGTCTTCACAGTAGTCATTCCGGTACAGATACTTGAGGTTCTAAGTGATCACTCTTTTTCAATTTTGATGATTCACATTTCATATTACTCTAGAATTTGCAAAAATAAAGCACGTAATAATATTTTGTATATTTTCTCTGGTTTCTGTATTCCTCTGTTAGATGGTTGACGTTGATGCAACCGGAGTATGAGGACCTTTGCTGAATTCTGAGCAAGTAATGCTTAATTTTTTATTATCTTCAGCTGGGATGTAGCATCAATTAGCAGTAATGTCTGAGTATATAGGTTTTCTATACTTATAAGCTTAATTGATTAAAATAAAGCAAAGTTAAAATTTAGATCTGCATTTTAAAATACACGGAAAAAATACAGATTACAGTGACGATAAAAATTTAATGTTGCCTCATTGTCGATTGGTTTGAATTGAATTAAAGTCGGAGGAGGATGTTTCGGTACTTCAGTTTTGCTCAAGAGCTGGCCGTTTTGCTTATGCCTGGGGACACCTCCGGAAGGAAGAAATTGAGCAAGGTCGGTGAGGTATGAGGCAAACGAAATACCTCACATAGTTGGGCATCCCGATTGAACACATGGGGAAAGCCCGTAAGAAGGGCCACTTACATACCAGACGCTAGGGCAAGCTACCGTCACACCGCACCATCCTCCTCGCTTTGGCACGTTCGACTCAGCAACAGAACGAACGAAATGAAATGGTAGCGAGGAAAATTTGTGGAAAGAAAAAATTCAATCCAACACTCACCTAAGCGACCAGGGGAACCCAGGAAAAACCGGTCGCAAGGGATTTTAACCCGGGATCCTCTGAATACGAGTTCCAAATATTACGGTTTGAGCCTCCCTGTTGGTCCCCCCATCACCAATAAATGCACCGAGTTCTCCTTTTTTGCGACTTAGGGCACTGAGGTTAATTTTTAAGCCGCACGCTATAATTCAACCATCTGTTGAAATTAGATGACGAACATTATTGTAGGGAGAGGTTCGCGACTGGGCAGACTGAATGAATGACACGGAACCAGAGAAAACCTACACACGGTCATTTATTCGCCACAAATTCTACTCACGTCTGCTGCAATCGATTGCTTACTTCCTTACTTACATATTCTGTTTAAGCCTTGCCTCACCAACTGCTCAAGTCTCTCTTGAGATGATAGTGAAACCCGAACTCACCTTTCAGAGTGAGAGAAAACTCCGTGAGAAGCTTGGGGATTAAACCGGTTTAGTTTACCACGACGCTGGCATGTACATTATAATTGTTCAACGGAAATAAATATAATAGTACATTTTATTTTACATATCAGGAAATATTCATAAATTATATTTTGATTCAAGAATTTTCAAAAGATATTTCTAATCTATTTAATTTTTTCTCTTGATAGCTTTAGGGAACAAATGACTACAACGCTGTTGGAAAAAAATCATTAAATGACGTAGAATAAAAAATATTAGCTACTTTCTGTATGCGTTATTTTACTTGGCATACAACTATAAACACAATTCGACAGATAAATTGAATGATTGCTGGAAATTTAAGAAATAAATTTAGTTTAAGATGTTACATGAAACATTTTCAGTAAAAAATATACTTAAATCTTTTTGTACTGCGCATAACACTATATTCTTGCAATATTTGCTGGTTAAGCATTTTAATATGGGGGTTTTGCTTAAACACAACTTTTTAAACGTATCTTTCTGTGGTGTGTTGATGTAAGGATGATGTATCTATTCTGTCATTAATTTAAATTTTTGTTACTAAAATTAAATTAAGTAGGTTGTGATGATGACGAAAATAAGGACAATTAACACTTTATTTTTGAGTAAAATCGTAGCTAAACCATTTTAAACATTAATCACGTCCTGTTTTCAAGTTAAATTTTGTGGTGTATTTTCGTTACACTAATATAGATGAACGATCTCCCGTTCGTGATATATAGTTGTTGGATTTTTTTATTTTATTTTGGTGGAATTTTGGTAATATTCATTATATTGAATTTATTTTTAAAACCGTTGTAAATTACAAACATTACACTGTTTTAATCTACAAAGCTAAGAAGATATTTTACAGGGAATATTGTTTTAATATTTGAAGTTTTTGAAATAGAATTATAAAATCTACACATTATTTTGAATAATAATATATTTAACTTCAACTGAATGAATTGAAGAAAGAAATAAAAAACACAAATGTGCACAGTCGCATCATTTACTGGTTTATTGTAAAAAAATAAATAAATGTAAAAATGGTCACTTTAGCACTTAGCAGGCTTATATAATGTAATAAACACGACAGTTACATTTTTCATTCAAAACTTATCGCTGTTTTCTGTTTCAAGGTATCGTTTTAACGCGAGCTTTGTGCTTTTTAATATGTATATTTATAATTTTCTTAGCTGGTTTTGTGGGATTTACCCAGTTTAACATGTTTATAGTTTAGTCCAGATTTTACCTTGTCTCTAGAAATCTTTTCTTTCTCTTTTTATATATTCGATCTGTTTGAAAAAACTATTTTAAAGAAAGTATTAAACGTTGCACCATTTCAATATGCAGATTACGGACACGCAAACCGAGATCTGCGATTGGAATTCTGACAGGGCCGTCCTCGTCACTGATTTATTTTTTCCCCAATTTTTCTCAGATCGCATCAATGGCAAATGCCGGAAAGAGGCTGCATTTAGACCTGGAACGCTTTCTTGTCAAACTTCCTTTTCCAATGTATAATTTCATCGTATATATCATCAGTATCCATTGCTTTTGGTGTCTGGATAGTAAATATAGCCGTTTAATACTGTTACAAGGTATAGAGTAGTACATAAATAATAACAAATAAGCATTTTTCAGAGGGTAAACAAAATGTTGTATATAAGAAAAACAGAAACAAGAAAAGTAGGCACATGCTTAACACGATATTTCGGATAGCTGTGTAATCTTTTGGATCTTCTCCTTGATTTAGTGTTAGAGTTGCTGACTACCCGGTTCTTACTTGGAAATTTTCTAAGTTAGGGAGGTATGTAGTTACGTGAAGGAAAGATGTGCTGATCACGTGCCCCCTTGCAATATTGCAATCTGTCCATGATGTCACAAGACATAGACAGAAACTGTAAGCCTTGGTCTTTCGAGGCTGTCGAGCTGGAGGATTGTTTATATTATTGTTAGTATACTTTTAAGTTAATTTATTTGGTGTCTACTACAATGAACTGATCTGTGCTTCCCCACCGTGCAATCTGAAATGATGTGGTTCTTTTCATTTATATATAGTGTGTATTTACAGCAAAAGACAACCTAATTCATGTAGACCATAATCACAATTTATGCGCTAAATTTTTAAAACAGTTGTCTTTATACGCTTAATATTTACTGAGACAATTTCAGTTTTTTTGAGAAAATAAAATACAACATATTGCAGTATAGGAAATTTACTGTTGCATTTCACTGGTATGAATTTGCCATAGAAAGAAAGAAACGAGTAAATTTTTTATTTAACTCTTTTCAAAATTGAGTGAACATTCGACTGAAAGAACTAAGGAAATCAAAAAGTTATGAATAATTATTTTTGCAGCTTGTTGACATTTTACACGAAAGATTTAATCGATTTTCTAAATATGATACCTGTGTCAGTACAGTTAAAGAATTTTTGTAAGAAGTGATATGAAAGAAATGTGGAAAGGTTGGGAATTAAATGAGCAACATTTTCAGAAAGAAATTAAGATAAGGAATGTTTTGAAGTAAAAGAAATATTTGGTGACTTTATTAGTAAAAATCCTTAAGTTTATATAGATGCATGAAAATAATAGGGGGAGGGAGAAATAGGTTAAATGCTGTAATAAGGATGAAAAAGAAGAATTTGCAAGGGTCAGAACTGGAGCTGTAGTTGAAAGCTGTAGATGAAAGGTTTAATACAGGGTTATGGGCAATACGTGGAGAGGAATGGCATAGTTTATTAGAACGTAAATAAAGGAGGTTATTGAGAAAGATATCATTTTGGTTTGGAGAACTAGAGTAATCTTCTAGGAGTAGTTCAGAATAGACAAAAATTTAAGCAGAGAGAACAACTGAAAGAAATTTATTTTCAGAAAGCGAGGAAGGAAGTAAAATAAATAAATGAGCAGTGAATTATTATAAATGACGACTTGATTCTGTGAATTAATAAAATATTATAATAATCACAATGTTGTGCATTTTGGACCAGTCAGGAAATAAATTAAGATAAATGTTAGTAGAAGAATTTATGATAAATAAATACAAAGTAGAATAAGAGTGTAGATTTAACCGTACGTGTAATTCTATATACGGTAATTTGCTATTGTTTATTATATTGAGCACTGAGTAAATTGATTCAATTCATAATAAATTAAATTTGCAAATATCTTATTTAGATAGCCATACTTATTACATG
This sequence comes from Metallyticus violacea, assembly GCA_030762175.1. Taxonomy (NCBI): domain Eukaryota; kingdom Metazoa; phylum Arthropoda; class Insecta; order Mantodea; family Metallyticidae; genus Metallyticus; species Metallyticus violacea. Next base: position 47,089,695 of record CM060839.1, read on the forward strand.
TTGAAAATAACTTAATAGAAATAAAGACATTCAGATTACTTTTACTTTAATGCTTTCTTTAAATATATAAATAACAATTAAATTTACGTTTTTTAAAGGACACTGGGAGTGAATTTTCGAAGTTCCACATTTATGTATGGATTTTTCTGAAACTTTTACTGTAATTGCATTGCTCTTAGGTTAATATGTGTACCAAATGTCATTCACATTGGATAAATGTTTTGCGAGCTGTAAATTATTTCATAAACTTTATTACGTTAATGTGTCGCATAATCAAAATATCCCTGGAGGAAAGTTGAGAAAATTGGTTGATATTTTTGCAATTGGAGATTTCAATCACATACAAAATTTGAATGGAAATATAGTTTAAATAAATTCTATAAGAGAACTGTGATAATTTTTAAATATATAAGAAAATTTAATTGTTAAAATTAATAATTTTTTTCATAGAAAATGTTTTTTTTAATTATAATTGGTGTTAGCATGTAGAATGTTACCATGCGATACTGCTTCACATTCTGGGAAATTAAATTTGAGTTTTAAACCAAAACTATTATGCGCGAGATATTGTGAATATGTGAAAAAGAAGTTTTGAGAAAAACGCTGTTTTATAAAATAATGTGCTGCAAAATAGTGTTATTTAAAAGGAAATACAAAGTTATTTAATTGACTGTAGGGCACTAATGGAGGGGGAGACATGCAAATGTTAACTTTCTGTGGGGGCCCAAAGGTTCAAGGAATCATTTGCAGCAAAACTTTTCGAATTTTGACCGATTTTGGCCAACAACTTACTCCCAGTGTCCCTTAAATGTACACAATGTATACCTTTTCCTAAATTGTGCATTTTGATCAAGTACTTTTGTCCACAACGTTACAAGTTTATACATTTAGCTTTTTGGGCCTAGTCAGTGAATTTTGCAAATTCCAATTTATGCAATGCATTAGGCCATGGTTATCTTACGACTAATGTGATATCATAATATGACCATGAATAGTACTCTTAGCTACAGCGTGTAATATTCTATTATATTTTAAAACAGTTTCATAAAAACGGATATTAAATTTTAATACACAAAATGTGATTTTTTCCCCTGAAACCGTTCAAATGAGAAAATATTTTATTATATTTTTTGATTATCATGATTAAAACTAAAATTCTGGAGAAGAAATGTATTAGGTTTGCTTCCATTCTGAAGTATCATACTTGTCTACTGCCTTTGAAAGAAGGGTCGGTCCTGTTTGTGTAGTGCTTGCCTTCTAAACCCAAGATCGCGGGTTCAAACCCGGCCAGGATCGATGGATTTTTTTGGGCGTAAAAATCCTAAGTATGGCTTCCTTCGGAAGGGAAGCAAAGCCGTGGGTCCCGTGTCGTACATTTACGGCACGAAAAAGAAGCTCAAGCCTGAAAGAAGAGGCTTCTGAGCAAAATTTATCGGCCGTTTCACGCCATAAATTGAACGGGACGCTGATGACCTGAGATGTTAAAGAGCGCCCGTAAATAAAACAAATCAACAAATCAATCAGCCTTTGAAAGACATCTAATATTGCGCTATTTATGTGACTATATTCTTGTGGAATTTTACACACACACACACACACACACACACACACACACACACACACATTTGCATTTGAGACTTCCTTTTTTGTTTTCGCGACTTTGCAACAATGATTGGATGTTTATAAATTTTTAAGAAAGTTATTTATTTCCTTAATATTCTTCAGTTTTATCAACTTTTACAACCACAGAGTTAATAGCAACAGGCATAGAGCTACTCTAGAATTAGTTTCTTACTTGTTTAAAGTCTAGACATTGAACTGTGTAAATTCTAGTGCTACCATAATATTTCCAAAGCTTGATATCTCGGAATTTTTACAGTCGAATTTTTAGAGAACGAAGAAGTTCCTTTACCTTACGTGTTGCCAATCGATCACGTGTTTTACATATTAAGGCAATATGTCCGTTAAGCAGGAAAGAGAAAAACCGAATTTTAACGACTCTTGGGTTATTATACACGTCGTCCACGTGCACGAAATCACAGCAAGAACTGATGAGGGTGAGAATGGAGGGTTGGTTAGCGGGCCGCACGATGAAAAATAAGGAAATAAAAGTCTCCGAATCGAAAAATAGAAGGGCTGCAGTCACGCATGTTAGTAAGCAGTGCTGTACAACAGTTGAAATCTTTAATCTCTTTTTATGGTAGCTGCAGCAGTTCTAAAGGGATATCGCCATACCTGTTGTCGTTTCGGTGGCAAGATTTAAAACCTGCAGCGCTGCGGGTTTGCTTGGGGTTTGGGGCGACTCTGTAGCCGCAGGACTCTCTGAAGAGAATATCCTTCTTGACCGCTTGAATTTATGTAGCATGACTGCCACAGACGGTAGATGTATGGTTTGCTAATGAAGCGTGCCGTGTCTTGCTATCTTGGCACGCAAATTATCTTGATGAGCGGAATTGTCTTAGTGACTAAGAAAGCAGGTGTCCAGCGCTGGTTCTTGCCATTTGTGTTGCTTGTATAGGTGGCGAATTTGCATTCCCTCTGAATGTATTATAATGCTGATCAAGATATTGAAGCAACTCTCTAAGTCAAAAGGTGAAAGAGATCAAAAACTATTGACGTTGAGGTTTTACAGCGGAAAAAAGAATAGGTTTTATGTATTGTTAACTTAGAAAACCAGAATAGTAGAAGGGTGTGTTGGAAAGTATCAATATTGGATAAAATGCAGACAAGGATTTTAATAATAATAATAATAATAATAATAATAATAATAATTCTTTACACATTTATTTTCCTACATAATTCCATAATAGTGCTCTAGGAACATTGTAATACCATAGAATTGGGTGTCCTTTGCGTTTATCCCAGATATCAGAAAATATAAAATTGTAAGAGAAAGGAGAATAAAATCATTCTAAATTAATTGTTCTTTTAAGGAAAATTAATGACAACGTTAAGTTATTATATGTGCATATTTTTATCCTCGTTACAGATCGTTTCAAACTATAGAATTGGGACCTTTTTGAAGAATAGAAACCTAAAGAGTGTTAGTGTATAATCATTTTATGTACATCATTTTCTATTTGAAAAGTGCAATCACTTTATTACGGTTGTCTTGCACCATTGTCATAGAAATCCCTGAAGCACGACTGTGTAGTTTCTCATCTGCGGTGTGTTTCACTTTTTCCCTGATTTTTATTTAACCTAGGGAGTAGTCACTCCTGTCTTTTACTAGCTCCAGGCCCCATCGCCCCAGTGAACTGCATTGCAGGATTAAATAGATGTAATTTGAGTTCTTATGTGTGGTGAAATTCACCAACATATGGAAAGAAAACTCACGAAAAATGACTTCCCCTCGTGTTAAAGGATTTTGCGAGTTTCCAGTGCTTCTCCACAGTAAAAGGTTTAGACTTATCAGCTCCAAAGAGTAGTCTTTGGTTATAGAATACAGCAAAATTGAACACCCACTGATAAGACAAAAAGCAGAATTAAGAGATTTTTAAGATCTGTGAAAGAAGACACGAATAGAAAAGAAATAAAAGCATATCAAACCGTTTACAAGTAGAGAGTCTAAATGATATAATAATAGCATATTGGTAACAGAGCGGGGTCGCTCAGATGGTAACGCTTCGGGAAATTCTTAGTTCAAATCCAGGGGTGCTGGGAAAAATCTTTGCTTTCCATGAACTTCCGCTCTCCCATTCCATATAATTTAATTTCAGGGTCGAAAGTGTTAGGGCGAAGAGACTGGCGCGGCGTGATGGTGGCTTGCGCTTTGATAAGCTTCTGCCTCGGCGTTTAGTGGCCTCTGGAAGCGACCCACCGTTCTGTGTTCCCTTTACCTCATCCCTTCCTTCCGGTGGTGCCTCTCATTGGAAGCATAGGTACAAACGGCCCGTCGTTGAGTAAGGCTGAATTACCGAACTATCTCTCTCTGCCGCTAACAATCCAATCAAGTATATGCGAAGAAATGAGTAGAATACTTAACACTTCAAGATATGATTCCATGTTTCATTTTGAAATATAAACCTAAAGGTAGAAGGAGGATAGGTCGATTCATAAAACGATGAACTGATCAATTTAAGAAGCTGCAACAGAATTTATTCCTAAAGCTTGAAGTAGATAATGTTGATAATGGCTTTCAAACTTATGGTTTCATAATTCGGTGACATTTTACACTAACACTTAGGCATATGAGAAGTATATTCTTTAATAATGTTTAAAGCCCACTTTAACTGCGAAGCGTCACAGGCGAGGGACACTGATATGTTAAACTGGGAATGGATTTTTTAAAGGAAAAAAGCGTAGCAGGCCTAAGTTTAGGTACTTCCCGGCATTTGTCATTTATTAGGACTGAGAAAGCCCTGAAAAAAACCTCAGCCAGAGAACGGTTCTGGTGGAAATCGAACACAGTCCTCTCGGTTACGAGGACGCGCCGTAATGACCTGGGCCACCCATGGCGGTGAGAAGTATGATTTATTTATTTGTTTTATTTACAGACGCTCTTTAACATCTCAGGTAATCAGCGTCCCATTCAATTCAAGGCGTGAAACAGCCGACAAATTTTGCTCAAAGGCCTCTTCTTTCAGGCTTGAGTTTCTTTCTCGTGCCGTAAATGTACGACACGGGACCCACGGCTTTACTTCCCTTCCAAAGGAAGCCATACCTAAGATTTTTACGCCCGAGATTTTCCTGGCCGGGTTCGAACCTGCGATCTTGGGCTTAGGAGGCAAGTATGGTTACCACTACACCACCAGGACCGACAGAGAGTGAGAGAGGAGGGGGGGGGGAGTATGATGACCTCATAGCAAGAGTGGAATGAATTGTCAACATATTAGAAGTAACAACAAGTGACAGAATTCTGGTTTATAGTGATACACTTTCCTTTAAGTACAGCCCTTAGGAAGAAACATGGTAAGATCAGGCAATCTTGATGCCCAAATTCCTTTAGAAAAGAAAATAACTTCAAAGAATGAAACACTCTCAGCCATGCTGAAATTGCAGGTGTAACATGTGGGGCCATCTTGTTGAAAATACCTCTGCGGAGTTCCCTGTTACCCTTGTGCTGTATACAGCTGTTCGGTAGAGCAATAGAGTGCCGTGACAGAACATATGATTAAATGTTTTCATCAAATGTCTCATGAACGGTGTGAGGTTCTCACTAGCCCAAATACACATGTTCTGGAAATGAACATTTCCACATAAGTGGAACCACGCCCCTATAGCAGTTGCACCTGTGTGTATTTACGACTGTATATTGCCAAAATTGCTGACGAGAGGCCAATAATAAGTTCTGACATCGTGAGATTTCCATTTTGCCCAGCCAGTAGTATTATAATTATGCATCCGTTTTGTCTACTTTTGCAATCGTTGACATTTAAGCAAAATGGTGCAATTTACGCAAAGACTTCTGTAAGGTGGCCTGCACGCATGGGTATTCATGATATTCCAACGCATAGGCTAGACAGTAGAACTAACTACTCTTGCCGTTCTGCTCAAGGTATATTCGTGTCAAATTTCTCTGAATTACAACCAATTTAAAGGTCATGAGGGAAAACTAGAGACTGAAAGCGAATGAAACACCCAATATCATTCAATACTATTACAGTATCCAGGAAGTTATAGAATATTATTTGAATTAAAAATAAAAAAGAGCTAACACGTATGGACCTATGAGAATAAGCACAGAACCCCGAAAGTTGGTATACTAAAGGGAATGAAGGAAGTCTAAGAAACAATGGATGAGCAGAGTAAGAGCTTTAATTGAAAATGGCGTACTATTTCTATATCTTATTTGCTGATTTGTCTGCTTTTCTTACGGTTTCTAAGCACTACAAAAAATACACCAGCTGCTAAGTGTTCCACTTTATACAGAGGCGTTTTGTTTGTTTGTTTTGCTCTAGTCTTTGTCCACTGTCTGAATTCAGAAAGATATTTATTGGTTTTTGGTACGCTTTTTAGTACTGTCTTAAACATTTGATATAAAGCACCGAATCAGACTTCAAAAAAGTTCATTGGTTTTATTTTATTATAATGCTTAAGTGATTTAATAATTTATTCATATATTTAAACATTTTACATTTTATATTGTTTTGTAATTTGTTTTTATTATTATAGCGCCAAACGTGTGAACTAAACTTTATTTATTGTCCGCTAATATAGTAGGCTTTGAAATTTAATCTCTATAGCATCCTAAATTATTAATTTGTCAAATTAAATATGAAAACTGAACTTTCTAACTTTAATAACTTTAACAGTAATGTGAGCGCGCAGTAATCAAAAACTAAAAATTCGATCGCATCCGAGATCCTCAGGCACCCTATATGTTGAGTTTAACTTCACTTCTTAACAAAGGATGAACATTCACGGCAACTTTAGAAGGCGAAAAACGGGAAGAAGGGACATACTGGAATACATAACAGTATTAAATCCTCTTCAAAGGAAACTGAATTGATCAACATCCAGCTAAATTCCAAAAATACGACCAAAATAAGCTTAAAGGATGACTCGAATATGAAAATGTTATCAGTTTTTTAATTTTACAAATAAATAAGAAGACGTCAAAGAATAAAGAAAAAATTGCGCAATTTAATTAAAATGGAACTTCTTAAAGACATTTCGAGTTACAAATCAAAGCAATAAATGTCTTCATCTTATCAAAATTGCCTCTTTAGTCACAAACACTCCATTTTGCAAGAGCTCTCAAAGAAAAATGCTTTTGTCCAAATGGGATAGTAATATTGAATACGTAATTTAATAATTTAAAAGCCAAAATAGAAACATTACAAAATTATTGAGTCACTTAGGTAGTCACCAGGAGGTCCAGAGTTCGATTTTCGCCTTTTGAGAGGTAAGAAAATAGTTCCCTCTCTATGCCAGTTTCCTCGCAAACCGGACCGAGAAAGTAGCAAGAGGGAACCTTGCGCGCCTCTCATTGGCGAACGCGCATGACTTACTTGTGACGTAAGAATATCTGTCACAAAGCTTGCAAGTTATATCATGTGAAAGTAGAAATCTATGAAGCTTTAAAGAAATACATTAAGAAAACGAACTTCGTGCTATTTAATAACATATGTTCAAGGAAAATTAATGCACGAAGGTATGGTCGGCATATTTGAGTTAATGCTCTTTGATATTAATGTCGGCAGTTTACATACAAACTGCAAAAGATGCGGTCAGCCTATTTTTACTACTGTGGCATCACAGGCGGTGGACACAAATAATACATGTCGGCCCTGGTGGTGTAGTGGTAACCATACTTGCCTTCTGAACCCAAGATCGCGGGTTCAAACCCGGCTAGGATCGATGGATTTTTTCGGGCGTAAAATTCCTAAGCATGGTTTCCTTCTGAAGAGAAGCAAAGCCGTGGGTCCCATGTCGTACATTTGCGGCACGAAAAAGAACCTCAAGCCTGAAAGAAGAGGCCTCTGAGCAAAATTTGTCGGCCGTTTCACGCCCTGAAGTGAATGGGACGCTGATGACCTGAGATGTTAAAGAGCGTCCGTAAATAAACCAAATAAAAAAAAAAACAGATATACATGAGATGAAATGATAAACTGATAAAAGAGTTTTTAAAAGAATGAAGCGTTCCAGGTTTAAATTTAGGGTACCTCCCTGGCATTTGCCATTTATCAGGACTGAGAAAAACGTGGGGAAAAAAAAAAAAAAAAAAAAAAATCTGTCAGGGAAGGAGCATCTGGCGGGAATCGAACCCCTGATCTCCCACTCATGAGTGCATGTCTTAATATTTGTCGGTTTCCAAAGGATAATTTGACCTGTTTGTGATCTGTGACGAGCACTACTTTAGGCCAGGATATTCCGGAACTACAGCGCCATTGCACAACCGATTAATGTGTTAATTACACTTATTTACTCGGGAATTACAAATAGTAATCGAAGCTTAGGCTCAGAACTGCAGCTGGCAAATCACAAGAAACAGGCTGCTCTTACATTCCGGAGATAAAATCCGGCAAACTTCCAACTCGTAGAGTGACTGCACGAGCGGTCTACTCTCCCCCGCCACGCCCCCATCGAGCCTTCTTCCGAAAAACAATTGATTTTAGCTCTATCATTATACCGTAAGTACAATTTTAAGGGCGTTATTGATGTCATCAATACGTTCGTGATTAGTTTTAACCCTGATAATTGTTTTTCTTAAGCTAAACATAATTACCAAACAGGACCTTTTTAAGAACAGGAATATGAAGCTGGCTAATCCTTCCTGACGATGCAATGCGGATGTTCGTCCTATCTGTGTTATTTTCAGGTCACCTTTGAATCATGGCAAGCAAAAAGAAGTATTTTTCTCGATTTCATAATATTTTGGTTCTAGCATATGCCATAGCTAATTAAAGAAGTTCGTCAGTTAATTTTAGGCATCTAGCAGAGGTAAAAGGCAAATTAAATTAAATGACACAATTGGAACCATAATCAAAGGATTATGGTTCCAATTGTGTCATTTTTATATATCAGCAAGATGGATTCAATGAATGTTGACGTTTGAACAAAACTATGAGAGAATAATCTCTTTAGAAACCAATCTTGCAACACTGAGGGACTTTCAGTGATTGATTACACAGGTATGCAAAATTTAGGAAATAAAAATTGTTTATGATATTTGATCTGAATTTTATGAAATTTGGTGGGTTGAATGAAATGCAGTCATTTTTCTCCACTACAAAACGTTTTTTTTTTTTTTTTTTTCACAAAATTAGTTTCAAAATATGGGATCAGTAGATTAATTCACATTATAATCAAAAATGTGCTTTGGAAAGAAAAGTAAAATTGTATCATATGCATTTTTAATCAGAAAATCACAGGAGAGTTTTCATAACATTCTTTCATATGCACAGAATGTCCTACTGGCATTGAAGTGTAGTTGCTGCCATTGTGAAGAAGTGCCTTGAGGCTTTTAGATGAATCAGTAAAAAGATACAATATCACTACAGTAAACCAGGTCATTTTCCTTTGAAAAGTAAGGCACGAAATTTCTTTCTCTATATTTGATCCACGAGAAAAATGTACCAGGAAATTTTTTTTTCCTTTACCCGAAAAATTCTGCTGAATCTTTAGGGATGCCTAAGTATCTAACCACACCATTCAATTCAGAATGTGAATAAAGTTGGGGTTGCCCATAATTATGAAAAATTCTTCATATTTCTGAGAGTCATCAGGTTTGTCTACTAGTCTAACAGGTAGTGAAGGTACAGATTGATGAAGTACAGAACGGCCTGCTGAATGAACATTGGGATAAATAATTTCTTTCTTATTTTTATGATCATAACCTGCTACATTACAGGAACAGCAGTAACAGCCAGGTGGGTTCCATTCATAACATTGGATCCCCAAAATGGAAAGTTTTTTCTTATCATTGTTGGAGTTCTTCTACACAAATACAGGTAACTTATGTGGAGCGCATGGCTTATCCTAAACAACAAGTTTTATTTCTAAATGCGCATAATGTGATTTCTTCAGTAACCTTTCTTTACAACAAAGTCTCCACAAATGTAACAAAAGTTATCAGGTGAACTACGACACCTCGATGAAGTCAACTTGTATTTATAAATACGAGTAAATAAAACCACAACTATAATAGAGAAAAAATATGTTACTTAAGTTTGGAATATACACAGAAATAAACTGAAGAAAATAACTCACTATTAATATAAAAAAAACTGAACGCCTTGCATAATTCAGAGATCTACACTGGAATAACAATCATCTCACCCAGTACTAGTTCCAACTAAGCTGAAAAAGGAAGCAACAACGGAATTATGATTGTAAAGCAACAGTACACCTTATAAGCCAGAAAGCATATAATTGTAGTGCGAAAAACGAAGATTAAGTTATGTCTGTATTTCAGTAAAAGTTTAGTGGTTCTGTAGATATTATAATTAAAATATTCATTTGTGGGGAAATTGTTTCCTGAAATCAACACACTTAAATCTGTATAAAAATCAACTATTGCTTTCCAAACACTTTTCCCATCTAAAGTCTGTTATCTACAATGTTAGCACTTTCATCTAATTGTCCCGTGGAATTCTCTTTCATCACGGCAAACCTCCCCTGCGTTAGAGCTTCGTTTCTTCGAAAGTGGATTTCGAATTGATAACGCGTATATCATCCTCACCTGACCTAGCTCCAATTGATTAGTCTTTATTTACAAAGCCAAAGGAGGTTCTGGAATTCTGTGATTTTGATAAAGATATTTCTGTGAAGATCATAGATGGAATGTGTTTCCGAATGCATGGTAATTGTATTGAAAACAGTTTTTTCTGTGTTTAGGGGTGACAAATATCATACAACCTACGGAAAAGTGTCATTACCTTTCTATTTGTATCCTATCAAATTCGTAATAAATGCTTTGTATCTCGTGTTTTCTTTCTCTCATATTTTTCTTCCGATTTATTTTTTCTTGTCTCATAATTGGTTTTGAACGTTATATCAGACAGAGAAATAAATAAACAACGCTTCGGCGTTTCTATATTTGGCAGAACCTCGATATTAAACATCGACATACCGCCTCGTAGCTTTGTGTTTGAAAAACAGGTAGGAAAAAGAAATATAATTCGAAAGAAAATGAGACGTGGGTTGTTTCAGAGGCGTAGAGAAACATTAGTACCGCATTTCTCCGCATGAGGGAGTGTGAGAGCGTATAGCGGGACAGTAGATGGGGAGTTATTGAGGAAATCGGGAAGAAATATTAGTTCGCGATACAGTCTCTAGTTGCGGTGTAACTCATAAAGTCAGGGAAGGGGCTATAAAAACCACCCTGCTCCCCGCAAATCCCTCTCCTTCTCTTTCTCCGCACCTTTATCGACTATATTGTGTGCTTACCTTCCACGTAGTTCTGCATAAAACACGCACACACACATTTAAAGTTTCAGGAAACGCGCGGGTAGCCGGAATACTGGGCGTTCAAAGGAAAACAAAGCCCATTTGGAACAAAACGTTCTTCCTGTATCTTCAGTGCACATCCCAAACGACTCGTGTATTTCACAGGATTGTCTCTTGCGTGCACCTTCAGCGTGCGTCGTCACATCTTACACTAGAGATCTGACAACTTCAAGAAGACCAACTTTTATGCATTAGCAGTTTGGGTTTTCACACATAGCGATATCCTCGTGGTTTTTACGATATTTGGTTGCTAGTACCAATCCATTTGACAATCCATATCGTGGACCACAGAGCGTTTGCAATGGTTCGGTTTGAAACCGTGCACAGAATTCAATCGGTTCTTGTGGATATAGGTTAGAGTAAGTTTAATTTTACATTCCGTAATTTTTTTTTTTTTTTTTTTTTTTTTTTTGTATTTCACAATATGAAATAACGTTTTATTACGTTCATGATATCAATGTAGAGATTTCAAAATGGCATACATCTTTGAATAAATTTAGAAGAAATATTGGCAAATTAGATTATGTTGTCGACAGCCTCTCTAGCTTTGTTGGCTGCGACTTGTGGGGGCTGCCAATTCAATTTCTGGTGTATACTCGACATTTTCGTCGTTAGGGAGGTCTAATAGAGGAGTCGCCCAACTCCAGTGGACATTGGGGAGGAGCCTGATATAGCTGTGGAGACTTTTCGATCTGTAAAACCGTGTGGTGGCGACCATAGAATGTGTTGTGTGGATCAATGTCCCTGTGCAATAAAATTGTATGCAACGGAGGCGGAAGACGCAGCGATCGCTGCAGCTGGTCCTGGTCCTGGCCCGTTGGTGCTATTGTGCCAGAAGAAAGTAATATATTTTTATATGTAACTGAATACTGGTTTAACACTACCGGACATTCATTTGTAAATTTGTCAATGGAATAATGCATCTTGTTGTTCAAATTTTTGAAAGAGCAGCTTGAATGTTTCTTTATCATCGAATCATCATTATCATCATTTGTAAACTTATCAATGGAATAATGCATCTTGTTGTTCAAATTTTTGAAAGAGCAGTTTGAATGTTTCTTTTTAGTCGAATGAAAATATTAAACTTTTGTCTGATGTTAACATCATTTATGTGCATATTATTAATAAATTATTGATTTTAAATGTCATAAGAGAAAGTTATATCATAAAGAGGTATTAAAATGTTTAGTCTTCGAAATAGAACTTGTGTTAAACACGTTGCTAGTAGTAACATTATAATGTGGGGAAACTACGTGACCACTTCATGGTAAAACCACTGTATCTAGCAAGAAATTCCGTTCTTTTATTATTTAGTTATCCAAAACTGCCATAAAAACAAATTTAAAATTGAAATGTCACACATTAAAATTATTTTTCTGGTATGCTGTATCTAACCTCTTAAGTAATTGGTTGTAATGTAAATTGTTTAAAATATCTCTGTTAACACTAGTTATTGTCAATTTACTATTTCCTCTCTAAAATACTTGGGCCCTCTTTGCACGGAATTATCTGTTGTTATTAGCCAGATCTCTGTTTCCTGCCTCCCCTTATTCATACTCTAACCGTGTGCTTTCTTTTGATTGGTCGAGACTTGTGAAAGCGCCTACATAAAGACGCCAGAACCTTACTCCGGCCTTACTATGAGCTTGGCTCAGACAAAATTGTAGGGGTAAAGACATTTTCAATGAGCCTGATCATTGCTCCTTGACCAAGGCACCTCACCCATTGACAAAGGCATTTGTGTAATTACGTTTTATCATCAATTTCAGGGGTTTTCTTTATTATGCAGAGGATGCCAAAAATATATGCACACTTCAAGCCAAAAAAAAAAAAAAAAATTGTGTGAACATAATGAAATTTAATTGACACAAAGAGATAATGAATGACCGCTTAGATTTAATGACATATGACATCTTAGACTTTTACAGTGTTCAAAATGCCCACATCTGTTCAAAATGCTCACCATTGGCGTCGAAAAACTTCTGAGTACGTTTAACTACTGATTGAGCAACGTCTGCGAAAGTGTCCTCAGCGATTGCAGCACATGCCGTTTCAATTTCTTCCCGAAGTGCTGCCAATGTAGCTGATTTTCTACGGTATATGGTACCACGAGTCTCAAATTTGTCTCCAATGTGTGCAATTGTTACTCGCGTTGGCGGTTCTGTTCTGTACACAGATCTCGATTGTATTTTAACTTCAACATCATTCTCGGTTTTCCGATACCACTTCAAAATTGCTTTCCGCTGTTCAAACGATAATCTTTGACTCCATGCAGCAACGCTAGCATAACGCAATGTGAGTCACATCTGTTTACGAAACATCATACGATATTCTTGGCTTCATTTGTTCATTGTTGATTTACGATAATCTTAGCTCATTTATTCATTGTTGATTTATCTGTCGCGTAACAACGCTATCATAATGTATGTGAGTCACACCTATTTACAGAACATCATACTACACATTACTGTTGTTTTTCGGTCCACCTTTAAAATACATTAAATAGATATCTACTGTGAAAGTGTGTATACATTTTTGACACCCTCGGTATATGATATTCAGGTTTAATATCTGTAATAGTGCATCTTTATTTGTCGAAGCAAAAGAAAGCAGGGGATTATTAATTGTCTTACGTTTTATTGTGCTTAGCTGTTAAATATATCGTATATGCCCACAGCAATGTTATTGAGTACAGCACCTTGATAATTTCCTTGTTACAATAAATGTACAATGCACAGCTCTCTTCTCCCGTATGAATCCTAATCATATAGTGCCCTCATTAGCGCCTTTCATAAATTTTACTCGATCACCATGCATCAAAAGGAGCACGCCGTATAACGCCTTGTATGAATGTGAAAGATTGGAAGAATTACCGCGGCAGAGTTTTCTCAAGATTCTCCCAAAAGACCTTTAAAAATCTTTATATAATCGGCAGAAAACATGCATGGAATATGATCAAAAAGACTACATTTCTTCTCAAAGCATATTGCCAAGTAATTTCAATAATCTCTTCTAAATGAACAAATTAATAATAATAATAATAATAATAATAATAATAATAATAATAAACACAATTTTTCTCTGTATAAAATAAAGCTGAGATTTTTAAATATAATGAATAACAAAATGTATGCTTTTTAGCACATGGTAAGAAAAGGTTGGTAATTATGGAATAATTTGAGCTATATCCACATGAGTGAACAAACACATCCATACTATTTTTATTCCTTCAGGAAATAGCTCGAGAATACTCGCTTCTTGCAGGTTAAGAGGTCCTTTTGTTTCTTTCCTCATAATTCCGTATTGGAGGAAAAATTCTGCAAGAGAACTTGAAAAATAACACTTCTGTCAGCAGCAGCTGTTATTACGTTACTGAATTGTCTATTAGAATTTCCATTCTGTATATATTTTTGGGGTGTGTGCAGCAGAAGGGGGTATCATATTATGGGTTTGTCTCGAAAGCCGTGCCACAATAAATCAACCCACGAGAGGCAAAAGAGGTTTCTTCGCGAGGGTTCGACCTGGTGGTGGTGACATTGGGTGAGAAGAGAATAAAGATAATGCCTTGCAGCCAGCGAGCCAGACCTTCTGGACGGGTTCAAACTTTTAGAGGCATTGCGAGAAAAAAAACTACCTGTCAAACGTTCTGTTACTTTAACACGAGATAAGGTAAATTCACACCTGCTAGACTACAATGTGGCTCATGGAATATTTACAGTAAAAATGTCTACTTAGGGTTAAGCTATAGATACGAGGGAAAAAGTGAACTCCAGCGAACACGTTTGAGTATCAGAAAATACTTAATAAGAATTAATAAACTGCTAATTAAGTACACTAAGCAATCTACATAAGAAGCCAAGTATCATGCGGAAGACTTTTGAACAAAAACCCAAGTTAAATCAGTTAAAGTATTTCTTTCGTTTTTTTTTTTTTATTCTTTCTTTCGTATTGATAGAGATGGTACTTCAGCCTTGCTCAAGGGACGATCGTTTGAGCCTACGCCCACAATGGGAGCACATCCAGAAGGAAGGAATGAGCTGTGAGAGACACCAGGTGGCCTGGATCCGGGGACAGTTAGGCACGGACGTAGGATGTGTTTCTGTATCCAGAAAAAATACCCACCCTCGTGGAAGCCTCTCTCTTCAGAAGGGCCGCTTCCATACCAGACGACCGGACCAAAATGTTTCCGAAGCGCAAGCTTCCGTCACACCGCACATGGTGCCGGCCTATTCCTCTAGTACTTCCGACCCAGTAACAGAACTGACGAAATAAATTGAAATGAAATGGGAGAGTTGAAATTTCGTCGAAGGGAAAGCATTTGCCTAAGCGACCAGGAGAAACCATGGGGAGAAAAAAAAAACCCAAAGGTCAGGATACCGATCCCACGGAATTTGAATTAGAAACTTCTTGAATACGAGTCCCACAATTGAAAATATGAATATCACTATTTGGCAATAGAAGCGGTTTTCATCTAGGAATATTCCACCCATCTGTAAATGTGATGCGGTTGGTACAATAGTCAAATATATACCTTTTCTTGAATCTGGAAACAATTTGAGTATTTTCATATTGCTATATTAAAAGTCACTTTAGTAATTTAATAGTGCATGAAATATTCAGCAGAAGTAAATTGTCATAAATTCAAAAATGTTATTTTTATGTGAAAAACACTACCTGTCAAACATCCTGTTGCTCTAATACGAGATAAGGTAAATTCACATATGCTCTAAAAGTTTGAACCCGTCTAGAAGGTCTGGCTCGCTAGCTGCAAGGCATTTTATTTGTTCTCTTCTCACCCAATGTAACATATAAATGGATAGAAAAACCAACAGTACATTCATAGCCTTCTTTGATAATCCGGTAAATCTGGGACACCCTTACCCAGGCTTACCCTATACTTTTTTGTCATCCATGCTATACTGACATTTCAAGTTTGAATAGATTGTTTTTACCATTTTGAAAAATAGAATAGCTACATCTACTGTCTTTATTCCGTTGTCTGTATATGTATAAAACACTATATAACTTTCATGAAAGAATTATACTTTCACCTTTTCGGCAAGATAAAAGGAGGTTAATAGCTCTATTAAACCTAGGAAAGTTCCAAATACTCACTTGGCTACCCGTGTAATCTCCAGATTTATCACATACATAGTCAGAATCTATTGATATAGATAGTCAGAATTACACGGTTCGTCCTTTGACTCTATGGAAATTTAGAGGTATGGAGATAAGTTCATTCTATGAGCAGCAGAAGTGGTAGCACAGCGTACTTCATTTTCCTGTTAGGCTTAACTTGGACTGATAGAATCATACCACAATAATATCTGTCATATCATTGCGGAAGCAAATGGTATCGATAGTCTACCATGGTGCAAACAATTCAGGACTAGAATAACAAGTCTGCGAGGCCCACTATTTTATCTTTGTTTCATGATTTTCTTTGAGGTTACCTAGTGCAACTTGACCACAAATGTATGGACTTTGGACTGTTTATGGAATATTAATAACAAACTTATATTTCAGGAGCTTAATAAAGTGTAAGAAAATGGATTTAGAAAATCATGCTTATATTAAGGCACGCTTTAAATGCCTCTAGACTCTGAGCAATGTGTCTCTTTCCTACAATAATAAAGGTAAGATAAAATAAACTTGGAGTTTGTGAATGTTTATAACCTTCTTTTATACCCCTGCAGAACGTGACTATTGGCAACCCTCGTTTATCAGCAACCTACTGTGGCATAGAAACAAGAAGCAAATGACAGTTTTAACACTGTTTTCATGTGAGGGACTCAAAATTGATTGAAAACGTTATATTATCCATGAAGAAAAATTTTCATTGATTTGTTCCCACTTGTTTTTGAAACAGTATACATTTATTATAAAATTTTGCCAAAATTACGAAATAAGTACAGCGTAGTGTTATAAATTACTCCTAATTCACCATTCAGGCTTAGATAAATTTCAGCTATTAAACAAATTTATTCTTTTCATTAATGTAATTATTTCATTATAACATTTTAATGTTACAAAATATTAATTTAAATATAATTTAAAAATAAAATGATTTAGTGTGTAAATATTTTTATATATATATTTAATGAAGACTTGAGTTATATTTGGTCAGAAATTTCATTATCAAAGTTCTTAAGTCCTGAAATAAGGCTAAGAAATCTAACTACATGAAACCTACAACCAACATTCATCTAGGTAGATATTAAAATTTTCTCCAACAGGCTAAGGAAACTTAAATAACAATTGGTGCTATATTTAATGTAAACTTATAAAAGTTTAAAAATATTAAATTATTGGAAAAATCGTTATTGTTTACTGTAATTCCGGTAAAATGCCCTAAGTAACTGTAACGTTTTTATTGCAGCGGATTTTTACACGCAAGAATAGAACTTATTGAATAATTTATGGGGGAAATAATTCAACTACTAGAAAATGTAAAAAAATTAGTAATACAACGTACCAAAGCGAAGATCAAACCAAATTGGCATACGGAAAATATTGTAATTTTTTTAAAGTATGTATACAAAATCAAAAAGTCATAATTAGCTCTTTAATTGTTACTACTACATTTTCTGAAATTTAATTTTTATAAGTGATTCATACAAGCTTCGAGCCATTATAAAACACAAACTTATAAATTAACACAATGAGGAACAAGACTATGAGAAATATTTAAAAATATATGATTTATTAGAAATGGATTAGGAAATGGAATAAACAATGTAGGCAGCTAAGGCGAACTTCTTTAAATCTGTCTTCAGTACTTATAAATATAGCGATTTTTACTTATTTTAACCATTTGTTTTGAATTAATTAGATAACTGAGTTATGTTTAAATATTTTATTTGTTTTTATTTATTTGTAGATGGTTTCTAATTTAAAAATGTTGGTTATAGTGGTAGTGTCTTAATCTTTAAATTTTTATTTTTACTTATGTAAAGTACCCCGAACTCATACATAAATACATGTAAGAAATAAAAATAATATTAATATAAAAATCAAAGTATTTAAATCTGACCCTTAAAATTCTTGTTAATAAACTCATAAATAACATTCTTAAATAATCTCTTAAAAATAAGGACAAAAAATTAAGAAAATTGGAACTGTAAATGGATAAACAAACGCAAAGGAGTTGTTTGGGTATATGCATTACTCACGCTTTAAAATTATGAGTTTCTTTCTTCTCTGTATTTTGTATTTATCTTCCTTCTTTGTAGAACTTACGCTCTCTCGGATTTACACAGCGATGCCCAAATCAGTCGCCAGTCAGGGAGCTACACAGAGCACACATGCACACTGAGGAACTTCCTGAATGGACGATTAATCCTATATGAAGACCCCCTCAATGACATCACAAAGACAGAAGACGCAGACATGTATGTATGGAATGAAGAGGTGAACAATGTCAGGGAAATACTAACCCTCCATTTCCCTTTCTTAAAATGATCTGTGAAAACCCGGATAATTTAAATAAGGTTCGTCAGGATTAGAACCTAGAACCTCCAAACTCTAAGTCATGAAATTGAGTATCAAAATTAGACCAAATAAATAGACAAGACGCGAAGTTAAGCACCTATATCATGGCAAGAAGGGATTTTGTGGCCCAAAAAAAATAATAAGCTTGTATATTGTTTAACCACCAACATTCAGAATGGTTGTTGGTCAAGAACTGGATAAAATTCATAATAAAATGTCCAATTAGAAGATTTATTTTGAAAAATATTATTGTTGCCATTTAAATACCCAATGAACAGAGATTAGATACTAAATTTAATTTGCTTTGTAATTAGAGATAAATAAAAATAAAGCGTGAAATTACAGTATTTAAAAACCAATCAAGTGATTTGTTATTTATAAATATCTGCATGCTAGCAGTGTTTTCGAGAGAATTTCTGTTTGTTTTCATTAAGCAGGAGAGAGCAGCACTGTCAATAGACAGTATTTGCATTTCCAACTCCCAATGTGAGGAAAGAGAATGAACTGGAGCAGAAAGCTATTGCAAAGGGTCACGAAAGGAAGGTCTGACAACAGAAAAGGCTTCAATTCCATCGAGATCACTCAAAAACTTCTGTCGTTGGGCACTGCTAAGCAAATATTGGCAGCTCTTATCCAGCTCTTTTACAAATGAATAAATAGGTTGTTGTTTAAAAAAAAAGTCTTGGTAAACTCGACTGAGAGTATTTTCATGGTTGTGTAAATGTTTACTCTGGAACATTTCAAATCTACTCATTAAATTTCATAAAATTTAAAAGTTCTCAGTATGTAAGTGTACAAACGCTTTCAGCCTTGAAGAAAAGAGAGTCGACACTGAACAAGAAGATGGCGAATTTTGTTTTGGTTCACGCATCCTGCACAAACTGTTAAAAAGAATATCAATCATTAGAAATTGCTTGTGCAGTGTGGGTGTAAAGAAACTAACACATTTCAAATACATATTTTATACCTGAATAAAAAGTGTACAGTGTAATTATGGTATTTGAAGAAAAATAATTTTTAAAAATTTAATATTGATACATTGTTGTTCCTAAACATTTTATCTCTTTTAAACTTTTCAATTTCAACTAAAAGGAGTTTGTGCATCATTCAAAAGCAATGTTTTGAATGTACTGTAAAGAAATAAAAATTCACTTTAATAATTGTTTAATATGTCATCTTGTCTTCAGTTTTAATTTACTGGGAAATTTTATAAGTATTATGTTGAGCAATTAAAGAATCAATCTAGTGCCAAACTTCAGATGAGATTATGTGGATGACAAGGAAATAATTTCTCTTATGTCTTGTATTTTCCTTCATTCTATAGGACCGAACAACTTGTTCTTCATTTATTTCATGCCATTGGTTAGTCAAACCACGGATCAGTTATTCAAAGTTCTCATAAAGCTGTTGCTGTGATTGCAAAAGATGCAAAACAGTGTTCTGTTAACCTTTCTGTGGTATTAGAAAGAAAACTACTAGAACCGAGTATATCAAGGACCAAGAATAAACGTTATATAAGATTTAAGAATGTTGTTGGTCAAGAACTGGATAAAATTCATAATAAAATGTTCAATAGCTAAGAATATACTGAATAGGGATAGATGACAACCCAAGAAAGCTTGGCTATGTCAGAAACGGACAATGAGACTTGAAACAGTATTATTTTATTAGAGGGCTCACACGTTGGTCGTCAATTTTCAACTGTAATATTGCCCCAAAGTAGGTCGACAATTTTGGAACGGGAACTTTTTATTATGTGGGTTATTTTAGAATGTTGGTGATTTATTATTTATTTAATTGGACGATTTAATGCCCTACTTATCTTGCCTCGGCTTCTGGAGTCATGAGTTCGATGCTTCCTAACTCTCTCGTTCCAATGCAGAGGATAGGAATCTCAGGGGAATTTTGGATTGTTTTAATGACGTAAGTCATTAGGGAGGGAAGGAGATTGTTCACTGAAATAATGATGTTCGTCACTGGTTGAATATTTAATTTATTTTACAACTTGGATGGTTCTGGAACATGTTGTGCTTCGGCGGATTATATAGTTCACGGTACTCACTTGAACACGATGGTGATTATTATTGCTATTACGTTGCACTGACTGACTGACTCTTACTGCTTTAGAATGACTTTAGAACGACTTAGAATTGCTTAGACTGCCATCGAATGACTTTAGAAATGACTTTTTGAATGAATACTTTCGAATGACCAACTTCTGATCCTGTATTCCAGTTTTCTACAACATCGCCACGCTTCTCGCTAAATTAAATTCTCTTGTTTATTACCCTATTCCCGAGTTATATTTTCGCCATTGGCTATCTTAAAATATTTATTGTATTGCTAAGTTCTGCTCATTCGTTGATTTTTATTCGATGCCCATTGGCTAAAATTATTTTCCCCCTTCTGATCTACGAAATCTTCCCACACTCTTAAATTTTACAAGAACGGCCTGTCATAAATTTCGGCACTCTCCTTATATGCTTGATTTCTAAAGTAATATCATTTTCCTCCCTTAGTTATAGATAAGGTTTTGGTTTTTACGAAAACACGTGTCTCTGCCCGCGGTAAATCCTTTTGAAAAGGGCAAGTACCGTTTCGAATTGAATGTCTATTCCTAGCCGTTTGGACGAACTATGGCGCCTGGTACCTGCGAGAGTCCGAGGTTTTAAAAGGGTAATGCTTAAGACTTTCCCAGGTAAGGTTAATTCTCCAAAAAGACAGCATTTCCATTACCTCTACAAAACATGACAAACATGTGGTATTACAAAGAGATAACTTGGATATTACCTAGTATTAAAAAGACATGTATACATACATACACTAATACATATAATATTGGGGTCCTCCTTTTAATTATAATATTCAAACCTTGGTTACCTTAAATAAGATACACTTATTATTATTATTATTATTATTATTATTATTGTTTTTGTTGTTGTAGTAGTAGTAGTGGTCAGAAGTAATTATACTTAAAAAGGAAATTTTGGGACAACATTTCCTGCTTCAGGCTGCACCATAAAATCCCACATGCGGCCCATGCGAACAGTCTGAAAATCACTCTTACTAGAGTGTGAAGCTCTGTAAAGACAAAGAACCTCTCAAATAAGATACAACACTATGTGAGATGTATTTCCTAAGTTTGAGAATTCACTAAAGTTCTAGAATTGAAACTACAAAGTTAGGACAAAGGAGTGCACAAATTCAGTACTAGGGTGCATTTACACTCTCCAATGCCAATCAAATCAATTGTTCACCACTTAATGACATTATATGAAATGAAGAATCAGAACAAACCAATGTAGAAACAGCGCTTTTCTAACAACACATATCTTTTATTTGGTCCATTCGTGAAGAGACTGCAGTTGCTGAAAAATCTTGTTTCTCACTATCCAGATGATACGCTCGAAATTTTTTATAAACCAGCTAAAAAGTGATCAATTATTAGCTTTATGTTTACTACAGCGTTTACAGATGTTGTGTGGAATGAAAGAGATGCCAATTGCAAATTGCCTGCAACTGCCATCCAGTACAAAGCGGTGTTTATATATTTGTCAGCTCTACTCAGCGTTAAAAACACTCACATGAGAACATGACATTCATCAGAGCACTGTAGGCCATCAAAATAATATGTTTTTCATTCATAACACCCATCATAGCAATGCCAGGGAGCACAGAAACCCAAGCCTGAGGCCTTAGTCTGTCCAATATTCTTCACCATACGTATGTCAGATACTTCTGCTTCCCATTGATAACTCTTTCCACATATGCCACACACTTTTTCATTGGAAGTCGGACAACTTTTGCAAAACACAACTTGCAGCAATTTTTCATGGCAGAATTCTTCCTATAAAAATGTTTAAGAAATATCTTGCACCGTGCCCAGTGAACTCTAATGGACTCGGATGATCATGTTCGTGTTAATGAGATTATAGTTATTGCAAATTAAAGTATATTGTGACTAAATAATCTCTGTATATTTTCTTATTATGTTTGTATGTGTTTTTAATTCGCTAATTAATAATGACATTTAATATCATGGTGAATATCTTTTGTAGAGCACTATTCTGGTGTATTATGATTAGTCTGAAAATTTTGGTTATTAATGTACATTATATTTCGGTTCTTGTGACATAATGGTTTAGTATGATTACTCAGGACTTAGTATGATTATCGGGTATATGGGTATTCTTGGTTTATTGCATTATTGTAGTTTATTATCAGTAGTTTAGCTTTCATCTTTCTGGTTTACTCTAATTTATTATTATTATTATTATTATTATTATTATTATTATTTGGGTTTATTTTGTTTCTTTGAATTACCAGACTTGGTTTCTATAATTGTGTTTTTGTATTTGTTGTTATTATAGTGGTATTTTATGGTCAGTCTGGTTTAATTTAATTATGAATTTCTTTCTGAATTGTAAACAATATTTGTATATTCCCCATATTTTCTAGACAATTACCAATTAAGATTTTTGAAGCACTGTGTTATTTGTTTGCTGTTTGTAAATTGATTACAATTTCGACTGTTGCAAATGAACTATTGTCTAATATCGGGCAATAAATAATGCAAAATATGTATTCATTTGTATTATGAGCAATTGTCTTCTAGGTCATCATAATTTATTATCACTGCACCACACATAATTAATAAGAATACTTTCTTAGCCGCCGCTAGTTCTCTGAAAATGTTACTCGTAGCTTTCCAAATTAATACTCTACACTAGTACGTTCTTGTATAGTACTTGTGTGCTTTGGAATGATTAGTCAAGCCTTACTTATGAGCATAAGAAAACAGTCCAATAATGTCATTTCATCATTATTATTGTTTGTTATTCTTTCAATTAATGTTTTATAAATTCATTTAATTAAATTAATGTGTTTACGTTAAGGTGACATGCATTTAATTAGTTTGACGTATTTAACTAGGATTATGGGTATTAACTAGATTGGCCTGCTTTTAGCTACGTGAAATGTATTTAATTAAATTAATGTGTAATGTTAACTTGACATGTTCTTGTGTTTAATTAGCTTTACGTGTTTAACTAGATCGGCACGTCTTTAGTTTAGTGTTTAGTGTTTAGATGAAATTTATTAAATTAATTTCATATATTTAAAATTAAGATGGCATGCCTTTAATTAGTATGGCGTACTTTCTAGACATGTTTCAGTCAGATAAACTGTATTTAATTAAGTTGATATTATGTAAATGTATGTAAAGTTGATTCAACATGTATTTCAAATAGATTAATTTATTTATTGTATGCTAACCTGTATTTAATTAAGTTAACCGGTTTATTTTTAAGTATTTTCTCTACATAATCATTGTATTTTTTATTATGCTTCACTGTCACCAGGTATAAACCCAATTGCAGTTAATAAATACACACACACACACACACACACACACACACACCATACATTTTATTGTACTAAATTCTCTTGTAATAAATTATCCGTTTGGCACTAACATAAGTAAAAGCGTTTGTTTTAGCACTAAATTCTGTTGGAAATTTCTTTATTAGGAATTAAGAAACCAACATACCCATATAAAGTTTTTCTATCAATTAGTATTTTTAGTAGAAAATATTTTCTAAGAAACAAAATGCTTATTGCATTGTATCACTGTATATAATCGTCTTTGATATTCTCGTTAGAAATTCTTGCATATTGCACTATCTTGTCGCTCTTTTATACTCATTTTTTCTGCGAAGAACATTAAGTACACTAACAAAAAGAGATTAACATTTTTACAACTTTAAAACTGTAAAATATATTATTTTTCTTTGTTTTTAAAAAAATCACTGTATATTTTTGAAGGAGAAATATTGAGATTTTGTAAACAGTAAGCTATTAATAATAAAAATATTTCTAATTTGCTGTCATAGTTATCCAAAACACCTTTTTAGCACAGTGGTCGTTTGTGTTAATTATGCAGATAAAAAGCCTGACATAGAAATAAGCAACAGGATGAGAAGAAGATTAAGTAAGAATTTTCATATTAATAAAAAGAAATGCTGAAAACCTATGTACAAATAGCAACATTTCAGATAACAGTGTATCCCTCTTTGTAGAGGGATCTTCGTCGGTCCTGGTGGTGTAGTGGTAACCATACTTGCCTTCTAAACACAAGATCGCGGGTTCAAACCCGGCCAGGATCGATGGATTTTTTTCGGGCGTAAAAATCCTAAGTATGGGGCTTCCTTCGGAAGGGAAGAAAAACCAAGTCGTGGGTCCCGTGTCATACATTTACGGTACGATAAAGAACCTCAAGCCTGAAAGAAGAGACTTCTCAGCAAAATTTGTCGGCCGTTTCATGCCTTGAATTCAATAGGACGCTGATGACCTGAGATGTTAAAAAGCGTCCGTAAATAAACTAAATAAAAATATCTGCCATCTTCACTAGGTTCCGTATTACCGTTTAACCGCTGTTCAGTTCTCCTGCAAAAAGGATACGTTACTTATTAGACATATTGCACGATTAGAACACCAACTCGGAAAATGAATGGTAGGGTTTCATGAGGTTACTATGAAACACGTAAGGGAATGAAAGTGCTTTTAATTAGTTCTGTAATTCAAACAGATTGAGTCATATGTGTTTATTTTCTGTCATTGTTGTCATGATCATAACAAAGTCATTGTTAAATTTATATTTTCTTGTTATGTGTCGAAATAGGTACACTGAAAAAGTCAGGATAGAAATGCTCTGTTATTGCTTAAAAAATTACCAAACAAGAAAGAGCTGCGTGTGTATTATGACTGACGGGACACAAATCAGTGAATCTGGTACACAACGTCGACTTAGATGAGAGCAAAACCTGGATGTACCACATTAAAACAATATCAAAAAATTGTAAAAATCTTTCCAGGAGATCAGTAGTGTATTGAAAGGAAAACCAGTAGAAGACATAGAATATCAGAAGAAAATGGTAGAATTCCGTCAATGCTATGATCGGAGTCCATTGCAGGCCTAGTCTACAATTAGGTCTTGCTAAGCCAACTGTACATGACGTGCAGAAGAATTTGAAGGTACATCCATATAGAATTCAACTGTTGCATGCAATCAATCAAGGATAAGGTGCTTGAGGTAGAATTTTCTGTTAAACTCGTTGAACCAAAAATTTTAGAAAATATCATCTACTCGCATGAGACCACAATGCGTGTGATCTGAATTTGGCGTAAAAAATCCAATGTATGACCATAAACACATTCTCCAATAGATCAACATTTGGTGCAGACAAACACAGAAGAGTTTCGGCTTATTCTTTTTCTTTGAAATCTTCATCAAACTTTATTGCGTATGTGAACATGCTTTAGAACTACATTTTCTTCTCAAATCGAACAAATTGAATTAAATGACGCTGAGTAGCAAATTTTGAACATGATTCGCAAATCTTTTACGAGAAGAACGGAATTATAGATTTTCAGACAGGTGGATTGGCAGAAGTGGACTTATCTCATGGTCCGCAAGAAGTATTTTTTGATCTTGCCCTACTAGATTTTGGACTGTATTGGTTGCGAGGGCGACGACAGTTGGCCCGCTGCCTCGGCTGTTGATATTGATTAATATATGGTATTTGTTTGTTACTTACGTCCCAAGTAGAAGTAACAAAAGCTCAGGGAATTTTCTTTGAGTTTATTGATATTAAATTAATAGGCTAGGAAGAGATATCGTCATTACGAATAAATAGGCGTCTAGAAACCACTTTGAATGAACTTTCTGGTGAAACCAAGTGTTCTGCTGTTAGTAGTGTAGACGCGCTCCGTGGAATTATTCCGCGATGTTCACTTGAGGAACTGTTCGTCCTGATGAGTTATATTTACTAAACGCAGAATTTATCACTGTTTTTACATAGCGATAAGCTTCATATTCTAACTGAATAACACGGAATAGAACTTAGAAGTCAGCTGAGCGACGAACAAAGAATCTGAAGATCTGATAGTATCGAAGCGACGAAGGATCACAGAATCTAATTCGTATTGAGTGAAGCGAAGAATCTAAAGTTGAATGAAGCTCGGGGTCCAAACCTGCCTTTTTATACAGAATTCAAGGCATGCATCGTTGGGACGCACAAGCCACGCGAAATCATCCCGTCTAACTTCAGAATTTTTAAACTAAGCTCTGCCACTGGCCAAATTCAGGTTTACCATTCTTTACTGGGGATTTAAAAACCTTCTTGTGATACGTGGCTTTGAACTAGAACCGTCACTTCAGCTGTTAAAAGTAGTTTACCTTCTAGTGGGGTTTAAATCCCTCCGCTTAGTAAGCTTAAGGGAACGATGGGTTTCTCCTACGAAAATATCTCTTTTAAAAAGACAAAATATAAAAGGCCATGTCCTCGCCTCTACAAAAGAACCTGAATTACCGTGAGTGTTACATTACACATAATTATTACATATTGCATCAATTTGGGAAATTAAAATCATGCATTAGTTATAGTAAAAATAGTAGTAGTAGTAGTAGTAGTAGTAGTAGTAGTAGTAGTAGTAGTAGTAGTAGTAATATGGTCGGTACATCAGTTAAATAATAATAATAATAATAATAATAATAATAATAATAATAATAATAATAATAAAGCGAAGCTATAGGCACTGCTTCAATTTCTTCTTATAAGGTTACGTCAAAAATGATGTCAAAGAAAGAGCTGAGAACCTTCACACCTTAAGCAAAGAACTAGGGGAAAACATTGTAAGCGCTACACCAGTTGTTGTCAGGGTGTGAACTGAAACTAAATGTATCAAAACTCTTTCAATTAACTGTACGTAAAGGATTATCGAGAAGTCACTCCTCAGTCATTGTGTAACCGATATTTCACCAGGGAAGCGAATTCTGAATTTCGCTAATTTACGAGTTTTGAGCCATTAGCAGTTTAGAAAGAGGATTCAAAATGATTTTGGAAATCGAAGCTCTTTGCATGAATTCTTTGGTTTTTTTTAACGTTTGTTTAAATTATTTCCTGGGTTTTAACATAGCTATGTAAAAGCAAGTGGAATCAAGAATCAAGAACCTTTGCCACAATGTATCAACCTTTAGACAGTTTTCCGGAGTGGGTTTGCCGGCATAAAGATCCCTGGGGAATAAGGGGGAAAGCCGTTAGATATTATGGAAGGAGAAGCCCCTTTAGCATCGAGTCATAGAATCTAACGCGTATAGAGAGGAGGCAAGCACCGGAAAACGAACGTAATTAATAATTGATTCTCTGATCTGACACAAAGCATCAATTCTTTTTACCTACGCTTCTCTGAAAAAAATGAGGAGGGTGAAACTGGAAATAAAAAAGAAATGAGAAATGAGAAAGAGAGACTATGGAGGAGAAAAGAGCATACACCTTGCCGTTATTTCTTCCCGCCCACATTCTGCCCTTTTTCCTTAACCCGCGTTTCTTTTCACCGTAAGTAAACACATATTATAGACCTTCTACTTTTACTTTTACCCTTAATACATTTGATAATGCTCAGTGTACAAAAAGGTTCAGATTCTTGAGCATTTCACGTAACCTCCAGGAGAAAAGAATTTGCTTAAAAATATAAAAATAAATAAATAAAAAAAAAAGAGAAAGCGTGACTAGATACACGTGTTTTATAATCACTCAGAATAGATAATCTATATGAGAAGTAAATCATATAAAGAGTAGCCATGTATATACAAAGGTAAATAATTAATTCACCGTCTTTTGTATACACATTTAGTATATATATTACCTATTTGACATTTGAACAATAAATGGTGAATGTGAACATTATCCAAAAAGACATTAACGAGTTATGTTGTAAATATTTTAGCTCACTACTTTATGAGGAAATTGTTAACAATTACCATTTGCTTTTGCTGAAAACTGAAATATACCGTAGCGCTTTCAAGTTCTCCCGCTGGGCATTGTTGCACTAAAATCTGCAAAGGAATCAACTGATTGAAAATTATTTATGTGCTTTTAGTTAGACATGGGTTTGTGTAATTGGGTGCTGTATTCGGCAATAATGGCGTCATAAACATTGCTGCCTTCTCATTTCGCGATTGTGTTTGTTTCCTTGCAAAATTTATTTGAACGATAAAAGAAATGTTCTCGATTAAAGCTATGGTATTTCGCTGTATATCTTCCAATGAACGTTTATTGCATTTTAGTAATGGTTTCTTGGTGTTTTCGTAAACATTTAACCAACAGTCACGTCGATTTAAACAAAGTTAACTTTATACTTATGTATGTACTTTACTGTCATAAACTGAAAAGGTGTAGATGTCTAGTAAATATGCTACTAATGCCCACAAAAATGTATATGCTTATGTAATGACGTTTCAGCAATATCAAAACATCTTTACATAAATAGAGAATCAATGCAACAATTAAAATTTGGAGTAAAAACTGATTCAATTAGGTCTACCAAAATTTAAATAGTGCCTGATAAATGGATTGCCAGTAAATGCGAACAAGTTATAGCAAAAATGAAATAATCATACAATGATTTACTTTATTGTCTACATTTAGCAAACAACAAGAAAACTGCTTGCAATAATTGGTCGTTTAAACATTTACTGCATTTCTCACTCTAACCGGAACATAAAACAGTAGAGTCAAAAAGAAACCGAACATAATGTAGAAACTTATGTTACAGAGCAAACGGAACCTCATCATTGTGCTGAATCATAATGGAGAGCCCAATTCTTTCTTGTCACACATGAGATCTTTTCCATCGCACTGCATCTCCCTCAGAATGGAAGCAAACGTCTTCTTATTAGCAGGAGTGAATTGGAAATGCATGCTGTGTTAGTTACAATCTATCAACTCCTGCTCATACATCTTGAAACACTATACTCCACTAAAGCCCAGTAGAGAAGTTGCCTAAATAGCAAGGCGTTTGTACGCAACAAAGAAAAATATTTAGTCGTACTACACAGGATCCATGATGTCCATCAAAAAATATCCAAAATAGTGATAATTTAACAACGTTGTGATTTGATTTAAGAAAAAAGTATATATTCATTATCAGGCTATAAATGTTACATATAATGTAAAATTATGGGACATAAATAATAGGAAAGAATTTATATATGTAAATATTAATGCATAATTTAATCATTAATTTAATTGTACCTTAACCAATAGAGCCGCCAGCTTGATATGTTTCTCATCGGCGTTTTATATACCAACTCAAGACGTATACAAACTAGTGATAAATGTGCTAATAATATTTTTTGAAAAACATGAATTTTATTTCTCAACATAATCTTCATTGAGACATGTGTATTAGTCCAGCGAGTTTTCAGTTTTTTAATCCCGATAGCATCCTATTATCTTGTTAGTGACATCTTTATTCGACAAAAATTACTTTCACCGGTCCCAATTTTTAATTATGGATCAGGAAAAAACTCAGAAGTCAAATCTGTATATTTGAGTGAATGAGTCATCAGTTCGAAACTCAATTGTGCATTTTTTGTTCTTTTGACTGTTGATGTGTGAGATAGCGCGTTATTCTGATGAAACAACGGTTTTTATGCTAGTATTTGCCGTTTTTCTCCTTTCAAACGGTGCAATAGTACTACTTAATAGTCTGCTATTAGTTCTATCCTTACTCGATAAGTCCTATCAGGGACCCCCCCCCCAATGGAAAAGAGGGAACCCCCCAAAAATAGAAAAGAAAATGTATACATTACCTTCTCACCAGACAAAACATTTTCGTCTTGTGCAGAACATTTTCTCCGTTGCGCACTGATTTGACCATATTAATATATATATGACGGGTCTTGCTTCGGGCGACAGGTTAAGCAGCAGTCGATAAAAATCTCCTTACAGTTCAGAAGCAACAATTGGATGAAAAATGAGCATCGAAATTCATAAGCATTTAATATAAGTTAGCTATGTGAACAAAGCTGTAGGCTCCGCTAGGCAGATAAACAAGAACTGATACGTGACAGGTGTAAAGGGAAAGGGCAGTTTGTAGCTTATGGCCTATTATACTCCTCCCACCTGTTGTCTATATGTCAGTACCAGCATAACTTCATTTGGTTTTAGTGCTTAGAAATTCCGATGCCTAATTATACATCTTACCTTAGAAAAGATGTGAAAAGTGCCCCTCTTCTCATTCTTAAATGTCAGTCCTAGGGTCTAGTGGTAAGCATACTGGCTCCTAAACCCCAGATCGCGGGTTCAATCCGGCCAGGGTCGATGGGTTTTTTCGGACGTAAATTTTCCAAGCATGGCTTCCTTCCGAAGGAAGGAAGCCATGGATTTACAGCACAAAAAAGAACCTCAAGCCTGAAAGAAGAGGCATCTGAGTAAAATGTATGGCCGTTATACGCCCTGAATTGAATGGGACACTGGTGACATTAGATGTTAAAAAGCGGCCGTAAATAAACCAAATCAACAAATCACTCTTAAACAAGCAAGAACACATCACTCGCTCGTGCAAGTCTATTAACTGAAATTCTGCTTATTTCATGTTCATAGACATCAGTCGCAATAAGTTGCTGCTTGTACCGGATTACCTCCCAAAGCATGAACATGTGTGTACCGGTATATTTTTTACTTAAGTGACTTTGTTCCATTTTTTTAAAGAAGATGTAATAATGTAATCTTTCTAATTACAGTTCACTTTCTTTAAATTCTCTGTTTTACCCGTTATTCAACGCAGAATCTTTCGTTTATCTTTCCTTGAATGTTTCGCCTATATATTTTTTCATTATATTATGTTGTTCGAGTAAAACATTTTTTCCTGTAAAAGCACAATTAGGCACAAACAAAAATATTTTGATAGCATTGAGAATATAGAGAGAAGGAAACATGTTTGCTCTTGTTCCAATGTGCAGCGGCGTCAGGTTAAAAAAAAAATCCCATTTCTGTAGGTGTGTACACTGAAACGATTGTTTCCCATCTTAAATTTACTAGTAATCTAACCCGTATCGTCCATTTCTATAGCTATAGCTATAGCTATATACATGGGTGGCCGAGGTTGTTAAGGCACGGACTCGTGAGTGGGAGGTCTGCGGTTCGAATCCCGCCAGGACCGTCCTCCCTAACTGGGGGTTTTTCCAGGTTTTCCTCAGTCTTCATAACTGGCAAATGCCGGGGAGGTACTAAACTTAGGCTTGGAACGCTTCCTTCCTTAAAAAAAAATCCTTTCCCAATTTATCATTTCATCTCATGTATCATCAGTGTCCACCGTCTGTGGTACCTCAGTAGTAAAAACGGGCGTTAAACACTACTCAAAAAAAAAAAGTGGCCGAGGTCGTTAAGGCGCGGACTCGTGAGCGCGAGGTGTGGGGTTCGAATCCCACCAGGACCGTCCTCCCTGACTGAGGTTTTTTTCAGGTTTTCCCCATAAATGGCAAATGCCGGGGAGATACCCTAAACTTCGGCCTGGAAGTTTACTTCCTTAAACAAATCCTTTCCCAATATATCATTTCATCTCATATGTCATGAGTGTCCACCGCATGTGGTGCCTCAGTAGTAAAAATGGGCGTTAAACACTAATAAACTTTTGTATGTGCATTTGACGTGCAAATGCAGTTCACACCTAAAGTAGAACCTACAAAGAAGTGTATTAATATTTTGAAGTATAAAAGAAGAAGAAAAAAATATTTGCAGATGCATTCTTTTGTTCCATATTTATGATGTTATCCCACGTCGTAATTTTATTGGAGTTAAAGTAAGAGTGGAACATTTTGAAACGGTTAAATTAATAATACCTCATTGGCAGGTAATAAGTCTAATAAAATGCATGGTTGAAAAAGTACTGCAGGACTAAAGCTGGGTTCAGTTTTAGGAACCTAATCTTTATTTTACTTTAAATTAAAATCGAGATCGGTACTATTGAAATCCTGAATTATAACAAATTCATTACAATAAAGTTGCAATCACGAAAGGATATAGATTCAAAAAACTGTTGTAGTGTTAAATAGACAAGCTAGCAGTACGTGCGGGATACAGAGCGTCAATAAGACATCTAGTACGGTATGTTATGTCATTGTCGGAGAGCTAAACTCTTACTTTGAGTCATATCTTGACTTGAAACTGACGATTACTAATTAGTCTGCAGGAAGTGCCAAATGGCAAGTACCTTGCCATTAGGAGCAAACGCCTTTCCCTAACAAAGTAAGACAAGAAACGTAAAGAAATCTATTGGAGGATGCAGTTTGTGTATGTTAATGATACACATTCCAACTATTAATTAAACTTTTAGACCAAGCAATTTAAAGAGCGCCGGGAGTCCATTGAAGATTACCTCCATATAAAGCATCCTGTGAAAACATCTTCTTAAGAAACGTGTCAAATAGTGCAAGTAGGATTGTGCAAGTTGGCCATGGTCAACCAGGCATTTCAACTGGTGTGATATGACAATTATTCATTTCCATGTGATGAAGTCAAAGGTCATTTGCCGATAAGCACCCCTGAGCAGAAAGCATATCTCCAGGAACTCAGTTAGGAGTTCCTTCAAGAAAATCCTGATCACTCCCTCTCGAAGACTGTTACTTGAGACAAAAAGGGTTCATCGCGTGATGCACAATCCAAACACCGTTTTTTGTAATGAAAGCACAAGCAACTCCAAATAATTGTCTCCAAGAAAAATCATGACAACCGCTTGTGTGGTATAGAGAGTGTCTTCTGTTAGAATTCATGGCAAATAAGATCACATTCAATAGGTAAACCCATGCTTCCAAAATAGTGTATGAGGTCATCAAGGAGAAACGGCATGGAGAAACAGCGGACATGATTCCTTCGCATTACTGCACTCACAGATTATGTGCTTAACCATCCACCCAACAGTCCAGGCCTGGCCCCCAGTGATTCATTTCTATTTCGAAACCTGAAAAATTTACATCGTGGACGATGAAGTTCCAACGATGATGTCATGAAGGAGGGAATAATGGATTGGTTGAAGGATAAGAAAATATCCTTAAATTCTGAAGGGGTTAAATCAATTCTTATTTACTGAGGAGAAAATATCCTGAACTTTATTCTAAACTAGATATTTTAGTTAAGGAGTTAATGAGAAACCGCCTCCATACTAACTCACCGGCGTTAAAGTTCCAGCTTAAATAATCATGAATGAATTAGAATAAAAAAAATGATAAAAAAATATCATTGGAGCTGAGGCAGAACCTTCAATGAAAAAACTGTGCGGACTTTCAGATTACAAATTATTATACCTCAGCACAAATGTAATACATAGAATGGCGTTCAATGTATAAATCATATCTAATTAGTTTCCCGTTTGAATGCAAGGATTTAGCTGTAATCACAAGCCACTGTTCTTAAAAGGCAATAATCTCCGTAATTGACTCTACTTTTTATGTCCAAAAGGCAGTTTTTCAATTGGCCGGACGGTTGTCCATTAAAGGGAATAACTGCCAGTCTTTCCAATAATCCTTCCAGCACCTCCTGTGTATTCCTCACGTCCATCGTTCCTTTTGTTGAGGCAGCACGGATGTCAAAGTCACCATCGAGATTTAAACTCTGTCGAAATATTCTCAGAGCCGTAATCCCCAGAGTAGCGCGGAGGGATTTGTTGCGATAGAAACCTTCATCTTGTAAACGAGTGTACGTTATTTCCACGAGGAGAAAGGAGAGAAAAAAAATATCAATGACGTTCTGATCAAACACAGTTGAGAGAAGAGATGGAGACGAGATACGTACGGCAGTGGGAGACTTCATATAGGTTAAGCTATTGGAGTCATTTCAAAAGGCATTCAAAGAGGGAGTCGGTAATGAAACATTAAATATTCAATGAAGTACAGCTTTTCTATCTCTTGCTTGCACCAACCTACTCCTCTACCCTCTCCTACCTACCGTTTCTCCCTTCATTTCTCTACCGTTCCTCTCAATCCCCCCCCCCTTTCCCTTCACCATGAGTCTATAGCTCCTTCTATCCTTCTCTTTTCTGAATTTCTATTAGAAGGTGCTGTGAGATACTACATAACAAGAAGGGGAGGAGTATGAAACCTATACACTGGCAGCTTTTCAGGATGAAATGTCTAAATTTGTACGCGATCGAAACCGCAGTTATTGCCTCTTTGAGACTTTAAAAGAAATTCTCATTTGCGGACGATTCTAACAAGAAAACCAACCATTGATAAGTTCATACTGAATTACAGCTTGACATTTCATACACGAATTGTATATATGCATCTCCATGGCTAATTCAACTATTTCCTTCACAAGGAAACTCTCCAGTTCAACAGATAAGACGTCATCCCCCAACTTTACATATTGATTGAGAGATTTGTTTCAACTAACTTTTCGATCTACTCTAAAGGTGGCCCTACTCTTTGAATGAAACCCTATCACCTTGTAAGGGAAAAGGCCTTCTGCACGAGATAGGGAGAGTTCTAATTTTTATACTCAGCCGAATTCAATGATCTATGAGTAATTTGCTCTCTGGACCCAAGTTTCGCTTTTTCTGGATGTAAAAGTTATCCGGAAGGGACTTTTAATCGTGGGCCATATGTCGTAGATTTACGGCACGCTAAAGATCTCCATATCTGGAAAAGGCCGTTTCACTTTCAAGTAAGAACTTAGTTCCCTGTCAGATGGCGATAGAGGCTATGGGCCTGCCATCTAACCCTTTGTTCTCTGTCAGAAAATAGGGTAACTGAAACTCTCCTTAGAAAATGAGGCGCTGAGGTTTCAGGATGGAATGTCAGCTCTAATTACACTCACAGGTTCAGCTCCGCACGGTCCTAACTCTACTTGGCCTAAACACACTGACTTTTAATTTATGTATTAATCTTAAGAAAATGTTAAGTGCTTTTGGAAGGTAAACGCTTTAGTTTTCAGTGAATATATGCTTAAAGACAAACTTAAGAATGTTAACCTGAACGATTTTTACACAATAATTCGTGCTTGATTGTTAGTAAGAATTAGGAAAAGCCGTCCTTTGGCACTTAAGTTGCTTTTAGGACACGATTTTAATATCTAGAATTATTTAAATTAGCATCAATAACGTAGTCCCGTATTTTGAATTCAGGTTCATTATTTTTCATGGCATTTTCTATATCTGCTATTAAAATATTCAATATGAAGAGGGAATAAGAGAGAAAATTGCCCCAATGGTAATTTTCTCTCCCCTTCAAAGTGAAAATATTCTGCTAAACAAAATCTACAAAGCCCCGCCTAAGCGAACGAAGGAGAAAGAAGGGTTCACCTTTCAACATTTATTTCATCAATAATTCGATTCAAAACGTTTCTTTACTAGTCTGATGCGGAATAAATAATCGGGTCCTTGTGGGTATGCCATCTACAAATCATTTCGTTTTTAATATAAGCTACAAGAAGAATTACCCGCATATGTCATGGTGGTAGTAAATACATTTATGGACTAAATGTTTACTTTATAAAAATTAAGGCCTCTAAAATAATTATGGCCATTCAAACTAATTATAAAACAGAGAAAAAATCCTAAAATTTATAAATAATAAAAAAGACAAGAGTTCACAGTGGGGGGGGGGAGAGAAAAGAAAGACAACTGACACTCAAAACATTGATATTGCGGCTAGCTACGCTATAATGCGAAATAACATCCTATCCATATATTCTTCAACCCTTGTATGCGGACCTACGATTGTATATATATATAAGGATAAACTATTAAGGATGGAACACTTAAGGTTAAGTCACACCTAGCAATTTCAAGTGTGACTTTATCTTAAGTGTTTTATCCTTTTAAAGCGTTTATTATTATTGTTAATTTGTTACATTGATAATAGTATTAACAATGTAACAAATTAAAAGTAATTATAATAGTACAAAAGGATAAAACACTAAGAAAAAACTAAGAAGAAGTCACATTTGAGATCTCTATATTTCGGACTTGTGGAGTCCTTCTATGACAAGTCATAGAAGGCAGGTCACTTGTCTTCTTGCCATAGAAGGACTCCACGAGTCCAAAATATAGCGATCTCAAGTGTAACTTTTTCTTACTGTTTTATCCTTTTGTACTATTATAATTATTATATATATATATGGGTAGGGGTTCACTAAATATCGCCCATATTTTAGATATGTTCCCTCGAAATTCCAGAGTTGTGAATGTTGACATACACTAGAGTTTCTTAGCATTTACGAATTCTGCACGCCCAAAAAATATCGGTCATTCATCGGTTTGAAACTTAGCAACTGTAAATGCTAAAACTATGATTCGCTATCAGAAACAATTTAACAACTGTCATTTGAAAGATACGTTTGTAAAACTGACCCAATTAACTACAGAAATAAGTCGTGTGCTTCTTAACCCGAAGCTGAAGAAAAGAGAAGGCGATTTCTTCTTAAAAAGTAAAGATTACAAAGTATCAATGAAGTAAAAGCTTTCGAGGAAATAGTTATAGGCAGATTATCGTCACTTGAAACGATGCGATGTTTTACAAGTCTTATATCATATTGCTAAAATCAGGGGAGACGAGTGTTACAATTTTTATGAAATTAATATCAGGATCGAATGGTAGAAGAACTCGTATGCTTAAAAAAGTAAGCAGAAATACAAAAAGTAACCTATGAAGTTATGCCAATCAATTCGTGCAAACAAATATCTCTAAGAAGGGACTTGGTGCAAATCTGCAGATGATACCTTTAAATATATAATGATGCACCTTTTTGTAATTTTGTAATCAAGTTAAATCAGAAATATGTTCTATGTAAAAATTGTTCATGGAAAGTATGCCATAGTTAGAGCCAAGGTCCCGTAGAAAGCACCAACCGCAATCTTCAAACTATGCTAGTTTTTTGGATGTCAGAAAACAAAAACTAACTGTCCCATCATTGCTCTCATTACCATCATCTAGGGCAACGGTTCTCAAACTTACGAGTACCTTAACCATGGATTCCCTTTAAAGATCTCTCGCTATCGGACCCCTAACTTTTAACTCCAAGTTTAAAATCATAAAATTGCATTATATATGCATATATTAAAGTTGTTCATTGTTGGTTTACAAAATTAAAAATTATAAACGTACAAATATATGCAAAATTTTCAATATTTACATTTATTTTATAATAATAATATTAGATAAAAAGTATAAAAACGCATGAAACATTAACAATAATAATCATCATCAATATTTGATTGCGCAACATTACTTGTTAATTTTAGTTGCAGAAAGAGAGGGATTGTGTTGTATTGCACTTACTAGTAAACCATGATATATCCGGCTTTTAATAGAATAAATATGCATTGTGAGTTTTCATTCTACTTTTCGAAACGGTTTATATACTTTTTTTTCGATAAAAGAGCCAGAGAATTATTTTTCACTCAAATAAATGGTTAGGAAAGCCAACAGTACATTCATGGCCTTCTTTGATAGTGCGGTACTCCCTTGCCCAAGCTTACACTATTCGCTGCCAAAATGGGCGTGTTGTTACCCGTGAAACAATGACGGCACAGATTCGTGTTTTCGGCTTACCTATTTGAAAGCTCCCTCCGGAATAAAGAGTCTTCTTCAATTTGATTTTAATTACTTTTAATTAAAGCCTCATGAAATGCACACATTAAATTTATATAATCTTTAATTTTCTTATAATTCATCACTTGTACCTACACATTTAAGCTGTTAACAGTACTGTAATTCTCCGTGAAGTGCCTAAGAGGCCCTCGCGGACCCGGAGGTAGTTTGAGAATCACTGGCATAGCCAGTATTTCGATCGTGTCAGTGATGCGCCTTATACAGTAAAATTAAAAGGAACTCTTGAAAGAAAAGTGTACAAATGAAACCAATAATATTTTTTTTATTTGAAGACTTGATATAAAAACTGTTTTTCATGTTTTTTCAGGAAACGTATAAAATTTCAGAATATAATAAAATATTTATCCGCACGTTTATTTCAGACTTTTTCTTTTAAGTTTTGAGGTTCTCTATCGACTGTCGATTTTTTTTCAAGCACGCCTTGAGTAATGAATGATATTGCATTATGTGTATGTAAGCCTGAAGACTTATATTTTTCTGAAAAATTGAAAAAGAAGCATTGTGGTTTTGTCATAATAAAGAGATAACTGTTACATAAACACTGTGAACACGAAACTCATCTTCTGTTGTCGATTCCTCTCTACTTTCCTTGTGTATCCTGCAGATGGCACATTCGAAATATCGTCACCCTATTCAGATGGTAGCGAAAATAAATGACGACGACGAACGCGAAGGGAGCTTGAATAGAAATGATATATTATTGATGCACAATTCTAACCGCTTCCTTTGTTGGTAGCGAATGGGATGGAGTAAATAGGTAGCTTCTTCGCAGGAGCGTTATTAAATATTACGTCTGAAGGAAGGCGATATCAAATATCCGTTGCTCAGGCAAGGGAAAGGGGCACCTTTATCAAGACAGATTTCCTTTTCTTACTTCTCCTGTATACATTTTATTTATTATTGCTGGTAATATTGATGTTCGTGTATCATTCCTTGTGTAGTGAAACCTCTCATTTTCTCTGTCCTTTTTCTTTACCTTAGGAAAAGTTGAGGAATGTTTATTTTCAAGAATATAAATCATAAAGCATGAAGCTCTACGGCACTTTCAATCATTCTTTGCATCCATTATGACAATGTAATGATTTTTTTTTTTTCAATTTTGTAAATCTGACTTTATAAATTTATATTTAAAAATGCAAGATGGTAGAAAGGTACTAACCTAAGACTCCATTTCTTAAGATAAACTCTATGATTATTTCTACATTTTGAATAAAATGGAATTTCGGTAACTTCACGAATGCCCCTTCCTGGGCCATGTTCCACAAAAGTATGGTCTAATACATTACAAGTATACAGACTTGTAACTTGTAGTTAAAATTACGTACCACAAAGGTTTCTGCTACACTTATACTTTACAACCCCATACTTACAAGTTGTAAAAACCAAACGTTATGGGAATCAGAGCTGGCAATCTGTGATGCGACTTTTAGCCTCCCCCCCCCCTAAAAAAATCAAGTATGAGATGTTAGAAATGGATGGGCGCAATTATTATGAGTGCATCAGACAGAATGTGACTGCATTGCAGTAAGTGATTCAAAACGGTTAAATAATTTCTTGCGTAATTTCCAAATTACTAAACCATCGTTTGGATTGAAATGTTTCTCAGTGTTATAACTTTAATATTTTCTTCCATTCTAAAATAGGGTTTTATGCCATTACATATTGTGGGAGTATTCCTCTACTATCACAAGCTTTTTTTTTTTTTTGTAACTATTCATTTTTAGCTTTTGTGAAAACCTTTATTTTAACAACAGATATTTAAGTCTGAGCAGATAGGAGGTCTTAGAAATAGAGCATTGTTTAGATAATATATACACGTCAGAGGTTTTCAGAGAAGCAAGACTTGGTATCCGTTACTAGTTAACAAACAACGTCTGTACCACAACTTTCCTACCACTTTTAACGGTTCTGCACATCTGCCTCTCCAGACTGATTCATTTCACTGATGATGTCCACCGTAGCGTCAGCGAAAGCTTTAGTTTTAAATTTAATTTAAACCAACGATTGCGAAAAAATAACACGGCAATATCCGTAATTTATAAGCATTCCCTAAAATACTACTATATTTCACATCTCACAGATATCTTGGACGTTTCTGGGTTTTTGAGTCACGTTCTTTAAGAACGTGCTAGGCTGCGAGTTTATTTGCCAACTCTTTTGCCTTAACACAATGGGGGGGGGGGAGCTGTATGCTAAACTTAGCTTTCTACTGGTTTCAAAATAAAATTTAATGAATTTAATATCACATTTAAAAATTTACCAGTAATTGCACCACCGTCCACCATCTGCCATTTCAGAAAGTAAAAGAAGCAATGAAGAAATGACAGAGGAATAGTAAAGATTAGGCAAGCTCAAGAGGTAAAATGCTTATATATTTGATTTCTCTGACTGAAAGTTCAAGAGGTAAAATGCTTATATATTTGATTTCTCTGACTGCAAGCTCAAGAGGTAAAATGCTTATATATTTGATTTCTCTGACTGCAAGCTCAAGAGGTAAAATGCTTATATATTTGATTTCTCTGACTGCAAGTTCAAGAGGTAAAATGCTTATATATTTGATTTCTCTGACTGCAAGTTCAAGAGGTAAAATGCTTATATATTTGATTTCTCTGACTGCAAGCTCAAGAGGTAAAATGCTTATATATTTGATTTCTCTGACTGCAAGCTCAAGAGGTAAAATGCTTATATATTTGATTTCTCTGACTGCAAGCTCAAGAGGTAAAATGCTTATATATTTGATTTCTCTGACTGAAAGTTCAAGAGGTAAAATGCTTATATATTTGATTTCTCTGACTGCAAGCTCAAGAGGTAAAATGCTTATATATTTGATTTCTCTGACTGCAAGTTCAAGAGGTAAAATGCTTATATATTTGATTTCTCTGACTGCAAGCTCAAGAGGTAAAATGCTTATATATTTGATTTCTCTGACTGCAAGTTCAAGAGGTAAAATGCTTATATATTTGATTTCTCTGACTGCAAGCTCAAGAGGTAAAATGCTTATATATTTGATTTCTCAGACTGCAAGCTCAAGAGGTAAAATGCTTATATATTTGATTTCTCTGAGTGCAAGCTCAAGAGGTAAAATGCTTATATATTTGATTTCTCAGACTGCAAGTTCAAGAGGTAAAATGCTTATATATTTGATTTCTCTGACTGCAAGCTCAAGAGGTAAAATGCTTATATATTTGATTTCTCTGACTGTGAGCTCAAGAGGTAAAATGCTTATATATTTGATTTCTTTGACTGCAAGCTCAAGAGGTAAAATGCTTATATAATTCATTTCTCTGACTGTGAGTTCAAGAGGTAAAATGCTTATATATTTGATTTCTCTGAGTGCAAGCTCAAGAGGTAAAATGCTTATATATTTGATTTCTCTGACTGCAAGCTCAAGAGGTAAAATGCTTATATATTTGATTTCTCTGACTGCAAGCTCAAGAGGTAAAATGCTTATATATTTGATTTCTCTGACTGCAAGCTCAAGAGGTAAAATGCTGAGGTAAAATGCTTATATATTTGATTTCTCTGACTGCGAGCTCAAGAGGTAAAATGCTTATATATTTTATTTCTCTGACTGCAAGCTCAAGAGGTAAAATGCTTATATATTTGATTTCTCTGACTGCAAGCTCAAGAGGTAAAATGCTTATATATTTGATTTCTCTGACTGCAAGTTCAAGAGGTAAAATGCTTATATATTTGATTTCTCTGACTGCAAGTTCAAGAGGTAAAATGCTTATATATTTGATTTCTCTGACTGCAAGCTCAAGAGGTAAAATGCTTATATATTTGATTTCTCTGACTGCAAGATCAAGAGGTAAAATGCTTATATATTTCATTTCTCTGACTGTGAGCTCAAGAGGTAAAATGCTTATATATTTGATTTCTCTGACTGCAAGCTCAAGAGGTAAAATGCTTATATATTTGATTTCTCTGACTTTTATCGATTTTGAGAGCTGATTCATATGCACTGTAGTTAAATTACCAACATTGCGTGCATTAATCTCTTTTTGTGTTTACTTTTATATATTGGTTTCGATTTGCTTAATGCGGTGTTGTGTAACTCGATTAAGGTATAACAATGAAGGGTAAAGCTTGATAGACGTTTGGCGTGTTGGGAGCGTTTAGACGCCGATGCTGTTGTATGTGGATCGGTCTTATCTGATGAAGATCGATGGCCGAACTCTGATGAGGAAGGTTTCCTTCGCCCCCGCCCCCTCCTCCCGAAGTTGCTCGATATACTGCGGCCCTTTGCTGGTGGACAAATGGTTAAGCGTGCGGGCCGGCTGCAATAATAGCAGGTGCCGGGGAAGAGGGAATATGCTTCCTCTTCGATGTGATTTCTTTCCGCTATGGCGCCCTCGCTAGCTGGTTCTTCTCTCATACAAAGGGCGAGCAGAGGAGGGAAGCGAAAAAAATGAGATGCAGGCTTAATAGACATGCTGGACGAATAATACCGAGCCAAAACGATTGATCACGGGAAAAAAGCTCAGCTGGAAAGGAGGAAGCACGAAAAAATCTACCGCTTTATTCTTCAAACTTCACATCCCTAAGGGCATCAAGCCATTTTACGGTTATAATGGGAAGCTACTATTAATTTTTTAAAAAGTGCACAGTATCTGATAATTGGCTAGTAAAAAGAGTTCGTATTTCTATAAATAGACATAGGAAAGAAAGCATAACTCACAGTCTACTAAAGCAATTAACTGCAAGAATAATACAATTTATTGTATGGTTAACAACTCCATTGGATTTCCAAGAACATATTTCACATTGTCTGACACAAGCTTTCTTGCATCCAAGCTATGGATTGACATAGCATAGTTTAATTTTGGATATAATTGCGTTATATCCTTGAGAGATGCTGGTAGCAAACACAGAATGGAATATTAAAGCAAAATTATAGTCCTGTATGAGCGATTTCCATAGTGCTGATTAAATAGGTAAGCAGCCACGAAGTTAAATGCTAAATTGGTTTCTGTAGTAGTCATGCGATCGGTAAAGAGCTCTTTATTTCTTGATGAAAAATTCTGAAATTCACCTTACCCAATAAGAAAACAGACGTATCTATTAATAGGGGGCGTTTTATGATAATTTTAATTCTGTTGCTGATTCCGTAGTTTTGACTTCTTTTATCCTTTTAACTTAAACTTTTTGAATTTTTGAATTTTTGAAATTGTTATGTACTTAAATTAATAAATGCGCCCTGTCTAGTTTTCCAATCTATGCTCCCGTGTTACTTACTCATGAGTGATAGTAACTTGCACTATAATGACTACCAACCTTGCTATACATGTTGATAGTGGTGTCCGTCTGCATTCAGAAACTCATGACATCTTTGGATTTTTTTAGCAGCGTTTAACGCCCGTTTTTACTACTGAGACACCACAGGCGGTGGACACTGATGATACATGACATGAAATGATACATTGGGAAAGGATTTTTTTTAGGGAAGGAAACGTTCCAGGCCTAAATTTAGGGTACCTTTCCGGCATTTTCCATTTATGAGGACCGAGGAAAACCTGGGAAAAACCTCAGTCAGGGAGGACGGTCCTGGTGGAATTCGAACCCCAAACCTCCCGCTCAAGAGTCCGCGCCTTAACGACCACGGCCACCCGTGGCGGTCACATATCTTCGGATGAAATTTCCACCTACACGCATAAGTTTTTCTTGCGGAAGGTTTATAATTTTTGTTCTTATATTGTCCTTAATTTGATCCATGGTGTGGGGTTGTTCCTTTTAAGTGAAACCTGCCTCATCTGAGAAAATTATTACATGTTGCTTAACAGTACCATCAGCGACATTTTTTCAAATTCAAATTTGAGATATTTACTCGTTTTAAGTTTACTTTGGGAAACAGTATTGTTCTCAACTAGCCATAAATATTAGTTTTCATTTAAAATGTATTGCTAACCATGAGAAAATGTGTTGTTGTTGTTGTTGTTGTTGTTGTTATTATTACTTGTTCGAATGATGCACCAATTTCGTCAATTTTTTTTTCTCCGTTAAAATATTTCTCTTTCACTTAACTTTTTGTATGCTTTATT
The DNA here is from genome assembly GCA_030762175.1 of Metallyticus violacea. Classification (NCBI taxonomy): domain Eukaryota; kingdom Metazoa; phylum Arthropoda; class Insecta; order Mantodea; family Metallyticidae; genus Metallyticus; species Metallyticus violacea. Next base: position 47,133,570 of record CM060839.1, read on the forward strand.
GTGTTAATATCTTAGAATTGATACATTTTAATTATAATTACAGTTAATGTTCTTTAGAGCTTTCTGTTTTAAAACTAAGCGTAAGCCAACATTCTTTATATTTATCATTTACTGTCAACACAAAAGTTCATGTAAATAACTTTAAATGGCTTTCAAAAGTTTGGCATTTGTTAAAATATAAATATAATTTTCGTAGTCCTTGACAACGCATTAAAATATGAATGACTTATGAAAGCGGTGAATGGCCCACTCAAGTCTACGTGTTATACTGTGTCAGTTGCTGCTTTCTGTTTGAGCTGTAAAAACTAGAGTTTCTTCATTATGCATCTCAAAAGTGAAAGTTTATTCAATACATCTGTGTTGTGTGTGAATTATATTATCTCTGTGTAGAAATAATTACAGCAAAATTCTGTCAACGGAAATTCGCTAAGTAAAATGATAAAGTGGTCTTTTTATACGTTACTTAAATACAAGAGTGTCTTAGCAAACTGATTGAGAAATATGGTCTATATGCTTGTAATGAAAAGTTTGATTAATGTGAAGCATGTACTTTGGCTGAACTATTGATAAAAATGGCGATACATAGTCGCTAAAATAAATAATACAAAATTTAAAATGCAAACCCATAAAATATGTAATGTTTTTAAAAAAATATATCAGTTACTTATTAGATTATATAGGGCGTTTATCATTTTGCTTTGGTTTTGTTTTAGTTTTTTACTACACGTATTAGTTTTTGTACCTTTGCAGACAAAAAAGTGATCTGCCTCCGGATTTCCTTGAAGTCCAGCTTCCGGTAACGTCGGTGACACGCAATAAAGCTGGATTCAAAGTAGGGCGAATTTGTTTTCGTTCGCTATATATCCAGTGAATGTCATGCACGCCACATATATCGTAATATATTGTTATCATAATAAAAATGCCACAAAACATTTCAATTCTACCCTCTCCCTCTACGACTAGGTGGACAGATAATTACTGTATGTAGATGAAAAAGTAAAGACTACCAAGCGTTGAAAATAAAACTGAAACTTAGAAACTGTTCATTTGTTCGCAAAAAAAAAAAAAAAAAAAATGCAAATGCAAATAAAATTTAAGAACAGGCAGGTCCGTACTAAACATACCGCTGAGATAACTTCAGGCATGCAAAACACTTTCTTATGAAAGGTATAACAGCTCTAGCTAAGTGTGCATAAATTATATGTGAACAAGGCACTGTGCCAGAGTGGACATAAACTTCAAAAGCAGGGTCATTATGTTTTAAGGTGAATCTGTTTTCAATGAAAAAAGAAAACACTTTGGTGTTTCAAAATGTTTAAAAGTTGAGCCTAACTATAACTTATTGACTATGCAATGGACTCTTCTCAGTACAATGAGTGCAGCTGAATTCAGCCTGCACCACAGTTATCTAAGATGTTACCTTAATTTGCTATCACAGTAAAAGGAGCTTAAAACAAACATGGTACGGACTAACAGATCAGTAGCGCACTGCGCAGAGTTTGCTTGTTGTAACTTCACTATCTTGTCCATCGCAACACGCAAACGGAAAAAAAAAGGAAGAAAAGAAAAGAGGTGAAAGAGACGGTAGATGATAATAAAATGGATTAATAAAAAAATTGTACTCACGCAAAATAACTGGTGGATAGCTTTGGATCTAAAGTAATGCGGGGTTTTCTGTTCGGGGGAGCAAGGAAGGGTGGGGGGACGCGCGTTTAAATGAGCTGCTATGCGATGTCGTGATCAGCACTGAATGTTACCGGCAGTCTATAATAAAAAGAAGTCGATACTTGCGCCGCTCCACTGCAACGCCGCCACTGCCTTTTGCTTATCTCCAAGACCCATGTGACTTAACTTTTTTTGGGCATATTGCTACAGTGATTCAGAGTAAAATTGCAAGTATTTGGTCAGAGAATTTGAGAGCAATATCTTCAAAACTCTTTAAATAATGTAAATTATTTATATTTTTAGAAAATATATAACTTTTATGAAATGCATAACGAATTTCTTAATAGAAAAATATATTTTCCCATATTTATCTTTTCGCAGCTTTATAACGTTTATATTTGAAACTTTAATCTAAGCCAAATCTATATACTTCTCATTCGGCAATCAAAAACTAGTAGAATTTGTCAAAAACCACTTTGGTTTATATTTATGATACCGAATTTAACCAAATATTTTAAGCTCTTTAAGGAAATGCTCATTTGTTCTGCTAATTTTGTTAAAAGACAAACATTAACAAAATTTACAGCTTAGTTCGATTTTGTGTTGAAAATTACTGGGAGATCAAATTATATTGCTACCGCAGAAGCGCGAACTGAATCATCGATGCTGTCATGCGCCACTACAGCATAAGCATAGTATGTAAAATATTATTAAATATGAGTTTATTAATGCCCGTTGTTCGTTCATATTGAGAAAGTAGATTTTTTTTTTTTGCCTTCTTGCTTCAAACTATTTTTGGCAGCTGTTTAAGAAATTAAACGGCATGTATATGCTTTTTGTAAGTGCTTATATTTTAACCACTGTAACAAAAGACAGTGCTTTTAAAACTTTCCGCATTTATGTATTTATTTGTTTCAAAGTTTTAGGCTTATATTACTGACATGAAGTAGGTACTGATAATAGCCAATTAAATGTATATAGTTAAGGAAAAGAACAATTTAACTTTATTTTGGACTTGAAATCAGCGTATCTAACAGAGTTTTGTAAGAGCATCAGCAAAGTTTAAAGACAAAAAATATTTTTTTATAAATCGTTGCATTTGTGGTGAATAGTTCAGTTCCACATCAAGTATATCGTAATTATACTATTCCCCAACGAAAACTTTTGTTTCAAGGATTAATTTATAAAGTTCTTTTGTAGCATTCATGGTGCCTATAAGAAATATTTGAATACTTTAGTGAAGTTTTGTTATAATAAAAACATGGATGACATTTATTTGTAGTTAAGATAAGTATAACAAATGAATAGTGTTTAATATCAAAATAAGGTATGGTCTACTTTGTTTATCTATGCCTGGAGGGTTAAACTTACCCCGTAATAACTTAACTGCATATAAAATCAAATACAGATCCTAACTATCCTAAACCTGAAGAATTAGAAGCACTAGGTTTCAGTGAACTTACTTATAATTTTGTCTATTCAAATTCAGGTGCCCACACCAATAAAGAAAAAGTGTATAGGGGGAGGAAAGGCCATACTTTTATAGTTATTTAACTTAATGTTTATGGCATTATGTTCAAGAGCAACACTCGCTTATTTTCTTGTTAAAGGGCATTCGGCTATGATGGCGACGTCAAAGAAATGTCACTAATTGCGCTGACGTGCAATTTCCATTCGGCGCGTTAGCAGAAAATAATCGAAAAACTATCTTATATGTAAAAGGTCATGCTCATTATTTTGGTTGTATCTCTTATAATTGCAAACATTTTGTTTAATACATTTCATTGCTGCTTATTTGATGTTTCAAGATTTTATTAAAAGAAATATAGTGTCCTGTTTCATTTTGAATTCCCTTTAAATAATGTTGAGATTTTATTGCAGGTATAATTGTTTCTGTTTTTAGAATAAACATTTTGAAAACAAGAAAAGCCTAATACAATATGTGTGTTATATAGCCTTGTTTTATTTTGCATCTTTGCTTTGTGACACTCGAAAAGAAGGTTCTCAGAAACCTGTGCCTGTAATTAGGCAAGTTTTGGCTGTTTCACTACGTACGTCTTCAATCAGCGTGCACGTGTGTTGGATGAGAAAGAACGCCCTCATTGTTCACGGACGTGCAGCAAGACAGTGAGTGGCACGCCAAGTTTAAATTGGTTTAGTACTTGTAGCAAAGGGGTAGGGAGCGCTGATGAGACGTTAGAAGGTATCGGACAGGAGAAGGCCAAATGACACGTCATCGCGTGATCACTGTCAGCTCATCTTGCCCCTCTGCCGCCGTGAAAACACGACTTCCCGCACTAAATACTGATGCTTCGTTCGTCTTCTGTCCAACTTCTGCATAAGTTGTAGGTTTTAACTACAACAAAACAACTCCGTGTACACGCTTAAAAGACACGAAATGACATTTTCTCTTGTCATTTAATACATGCACGACATTATATTCTCAAACAACTTGTTTTTCTCTTCGCTAGATTTTATATCTGGCTTTATTTTTCCAAACGAAATGAAAAATTGTTCGACTGTAGCTAGATGGAAGTTTACTGCAAAAAATATCTTCTTAGGTTAGGTAGGATCAGGAGAAATAGATTCTAGTAACAGGAGACTTTAGATCTATTAGAACCTTTATAATATTCCTAAATATGATAGATATAAAAGTATAGAATATATGAGTGAAATTTAACTCAAATTTAGAGCAGTACTTGATATAACATATTTTTTAAATATTACACAATAAAATATTTGACATAATAATTATTTATTTTTTCTCTCTGAACTATTATCCTTAGAAATGACAATAAAAATTAACAGACTAAAATTGACGTACTTTACAACATTTAAAGATACAGTGTGGCCCAATTAACTATGTACCAACTTTCTCGTTTTACCTATAGGCGAGAGTGGCGCTATCACAATTATCAGTAGTTTCCTTATTATATAAGGTTTGCTGAAACCGGCTATGGTCTTGTCCATACATTTTTTAAATCTCTTTAAAAAAATATCCACACGTTCAGCAATGCTGACTATTTTCTGGCGGTGTTTCAGTCGTAAAAGTATTAGGTCGGGGGACCGAGGAGATCACAAATCCTTAATTTGTGAAGAATTGCATTGGATTCCATGGTGGTTAAACAAGATACTCCAAGTAATGTACTCGTAACATAAAAAATATAAAAATCAGGCCAAAATGAAAACTCTAATTTTTTGTTAGATTGTGAAGAGTCAGAGATACGTGGCGTGACAACAGGAATGAGGAAGAGAAGGGTAAGGAGGAATTGAAATTTGGAAGAAACGGAGAGTTGTTGATGCTCTTCACTTATATTGCAAAAGTATGCAAGTATATAAGTAGAAAGGCTTCTATTCATCATAGTTTCTCGTACGTTTGCAGGCTTTATGGAGTAGATAAACTACATTATTGTTTCTTTTATAGCATAATAATATTTTCATGTCATTTTTAGATATTTTTAGTTATTTATAGTATAGAACATCTTTAAATATATATCTTTATTGGTTCATGCAATGTTTCAGAAGGAAACTAGTGGTAATAACAGACATTTTATTATAGTAGTTTTAAAATGCACACAGTAAGTACAACTGCTGCATAGGCCTTACGGCCATATGCTAATGTCGTCCTTGTAACAATTAAAATATGCATGCATACTTACATCGATGTACTTACACGTTTTCTGTGAGTAATTTTATATACATATATACAAACATGAATAGAATCTTTACCCCTTAGCCCTCCTCCCCAACTTCCCCCCTCTTCACTATAGCCATTAACCTTCTTGGTCGGGTCTTCTCTAGAAATATTCCCAAATTGTGTGAGTATCTTGCATGCAACTTTCCGGCAAATGTTCAAACTTCTATTGGCGTTCTAAAATTGCGATGATAAATGTCATTTCTTGAAATTTCCGTTTCCCTGCATTCTATCAAAACACGCCTCCAGGTATCGCTTTCTCCGCACAGTAGGCAAATTCTTTCCCCGAAAGCATTAACTGTTTTGTTTCTTTTCTAAGCCCCTAATCTGAGCAATGCCAGACCACTTCTTTCTTCACTGTCACAGGTATCTAGATAATTCCCCTTCCTACACACCGGATGTATTTGAGCCTGCAGGTAAAGAGATACTTTCTTTGCGCATTGAGTCTCAGTATTTGGCCTATCTATATCTCGCAAACGCCTGTATTTCGCGTAAAGTCCTCTCTCCTTAACCAAATATACTCTAGTCCAATTTTGTCTGACTTTCCTTATTTTAGAAGGGAACTATTGGGTAATTGTGAGTGGAGTCAATCATCACTCGTCCTTTTGAATGTGTGTTAGATATTCTCTAACGATTATCTCTTCGTGCCACTTATGCTAAACTGATAAAAAAAATCATTTTTATTGTTTGAGCCTACGTGTGTCTTTTGATGTAACTTTATATTGATCTTCATTTTGTTTTTCCCCGCATGTGGATCGGGTTCAAAGCTGTCAGATCACAGCTAACCACAGCACTGTCTCAACGCATATTGCCGCTGTTAAGGTCAGTTACGCGGTTTAGGTTCGGGACTATGAGGAGCTATTGGCTTTAATTTTTCTATTTGCTATAGTTCAAACATTTAATATAAAACGATGCATTTTAATTGCTGCAACTTTTTAAGACACGAAGAGCTGCTCAGTGTCGTGCAGAATTTCAAGAATGTTTTCAAGGGGTTCACCCACCTGACAGATCTATAGTTCACAAAATACTGCTTAAATTCAAAACGCCAGGAACAGTGGTGGGCAAGAAAATAAGGCGCAGGCATCCTGTGTTAACAAAGGAAAAACTGGATGGTATCATTGTTTGGTTGAAACAATCACCGCGAAAATCTCTTGAAAAGTTAACACAGCAAGCAGGGGCCAGGCCTATATCAGCATATTCTGCTATAAAATTGTTAAAAGTTCATGTCTACATGTTACTGAGGTTCGTGCTTTACTGCCCATACTGGGAGGAAGAAATTTCGTCTTCTATGAAAAAGGTAAGCACTTTTCAGTACTTTACCGATGGCACTGCAGGCTAGGTGTAGGCAGCTGCGCTGTGAGCTCTTGGCTATCGACCTGACCCGCTCGCGGGGAAAAAATAAACGAAAACCCACATAATTTTGTGGGTATGTTCTTTTTTAAGTTATAGGGTTGTACTAAATTAAAATGTAATTCCTCAAATGTTAAATTTTCTGTTGTAATTTTCAGTTTGAAATCTTAAAATCTACATTTTTTAAAATATTCTTTAATTGTACTTTGATAAACACGATATTTATAAACTTGAATACACTTGCTGATATTCAGAATTTGTCTTCGCAACCATCTGAAAATGTTTTCACTCATTTTTTCATTTGAATAATAATCAAATTGAGGAAACTGGGTCAGATTAAAGAAGAAGAATAAAGAAAAAGAAAATGAAAAAAAGAAGGAGCAAAATTAATGGTAGAGAGCTGAAAAAATAGAGAAAAAAGATTCATGACGAAGCCTTCGTTCAGTTTTGGCGAGGCTGTTTCATTGCCACTGAGAATGTTCTAATATCAATTCACCTCAGCATTTCCTTCTCTTGTGCATCTCTCTCCTTCAAGCTTGACACAGTAAAGAGAGATGTGGAAGGAGAAAGAGAGGATGGGACATGACGGTGACGACCGACAATTTGATTGAGAACATTGACATTCTGATCAAGCCAGGCCGTTCGGTCGGCCCACACGCCTTCAGGGACTGACTAGGGTCGTAACCACTGCCCTCCACCTCCTCCATTTATTCGTTCGATTCCCTACAGACGCCGAGCTAAGAGCGGTTTCTGTCCTACAGGATGTTCGGCAACACGGGCACGCAATTAATTTGGACGGCAAGATATTCTCCTTGTTTCGCGCTTGATCGCTCATCGGACCTCGTGCACTTAATTTGGACCCTGCGGCAATGTAGCAGAGCCGTTTGATTGGGTGGGTGTCCTCTCCCAAGTGTCGTGTCTTGCTTGTGATACTGCTAGCTTCGCATTGGAGACAGAACAGTCTCTTGATCTGCAGTAATTCTGCAACTGCTTTCATTTTTTCGCTGCAGTAGCTAACATGATTCTTTTTACCCCTAAAGATGGGAAGAAATACAGGGGAAGAAAAAGGCGGTTTACTGAACGCCTGAAACCTAAAACGCTCCTTCTGAGTTATATTTTTTAAAGTAAATAAACAAGACGATCTAATATAATTTTTTCTCATAAATAGCTTCGAATAAATCAAATTTTGAGTAAAAAATTAATACTTATTTTTTTGAAACTGGTTTGAAATTTCCAGAACATTTGTTCCCATAGTGTTTTAAACTAACCATAAAATGCAAGGGTTTAAAAATAAAATGAAGTTTTGAACAAAATCAGTTAAAATTCGCAAACCTGACAGTTTCCCAACGTTAAAAGAATTTAAGAAAGAACTATATTCAAACAAATCTTGGGATTTCTTAAACGAATTTCAATTTCACTTCCTCAGTTTATTTCTAAATTTTAAGAGCTTTTAAATTTTCCGAAATAACACCATAAAGAAAGTGAAAGAAAATATTTTGGGTTGTAAACATATTCTCTACTGAATTAGAAAAGGCAGCCAATGAATAACACCTAGTTTTATAATAAAATATATTATTTTAAATATAAAGTCACTCTCTGAATTTTGGTGTCAGTTAACTTTAACGTTTTTCCTGCTTTTTCTGACGAATTTTATGTGAATCAGGGTTCTCTGCTTATGCAAGTGATAAAACAAAATATAGCTCACTTCTTGATGCAGAGGTAGATATATAAATCAAAGCAGTATCATCTCTCATTAGAAGATTTATTTTACTGTCCCAAATGGCATTTTTGGTTTTCTCACTTTAAAAATTGTTTTAAGATTCCTGAGAATATATGAATTTGTTACATTTTCTTTGAGTTAATTTTAAAATGAGTTTTCTTGATTTGTTTTGTTGTTAGGTTAGTATTAACATTCATCATTACCGAGCTATTTTTTCATGGTCATTGATTTAAAAGAAATTTAAAACCAAAGCTTTCGCTGGCTCTGAGGTCAGCATCATTAGTGGACTGAAAATGTCTTGAGGGACAGAGGGAAAGAACCATTAGAAGTGAAGGGTCTAGGAGTGGTAAGAGAGTTACGCTGCAGATCAACAAATATCTTTTCTCAAAAAAGTAGCTTAACTAGAATTATTAGGTGGAAGTGAACAGGGTCATTATTTTCTTTGCCTTCAAAAGGGTTTTCGCCTTCTGCGGCGAATAGTCATTGCCTGTTGCTTAGACTGGTGTCTTCCAAGGTCACGAAATAAGGGGGAAAATCCCTTAGTTGCAATTAAAACACTACTTTCACGGCTTTATGGTCTAGCCAATAATCGTGACATTTATAACGGGCACGTAACTTTTTTATAATAAAATATTCTGCGGAACAACGAGCACTTGGTCACTTCAGCCCTAAGTTTAAGCTATTTCGCGGATTATAATAAAATGGATCTTTCATGGGCACACATTATATTCGCTACATCTCCATGGCCAGAGAGAAGATATAAATTTGAAACCGAAAGCACTTTCCCAGTAGGAACAAATATCGCATTCCATAAATGTTTATTAATAATCCATCAACCCCAAACACCTTTGATGCGGAAAACGACCATGTCTTGCATGAGCATACAAACTGAAACAAACATTTTCGTTTAATACTTGTCAAATGAGTTTTCCTCAAAATAATTTCACCTCGCAATGTTACCTTTCTCTCCACCTCCTTCCTGGCAGGTCCTTTCTCTACAAATATTGCATTGCGTCCCGCGGGATGGAATTGTTCCACCTGCCTATCTGCTGTTGATTAAATGCCATGCTGTAGACAAACACTCACACATACACACGCGACTCGTAAACCGTGAAACGAAATTCATAACTGTTATTATTAAAATCAAAATGATTTGTGCTCTCTAACCCCCACGAGTCTGTTACGCTGACAGTGTTTAACATAAAACGTTCTCGGGAGTTAAAGTTTGTTTCTATAGGTTCGTTAACACCACTTGCTTATATTCATTATATACATTTCTTCTCCAGGAATAATTGAACCCTCCCCAACTACTTACCTCAAACTAGAATTTAAATTAACGTCAAAATGCTACCTCGTTCCACGAGGACTACCGAAAGTTTCACAGCAACATATGTCAAGAATTTTCATCTTACTTTACATTGATAGGAAGAAGACGTGCATCATCTACTTAGATCCGCAGATTCTACCTTCGTAATTTGAATAGAGGTCCGCGACGAAGCTCTGAAAGTAACTTTGTTGGCAGGTATCTCTTAGAAGCGCTGTAATGACGCTGTGATAAGTTCTTACTGGAAAATCAGAGCAGGTTCAAGTAAAGACAATGTGACAAGTGCAAAATTAGGAATGAAATTGTGCTGTTCATTATAGCGAATTCGTGTAATAATAAAGACAAATATAATTCTTCTAGTACGACCAATAATAGAGTTAAGAATACATATTTTACGTATTTCTAATTGCATATGAATACTTTTATTTTTTAAGCTTATCCATTCAGAAAAGTGTGTAGAATATATATATTTTTTTCTAAACCAATTGTAACTTAAAACATTAAACTATAAAATAGGATACGGTCTACTTATTTTATTTAATGAAGGGACTCGTATAACTGTTTCGTCTTGAACGAGAAAACTTACGTATTACGAATGATTATGACGATAATGATGAAGCAAATGAAAAGGAGGTGAAAAATGGTATAAGAAATTTTATACTGTAAAGATATTTGCGCTAACTATTTATATTTATTTTAAATATTAATATTATTTGATATACAATCAAGGAAATGCACCATGAAGCGGTATTATTGTATGCGGGGGCGTAAGTTTGTAATACCAAATGCCTCTCGCTGGTAGTCGATTTGAAGCAGATATGTACGGCGAATGCGGCGGGTTGTTGAATAGTCTTTTCGCCGCTGTTGTCCACTGCTGCTCCGTCTGATGGTGGCTTCAGTTGAGGATGTTAAGGAGCTCAGGGTTCTGAAGGTTTTTGGGACTCGGAGTCACCGGGTCGAGAAGGTTTGGACAACAGACCGCAGAAGAAACCCCAAGAGCATTTCTAACTCATAGTTTATTAAGAACACAATAATCCATTTGACGAGACTGTCCGCGGAGACTCGGGTTCCAGTTTTCTGAATATCAAACACTTGAACCTACTTTACGTCTTACTGACTGACTCACTGACTCTTACTCACTGACTGACTTATGATCTGACTTGCACCTGCTCTTCTACCGATCTTACTCTTTTACTAGTGCTCCTCGACTGACTCACTTATTCATACTCCTCGATTAACTGACTTATTCACATCCGACTTACTTTACTGATCTCTGGTCGTGACTTTTGGACCAATAAGCCACGCCCTTTGCGAAAAATACTTCTATATTATCATAAATTAAACTTTACTTTTAGCTTCCTGATTGGTGATTATTCAATATATATTTCTATGCCTATACGTTCTGATTCGTACACTTGTGGACGATGCCTATTGGTTACCTATTTTTCTCCATGGCTATACTTTTTAGTTTTTATTGTCTCTTTCTGGCCTTTCCCAAGAAGCTTCTTTATCATAAATTTTGGCTGTCACCTTTTATTCTACTACATTTGTCCCTTTGTATCTGTGTGCTATTACTTAGATAAAAGATGTTCCTACCTCTGGTACCTATCTTTACTTTCTGGGAAATTTTGGACGATCTGTATTATTGTCTTGAACTATTTTGTAATTTCCATTTCTGAAGCATTCTCGTAAATCTGCACTTCTCTTTTATCCTTAGGTGCACAATGTAGCATGAAAATGGAAATAACTCTTTTTAAAACTACACTGTCAAGGTCCGCTCAAAGCATTTACAGATGTTAACAATTCTCTACCTTTTCTCTACCTGCTAGAACTTAGGGGCCTTCCCCGGGACAGTCCGTCAGTCTGATACAATACAACCCCTGTACAAAACAATAAATTCTTTTCCTATCTTAAGGTTTGCAGACAATTAACACAAAGGGGTCTCAACCAGGAATTCTGATATTTTGCACAAAATATCAGCTCCAATATTTATCCAATGAAATATAAATTTTAATGCTAATATTAATTAATACACATGAAATTACTGAGGAGCTATAATTTTTGGCTTCAACCATTAAATAACTAATCCTGAATGTTTTTTGCATGCTCTAGTGACAGCACTTTAAACAATTTTGGCTAATCTTGAACTGGTGTTGTGCTAACCTAAAGCGAATAACTTAAGAGTTCTGTTTGAGTTATATTGGACATTGTTCTAGAGTTCAAAGAAACAATTTAATAGATATCATGACTGAATCCAGACATCCACAGTTTAACAGGGCATAAAATTTATGTACTTATAATGTGTCAAGAAAATACAAAATGTGTGCAGGCTAAACCGTTTAAAAATAATTTTTGGTATCCCATACAGCACAACCAGGGATGAGCAAACTTCCTTGATATGTACACTTACTTCTAGGAATGATTTTAGAAAACTATTAACAATAACGCAAACAACGAAGAGGTAGATAGAAATGGGTGGATTTGCATGATTTATTTCTTTACAGCTGCAACTTTTGAGCAACAATTAATTTAAAACCACAATAAATATATATACATTGATACGCGCCCCTCATCTCCTTGGCTCCTTTTTTAATTTAAAGGTTTAAAGATTAAATGAATCAGGCACTTCCAGAAACTTCGGAAAACCACAATGACTGTTAAGTGAAATATTCCGGGATAACATTCGAGCATATTAAACCACATGAATAGAATAGGGTGCCGTTGCTAGAGATGTTAAAACATAAATATACAGTGAGGTTGTTTGAGTTAAGGGCAGTCTGAGCGCGACTGCTTACTGGGAAAGTAGATCGCCACATTAAGAAATAAAAGTCTCCGTGCGTAAAATTAGTATTTATATTTTTGCGGAAATGATACTCTGTTTAAAACTGATGATAATATTAAGCACTATCCTGTGTTATAACTGATGTTGAGAATGATGTCCCTCAGCGGTAGTGCATTGCCGGCATCTGTGCAGGAAATTCTTATATTTCATTTAATTTTTATTCCGTAAGAGCACCGCAGCGTTTCGGAACAGCTTTCTTATAATTTAAGACATCCAGTCTCTTTACCGGAATATGATTATCTGTTGATTTTTTTGTAAATCACCTTACCACTTCTCTGCAAGAAGCCGTTTTGTATCCTACATAATAACCCGTTCTTCAAGACTATATTTATATTGCGCGTAACTAACGGAGAACAATACACACACAATGAAAGCACCAAGTAATTGTAGGGATGCACAACCTTTCGCAGATAAGGCCTCCGTCGAACTAACTACAAGCTGCTACTACCTGCACGGGATTCTCCCAGTTCTCAGTCGCGCTTTGCTGTTCGTATCTCAAATAACCTCACTGTACAAGTGCAGCAGAATACGCTGATATGTTTAACTCCGGTCTGAGGCAAGAAGTCGGAAACATTTCTTGACGGCGCCTGCCCGGCCCACAAGTTTTGGCGTCGTTTTTTTAGAAATGAGTTCTGATTAGGAAACATGAGTTGAGCACGTCAGGGGTGAATATTTTTGTAGATGTGTTTCAAAAGTTTCACAACAATCCCAATCTAAGCGTCAGAACCAGCAGGTCCGTGTCTTCCAATAACTCCATGAAGGCAGTTACGAAAGGAAGCACTATATACGAAAAACAATCTGTTAGAAAACGAAACATTGGAAGATCAAAAAGTTAACGGATAGATGAATTTTGAGCCGAAACGGTTCAGCTTTGGCTGAAGTTGAAGTAGAGATGTAGATCTAATTATTTTCCTCAGAGATGGCGACTTATTTAGTAAGGAGCGAATATATGTTAATTTAGTTTTTTCGTTCTGTCGTAAATTGAGTGTAAATATTAACATTTGCTTGACTTTCTTATATTATAATTCTCATAATAAAGGCGTGATTTATTATTCTTATAAAGACAAGTTTTACCATTGTTCCTATTGTAACGGTCTGGAGTCGCATGTTTTCAGTCACCAGTGTCCGAAACAAACGACGACTGTCTGCCGGGTATCCTGCTATGTCATAATCGGTTCCGTTCCTCTTCAATGCTTTTCTTAGTTTCAGGATGTATGATTTCTTGCCTTTATCCCCGCCTCTTCCCACTTATAATGTGTTTCTTTCTCTTTTCGACACAGCCATTTTGAAATATGGCGAACGCTAGAAGCCTCTTTTTATTTTTTCTAACTGCTCGTTCCGATAGAAGACTCACGCCGAGTCTATAATATTGGTCGCGTTTCCTCGTCCCTTTCAGAGTTGGAAGCGGGCCCATTACGCCTGCTGCTTTTCTTTAGCATTGACAATATTTAAACGGGGCTGTCTGGTATTGGGTTTGTTTATGTGCAGCTCTAGATGTAATGGTGTGATTTCCTCATCTTGCCATCGCTTTAGGCGTTCTTTGCACCAAGAAAGTCCTGGGTTTCGTTTTCCCTGCCGTATCCAAGCTGCCGCAACCCCTAGGGCCTTTCATGGCCTGTGACAGCGACGCTGATGCTTTTAAAGGAAATTAAAGTGAATCTCAGAATTGCCTAAGCCATAGGTAGGTAGCAGATACTTGCAGGAGATTCGTTTGAGAAGATAGGCAACAGAATTCTGCCCTCTTTTGTTTGTGCATCAGCTTTACAGTAACCAATAGTCAACATTAACTGTTGCTAGACATTTGTCATCGAAGAAATTGTAATTTGTTATTTTTTTTTCATACATCTGTTTTTATTTCTGAGACACCACAGGCAGTTGATACTGTGAATGCATGAGATTAAATAATGCGTTTGGAAAGGATTTTATTATTTATAGGAAGTGTTCAAGTCTATGTTTTAGATACTTCCTCTGCATTTGTCATTTATGAGGACTGAGGAAAACTTGGTTAAAACCTCGGTCAGGAAGAACGGTTCTGGCAGGAATAGAATCCCAATCTCCTATCACTATTCCGTGGTTTTAACAATTTGGACCATCTATGTCGGCAAGAAAATGTACGATGTATATATATATATATATATATATATATATATATATATATATATTATTACTAATTTATGTAATGCGTGAGAGGTACATAGCTAGAATACAATTTGTAGTTTCTATTTAAATCCTATACATATAGTATAATTATATTATTGTTAACAATAGCTCTTAATAGCTTTTATAAACATTTGGAACAGCATTCTTTTACATTGGTGAGATTTGGAGAGGACTTTATTCCACTTGAATATTTTACACTATTTCTATATGTTGTGTATCTTGTCAATTTTGCTGCGATTATAGCAGAGCTAATTTTAATTCTAATAGTAGACGGACGAAAGTAACCAAAGAATGTTCCCTCTGTAATATTTGCATAAATACAAAGCATCTTAAAGTAAATATCTTAAATGTTTACACTGCTATATTTCTGTTCATCAGCATCACTGATTTAAAGGAAAGAGGAAGGTAGATTAAACGGCGAAAATGAAAGTAAACTAATTTGTTTATAGAAAATAGTGTTGACAGAGATCAAACTTAATCATGGAAAAAAAAAAAAAAAAAAAAAAGAGTCACACAGTACAAGAAAGAAATGACATTAAGAAGAAAACCGTCTTTCCCCTGGGCTGACATACAGACTTAAGCACGGAGGCAGAGTGGGGATGTAGGGACATGCAGTGTTTACTTCTTACTATGGTTTCTGTGCAATGATTCAGCGGCGCTTCATAACACATCCTGAACAAAATATTAGTCTCTCCTTGTAGAACATTGAACAGAATATTTTCAGCCTAGAGATGATATTCTGGGTAACAGGGAGCAGTGATTTTTTTCCCGTAAATTTATTAGAGATATTCAGAGAGGAGTGTCTTTAGTTTTGCTCAAGCAACTCTCCAAACGGGTCGCAATGCAAATGTGACAGAGTGACCAAAAGGGTTATCGTGTTTGGGCGCACCAATGGACATAAAATGAATGAAGTGGCTCATTTTCCCGATGTATCAACTCAGATTCAGGTGTACAGGGAATGTTGGTGTACCTCGCCATCAACCTCGAATCGACTTCATAACAGTGAATAAAAAAAAGATTTTCACCTCTGAGGATGGTCGCTATTTGTACGCTTAATATTCGCATTATTTCACTTAGATATTAATAGTGAGTGTATGTATCGGCAATATTGTTTCATATTGTTAGCCCATACACTGCAATATGCCCTGGGAGGGGTCATTAATATTCATTCGTTTCAAAGAGCATGTGAGCATAGGATTGTGGCGCATGCGTAGAGAGACATGACTCCATCTATTTCAAATTAAGTGATGTTTCCTTCTTCTGTTGCGAGACTTGGTAGGGAACGGACGTCCCACATATCAGAAGGGCCATCTAAGCCAAAGGACGGCAACTACCAAACAGTGTATGTAATTAAGATATTAAATAGATCAAACTTATTATGAAATTGTTTACATTTGATGGTAATACTGCTTAGGTCTTAATTATTCTCTTCTTTAACTGTCTGAGATAGAGAACTGGAATTTAGAGCTGAGTTTGCCCTCATGTCACGTAAATTAAGTAATGCAATTTAAGGATTTTGCGAGTGCCCTTTAAATTAATTAGATTCGTGACGGTATATGCAAATCGGTTTCAAACCCGTCAGGAATTACTCCATACAGTAAATTTAGGGAATCTTAGTGGGAATGCATTCGATGGGCATCTTGAGCACCTTCACTGTTTAAGCGGAACGTTTCACAGCACCTAAAACTTCATTCTGGAGGATTGGAAACGTGATACACATCATTTCTGGTTGTATACCAATGATGCATACCGTAGGTCCAATGAGGTCTTTCCTCCAGTCTGTGTTGTAGGTGCTATTCTAGCCGAAGGGACCTGATGGTGTTTTTCATACCATTAACTGAACTCTTCGCTATCTTAATAGATACCTAAGTATTATGAATGAAAAAAATTTCCAGTATCTCCGTGATGCTGCGTTCGTCTTTCAGGATATTGCAAAGTATTCGCACAATGGCTGCGTGATATGACGGGCATTAAGCAATATTTCACTAAGTTTGCCAATCTAAATTCTTTAGAAAATCGTTGGGATTATTCGAAACACGGGGGAATTATCGAGATTGGCTACCACGATGAAACTAAGGATCCACTTAATGTGCGAGTGGCTGCAAATGTTACATGCCTTCACATACTTATTGAATACCTACCAAGGCTGCAAGCTGTCATTTGACCCATTGTTATTTCTTCTAAGGTTGATTAATAATTTTAGACAGCTCACATTGAAAATTCTACTTTTAATACAAGGTACTCGTACTAGAAATTGCATGCTATAACACTTACTGCTGTAAATGATTTATAATACTCCAGTGTTATCAATAAAGGCAACAGTTGGATACCGGCATGCTGATCATGTGTCCCTCTGCAATACTACCCTCCATCAATGAAGTAGTAAGACGGAGGTAGAAGAAGCAGAGGTTGTTGTGGCAGGCCAAGCTTCACCAATGTAGCGCCAAAAAGATGAAGATGCCAATGTGATAATTTTTAATCCAAGTAAGGGGAGATTTTTAGTTATTTTTAATTCTTTCTGAACTTTATGTGCCTATTTCTCTGGAAGTACATAAACTAGAAGAATGCATATTTGTGTATATTTAGATATAAATGTTATATGCATATTGACCAAGGTGTTTTTAAAAGTTTTTACCGAGCAGAGCAGCCTTTCATTTTGCACACTTGTTTTTTATAAAATTCTTTTCGAATTTGTCACTTTTAAGATGGCAGTATGAAAAATGCAAAACTTATTTAGGTAACGATCTAAGTTTAAAGTATTTGTAGTTTCGATAATAAAGAAACATTTGCTCCTTTGCACATTTAAAATCTGCAATTTTAAATTTGATTAATTCTTTTAAAATACCCCGATCAAAGTCCAATAATTACAAATTACATCTATATCTAAATGAGTGCAAAGTTTCAATCACCTACATTATATATTTCCATTCGTATATCTGTAGATATTCTTCTTTCCATTTTTAATGTTTTATTACTTATTAATATTAATATATTTATTTTTGAATTATTATTTGTTCCTCTTACTAATTGTGTATCACACTTAAGCATATGTGGTCTACAACCCATGCATAAAACATATTTGTAATGTGTAAACAATAAAGATACACCTATATTTCCATAGAAATAGATTTATTAAGTTTAGAAAATTTACATAGTGGGGTAGGAAATAAAAATACCAAAATATCCTCCTACGCTTATATAAATTACATTTTATAAGTTGTAAATACTTGTTTTAATTTTTAAATTATTCACGGCGGTTTTAAAACCAAAATTGAGAAAAAATTAATAATCGTGCATAAATCTGATTTGCAAAATTTACTTGCATTATAGCCAAGTTGGCCGCTATGAAATTATATTATACTTAAAAAAATTAATAACAGCTTAGTACATGCCCAAGGGCAAATTATAGCTTCATTCAGTAAGAGAAAAAATAAAATTTTAAAATAACTATTTAGTATAATATACAAAGAAAGTGTAATAACAAACAATAATAATAAACAATCATTTAATTTGTAATTTTAGCCTGCCAAAATACATTTAAACATACTCATTGTTATGAAATATAAAACGTTATTCATTTTATGCTCCTCCTAGTGAGAAATACGAGAATTATTTATTTGAAATGAGGAACATTTCAGGGTGACTGCAATAAATTTAATTTAAATTACTAATTTATTTATAAATATTAAGAGTGGTTTAAAACATAGTGTATGATGCACAAGTTGAAAGTGGTTTTATTTTTTTCGTAGGTTGCTCAAGTCTGCCTCCAACTTAGGTTCTCAAACATCCTACTTACAAATTGAAATGCCACTTTTAAGAATTGTATAATAAATATTTCGAGAGAGTGCATCTTTCTAGATGACTGGATAAATTAAACTTTGTTTTTAAACATAAATAACTATATAACGAAAATATTTACTTTAAGTACTTTCTAACTTTATTAACATGTTATATTTACATTCCTATCTATTTTAATTTGCCTCTTTTCTTTATTTTATATAACTATGTATATTATATTGTGTATTTCACTGGTGTTACTCGCCTGGTAAAGTGGGAGAGATACCATGGTCTTTAATCTTGCCAATATAAATAATAAACGTTGTAGATTGAAAATAACTCATAGGATGAAATAGAACACGTATATAAGGATCACGTTTCTAAACCTCCCCCCCATCAATTGCTTTTTGTCTAAATTGAGTTTTTGTTTAATTGGTTGCGGTATATTGACACCTATTATAACCTGAAGACCATTCCACAACCCTCGTAATTGTAATGCAAATATTGCTTACTTTTCTAAAACCTGCCTTATCCTAATAATGTGTTTCCTTAATTCTCCATATCCTTCCAAAGGATAGCACGTTCGACTTGCCAAGTATGAGAAAAGTTTCTTTGTGACGTTGGAATATGCCTTTCTGTTAAAAAGTAAATAATTAAATAAAACAGATTGAGAACATTGCCCTAGATGTTCTACCGAAAAGTGTGGTACTTAAACTCTCAAAGTACTTTGGTCAAGCGTGGCAGAGCAATGAAACCTTACCTTATGTTCTAATCTCTTGAACAAGCGTCGCACAGAAAATGAAGAGGCCAGCGTAGGAGAAGAAGACAATGATAAATGTATGAAGGACTTCCGAATTGGATCAGTGTGAATTTTCTTACTTGATACAACTTTTAGATTTTCTAAATATTTAAGCAATAATCTGTGTTTTGGTTTTTTATGAAACACTTATTAATTTTAACATGATTATCTGTAATGCATTCGGCATAATGGATGGGTAAAATAATTATAATGTATACACATTTCGTCATAAGTTTCCAAAAAAATGTACTACACTGTAATTTATAGCAGATTCAAATCTCATAACATAATATACATAATCTGATTATAAAATTACATACTAATGATTTCGGAGTTTAACTTGCATTTCCAAAATGTGCTTTTAACTATTATGATGGCAGCAGAATTCTCCTTATCCAGTATTGAGTTATAAAACACAAGTTATCGATTTCTAAATTGTAAATATTTTTCTTGTATGTAATAATTGTAAGGTATCTTACACGTATGTGAATAAATATAAGTAACTCAATATAACAGCAATCAATAAATAGATTAATCACACCGGAAACAAGCAGAAACCATTTATACCTTCTCCTGATAAGATGTTGACAAAATGGTATCGGAAACTTGAGCTTCCGACTATATTAAAAAGCCGAAGGAAATTATAATTAATTTTATCCAGCAATACTTTATTACTATTATTATTATTATTATTATTATTATTATTTTCTGAAAGTGTTTTCGTTTTGAGACATAGTGCATTAATAGGCAGAATATATCTACGTTTATTACCTTTTTCGAAGTATTTCTTATTATGTCAATATTATTTTTGTATTATATTTCCTTTTAATAATTGAGCTTGAATTTAGGTTTATAATATAGAAACAAATATATCATATCGCCCTATTCAAAGTTGTAAAGTTTAAATGTAAATTAACAGGATAATTTTTCTAGGCGAACAAAATGGATCAACTTATTGTAAATACTCATGTAAGGGAATTGAGAACGGTAATCAGCCGTTAGTAACTTTACACTACGTAAGTTACAGAGATCCACGAAACAAAAGAGTATCGATAACAACTTTGGAGATAAATGAACCAGAAAAATTATGTTATTTCCCGATAAACTGCTCCAGGGCCATTTTGTCTTTAGAAACAAGGCCATTTGCCCTGTAAACTTCCCCTTTTCATCATAAAAATAAGAGAGATAGTAAAAAGAAGACGATATCGCGTTGTTTGAAACTCGATTATGGGAGAGAAAAATAAAAGAAGGGAAAAGTTTTTTTCTGTTTCTTTTTCCAATACAAGAAATTCCCATTTTATTCCCAACACTGTGTGCCCGGGGGAGGGAAGAGGAAGGGGTTGATTTGCGGCATCTTCCATGTCAGAAACCCTCTGTTTTCCTCTCCAAGATACATAAAAACTAATGATTCGAAAACAAATTATCGACTGCGCGATAAGATCGATATTTATTTTATGTGGGTACTTTCTCATCCCCTTTGCCGCATTCGCTCGAGGCTGCTATATTCAGAATATCTTATAGAGGAGACTAAGCATATATAGCAGAAGTGGTTATGGGACTTTTATAGAGGCTGGTGTTTTGTATTTATCATATGTTGTAAGTCACTTAGGGGTAGAAATGTTGGTTAAAGCTTTAAAAAGACTACAACAGGAATTAAGCATACCATTAGTAAAATTGTGTAATTATTCCTCTAATCATTTAATTTTGAATTAAAGTTGAACTAAGCTTGTAGAATAAAAGCCTTCTTCATTCATGCATCAGACCTTTTGGTCTAATACAGCGCCTTATCATTATACATTTTTCTTCTACCATCATTTCTATCTACAGAGTGTTTCAAAATTCAACGGTAACATTTTAGTGTGGTAGAGGAAACGTAGAGTAATATTTGGTACTAAAGGCCAAAATAATTTGTAAATTATAATTAGGATTTTAGTTGTGATAATTTGGTATTGAATTCAAGTATGTTTCAGTTCTGTCGTAAATTTTTTCATTTCTTCCTCCTTAATGAGGAAATCTTATTTGTAGTTATCAAGAACTGTTGTTAAAGACGTGGGACTGCTGTTTGATAATGATGGGACTTACAAACAAAATAAAATCGGTTCTTAAGTTCCCTTCCCCCCCCCCTAACAGTTTACGCAGTCACGTAATTTATGATCTTTAGGCTCGCTGATGAACATGTGTCTAACTGTCCCACCGTATTTCATGCATGAAAGTGAGAGTTAAGGTTACGTATGAATTAAATTGCGCAAACTCAAATATGTGCAATGTCTATGTACTGAAGGTTGATAGTCCACTATCCCCAACAGATGCCAAACGTAATCTCTTCAGGGATGTTGAAAGTTGCCAAGTTCAACAGTTCCTGCCGCTTGCTTCTTCACTTAAAGCCAGAAATAAGTGACGCTGTTATTACAAAGATAGTTAAAAAGTAACTTCATTCAAAAGCATTATTCTGTTTTGTTCATATTGTTTAACATTTCTTCTACTCAGAAGTGAACATTCAAAAATTTATTTTATTATTATTCCTAACATATTCCCAAGTAACTAAGATTAAATATGCCATTCTTTCTTTTTGTTGTACTACTTTTTATATATTTTTCATTTTTAGAAGCGGGAAAACTTTTGTATTCCTTAATTCTTCTTCATTTTTTCAACATTGCCACTTCTGAAGTTGGGATGCCTAAAGACGTGCTTACATAAGCGCAAAAATGGCTGCCGCAGTGATGATAGATGATAAATAAGACTGTCTGAGGTCAATGGTCTTTGTGGCCATATAAGGGTTAATTCCCTGAAAGAAAGCTGACCTAATCGAAAATCGAACCGGGGGACGCCGCTTTGGAAGCATGAATGCTACCAGCAAATGCTCTCATCTTGCATATTTACATTCGCAACAGGCACAACAAGCGAAAGTGAGAAATCGTAATGGGTGGGACATCATAAAATTTTGTAGAAATGCCTTATTATTTTATTATTTAAAGAAAATATTTTTACAATATACCACAGATATTTAGTTTTATAAACGCTGCTATGTTATAATCCATAGTTTTTACCTACTCTCAAACTAAATTGCACACACAATCTAAGCAACTACTTAAAAAACTAAATAGTCACAAAGGCTCACGTTTTAGCTTACTGTGTATTCGTGTCTTAAAAACTATAATGGCATGATCGTTGCATAATATTCCATATACCGTTTTACCATTTTATGTGGTGAAACATGCTTGAGGAACAGTACTGCACACTTTTATAACACTTATGCAATCTCATCTTGAGTTCTATACGCCATTCTCACTCGACTTGCGCATTTTTCACGTGTTTTGCATAATGAAAAGTTTTGTAATTAATGACCTCTGAGGATAGTACATAAAAGTTTCTTAACTAACAGATGTGTTGCAGTTTGCTCTAGGAGTATTCAGCGCAGTCATATAATTCACACTGTTTAATAACCATAAATACACACTTAACTTTTATCTAGTTTAATTTTAATTATTACATCTTCATTGTTTAAATCTTAAACCGCTGTATGTTTTCATTGCTGCAGCTTTTCTGATAAGGTATTAACAAGAACAAGTGGCTGACTGAATTTGATTTTCAAGAATTATTCTTTATTATGCTTTTATTCTACTCAAAAATGCTTAAATTTGAAATTATAATTTAAGAAGAGCTGATAGATATGGCATTTTCTGTAGGAAATATGCACGCATTTTCATAAAACTGCGCCACAACATCAGTCTAAGGAAGTGTTTAAGCATATGTATTAGATAACTATGTTGATGAAGAAAAAAAAAAGTTTAACTGCGGAAGTGCAGACATTCCATTATGATAATCCAATTTCATGTGCTGTCAGCCTATAAATAACAAGGCAAATCTCCACGCTTAACAGAAACAACGCATTAGGCTGAACAAACAGATATGTTAATTGAATAATCACAAGATTTAGTTCATTTACATATTACTATAAATATTATTATTTAGTTTAGTACAGATTTATTTGTTGACTTTGGTAGAGCTATTTGCTAAAGAGACTTATCTCTCAATAGTTTAATTTGTTGTCATCATTTTGAGATAAAGAGAAATCTTGCAGATTAATTTTAATAACTCTTACGTCTTTTAAAGTTTGCTTTTAGTTTTCTTCGAGTCGGACCTGGTGATCTAGTGGTAACTATACTTGTCTAGTAGACCCAATATCGCGTTTCAATCCCAGCCAGAGTCCATGGAATTTTTCGGGCGTAAAACCCTAAGTACCTTCGGAAGGGAAATAAAGCTGTGGGTAGATTTACGGCACCTAAAAGAACCTCAAACCTGAAAGAAAAGACACCTGAGCAAAATTTATTGGCCGTTTCAATCCCTGAATTGAACGGGACCCTAATGAATTGAAATGTTAAACAATCAACCGTTTCTCTTCGATATGCGGCATTTGGAATTTGATCGCATGGTCGATCGAAGCCTCCAATGAAAGAAAATGCTCTTGCACTCTATTCGTCTGGCGTTTGTTAGCTCAATGTATTCGTACATAATTGAGAGGCACCGTGGAACTTTTTGACTTAATGAAACGTGGAAAACACAAGGTATATTTTAGTTATATATACCGCTTTGTACTTATTTTAAATATTTTATATTCATATATTTCGAAGAAATGCTGGAATTTTATTCTTTTTCTACTACCCTATTCATTGTGCTAATAGATAATTATTTCCATTATCTTCTTGCACTTTACACTTGTCAAAGTTAAACTTTACTCAGAAAGAAAAATACACTTACTGATCCTGTAATTCAAAGCTACACATCATTACTCAAGGCAAAAGTAGGAAACATAACCTGTGTATTCTTTTCTCAGCTAAAGAAAATATTTAATTGCATACCTACTTGATATAGAAGCTTATTCACAATAACTCAACAGCAGACACTTGAAATATTTTGCAAGGCGAACTTTGTGATACAAAATATTTCAAAGTGAAAGATTTATATGATCCAACAGTGCAGGAGGACTAGAAGGAACTATTAAAAATACAGTTCAGGTATTATTTATGAGTTTCCTCGCTCTCATCTTCCGTCTCTGGTTGGTCCCGATTGGTCTGACACGAAGAGGGGAAAATTCTTAATGTTCTCATCCGCTATGAAAGAGAAAGAAAAACTTTTATCAAAAGCTGTAGGTAGCTGAGAGCAACGAACCATTGGAAAATCGCATTGACGGCTGTAATGTCATGATTTGTAGTTTGATACATCGGTCACTTGGAGACAGACTTAAATGTCTCTTTTAATTGCCACTCTGTATTGATGTTTACATTATTCATAGAATACAGATTTTGAGACCTAAGCACAGATATAATAACATACATTTATATTTATTGGAAAACGTTGGAAATATAATGTTGTTTGATATATATGTATATGGGGGCCGAAAAAAAAAATAAGAAAATATTATATCTCCCGAAATATATGGTGTTTGAAATATTTTTTAAATCACTGTAAACAGCAAAGCTGATCTGCAGTATAGCTATAATAATGGCAAAGACCTGCTTTATTTTACCTTTAAATTATAAACGTAAAATAAAGTAATGTAAAAATTATCTTTTTTATTTTAATCCTATCTGTTAGAACAGATAGGATTAAATAGAATGGGGAGTTTATTAAGGTTTTGGGAGGTTTTCTATACATCCCTTAAACATTAATAAATACATTCAACATATATTTTATGTTCATCCTGTTTTCATTGTTTTCCCCTTTGTTTCTCTATCTGCAATAAATTTAAGAAATTTTAATATTCTAATTATGTTTGATCTGATTTCTGATGCATATGTTAATACCGGTTTATCAAATGTTTGAAATATGGGAAAAAATTTAAATTTTCTGCAACGGTCCTTGGGTGGCTCTTACTATGATATAACCATTGTTGATTTTTTCGTCAGCTGTGAACCATATCGTAAGATAGTACAGTTCTGATCAAAGTTAATAATCCTGCACTGGCACGTTATAAGAACTTTTTGTGTAAAAAATGTAAAACCGATTTTAGTTAATCACACATACACATTCTTATGGACGTTATCTTGAACAGAAACGATTATTATGAAAATCACATTAAACAGAAAGGTGTACATTTGATCGCAATTGTATCGCTGGTTGTAAGTTCCTGATCCTCCAAGTACATTTTGGATCTCACAAGAAGTTCTTTTCCTTTTTTTTTTTTTTTTTTTTTCCTTATTACATCTAGTGCCAAATTTTTAGCATTGAATCCATGGTACTTTATGCACAGATTTCTTACATGTATAGTCAGTCTATGAGGCAAAATCCACACTTGTTTTTTAGTGCTATCGGCTTTATATATTGCACTATTAGGCGGTCCAGCTTTGTTTTATTTTGTATATTTGGATTTTTGTGTTTTAAGAAGCTGTTAGGATATTAAATGGAATATACACACATAATTTTGTTTTCTTAACACGATTTCCTTATCAGTTGATGGTGAAACTTGTTACGTAGTGTCCTCAAGTGGTTCAGAACTATTGAACTTAGAACTCGAGGGGAGTGCATTCCTGGTAGTTGAATGCTTTTGTATTGACCTAGCTTTGGATATAAAAAGTTTATTATTTTGGGTAGATAGTTAATTACTTTTACTTGAAAATTTCCGGAGATGGGGGTGGGTGTCAGGAGCTTTAGACAAAAGTATCGTTGGCAAGCCTTCTTACTTTTTAAACACCATATCATTTTTTTTTCTCTGCACCTGCAAGAAGTAAAATGCAAAGGAACTGTGGTATCGAAGTTGTACCATGTCACCTGATCGAAATGCACCTCATGCACTTAGCTATAGACAAGTGCAACAAATATAGATAATAGTACTATACACACTTGTTAAAGTTGATATAATGTGTCATCTCTAAGCCCTAAGTTTAGCTGTTATAGTTTAAACATACAATAGAAATACCATAAAATTTTTCAAATAAAATATTTATGTTATTGAAAACTGATGTACAAAAAGCAGAGAAACTTTCTGATAAATCAAGAAGAAACTTTATTTCATTTGCAAATGAAGCTTCACTGGTACTGAAATAATATGTATAAAAGAGATTTTCTTAATTGTTATATACATTGTGTATATATATGATGAAATTATGCCACCATACCTATTTCACCTCAAAATGTGTAAAAACTACGCAGGCTGGGTTGTGTCTGTTATACTAAATGAAGAATTACAGGAACAAAAGGGTTTGACTTAAATCTCTATAAGTTACTTGCGAACATCATCAAAACTGA
This sequence comes from Metallyticus violacea, assembly GCA_030762175.1. Classification (NCBI taxonomy): domain Eukaryota; kingdom Metazoa; phylum Arthropoda; class Insecta; order Mantodea; family Metallyticidae; genus Metallyticus; species Metallyticus violacea. The sequence goes on from CM060839.1 coordinate 47,160,146, forward strand.
TTCTTTTTACACAAAGTCCGATCAATAATTTTAGAAAAATATTGGATGATATGTAGTTTCCCACCTGCATTACGGAAACGATAGCGCACTTAATGCAGACCAAGGTGCTGTAATGAAAACGCTCAATTAACGGTGCAGTATTATTATTAGCGCGTGCAAATAACTCGTACGAAAACCAATGATAGAGTTCTATTTCGTCAATTTCTTTGTAAACATTCCTAACTGAAGCATTCCTTTATATGCTTTCAACATTTTGTTACTAAAACTAAATTAGAATTATATAAATGCGATATTATTAAATATTTACATTTTGAAAGCAATAATATCATGATTCTGCTTCAGCTATGAAGAAAACCATTGTATATGATACTGTCATGCTTTTCCTCCTCACAGTTACAGATTCCAGAAGACAATCCAGATCCCCGCGCTCTTTTTTTATGCCCTAACTTTAATCCTACACATTAAGGTATTTTCTTAACGTGTACTCAAGTTTGAACTTTCCCTCCACCTCCCATCCCAGTTTACTCCATCACCTCCCCGGCACTCCCCAACTGCAATAATCATCAGCTTCCTTACCCAGCTTTAGACATTTCAGTTCTCAAACTTCGCCGAAAGTCTTCCCCGGAGACGAACAAGGGCTCGGAATGAAGGGGAGGTTGGTTTCGGTAGGAGGAGAGTGGCGTATGTTTTGGAAACCACAGCCAAGAAAACACGGTATGTTGATTCTTTTTTTCCGCTCACCTCTGCTCTCGTAGAGTACGCCAAGGGCCTCCTCAACTATGTTCTTGTCAGTTGCATTATTATGGGTATTATTATTTTCGATACATATTTCTCATATATATACATTAACAGTAATAATAAAAGTAGATAAGGATAAAACACTGAGAAAAAGTCACACTTGAAATTGTTATATTTCGAACTACTGCGAGTTCTTCAATGGCAAGAAGCTAGACCATGTATATAAACGTGTATATATATATGAATGGATAAGAAAGTATAACATTATTTTTTTTCTAATAGCGTAATTACTAATATTACACCATTTACAGAAATTATTGTTGCATCTTTCATGAACATCCTTTATTTTTCTACAAATTCTAGGTTATTTTTCAGGAATGAAAATGTGGTAAAATTCCTTCCTGCTGTTTCTGAGCTCAGCACGAACATTTTCTTATTGTGGTTAACAAATGGCATCCTACCAGAAACCAAAAAGATTCTGCTGCGAGGTGCATACTATGATTAAGGCGAGTAAAGACAGTATTTTAAATGTTTTCACCATTCCTCTTGAGTTGAGCCTTTCTCCCATGAAGTCTACAAATAGGACCACAATGCGACTTCTATCGTCTGCTACTCCATCGTACTGACCGCTTTGAGGCTTCTCAAGGTTCTCTTCTTGAGTGTCTATGTGTATCGTCGTCATGCTACTATTCCGTACATATTTCCGAGTAGAGCATGGGTCTCAATGGAAACTGAATTCCTGCACGGCGAAAGCATTCGATTGCGGCCTTTCGTTTTATTCGAGTTTCTGAAACATCCAACATTTCGAACTGCTCTTACGCTGTCCTTCATTTTTGTCTACCACATTGTCCTTTTGTACACTTGGTAAACCTAAAACACGCAATGAAATTCAAATTATCATCGGACTCCAGGCTTGAAATAAAACAAATAAGTGGATTGTTTTTGCACCAAATAATATTGGATTTAGTAAAGTGATTATTTCGGAGCCATTGTCAGTTTAGTTCTTTTTTTAACAAACCTCAATGTTATTGAAATGTTAGAGGAATATGCTCCAAATAGAGAGTAATGTTGTTTATAAAGTATGTTTAAAATAAAACTTATTTTGTATTACATTTTTATTTATTAAGAATAAGATATTAAAATAAAATATGGAAAGAAATCTTTCAATTTTTTCTACCAATTACTTCCAATTCTATTTCATACAATTATCAACTTTACCCATGATATAATTTTTTTAGAAAAAAACTTAAAATGGTTTAAGCAACAGCGTACAAAAACAGTACTTTACTAGAAAATGAATGAAAAAACTAGCTACAAAGTTATAGATTAAACAAGTTAAACTTCTGATATTATCAGTCTAAATATAGTGAAAAATAGTTCTTTCAAAATTTATGCTGAAGTCTACCTTTAAAACATACGCCATGTCTGCACGGACTTATTGTTACTATGTGTCAAATCACTGTTTTCCGTTTCTTCCTTGTCTCATCCTTGTGGTAACGATCTCCCAGTGTCCTGTCTCCCTACTGGTCCAGACAAATAGTGTATGTTCTAATAGGGATTGCGTCATAGCCTTACTTTGGGCTTACTACGACCGTGGCTCGGATTTGAGAGAGATGAGTAGCCATAAAGACATCTTTATTAAATTTTATAGGCTTTCTCCATGCATCAATCACTGTTGTGTAAGCTATTTTATATTATTTTGTATTTTCCTTTAATTTTGGGGTTTTTATTAATAATTTTAAGTAACATTTTTAGCTTTTGATGTTTTTAAATGTAAGCCAAGCTCGCGTGACATTAATGTGTAAATTGAAGGCAAGCACTAGTTAATACTATTTATTTATTTAAATAGTACTAGAAATACAAATATTACCAAATGACCTGGTTCTAACCCAGGTGTTATTCCAGGCCTCAAATACAACATTTTAATTAACATACTAATTTATACCGTTCAATTAACTATTTTAACAGCGTTTGTTAAGACCCAGTGTTCTGTAATCCAGAAGAGTCTGGGACCACCCCTTCTACTAAACAAAGAAAACTACAATGACACTAAAACATTTTAATTGTAATAATATTATTATTTTACGACACTTGGCTTATTGTGCTTCGCAAGTATTTTTTTCATTGAAAATTAATAGTGGATGCAGTTTTTGTGAGCGTTGGGCGTTTGATTATTTCTTTGGTTATAATAAATGCATGTTCTGTGCAATTCTTCTCCCACAAATGAAGCCAACTTTCACGGACACATACAGAGTGCGCTCCAAGTTCATTTCTTAACTTAAATGTATGCTCAAGGAGGGTACCGCATAAGATTTTATAGAGAAACCTGTAGCGCACTGTAAATAACTGATAACATGACTTTTGCCAAAAACAGATAATGAAGGGATAACAAAACATGGCGGCTAGGGCCGAATCTATAGGCACTGAAATATATATGAAATAGAAAAGTAAAAAGGCATTAAAAATCCAAGAACTAGGTATACAAAATGTCATATAATTTCATGAAATTCCTATTTATAAAAATACAAAAGTTCAAAGGATAGGCGCAAAAATAAAAATTATAAGATATACAACTTTAAAACAGCTCAGTCTATTAACACTATTCCATACCAGAATTTGTGTTACAACGAACTTTCTTGTATTTCTCTAGATTTTTAATATTGTCTATTGTTACGCAGAACATTTTTGTACAGACAGATTGCGAAGACGTTAAGATTTACTAGTAATTTTGAAAACATTACAAAGTATGCAATCAGAAAAGCTGCAGAAAGCACATGAAAGCAAACGGAATAATCTGAACCAATATGTATATATGCGTGAGCTTGCCTGTATATTTATGTGCATATATGTATATATATATATATATATATATATATATATATGCGTGTGTACACTTATGGAAATCTCACAATAAACAATTCCATAAAAATTGCTGAGTTTGGTAGGCATTTATAATTACATTTTCATGGGTTGGCTTTGCAAGCAATTCTTTCTAAGTGTCGATTCATGGACAATGTTTCTTTTATTGCATTTTTCAAGAAATGCTTAAAAATTGAGGTTTCTTATTTTTTCAGGATATATCGGCGGTCATAACTGCCAGGTCCAATTCGGAACAGGATTCATTACGAACCACATTCTTTTTTTCAAGGAAAAAAGGCTGGTGTTCCGACTACCTTACCAAGTTCTTCTGATATATTGCTGTCTGTGTGTGTTGTATATGATCTTTTTGCACATTTATCCTAATACAGCGGTGTAAATCTAAATATGTTCTTATTTAAATCCACAATGAACCCATGTTATTGGAATTATTAATTTTGACCAAATAATTAAAATAAAACAAAAAGTAATAAGATAATAATAAATTACGTTTTTTACTGCAGCTGTATTTAAAATGTTGGGGGTGTTAATTAAATACGAGATGTTGATTGGAGGGAAAATTTTCGTTAATTGGATCAACCTTATTGTTTAGATTAAGGAATGATGGTTTGGATAAATAACAGTATGTCTCAGGGGTTGATGTTGATTTTCTTCTTCCACTCCGATGATGTTTCCCGCTGACTTATAGCTTTCTCCGACTAGCTCCGACGAGATTCTTCTGGCTGTAATTTTAGTTATCTGGATATAACAGGGAAAGGAAAATAAGAACATTGATACTATAATCATACGATTTATGGGTTTTCACTACCAACATTTCTTTATTGTTCGCAGTCCATAATGTTGGGCGGAGAACCGACTACACCGTGAAGGGTTTAAGGCGCGTTGTGTCACTTTCACATGATCGCGTCTCTTTTGCTAGGAATCTGTTGCTTTATCACAACACAAAATGTAGCACTTAATTGTTTGTCCAATGCATAGCAGCTGTGTCCGTAATAACTAACACCAATGAATTATCTTCAGTTGTCAAGAGCGCCTGGAGAATGGACGTTATACTGTAAAGTCACACCTAACCTTAACATTAACACAGATGCGTCGCTTAATAAGGCTGAAGTCACACTAACACTTACCGATGGTTATCTTGTACTCTGTTCAAAAGTATTGCTTTACTGCCCAGCGTTAGCATCCCCTGGTTTACGATACTTTTCCATCACCATCATCATTTGCACAAAGACGGAGTTTCAATGCGAAAGAACTCGTTTGTCCTTGAAACAACTTTCCCATTCCTTCATTGAGTTTCGGTGGTGGGTTTGTTTACAATAAGGCACATAGCAATTTCTCTCAGATCAATTTAATCGATCCATGGAAGTAAAGTCGTGGGTCCCGTGTCGTACATTTACGGCACGATAAAGAACCTCAAGCTTGAAAAAAGAGGTCTCTGAGCAAAATTTGTCGGCTGTTTCACGCCCGGATTTGAATGTGACACTGATGACCTGAGATATTAAAGAGCGTCCTTAAATAAATGAAATAAATAAAAAACTTTATCGGCCGCATGCCTGCCGGAAAACAGGCATCCATCCTATAATAGCACGTCTCTTCCTAGAGTCAATATCTCATTCATATTATATTGAACAAACTAAACTTGCAAACAAATACTTCAAATAATAATTTTGCAATTATGGTATATATGGTACATTTAACCTTACAGATATGATCTATTCATACATATTATTTGGCAAGTAATTAATTTATTCTATATGGATAATTATGAGGGCGTGTAATTTAATTATTCCGCTTTCATCATACATCCTTTATTGAAGATAATTTTTCCATTCGTCATGAAAGATGGATCAAGACAATTCATTGTTTCAATAGCACGCTTGTACAGCTTCTGTGCTTAGGCATTTTCATCAGGCATATTCAGCAACTAATGTACACAGTTAAACGCCTCATTCAAAATGACACTTTAATATATAACTATGCCGAACACATAAACCCCAAGCGCGTCGTTTGCTCGAGTGTTCCAACTCTAAAGATTAAAATTAACATGTGATAAGGCAGTTGTTGCTACCGGAAAGAGAGGTTTGAGTGATCGAAACGAACTACAATGCAATTTACAATTTAAAACCATATTGTCTAACACAAGAGCATTCGTTGCGGTGAGTGACAATGCGATCGAAATGTAACACGCTTGTGTCGGGTGCAAATCAGAACAAATCAATTTCATCGCGTTCATGGAGTACCAAACCGGCTTACTTGAATAGCAACCAATCTCAGAGCTTTTGAGATCTACTGTTTATTTTCTTAGCACCAGAAATTTTTTTATCTGACAGCAGTTTGCCAATAGCAGTGTAGGTTTTAACAGTTGACGAAGTCCACGTGGAGTCATGTCGAATGCCAGCTTGGGATACTCCAGTAATGATCATGTGAAAATTTTGCCGCCTGTTTTCAATACCATTTGGGTATACGATAAGCAATAATAACAACTTACTTACCTTTCCTTTTGTTCGTCATTCAGGGAATTCCAAAATTTCTTTAAAGCCATTAGTTTAGCTCATTCTACCCTTAGCAAGCACAGCTAATACATATCCTGGTAAAGCAACTTGCAATTTAGTAATTTAGCAGTTTTTAGAAATTCAACATCCAGAAGTGTTTAAGTTAAATCTACGTGAAAGCAAATGTTAAAAAAATAATAATGGAATATAACAAGTGTATGATACAAAGGGGAAGTTTGCCTAATGAGGCTGATTCAGGCATAAAAAGAGAATAAGCACAAAGCATCAAAGGGACAATGTCTGGAATTTTATAGGCACTATAAAAATACGGTTTCAAGTTTTTAATAGCAGGAACTTATAGGTCAAGGTTTCTGAAGAAAGGAATAAAATATGACAAAGAAAGCAATATCCGCCCCATAGTGGTCTATTACAGAACCATGATTCTAGCCCATTACATGCTAAAAACTTAAATAATTGGTTTTTTTTAATAAAATATCAACTATTATACGGATAGGTTGGATGAAAATGTTTTACGTAACAATGCTTGGCAAATTTGTCTTGTGATACTAGTAAACGAGCATATACTTCTTTATATTTATTGATGTACTGCTAAGAAATGTGCTCCAAAATGAGGGTGAATATATTTATATTTGTTATATATACTCTGTTTATTTTCTTCAAAATGTAACAGGGTATGTGGCGATAAAATAGAAATTGACATGCTTCTGAGAACATTTTGGAGAATAGGTTCGAAAAGGGAGTCAGCAGCTTAAGGAAGTTTAGGATATTCAGTAATGAAGATGGTCTTTATAACAAACCTCACTCAGGATGACCTTCAGTTATAGAAAATGAGGTTCCGTACAATGCTGCCGGTAATTCTCATGTTTCAAGAACAATAGTAGCCACAAATTTACATCAACTCTACATTATGTGCAAAGCTGGCCAGTAGATTTATATGAACTGTCCACAGCTTAGGGCCAACAATGAGTTGCTATTTGCAACTTGTTGAAAATCTTCTAGACGACCGGTTCTGAAAACACAAATTAACCTGGGATGAAAATTTACTTTTTTTGCATATTGTGCGGAGAGAAAGTAGTGGGTATGTCGTGGGAAAGCATTGAAATTAGTGGTTCGTTAGTTTTGAGCTTGAAGAAATTTCGAATGTTTTGTTCATTTTCAACTTGTTCAAATAGCTGTGCAGTTGACTGAGTTATACTATGCGCTGGACTGTGTTTACGAAGCTTTAATAAATAGAAAGCATGCTTTACTGAAGTGAAATTGTGCTCCTAACATCTAACAGTACTAAACGAAGAGAAAAACCTGGAATTAGATACTTATCCACTTAACAAGATGTTAAGCATTGTGATTATGTTTTTGTCAGTCCATGTCAACATTTCTTTTAAGAAGTTGTATTGCTAATTTTAAAAATATGAAATTCCTGCGCAGAGATTTTTGTTTCCAAAGTAATTGCTTGGTATTATCTAACATGTCCGATGCTGACAGGAATAAAGATAATATAAATGATGCTTTATTTGAAAGAATAATAAACAATGAATGTTGTTCTGCCAACCAGTTATAAAAGCATGTTCAATGAATCTAGTAGAGAAAAAATGAAAAGAAATTGTTCTTTTAATGGATAGAACTGTGAGCACCAAGAGGAAATGTAATAGGATTAATTATTCTTTATCTCCTTATGTAATTTATTAGATGCTTGTATACAACATATAAAAAGTATACTTTTATGCACATATTATTTTGCCTGTAGTCGAAGATAATTACTCCATTTTACCATTGTTTTGCAATAAGTAAATGCAGAGGAAAAAACTTAAAACACCAATTTCATCTACATTTACAAAATATCTATCGCCCAATTAATATGTTCGGAAGTTTTCATAATCCTGGAAATTTGTAATATGAAATTTAATATTTTGAAGGCCAATTGTGTTATGTTTGACCTCCTTCGTGATCTAATCGTAACGTTCGCAACTACTAATTTGGAGGCTCTAGGTCAAGGCTATCTGGGTACGACTTTGTTCAGAGTTTTTCCTTGCCCTGAGAAGGTGAATGTCAGTCAAGCATTCCAGGCTCATTTCCTGCATCACTCATTTTATTTCATTCATCCATATAGGTTTACGGACCCCGCTGGTGCACCATTACTATATTACCTTCACCATCATCTTCACTGGGTTAACTTATGGGCGTCCCGGTTTCAGAAGTCCGTACAATATGGCCATACCAGAGAGAATGCACTGATTTACATTTTTATTTGAATAGTGTTTAATGCCCGTTTTTACTACTGAGGCACCACAGGCGGTGGACACTGGTAATACATGAGATGAAATAATAAATTGGGAAAGATATTTTAAGGAAGGAATTGGATTGTTAGGGGAGGTGAAGGATGCTTTGCTACTTCCAGGCCTAAGTTTAGGGTAGCTCCCCGGCATTTGTCATTTATGGGGACTGAAGAAAACTTGGAAAAAACCTAAGTCAGGGAGGATGTTCCTGGCGGACTTCGAACCCCAGACCTCTCGCTCACGAGTCCGCGCCTTAACGACCTCGGCCACGCGTGGCGGTCCAAATACAAGAGACAATGGGCTGGCATTGAAACAAAAATGAAAATTCATGTTTTATTTATTTATTGAAATGTTAAGACAAAATAAATACAAGAAGTCACCTATTTGGCCCTGGCCATTTTTAGGTGTTACCTCCCTGGATACAAAGTATATGATAATAATTTCTTTACTTAATTTTAAATTAAACACAGTTATTATTATTTTAATTCCTGAAACAACATAAAACCATAACATAATTAGAATATACCCACTGTGTAACATATTTAACTCTTGCTAAACTCTATCTTCGGGTCATCTACCTGCTCTCTTTTAAACCGCTTCCCTCTTCTAATTCTTCATGAGTCCATCCATCGCTAATTAGCAAATACATTCTTCTTCTTATTGTCATTATTATTATTATTATTTTTATTATTATTATTATTATTATTAAAGTACTAAGTAAATACATGTTATGATCTGGCTTAGTTGGCCAAGACCATACCTAATTTAGTATACAAATATCCAGAATATATATTCTTTATCATCTAAAATTGATTTGTCTTCTAACTGACCATTTTCATTTCATCCTTACTTTCCATAAAAACTACCCTAATTTTGGTTTCTGAACTTGATATTTAAAATTCTTGTTCATACAATTTCTTCATTCCTCCGTCCCTTATTCCTCTAATTTCCAAACACCTAATCGAAACCAGGCTATTCCTTATCTTTCATTTTTTTACAAGTTAAAATGTACTTATCTATTTCTGGATCATCTTTTAGTTCCTTATAGTACGTCAGTGAAATTTTCTCCCTAATCTGGGCAGATAAAATTTGTCTATCCATATCTTCCACTCTTGATCTCACTTCCCTCCAACAACCTCTTCTAAAATATCCAATTTTAGCTCCAAAATCTCCTAACCCAATTATAAATAACTGTTCTCTAATTTTGTTCGGCAAGGAGTTTATCATTGTACCCAGATTTTCTTCGTGATATTTCAGGCATATTTTCACAATGTCAGCATCAGGCAGCTCCTGAACCTGAAATAAATATTTCAGTACTTTCTCCATCATTAACCCTCTCACACTTAATTTTCCTAACGCTATCAAAGTTACTGCTGCATTTACAGTATTATTGAGAACTCCCAAAACTAGTTTACAGAAGATTCTTAATATTAAATCCATATTACCCCATCCCTCCTCCCTCCTCCAAATTTTTCCTTCATAAATACTTTCAACCAAGGCACGATAAAGCCTTTCAGATCATTTAATACTCATTACTGGCATCAAATTTAAACATTTTCTAATTGCTGTTACGGCCATTCTCCCCTTCGCTATTGCAATTCTTTTCTGTTTCTTTCAGCCTCCATTACTACTCAGCTTTATGCCTAGATATGAGACTTCGCTAACAACTAGAATTTCTTTGTCTGACGTGAACCATTTTTCATTCTTACGTATTTTATTATCCTTATTAAACACCTTCATAATTTTAGTAAAATATAATGTGCGTTTAGTACATACTTTATAAGCAATTTCTTCATAATGATAATACGTACAAAATAGTAGTTCCAGGATGACAAAATAGGCTTCTCTACTTCTGTTACTTTAGTTGAATTGTTCCCAGAGTTACTTTATTTTTCATTTTATTTCATATATATGTTGTATATATACAGGGTTTGCATTTATCTTCCTCACCCAAAATAACTTTTTTCTGATGCGTCAAATGAAAAATTGTTTCAAAAGATAGTTTTTAACATCATGGGGGAGTCCTTATTGAGGGTATACTTTTTGTATCTCTATTTATATGGGTGATACGGGATAGAACTTCGTTTTTGTTAATGGCACCTGTACATTTTATTCAAGAATATATTTAACCTTTTCAACAGCTATTCAGAAATGTATTACACTCATTCAAGAAAACAGATGTGCAAACGGTAAAGAGTATACAGTTATTGAAAAAAAATACAGAACTGTTTAATGCCTTGGTTGTATAAATTACTTACTCAAAGTAGTAATGTAGTAGAGTTCTAGGTTTTGTTTTCTGATTCAGTAAACACAGGCGCCCTGAGAGGGAGAGGGGGGTTGGTAACCCATTTCCCTCACCCCTCAAATTGTCGTTATCAGTGAAAAATCAAAATAATGATGAATTGATCGGGGGATTTCATATACTGTGTGGATGATCTACGTGTCTAGGTTTGATTTGGTCTAATATAAGCAGGTTGTTTTTTAATGTTGATCATTCTTTGTGTTGACAAAACAGAAATAAATAGGTTTAAAAATACATTTTATACTTAGTTGTGCACTAATATAAGTTATCCATTTCGTTATTTGTTTTAAAAAGCACAGAAGGTCTACTAAAAACATTTATTTTAATAAAAATCTTAAACATATTAGTAATTTATGTATGAACATGAAAATAATATGCTAATAAATTAATCCCTTTGTATATTTATTTTCTTTCTTTTTCCAAGCAATTTATGAATGAAATATCAGACAAGTTATAATTTTACTCTCGGAATGACACATCGCAATGCAAGTATTGTGATAAGGACTGTGCTATACTTATCACAGAAATAAATGTCCTTCTTTGAGTTTCCGTTCATTTTCTGTGCTAGACCCTTTCCTTGGGTTGATGTGGCAGAGATGCGCGCGCATCATTGTATACGTGTACTACAACAATAGTCTCCAGAGAATAAGTAAACAAAACTTTAGTTAGTTAAACCTTAGCAGCAAAGCTTGCCGTTACCGAAAGTAAGACAGCGCCTTGTAACCGCACCACACCGCGATATAATTATTCTCCTAACCAGCGAAATCTCTTGCGTGAAATGCTCACGTAGAATGTGTGTGTGCGTTTGAGGTTAGAAGTGCTAATGAAGGAAACAGTAAGAAAAGTGAGTTAGATGTGGCTTGAGGGCCACGAAAGGAGGGTCTTTCCTCCCCGGGTTGGTGGAAGGCAGGGGCGTCGAAGGTCATGGGAAACAAGACAACTGTCGGCGCGTAATTTTTATCTTAGATGCTAATTTGTGTTTCAGGTTTGAGCAGGAGCGAAGCTTCCATCAAGAAAGTGCAAGGATCGTATGTAACACGTCTCATAAATTAAATTGACATGCATACTTACGTTATAACGTAAAAGGAAAACTTCTGTTGTCGTTATATGGACTTATTCAAAATATTTACTTTCAATCAATTTATTTTGCATATGTAAATATTTCTGTATACGGTTCTCTTTTTTTTTTTTTTTTTTTTTTTTTTTTTTTTTTTTTTACGCTTCAACAACTCGCTCACTGCACATTTCTAGTACAACTGAAACAGAGAGGTTGCCAAATTATAAGGGTCTTTCAAAAGAACCTGCAGCATTATTAAGTTCAAGACGATGTATGCAAGATCAGTCACAAAAGTATTGATTTCGTCTGATTATCGTAGGGCTTTTAGAGAGAGTTTAATGCTCTCAAGCGATAAGTAAGTACTGGATACTTAAGATAAAAAAACGAATTTATGTCACAAGGCAAATTAACCCAATGTATGCAATATTTTGATGGGTAGGAAATAAATAAAAGCTATTTAATAATTAAAAATAAAAGATAGTAAACCAGTGCAAGGGCAAACAGATGATTTGCATATCTTGACAGCGTTACACATGCACAAAGCCATCAGGCATACATATTATAACATTTTTTAATAGTGTTTAACACCCGTTTTTACTTCTGAGGCACCACAGGCGATATCTAGAGAAAGGTTATAGTAAGATCCAATGACGTTAAACTTGTAACGTCCAATAAAAACGCCCTTGATACAGAATAACCCTTTTATTTCTTACAATAAGCTTAGCACTTCACATTTGAAGTTTGAAGCAGTACTGCATGCGCCATATTCACTCATTCTCGCACTTTTAAGATGCTGAAAGATGTCTTAGTAATCACAATATTGAATCGGGGGAAAAATTTAATAAATCATAAATCTTGAAATTTTCAGTTTATTTAGCAAACTTCGCAACTCCAAAACATTTTATTAATACAATTAATTTTGAAACTAAGATTAGTCACGTTATAAATCCAATGTTTTTGTTATCACGTATACATATATTATATGTTATTTTTAATTTTAAATTATTTTGTATTTTAATATTTTATTATGAAAAAATTAAATACTAATAATTAATTCTTAAATATAGAAGTGCATTCTAAATTTTACATTATTCTTATAAATGTTGTCTGAGTAAGTATTAACGAAACAAGTTAGGAACTATGAGTTAAGTGAGTTATAGTAATGCTAAACTTATGTTCAAGAACTATAAGCTGTGCATGTACAATAGAACATTTTCTGTTAGGTGTGTAAAAACTTAAAATTCGAACAAATTAATACTACGGACGAACGATAACATTTTAATTAGACACATCTCTAATGGTATGAAAATAAGCTGATAATAGTTTCAATAACCTGTTCACTTTCGTTTTAAGTAGCCAGTAACAAAGAAGCACTAATAACTTTTGGTTTGATCGCACTTTCAGCATCCTCCACATTGAAGATATCCGAAGAAGAGGAGAGATAATTTAATAAGAAATAATCTAATTATTAATCCGCATAAAACTTTAATTCTGATTTCAGACGAGGACTTCATTCGTCCACAATGTTTCTAAACGCCTCCTCCACCCTTTACGCTCAATGCTCGTTTAGCAGAGGAGCTTTTGTAGACAGATTCCGCATTTACTCTGGCCCGTGAGCAACGTAAAGAGTATTAAAAGGAATAAGATTTTAAAATCCTGTTTTCGTACCTTTTTAAAATGCAGAAAGCGGCCATCGCGAATATAATCATTTGCGATAAAAACGTCATTATCCTGGCTTGCCGGCCTCCGCGGCGGAAACTTTAGCTTTCCCAGACCAACGTCCCAGCGAAAAAAATAAAAGGAAAAAAAAATGCCGAACGATTTTCTCTCTCAGCTTCGGCGGCTATATGACTACAATCTCCTTGCTTTCCTCTGAAGAACCACTCAGCAGGGTAAAGCCAGACGGTAATCCGGCAGTCCATCTGTCCGTATGCTTCGACCGGGTTTTGTGCTTTTTCCGTCATAAATTGCTATCGCTTACTAGGGCCCGTCCTTTTTACTGGCTCTACATATTTTTTTATCCGTTATAGACGGTTCCAGCATCCAGTTATGATCCTTAAAAACCTCTCTATATGAGCCCGAGAGTAGGAGGCGGCAGAGAGAGAAAGAGCACGGCTAGAGGAGAACTATGTTCCAATTTTTCCTTTACGATCCACCAAACAGCTAAAAACGTCAATGACTTTGATCTTCTTCAGTTGCTAAAAAGAGTTTTTGAGCGAAGCGGTTGTTGGGGATGGGTGGGCGAAGGGGATGGAAAAATGGGCTCATCCCTTTGACAAGAGGAAGAGAAGGGTATGTGCAGCATGGTTAGGATGAGGAGGAGATAAAGAAGAGGGAGAAAAATAACGAACGATGATTTTCAGCGTCCTCAGCCGGTGAAGAGCTCGTGCTTCGGAGGAGCTGCGATTGGTTCGCGAGGAGTAAGAGCAACACACTCTTACATACAGAAACGTATAAATATATCGTCAATTATAAAGAAACATTTGCAATAGTAGACCTTCGACCCCCACAGAAATCTAAATAAAATCAATCTTATCTTCCTAGTCTTAATTCTAGGCATTAAGCTCCATTGTCATGTCTGACTTAAGTCCATTCCCCACTTCTTTTTCTAACCTTCTGGAAGTTGTTTCGCTTTTATCATCATAGACTCTAAAACACACTGTCTTCTTACCTTTCTTTAACCACAGCAACACGAGAATCCTATACCCTTTATCCTAGGGAGCATTTAAATTAAAACATATTGGCACTTTGACTTTTTCAAGTTTCATAAATCAGGATTTAAATACATTTGTTTGTTAATTCCATATAATTAAATTTTGTGATACATTTACGAATTGAGATATTTGGGGTGTTTTAAAACTAATTTTACTCTTCATATTTCTCTTTATTTCTATATATAGTACATATTTCTACATATTTGAAGTAACTTTCATATCTGTACAAAAATTCATATTTTTCTATTTCAAAATTATTGTCTGAAATAATATTTTAAAATAATTTTACTAGCATCACTATTTCAAAGTTGGACTCAGGTTTTTTTCCATGAAGTGTGGAAAATGGGAAACCAGTATTAAGTGCACTGTTGATGAGAAAACATTGGCTGCATCTCTCCAAAAGCAAAACATTTTGTCAGAAAGCCATAACATCATGAGGAAAGTGACAGAAAATCTCAAGTATTACAGTAGAAGTAGTGAAAATGAAGATTACACAATGATTGTCAAGAATTCGGGCTATGGCGAGTGATGCAACATCAGTAAGATTTTAAGTGGCGAATCAAATGTGGATCCAGATCCACATCTACCTCCACTATATACAGTGGCCCCAATAACTTCTTGCGACGATGAACAGAGTTTTTGTGAGTGCAATGCAATTTTAAGAGACAATAGATGTTTAATAATTTAAAGCAATGTTTTTGTAACCCATTGCTTTGTAAATAGGCAGTTATCATAAGATTAAAAGAACAAATGCTGCAAAACGTTGCAATTATTAATATAAAAAAGGTTGAATTCTTGTTCTGTTGTTAAATAATAAGATCTTTAACTGTAATTTTTAATAGCATGAAAATTTATATTCACAAATTTATATAAATTCTTTCCATTATTTTGCACATTTTTTAAAAAAAAAAGGGTTAGTCCATTTGTATGTACATATTTAATAATTTTTATTACATATTAATCCAAACTGTATTCATAACCTCGGTCTCCCCACATTTCTTCTTGCAGATGTGCTACAATTTCTGACTAGACATTCTTTTCGTGTTAATGCTCTCTGGATTGCATTTTATGTTGAGAAACTTTTTCTATCATTGGCTGTGCTCCTAGTTCCTTGCACTATCCCTCGTATCATATCTGCGGTTGCCAATAATTCTTTGACCCTGGATCTCCTTTAAAGATGTCTGGTTGTCCAGGATCCACAAGATTTAACAAGACTAATCTTCCCAAGAAGTGCAAGGCTATTTTTCAAAACTTAAAATAATCACTCTACACCATATTATATTGCATGACAAAAGGTTAATGCATAAATATGCGAGTTTAAGTCCAAATTTGAGTTATCCAAAATGTTGTGACATAAATCTTTCTTCATTTTAAGCACATAATGCACATAATGCACATTAAGCACATTTTAAGCACATAATTCTCATCAGAGCAGTGGCTCTTGTATTTGAACAATATATGTTGTTACAGGTACTACAAAATTACTGATTCACACAATGACATTCCTTTGCTTTCCTGACTATTAATGAAAGTTTCTCAACATTCATTGAACGTAGATTTTAATTTGCCCTATGATGTTCGAAAGTTAATTTCGAAATGCACGTTTCTAAATATCCTATTCTAAATTCAATTGAACTTGAAATTGTGGACTCCAGACATAGAAGCACCCTATTTAACAGACCAGAGAAAGCCAAAGAAACGGATTCAGATTTTATGTTATATTGTTGAGAGGAAAGAGCTTGCCGCTCGTGAATGGGACAGACAATCGTATTAGAAGAATCAGTGGCACCTACGCGGAATATAATAAGAGTCAAAAAGAACCCGAATAGATGTGGAACCTTTTATTACAGACGAAAGGAAGCTTTTCGAACATCACCTCCTTAAAAGTAAGTCCCTTGGGCAATGACACGCATCTCCCCATTATTATAAGAAGTCGTACTATGAAAACGTACATTTCTGTCCTATTCTGTCATATTGACAACCAACTGTCTTTATCTGAAGGATTAGCTGAATTCCGTAAGGTATAAATCATTTCAGCGTAATCAATAACTTTTTGCATAAATTAAGGTTCAATAAATAGCATAAAAGTATTCCTATTGCAACAGGTCTGTTTCTGACATCGAGATGCTTCCCATACCATTCCATTTTTAATTATGCATGTTGGCCTAATTGCTAGCTGATAATCATCATTATCTCTTCATTATCGATCTTATCAATAACAATCGACCGTATCAATATCTTCTATTTATCTTCCATCTCAGAACAGAGAGAAGTCGCATCACTTTCCACTTCCTCTCTCAATATTTTCATTACCTCACTACGACGTTCTAAATTATGAATTTTTTTCAGTTTCCTTCTCTTTGGCATCTTTCCAATTAGATTGAAGCTTGCAAATGCAAACCAAATAAAGAATAAATGGCAGTCTTTAGCCCAACAATGCCTTATATTTAATTTAATACATTCTTCAACAATGAAATCTCTAAAATAAATGTTTAACTTTTAGTTTATCAATGCCATAATTCATGTGGCACGGGCTAGCATGCATGGTACAGTTATACCCCGGAGAGTTTAATTATTATATAACATGGTTTGTAAGAGATAAATCAACAATATAAAGAACTGACAATGAAGTATTTGAACTACAAAAATTATAGACAAACTATTACAGAGATTATTTGTACCTTGCTTGGTACACATTTCTATTTCTGCTCTAGCCTATACAAAGGCTGCAATGATTAATAAGTCTACATACAAAGTATTTTATTCATTGTTAAAAAGGAAGAAAGTATACAGAAAAGTAAAGCGGTCTATTTTCATTTTTAAGGGTATATTCCTATTTTATAGACAAAAGAAGCTTAGGGGTTTATTTGTTAAATAAGTTGTCATTAACATGAATGTCTTAAATAGAGGAACTATTCTCTAATTTATGTTAGTTTTATTATATCTATTCTTTCAATTTAACTGGTTGCAAATTAAGACGGTGTTTATGTCTATTCATTAACTGTAACTGGTTTTGATTCTTTGACAATGCAAAATATATCAATGTACAAGAATTTAAAGTATTATATTTACTACGATATCAATTTAAATAATATATATATGTATTAGTAGAAATCTAATTAAATATAATAAATTTTTGTACTGAATTTCAAAAAGTTTCGGGAAATATACTGATAATTAACTATAACTCTATTTGACGCAATTTAAAACATGCTAACGCTTATTCTGTCACGTTATAAATATGAGAAACGCACTAAAATAATAAGAATTACAGCAAATAGAATATATTTTGTATTGTATTAATGAAGAGTACTTATGGATTGTATATAAAACAATGTTTTTCACTGTTCGCAATGCTAAATACTATTATAACACATAATCCATCTTTTGAAGAAACTTCGTTTAATGTATCTGTGTTGATTAATCTTGCGAACTGGACTTGCTCAGTCTATTGATAAACTTTCCTTTTCGGCAAACGCCTTATCCTGGATATTACGGATCTGAATATACCAGGAGTGCATGAGATCTTCAATTTGTTGTTTCCTGCTAATTTTGCGAGTATTGTCGCCTTGTAGCGCCTTCTTAGGACGTGGCTAGTTACTAATATTTTTGTTCTAACGCTCATTTTGTCGAATTCTTTAATAGTTCGCTTGCTTCGGGTAGATGTTGCAACATATTTGCTTAGATGGCCTTGCATCTCTCAATCAATCTCCATTTCGCTTCAAAACTGTTGTAATTTCATCCGCGTGTCTTCCAACGAATAAGAAATTTGTAAGGGAAAAAAAAAAAAAACCACCAACAACGAAATTTTAGTGTTTATAATCTCTTGTGAAATACCTGGGATTGCTGATGAAACAAAATCAACCATCGGCTCATTTACATCTTTAGTATGCGCTCGAGAAAAATACCTCTAAAGATAGTGATTGTGTGAAAATATTAAATGAATGAATGAAATCTGAACAACACTTACTGAAATGTAATTTATCACTAAAACACTATTAACTGTAGTTTTGCGTAAATTAAAAATTATGAAAAATAGTTCACAAATAGCTGTAAGGACCAGGACCCAAGGTGCAATAGACGCTCCACCGAAATAACACAATAAGTACTTATAAAATATGTAAATTGTTCTTTCACACTAACCATGTGTAGGACATAAGCTGGAAATGAAGAAACAGGCTTGAAAAACTCGAATCGAACTCAACCAACTAAAAACGCCGTCAAGAGAGTCTTGGCTATTCACTCACTCTGTTATCTAGGATTTATGACTAGTTCATATGGATTTTTACACTTTCATCGGTGTGAGATTTTGAACAAATGTTCCTTCAGATTAGTTAAACAGATTCTTGTATGGCGGTCTTTTTCAGTCACATCCTTCGTGATGATTCAAATGTGCGTCCTGAATGCGCTTCATTTTCGGTGCATATAGCACTATGTTTAAACAGTTTATCCAGTAATCTACAGCGGTTTGGTACAGAGTCCTACCAATCAGCGCTGCCTTCCACTTCTTTAATGACATATATTTAATTGTAATTGCAGATGCCACAGTTCAAATGACTGCCAAATGTGAATTTCTCGTTGAGTTTGACTGAAAGTTGATTTTAAATGCTAACAGCTTCACAACGATTATGCAACTTAATGAATATAAACAAAGATAATACTTTTGAGTGTATGGATCCATAATTTGATAATATTTTGAACTACTGTGTTGCATCACTGTATAAGTCATACACTGTTAAGAAAAAATGGTGCACAGTAATCAAGTGCCGTACCTTTATCTTGCTCACCAATATAACGTATGCTGATAAAAAAAGTATATTTGAAACAATTTTTCATTTCATGCATCAGAAGAATTTTTTGAGTGAATAAGGTCTGTATAGGGAACCAAGCCCCTTACTAACTGAAAAAATGGCTACGTGTATGGCAGAGATGAAAAACTGTACTACAGTGGGCCAAAAAAAAAAAAAAAAAAAAAAAAAAGTGGCCTTGGGAAATGGAATAAGCACTTATCTGTTATTAATTATAAAGTACGAAGTCAACTACATGAGTTATTAAGTGTTCTGACATGCGTTCCAGATATACCAGTAGATACACTAGAGAGTATGTACAATGCTATGATTAAGTCTATTCTGTTATATTGAAGAGAAATATGGGGGTAGGGAAGAGCTGAACATATGAATAAAATACAAGGCCATTTTTGGAAAAGGGTTCTCGAGTTCTCCAAAGAAACGTCACACTGTGGGGTCATGAGAGAGATGGGTTTTTTGAGGAGACGGTTAACAGTAAAACAAGGACAGTAAAATACTGACTTAGATTAATGCATGGAGACCAGTCCACACTTCGCGCTAAATGCTATAGACACCAAACGCAAAATATAACACCAACATTTTGGGCTGCAAAGGTGGAAAGGGGACTCAGAGGAATTGGCTTGAGTTCAATATGGCATCGAGGTAATGCAAATAATAAAAACGTATGGAACAAGGTTAGAACAAGGCTAGAGGGTATCAGCAGGCAGGAAATCGAGGCAGATTGTAACACGAAATTCTCTTGGAGCCTATCGAATGAAATTAAATTAACCTAGGTTAAAGGTTAGTTTAACCTAGGGTTAGTTTAGGGGAGAACGCCGAGACCAGGAATGGCCTGGTTTTAGACTGGGAAGTTGGAAGGCTCAAAAAAATAACGGATAGTTCTGGTAGGAGTATCAAGCCATTTTGTGGAGGGAGATGAGGAATGGGTACATATTCTGGCAGAATGTACCCACTGGGAACACTTGAGAAAAACGCTGTTTCCTGAAAATCTTTTAAGGCAATTAGAGGTTAATTGGCATGCTGGGATCTACTTGAGAACCACATTAATTGGTTGAATACGTGCATTTTCCTAGCCAAAGTGCGCGAAGCTAGAAGCAATTTATTTTATGGCTAGAACACAATAACCAATGTAATTATAAAAATATGTAATATGTTTCCATTCATATATCTGTAAATACCGTTCTTCCCATTATAACGTATTTATCTATTATTAATATTGTTTATTTGTATTATTATTTGTTTCTCTTTCAAATTGCGTATCATATTTAAGCATGTATGGTCTACGACCCATGCATAAAATATATTTGTAATGTGTAAGTAGAATTTTATAACAATAAAGATACACTTATTATTATTATTATTATTATTATTATTATTACCGCTACTACTGCTGCTACTACGGCTACTACTACTACTACTACTACTACTACTACTACTACTGCTACTACTACTATTACTACTACTACTACTATTACTACTACTATTACTACTACTATTACTACTACTACTACTATTACTACTACTACTACTACTACTACTACTACTATTACTACTACTATTACTACTGCTACTACTACTACTACTACTATTACTACTATTATTACTACTATTACTACTGCTACTACTACTATTACTACTACTATTACTACTACTACTACTACTACTACTGCTGCTGCTGCTGTTACTACTACTACTACTACTACTACTGCTACTACTACTATTACTACTACTACTACTACTACTATTACTACTACTATTACTACTACTACTACTACTACTACTATTACTACTACTACTACTATTACTACTACTACTACTACTACTACTACTACTACTACTACTACTACTACTACTGCTGCTGCTGCTGCTGCTGCTGCTGTTAACATAATATACCACCCTCTTTTGCTCATCGTATAACTTTTTAAATTAACGAAACATATGTTTGCAGTTTGGAAAGTATATGATATTTTCGTGATAAATGATATGTATGAATCTTACTTATGTGGTTAAGAGCACCGCTGCACGCCACTGTTGATGTCTAATATTCTCCGGAGGCAAAGCTAAAAAGTCTCTACTATGACGAAGAACGATACTAATTTCATTAATTCGTCATTTTCAATATTCATATTAAAATCCCCTGAAACAGACGCCAGAGAGAAGAGTCTTTTCTTGTGGCGAAATAACAGCGGATTGGATAAGCCTCATTGGTGATAAAGGACAAGATCAAAGAGAAGAAAAAAGATGAAAAAAATAGGAAGAAAAAAAGAACGGCGAACAAAAAATAAGCGAGTTGGAAAAGCGGGGTTGCTGTTGTTAGGAGTGTAGATGCGATAGCACGTGCAATGATGGGCACAAAAGGATGAATCAGTTTTAAGGCAAGATAGTGATGAACGTCCTAGAAAAAAGGAATAGAAAAGTAGAAGGGGGAGGATAGGAAATGAGCACGATAGAAAATGAAATGAAAATAATCGATTTTACTGATAATACTTTTTCCTATTCTTTTATTTTTCTTCCTTTGCTCTACCGAAACGCCGTTCTTTGTGTCTGGAAAACTCGGCTCCCCACCCCTTCAGCTTTTTCGCTCTTTTTCCGTTTTGTCTTCAATAACAAGCCGTTTCATACATGCTCATAATTTTTCAAAGCCAAAGGAATGAGAGAGCTTAAGAGATGTTGGAACAGAGCAAGGCTACTTAAGAGAAACTAATCCATCAGCTCCCACTAATTTATGGGATAATCAGCTAAATTCCGAACCACTGGGTTCCTAGTTTCCAGAGCATAGGCAAATATCACTCTCTGGCCTCTTTTATTCTTGAAACCTTTTACAAGAATATCTTTTTGCTTTTCCTTGAGATAAAAAGCCAATATTATATCATTGTCTTTCCTAGAACTGAAAGAATGTTTCTTTTCAGTTCATCCAATTGTAAAACAGATCGTAGTATTAAGAATAATCTAATTTTTATAAAAATGAATATAGGAACTATATGCACACTTGAAACAAAACCATTGTTTTTTTATTAAATATTGCTAATAGGTTAAAGCATAATAAATCTAAGCTCCCTAAACTATGAATACTGGAAAACTTTACTTATAAAGCAGATATTTTTCATTAAATAACATTTTCTCCAAAAACCTGTAAAAGACTGAGATAAGATTTAGCGTTTACTTAATGTCAAGAACAAAATATGTTTTTTAAAACAAACCGTAAATTTTATTACTGTAACAACTTCTAAATTTATACAACTTTATCTCAATATCTGTCAAACAATTATGGTCAATATTTCTTAATAATTCATTGTGGAATTTATTATTAATGGTATTTCATAGTAAATTGCTTATATCAAAATATAAACCGAAACTTCAACAATCACTTACAAGTTCCTCGTTTTTACTATTTTTAGCAAATCTAAATAGATATCTATAAATATATAATCAGATAATATTTACCATGGATGATCGTTTGTATTTCATAAAAGTGTATTTCAGTAGCTTGGCAATGTGTGTTTTTATTTTGAAAGCACGAGATTTTGACTTATACATATTCAGTTGTGGATATTAAAAACTAAAACCTTCTTTAAATCACAGAAATAGACAGAAACATGATAAATAATTTATTAATGACCATTCTCAAACCTGTCAACTATTCCAAATTGTCCTAATTATTACTGATTGCCAACCGTGCTTCCTTCTTGGGTACCAACTGGCAACCATGAAAGGAGTAAAATCGTTATTTCCACTTAGTACAGGTACAAATATTCTATAATAGGTTAGATTTAGGCATTACTGTACAATATTAGTTCGGTAGTGTTTTGTGTTTATCTATTAGGTGTATAAGTGGCTGTAATTAGAGTAACAAATGCTTTAGAAAAGAGGCATACCAGTTCTCAAATTGCGTTCACTAAAAAGATAGCAGTTGTAAGAGGTTACACAAAAGAATGAACAAACTTTGTTCCTTCGTGTAATTGTATGGTTTTTCTGTGTCACGTGGTGGTTGAAATGAATAGTAGACACATAGGTTCTAAGAAGCATAAAACATACGATCAAATGTAATTAGAAATCAAGCCTATTTCATCATTATGTGTTAATATAAGGGTTGAAAAATGAAACATAGATAGGTGTTTTGAAACGAACAAAATATTGGTTGAACAATATACACTAGCTGCCTTCATGGTATAGTGATAGCTTGTTGCGAATGCTAATCTGGAAGTCCTGGGCTCTTATCATGGTCAGGTCAAGCTGTTTTTATTTTATCCTGGGAAGGTGGAAGCGAGATAGCTTTAAGGCCCCAAGAATTCAGCGTTCATTTGCACCATCATTTTTATTTCATATCCCTACAGACTTACACTTGTAGAATTCAGCTCACAACTTACAGACTTTGCGGTAGTAAATAAAACATAAAATATATGCATATACACTATATTACAATGACAGCATACGGATGGCAGTTTAAGAGAATCTACAAATAATCACCCCCAGCGTTCAGACCCCTGTCCCAAAGCTGAACTAGTTTCTCAGCACTCTCCGCTAAGAGCGCTGGTTTCCACAGGTTGATCAGTGGTGAAACTCTTACCCTTTGGAATCTTTGGATCTGGGCGTGCGTTATCGTGGAGCAAAAGCACATCCCTTGACAATTTTCAGGTCATCTGTTTTCGATGGCCCTTCGGAGGTTCTGTAAGATGCCGCAGTATCGTTGAGCACATTTTTTTCCCCTCAGCAATTGAATCACACTATGTTGTACTCGGTTGGCCGCATCCATTGCTTCAACTGTCTCCTCTCTCAGCAGACACCTGACTCAGATTGACCACACTCCGTGCTATTACAACAGATACCAAGCCATGACATAGCCATGACGCATCTTCACTTGTTTACTGGGTTTTCAAAACTTTCATTTGCATTTACTCTTACAAATGCCATAAATGGCACCTACAAGAGGCATTCTGCACGATTTTATACAAAAGGCATGCTGTAAACTTTAATAAAGAAGTCTTTCCATTCTCCATCACTGTGTATGGTCCACATAAGACACAATAGCTATCGAAAGCACGCATTCCTACGACCGAAGGCTTGCTGACAGTGGCAAGGAGTGACCTCGCACAGGTTCATAGGTATTTCTTGGAGGTATATCAGCAACTAGAACAGGCATAAGCTGCCGTTGGACATTAACTCGGAACATTCTAATTGTTCTAGTCAGCAGAACTAAATTTTTTTGGAATCACAAGACTTGCTTACGTTGAACACGATAGTAGGAACTTGTGAGGTATTTACTTAATATTTTAAACGGTTTTGCTCGCAATTTAGGTTACTTGTCTAGGTTGCTTGCTTTGTTTTTTAACGTTTATCAATTTTATTTACAGAGCTTTCAATACGATGAACATTATTACGATTCGTATAATGATAGACATTTTAGGTCTTGATAATGCTCTTTGAAGTCGCTTTTGAAAGTAGTATTTTTATATAAGTGTTATTTCTTCTAAAATGCAATATGTTGGAAATATCTTATATAGGATAGAACAGCATTTTAAAATGTATACTGTATCATCTACCATTTTAAAATGTATACTGTGTTTTTCAATGTACATGAATTCTAAGCACAATATTAATAGACGAGAGATGTATGTTTGCCATTTATCAAACTATCAACAAATTAACTATTTTTAAAAACATTATAGCTTTCAAATGCCCTCCATGTCGATAAATTCACTCATGCAGCCGTGGAACAACTTTTTCCATGACGCACATACGCATCGCTGCTATTATGGCAAGAATTTCGTCCCTAATTTTTTTCCTTTAATGTTTATAGGTCCTCTGGTCGTGTGTAAAATATTTTGTGTTTCAAATGTTCTCAGAGGAAAAAGAAACTCACAAACCGATAAAACTGAAGATCGAGATGGCCAAGAAATATCTCTTTTGCATGAAATTAACCTCCCTCCAAAGACAATTGTCATTAGGGTATTCATACAGCGGCATGAGATGTGCACCGTTGCTCCATATTGTTGAAGGACTGATGTTAGGTGTTAGATCAGTATCGAGATTTTGTTGCTGTGGAAACACGAGAACTGATTCAACAGAGCAAAAAGCAGATAACTGTGTTACCATTTTCACCTTCAAAAATGCTGAAGATTGGCACAAAATCGTTACCTCTGTGTACTATAGAGAGATTTCTTTATGGGCTCCTATACGATTCGTATCACTTAATTATTTTACGTTCTTTGTTAACATAGCCACACGGCTCACGGACATTATCACTGGCTGAATCAGATGTTACTAACTCAATAAACTGCTTATGGATTATTTTCGTTACACCACAATCGCCATCCGAAATTTAATAACCACCTGAAACTTTTATGGATGTAAATTAATGTCTTTGTGCGGACTCAGTGCTGAAGTGTTTGTGGTGATCGCTTGGTGATCATTAAAACTCAATACTAACGATCACGTTTGTTGGCGTCCCTAGAGCCCTTGGGTCACCGCTATGCTTATCAGGTGTAAACGTCATATTTTGAAACTTGCTACCAAGTTGTTTACAGTATGCCAGTCTGGAGCATGCTAACGCCTTCCAGTGTTAAAATGTTATCTAAATTTTAGTTAGTACTGCAGAATTATGTTTTTAAAAAAGACTACCTATAACGAAAGAATGGTGGACAACTGCCCAGCGTTGCGTTACTTGGTGGTCAAAACCAACAATCAAACGTTTTTCATTTTTCATTGTCAACGAAGTTCTACTCATGTTAAAATTATAAATGAACATTGCCCTGCCTTATATGTGTTATTAGAGTATGTAAAACTAGCAGTTTTCTGCATTAAAATGCCTTGCAGAGCTACAAAGTACATTGCTGCAGTGTCAATTGGGTTGAAACCCTCAAATATGGGTGGGTACCTATTAATTCCGATCTACCGAGCAATGATAGATTTGGACAGAATAATGTTATAAAAACTAATTAGTCGTTGTTGATTTGTTTTATTTACTGACCCTCTTTAACATGTCAGGTCATCCCATTCAAATTAGGGCGTGAAACAGCCGACAAATTTTGCTCAGAAGCCTCTTCTTTCAGGCTTGAGGTTCTTTTACATGCCGTAAATGCACGACACCGGACTCACGGCTTGCTTTATTTCCTTTCCGAAGGCAGCCATACTTAGGATTTTTACGCCCGAAAAAATACCATCGACCCTGGCTAGGTTTGAACCCGCGATCTTGGGTTTAGAAGGCAAGTATAGTTACCACTACATATCAGGACCAACCAATAAGCCGTTAACGTAATAGTTGTGATTTGGTAATAAATTGTTTCAAATTTGTGTGTGCTATACAAGAAAGAACAGAATGTAAGTAACTTTGTTAGCAGTTTCCAAATAGGCTGTATTGCTGTAATATAATCAATTGTAATTTTACCCAAAATAGTGTGTGGTTCAATTATTCAACTGTAATATTATCAATTGTAATTTTACTCAAAATGTCTGTTTTTCCATTCTACAATTCTAATATTATCAATTGTAATTTTACTCAAAATTGTATGGTTTTCCATTCTATAATTGTTTCGTTTTTATTCTAAGTTAAACAATAGCAATAGTGTAAGTTTTCAGGAAAGAATAATAATGCAAAATAAATTACAGCAATTGCATCTTCATTAAAATTTAAGAATCAAAAGGTAGGGTTATCATTTTAAATTTAAAAGTGGAGGGGTTGAAAGCTAAAGTACAATAGTCGTTTAAACGTCACTCTCAGTAATTACATTAACTGTTTTGTTGTTTAAATTAAATTTATAATAAATCAGTAGTTATTTAAATTGGCAAATTTTAAAATAAAGTCCTGTATAATTACCATAAACAGGTAACCAGACACATTTAGCGGTTTAGATTTGTCCTTCCTTTGTTACAAACGTCATCTGTTTATGTACATATTCCTTCTGCCAGAACGAAGTTAGTTTCACGTGCCCCAAACCAATTTCGTGCTCATCATTTCTTCCTCCTCGCAGTACCTGCAGCTTAAGATTGTATTGCTAATTCAGTGGAGATAGCATGATACGGACGTGAGGTCAGTAATGAGATGGGAGAAGTTTTGCCTCACATTTTCCACCCAAACAAGATTCAATCTCCTTTAACGTAGTATGTTCATAAACTGCAGCCACCGTCGCTGGAACAGAGCGAAGTTTACAGCTAAAAGTTTTTATAATAATAAGGAATCGTAATAATAAAATAAAACCAGAGAGGAAAGAAAGGTGGAAGTGCGGCCAAAACTTTTCGTTTTTCAAATGTTGCTTCTTCAGAAGCGACATGTTATCATCATATTTTAACTTTTTTTTTTTTTAAATCTTCTTTTCTTACTCTTTTCCTTTTCCCTAGAAGTAAATTTTCTGCTTCCTTATCTTTTAACACGGGTATTTTAATTTAATTACCATTCTCTCTCGCACCTCCTTCATTTACTTTTATCAATGTCTTTTCCTCTTGCCTTATCTCTAGAACTTCCCTCCTCTATTCTTACTTGCATAGCTTTTCAGTTTCCTCAACCCTTTTCTATGTTCACCTCCCCTACCCGCAATGAGTGAACGAAAAATGTGACTCATATCAGAATATATGCATAATAGAGCTGGTTGCTGTAATTAAACAAATAATCTCTTATTCCGCGTTATAGTTTTTGTATTAATAGCATGTGAACTTGTGGAAGTAGGTATTATGAAACATTTGATTGGGCAGAATTTAAATGTTCACATCCTATATTATAGGAAGCTCATACCTAATAATATAACAAACTAAATATATACATTTAAATGATGTAGATAAATTTATCATTGACATATAATTTAATAATTACCATCATTTTCATTACTTATCTATTGTTTTGGTACTTTCCTTTTGAAAATTGAACAATTACATATGAAGTGGTTTATAGTTATCTCTCTACGATTATAGGGCATGTGTGACTGGAAAAAAAACTAAAAATTTGTGTAAATAGGTCCTTGTTTTTCTATATGCCATAGTGATTACAGTATGCTATGTAAATAAGCACGTTCTTGTTTGCTTATACTTATGCACATAAACAATATTTTGCATACTAAACTTTTCCTCGTGCCCGTCCACTTATGTTGTTACAAGGCTCTCTCAGTTGCATTATGTATTTATCAACTTTATGACGTGTACTGTAATACTGGGTATGCGTTATTTTGGAAACCTTAAAATGTTTTTAATTTATCTAATGTTTTGATATTTTTCATTTGTATTGCTTGAGCATCCTAAATTCTATTTTGTAGTCGTGTTTATTTATTTGCAAAAGGATAATTGGCCTGAAGTGAGCAAATAAACGAAAAAGAAAAATAATGCTGAGATGAAATTTATTGAGTCTTTACAAATTGTAAAATCTTTTTTGTGCTATATTAAGATTTTTGTTTATGGATCTAGAAACATATGCTTGCCCCAATAGTAAACATAAATAAATATTCATTTTTGAAATGTATAATATCCATTCATGTCGTTTCTCTATATTTTCTGTTTAAATAGTTATTTATTTTTTGTCACTGTTTAAATAGTTTTTCTTTCTTCAAATCTATTTTCTATTTTGGTTAATTTATTTCTTGAGTTACTTAAATTTTACTACCTTTATTTATAATAGCAAGTGTCTTAGAAACAATGTCTTATGAAGCATGCAACTGCTAGCTTACATTCTATATGCATGGAATAGACATCAACCTCCCCCTCTCCTTTGTTAGCTTGGACACAATCCCTTGGACAGCTGCAAATGAATGAGCTACTTTCTGAAAAAGTTATCCGGAGTCTCTCAACATTCTTAAAATATGAATATCATTTAGTTTGTTTTTTATTTTTTTTTTTTTGATTGATTTATTTAAGGACGCTCTTTAACAGCTCAGGTCATCAGCGTCCCATTCAACTCAGGGCGTGAAACGGCCGACAAATTTTGCT
The DNA here is from genome assembly GCA_030762175.1 of Metallyticus violacea. Lineage (NCBI taxonomy): Eukaryota > Metazoa > Arthropoda > Insecta > Mantodea > Metallyticidae > Metallyticus > Metallyticus violacea. The sequence continues at coordinate 47,189,334 of CM060839.1, forward strand.
CAGAGGCCTCTCTTTCAGGCTTGAGGTTCTTTTTCGTGCCGCAAATGTACGACACGGGACCCACGGCTTTACTTCCCTTCCGAAGGAAGCCATACTTAGGATTTTTACGCCCGAAAAAATCCATCGGTCCTGGCCGGGTTCGAACCCGCGTTTTGGGTATAGGAGGCAAGTATGGTAACCACTACACCACCAGGACCGACATATTTAGTTTGTAAAAACATGTACAGGAATCTTGGCATAAATAAAATCCAAGCCATTTTCGGGATATACTTTTTTTTAAATAAAGGACAAAGAAGGAGTAAATCAGGAGAGAGTGAACCAATAGTTGGTTAAAAAAGCTCAAGGAATAAACAGGGAAGCAACAGAGAAGAATTAGAAAACTGTGCAAGAAAATAGGATTTGGAAAACAACAAGAAGCAACAAAGGTTAAAAAGGAAATAAAAACAGGAGGAAAGAAAAAAATGCAGGGAGTTTTCTGTTACGGTGCCGAACGGAAGCTGTAGTTACAGGAAGTTTATAATGGGAAGACTGTCATAAAATAATGCATGTACTAAGGGACATTGCATTATTAAAGAAATACTTACTCATAATTGCTATACTTATAACTAACTTTAATGCTCACATGTTTCCTCAGCAATTACTGTTTTCATACAATTTCCTTCACTTACGCTGTAACTCCTTTACTGCGTTTTCAAGAACCGAAATTGAAACTATTTTCCATTTTTAGCGCGGTTTATCTCAGAGCACAAAACACTATACTTTTGCAAAACTTCGACGAGCACAACCCTTCTAGAACCGGCATTAAGGACTAAGCTCTAACCAGTAAGAAAGCAAAGAAATGTACAAAGATATCTGATTACATCACACATCCTTCTTGTAACGTCACTATAATGGGTAACACGACTTTGATGGAGGAAACATGCAAGCAGTATTGCAGGTCTGCCATTCTTAAATATAGAACTAAAGATAAGGGGGTACATGTTACATATTTAAGAAAATGGAAAGGGTCGTAATGTACCATATTGCGTAATTAATAAAATCACAAAAATTGTTCCTCGCAGATTAAGTTTTCAAAATATCTTTTAGTTATACAGCATGCTCATTGCGCTTCTCAATCGGAAATTTATTTTTTCGCAGTCACGGCCTCGCCATTTGACGAGGTAAATCATGTCGCGCGGTCGGAAATAGAAGAGCGCATTTTTGTTGTTATTTTTGTTGTTTATTAGTAGTAAGTAATATTAATTAACATTGTACTCACCATCGTAAAGATGCTCAAAGTACCTGCCCTTCGCAGTAAGACATGTGTAAATTCTTATGAAAAATTTTTGAGTCTCTTTCTTCATGGTGTAAATTACCTTCGTTATGTTGTTTCAGGGCCTCAATGGACTTAATTTCAGGAGAAGTAGTAATTTTATATGGATGAGAATACAGCAGCTGAGTGGCTTTATATGCACTGCCGCAGATACACCAACTTGCTGGGGGAATCGTGCTAAAGACTTTCGAGGAGAAGTTTTTTTTTTATGGATACCTATTTCATCAAAATTTTTATACTGGATTTTATATTCTTCAATTATTATCAATATTAGGTTCGAATTTTATATACCAATCTAAAAATTTATCTTTCGATGGAAATGTTACTCCTAGAATGTTAGCACGAATTCTGTGCTACAGTACTTGTACGATTTATTTTGTATATACAATCTTAATTAATTTCTTTGTATAGCTCACTTTTGGCACACACAAATACACTGTAAAAATATTAACATGCACTTCCTACAGAAACGTTTCCGTCATAAATATTACCGTACAAGATGAATTGCCTGCGTCAGCGGAACTTAAAACTCCAAGCGCGTCCACTTAAGGCCAACAAGTTTGTACTAGTGCACACGAACTCCGATTGCGCAGCGGAATAAGATAACGGTTCCTGCAACATTGTCAAAAAAGTTATTTACTCCGTCATTAACCATTTTTATATTGTCAATATTCATAATCTCTTCTGGTATTTTACTTATAACTTTGCTGATAAAACGCTGCTGTGAATTATTACATTTAAACATTTTAGTGTATATAATTTTCTATTCTATTTGAAAATGTATATCGCTGTTAATTCGTAAAGATGAAACTGTTAAACGAATAAAATGTGAATTATAATTAAACAAATAAACAATATGAGGATCACTTAAAGAGCTTGTTTTTAGTGCTAAATTTCAATTTTTTTCTCAACATATTGTTTTTCAATATTTTTCTTTCCGTAAAAATTTTGACAAAATGCATCGGTGACAATTCGACAATATTTTCTATCTATTATACCAAATTTTTAATGTCAAAAATAAAATGAAGTCGCTAAAAACTTATTTCGGATGAGGAATCAACTCAAAATCCAGTTCGTGCTCTCTTGTGATTGCGATTATCAATATTTGGGACGGCCTATGGTTCTGTCAACCAGCATGTTTTTGTGCCGTAATCGTGACGGATTTTCCTTCATTTCATCTTTCGAACTATCGGGATAAGAAGTACTGTACCATAATTATTCTGTAGGAAACCAAACGGTAATACTAATGACCTTTGCAGTTGACAAAACGGTCTTCACACTTTCAATAGCTACCTACCGCTCCTTTGACTGCCGCTTCGTCTCAGGTATGTAATGGTGAATCTAAATTTTGTACGCGGTTAGAAATAGAATGAAACGATTCAACGGATATTGATTAAACACCAGAAACACTGCGCTGATATCCTTAGGCGTGTTTGGTGTTTGATCCACAGTAGATAAATTGCGGCACCCATCACGCATACGATATAGGATATTACGCCCTCATTCAGTTAAGGTGCTTAGTATCACGCATACTCGGTGTCTTCGGTTGTATTACCATACGTTTTGTTTTCAATTGAAGCAGGAAATGCAGAAGTTGGGCATGCTCATAAAACAATTAATTAATGCCATGGATGTTTTATATGAGTTTCTCTGCATTATCTTTGCAGAAATGTTCATCCAAAATATTCGGGCACTCTGTAAGGGGTTATAAGATTCAGAAAGGATGATGCATTGCAGAAAGGATACACAAATTTGTTGGCACTGCATATTTTGTTATGTTAAACCTCCTGTTGTTTAAAAGTTGCTTAAGACTTAAAAGTTCAACGAGCTACTGATATATCTCACCTAGGGAGTGAGATAGCAAGATAACAGCAATTAGAAGTAAAATCATAAGGTATTATTTAAATACTTACACCTTTTAAGGTTTTAAAAAATTAGAAAAGAAAAAGAAACTGTTTTATTGCTTTTCAAAATATTCGCCTTTAAGGTTTACACACTTTTACGTGCGTTTAAAGCAACTCTCGAAGTAATTTTTCCACTCTGAAGTTGGTATCTCAAAAACATAGTTTTTAAAGACTTTAACAGCTTCTCGTGGTGATCAGAATCACTGTCCACACATTTTCGTTTGACGTTCGAAAACAAAAAGAAGTTGTTAGGCGATCAATCAGTTGGATACGGGGCAATGAGACAATGAGACGTTTTTCTCCTTCAAATAATCAAGTGTTTGACGTACTGTGTGAGAGCTGGCATTATCATGATGAAGAATGATGCGATTTTACCGGTTCTTTTCCTGATTTTGTCAATGACTGTTGGCAAACAAAATGTTGTATACCATTCAGTCTTAACTGTTCTTTAACCCTGTAAAGGAATGGTTGCAACACGTGCAATTAACCGAAGAAACAGACGAACATTTTCTTGGAAGTGCTTTGTGAATGACAACTTCTGTGGGATTTGGTTCACCTTTCAAAAACCAAACAGTGAATTATTACTTAGTTTTCGATTCGTATGAATATATCCACGTTTCTTCATCTGTTACGATGTTGTATAAGGATTTTTCAGTTCCTTGGGGATTTTCTTTAGCATTTCATTATAGCTATTAACACGAGCTATAATGCTATAGTGTTCTGTCAATTCCGGAACAAATCTTTTTACAGCTAAATGATGATGCAAAATCAATTGTTCTGAAGTCTTCGATATGCTTAAGGATGCCTCTATCTCACTATAAGTCACATACCGATATTCTTCTATCATATTGCGCACAGCATCCATGATTTTGGAATGTCAACCAATTTTGGTCGACCTTTAAGAAATTCATCAATGACGGACGCACCACCACGACGTAATTCTGCAAATCAATTGTAAATCATATTTTCTTATGGTGCCTTATTACCAAAAGCGATTCTATGTATTGCTGTTGAGCTATGCCTTTACTTAAATCGTTAAAAATCCTTCACGTGAAATTTCCATTTTTTCCCCCGCAAATTTGCTTTGTTTAAACGCTCACTGTAAACAAACTATTCGGCCAATTTCTAAGCTACAACTGTTTTTCACAACTAATGTCAATTGTTTGGAAAATAGCAATGGCATATTTCAATAGCGTTGCCTATTGATCGTTTGAAACAACTTAAAAGGTAACTCTCGTAGCAAAACAAACTTTATTTAGTTCAGTACTGCATTATCAATGTAACAGATCCAATTTGGACCATAATTATTATCTTGCAAAGGAAAAAGAGAGTGGACGAATGGAAGAAATAGGTGAATGAACAGAACAAGAAAAAGGAAAAAAGGAGCAAGAATAGAAGATCATCAGGCCTTCAACTTCAGGAGCCAATAGCGCCGAAGAATATATAAGAGAAAGGAGAAACACGTGAAGTTGCAGGAGGGATCTTTCCATTTTGTCAAGTGCACAAACATGCTTTATTTTTTCATCTGTCAAAAATTAATTTTTGGCCAAGACTTAAAGCATTCTCTGGACTTAACCAAAACACCCTGCTTATAGACTGCATATGAAGCATGCCAGCCAGGATATCTGAATTCCAAGTTACGCTGACAGAAGACACACCTTCTTCCGGGTCGCAAGGCAGAGACTAGGAAGATCTTCACGAGGGTTGGCTAACACAATGTATGTGAAGAACCATCACATATTTTCGCCATGTCCTTCACCTACGGGAAACATACGCCACTTTAGCCCGCGGAATTCATGCGCGACCTCTCGACGTCTGGGAAGACAACCAAGCAGGAAGGAAGGAAGGAAAACATGGCGGAGGACGAATTCTCCTGAGGAAAGTAAAGACTGTCGCAAAGCAGAGAGACTCTCGCACACAGAGATATCTGTATGTAACGGAAACACTCTTCTAACAGTTTAAACAATAATAATGATAAAATGGGTTATACGCCCCCTTCCACTAGTCCCCTTTCTTATTATGGCGGTAGATATGTATGCAGTTCTCTCCCATTACTGCTACCACCACGTATATAGGTGGCGCAAGACTCCTTCTCTTCAGATATATTATTGTCTGTTTCCTCCTTGACTTTGCAGCAGAAAGCAGCGTTTCCTAAATAATGACGATCTTATTCCATTGTTACGATCAACCTACTCATACTCCTTGCCTCCCGCTTTGCTACCAAGAACAGGAGGTGGAGTGGGAAGGGAAGAAATGTGAACAATGGATTATGATACTGTATCTATGTGATTCAACTCTTTCTGTTTGTGTGTTGCTTAGTAATAAATGTGTTGAAACTTTGTTGTGTAACGATAAGTGTTCTATTTTGCATGATAGCAATATTATATGACTTTACCTTCTACTGTTTCTGTTTGTTGTGCTTCTTATTCTTACAGCTTGATATTACGATTGTTATATGTACTAGATTCAAGTCAGCATTTGAAAAAAAAAAAAAAAAAACAAACAATAATTTCATATTATTATAGCATCTAAACTGAACGTTATTTTACAATATGCCATAATCTGAACACAAAACAGAAAATATATTTTTTATAATACAACAGCAGTTCTCAAATTTCCACATGTTTGAGAACGTTGTACTCTACCAGATAGGAATTAACAAACGGAGCCAATAGAAATGAGTCTTTAAGATATAATTGCGTATATACTTTATAAAAAATGAACATTAGCGCACTAAAGAGTACATGTAAATTATAATGCGTATAAACAGAGCCTGAAAGTTAGGCAAAATGCCTTTTCTATCTGCGTCCATATATTTATGAACCACATAAAAATGAACGCATTCCATACATTTGAGATCGGTAGGATCAGCTTTTATTTTCTCTTTTTTGCCTATTTTGACTTTTATTGTCTATTTTAAAGTTTAAAACAGTTTTTTTCCTCTTTTGAATCGTTATACATTTATCCTGCAATTAATTACGCATTTTAACAAGCACATAAACATTTCAATATATCCAAATGAAAAAAAAGTTATGAAATATCTATTGAAAATCTTGTTATACATATATTTCTTTTCAAGTTAGTCAAAAACTTTCTCCTCAACTAATTCACTTAAGCTCTTTAATAGCAGAACCTTCATTAGTGTAAGCAACACACGGTAACCTCGGGAATACGAATACCAGAAACAGAAAGGATGAGTGTTGTCTTGATCAACATTTCATGATGTCCTGAAAGGTGAATCTTCTGTTGTAACTGGTATGAGTCCTTCCGAAATAGCATGTTTTAAATATGCTGTAAACACTTTAGTGGAAGTAAAACGTTCTTTACCCATGATGAAAAAAGTTCTCTCTAACAAGCGACTGACTCTGACAGTTGATACCTTGAAAAAAAAAAATAAATAAAAAAATAAAAAATCTTATTGTAGCTTGTAACCAAGAAAAGAAGCTGAAGTACTTTAAATTATATGAGAAGGAGGTTATTAAGTATCTTAAATACCTATTTTCATTAATAATGAGTGATATTACTGTCTATTTTCAGTATTTTATGTGCCATTATATGAACATGAAAAAATAAAGTACAGATTAAACAAATTTAATTACATTTGTGTAATAATTGGAGACATATTATAAAGATAAACCCGAAAAGAAACAAATTTGAAGTTTTATAAAATTATGGCTATGCATGGCACGAAATTTTGAACGTTAAAAGAAGGACTGAAGTAACATACAGTATCGGAGGTGAAATTTCTTACAAATCAATAATGTAGATATTAAAAATACTCGGAAAATTTTTCTTTGAATGAAATGTACAAATATATTAAAAAGTGAAGAGTGTATATAAGGATGGATAATACATTTATTTGCAAGCTTCTAGACATAAACCCATAGGCATAGATGTAAGAAGATCTACAAGATGCTGTAACATAGATCTTTCCTAATACACAGAGCAAAAAATTGAATAAAATAATAATTAAATAACACCGAGTAACTTGATTCTAGCGTATTATTTACTAAATTTTATATGTAATATGAAAGTCGGTCCTGATGGTGTATTGGTAATCATACTTTCCTTCTAACCGCGGTTTCAAACCCGGCCAGGATCGATGGAATTTTTCGGGCGTAAAAATACTAAGTATGGCTTCCTTCGGAAGGGAAGTAAAGGCCGTGGGTCCCGTGTTACGGCACGATAAAGTACCTCAAGCCTGAAAGAAGAGGCCTCTGAGCAAAATTTGTCGGCCACTTCATGCCCTGAATTATGGGACGCTGATGACCTGCGATGTTCAAAAGCGTCCTAAATAAACCAAATCAATAAGTTAATATGAAATGTAAATTTTTTTTCTATCACAATTTAAACAGCATTTGTTTAAAACAAAGAAAGGGTACGCATTTCCTTATTAAAATTGCATTATAATAAATCTGTGCAGTCAAAATAATACTTATCTACCCTAGAAATCTAGCTTAATTTACACCTTCTTTTCTACTGGTGAGTGACTATTAAGCGGTAATTATATTTTTAATTTATTTTTATTTGCAGTAATATGTCATCCAGCAAGTGTAAAAATAACCCTGATATATTCTGTCATATCTGTGATACTTTTATTGTTAGAAAAAGAATTGTTGATTTAGTTTCGAACGCTCTTTAACAGCTCAGGACATCAGCGTCCCATTCAACCCAGGGCATGAAACGGCCGACAAATTTTGCTCAGAGGTCTCTTCTTTCAGGATTGAGGTTCTTTATCGTGCCTTAAATGTACGACATGGGACCCACGGTTTTACTTTCCTACCGAAGAAAGCCATACTTGGGGTTTTACGCCCGAAAAAATCCATCGATCCAGTCCGGGTTTGAACCCGCGATCTTGGGTTTAGAAGGCAAGTATGGTTACCACTGCACCACCAGGACCGACTAGAAAAAAGAAGGCAAAACATTAGCAGTTTGGTAAAAAGGCATATTATGAGTACTTTGGTATGTAACTGTGAGATCTGGGCACAAATGAGCTCCAAAGTAAGTATGCCACTTGTGTGGAACTATTAAGGAAATAGAGTAAACGAAAAAACTAAACGCTTCTTTCGCCATTTCAGTGATCTGGCATGAACATCGAAACCATGTAAATGATTGCTTTTTTATGCAACACAACACACTCAAAAAAATCTAGATTTGTTGTCAACTTAAAGATCATTTCACAGGAACCTGGCCTTACTGTGTCTTCTCAGTTAGAATCTTTTGGAAAGGAATCATCATTAGATTTTGAAACACATCGTTAAGACACAGCTGAGATTTAAGTAAATTGCAATAGGAGGAAAACCAACAACCGTAACAGTTTACGTCTAAAACTTTTGCTCATCTATGGGAATCAAGACTAAAAGAAAGAGCAAAAGAAATCCATTAGCTCTGGGAACACCATTGCTTGGTATAACACCTGAAGAGGAATTTGTTTCCTTTCTCTTTTAGGAAAATTCTGTTATATAGGCCAGGTCTTGGGAGCTGCAGAGCATGTTCCAGCTGAATGTAGACCTTTTATAAACTTCTCAAAAGTTTGTTTAAAAGGTGTATCTGCTCTTGCATAATGGGTAAAATATGCACAATTTCCATTGTCAATTCGTCACCTAAAGGAACTTAACATTCCTTCTAGAAAAATTCAAATACAAAGAGTATAAGTAGCAGGTATGTGGGAGATCCAAAAGTTGTTGACGTGCTGCTAGATCAACAGTCAGGCTATACGAATACGCTTTACTTTTTATATGAATGGACAGAAAACAGAATCTGAACACTGGACAAGACAGGTAGAGACATTCTCATGCCAGGATCAAATAATATAATTAATGAAAATCTATGCACGTTTTAACAAGCTAATACATTTAATGACAAAGAAAGGTACAAAATAAAATCAGCTCAGCTATGAGGAAACAAGCAAACTGTTATGTTCAAATCTGTTTTAGGTGTTAGTAAGCACTGACTGGTCCCTGCCTACACAAATGCACAATGCTTATGTATCTTCAAGGGAACAACACTCTTTCGTTCCTTTAATTCAGTTACTAATTCAGGGAAGTTTTAAATATTCGTTTTATAACTTACATAAAATAACTTGTGACTTTCGGTAACCATCTGACTTTTGACAGGGTACCTTGATATCAGCAGTTATTGAAAGCAATTACATTTTACCTTAGATTACAGAGACGTAAGAAGAAAGGGTGTCACTCTGCTTGCCTATGAAAGACAGCCTTTGTATCCAACAATCCTCTGGTTAATGAAAACAAGATGATTTGCTTTTAAGTTGTTAATTAACGTTATTTAGGAAGCTGGAAAACATTTTTATAGTAGTTAGCTGTAATATTGATAGCAGTGAGAAAAATGAAAGAAAGCTGGATTTTCATGCTTATAAATATTCAACTATAAATAAATACATATATACTATTTAATAAAATTAGCAGAATAGTAATGAAATTATAAACACAGTGATTTATGTAGAACTAATGCATTTATTTATTTATTTATTTCAAAACGAACTTCTTATGCGTCAAATGTAGAGTATATTGGGATATTATTAATTCTATAGAAAATGTTGAAAAAGTCTTCCCTCCTGCATAAGACGTAATACAGCACGACGTTCATTGTGCAAAATCCTGGCATACTGTCCATCACATGGTGTACAGATGAAGCATGGCTTCCGGATTTTCATAGAGTTGTTGCCAACTGAATCATGTAGAGCTGAGTCCTGGATATTTTCAACAAGATGGCGCTATATGTCATACATCAAACAAATCCATGGCGCTAATTGAAAGTTTCTTTCACGATCGGATAATCTGCAAAAACCTGTGGCCATGTGCTCTCCTGTTTTGACAACACAGGACTTCTTCCTATAGAGCTACTAAAAGACAAGAGCTTACGCTACACGCTCCCAAACATTGGACGATCTGAAACGTATCAGGGGATTAATGATATTGACAACATAGCCCTCCAACCAGTGGCCAGCAACTGGAACGATGTGTTGAGTTATGCTCATGCAAGAAGGAGGGCATTTTCAACATTTTCTATAGAGGTTAATGATCTCCCAAAGATATTCTACATTTGAAATATAATAAGTTGTGGCTAGCGTCATTCGTTTTGAAATAAATAAAGAAGGAAAGAAAAGTGTTAGTTATATATGAATCACTTTGTATTATAAAATAAAATGAATGGATAAAGTATCGGAATAAAATGGATTTGTAACGAAGCTTAAGAAGTATGGTATCTTGCTAATGAAATGGACAATACAGTTTTGATACGAATAGAACATGAACATCTATTGTAATGCAGAAACTATTTTTACAGTGACACTCTGCTCGTGCCATAGCTGAAAGAAAGAGCTTTAATTCCTTTTAGGGAGGCAACATATAAAATATACTTAACATATACATTGTGAACCCTCTTATCTTTTATTTGATATTTAAATAAATAAAAAAATGGAAGAGTGAAAATTAATGGAGCCGAAAGGTATATACCTAGGAAGAAATAAGGATATTAAAGCTATATTATTTGCGAATGGTCAGGTCCTGTTGACTAGTAAAGACTTGCAATATAATATAACAAAATTAAGTAAATACTAGACGGATATAATATAAAGATGTATTGTAATAAAACAAAAGTATTGGCAATGGAAAGAAATCAAAGAGGAGAACAAATATCATGATCGATGAACAAAATATAGAACAGAGGCAAAAAATTAAATATTTTGGATGTAACAAATCTAATTTTAAAATTAATTTACATTTGAAAGCAATTTAATAGAGAAAATGGAATAATAAGGAAATAATTTGAAATTATATGACGAAGGATGTCCAAATTAGATTCCATAATGCCCTATCAAAGCCTATACCGATATATGATAGCGAAACGTGGATCCTAAGAGTTCAACATCAGAAGGGAATTGAATGAGATTCTCTAGATCAATGGAAAAGGTGAACAACAAGAAACCAAAAGAAAAGTAAGACAGATAATGGAATAACTAAAACAAAGAATATTATTAACGAAATTAAAGACTATCAGAAAAACTGGCAACTGTAGAGAGAATGGCCGCAGAGAGACTACAACGGAAAATATATTTTTATCATTCATTGGGTCATCCAATAAGAAGATAGATAGATAGATACTATTAGCCTTGGAACGGGACAGCAATGACCCATCCTTGAAAGGAAGAAGTGGCAGTTGATGGAGATACTCAGACTTTTGTTTCTTAGCAGCCTCTTCCAGTAGCTGCAGATTGAAACCTTAATGGTAGAGAATATTCTTCACTATGTTTGTATTTGGTTTCATTTTCAGGCTGTTTATATGTAAGTTGCTGCACATTAAAAGCCTGTGCTGCATATCAAATTTAATTCTTAGAATTACAGTTAGAGTACGAACATAGAGAACACATTCAAATATATAATGACATCAATGGAGTTCTGAAACGATTTCAAAAAACAAATTAGAAAAGAAGTGCTATTTAAAATTCTATAATACTGTGAGTAAACCTGTGTTAGTGTATGGTAGTGAATCATGAGTCACGACAAATAAAAATAAATAAAAAAAGAGCAGGAGGAGGAGGAAAGAAAGAACGATGACTTGAGATAGCTCAAATGATTATTACGACCGTTAGTAGGAGTGACTAGAAGAGATCGCATCAGAAACGATTATGTTCGCCAACAACTTGCAGTTCAATACAGTACGGAAGAATTTCAAGTATACAGAAAGATCATGTGAATAGGATGGAACAGGGTACCTAAGATTATACTCCAATACAAACTAAGAGAATTCAAATGAATAGGACGCCCAAGGAACAGATGGAAAGACCAGTATTTCTGAAAAACATGTTTTCGAAGCGAGGATGTCGGTCCTGGTGGTGTAGTGGTAACCACACTTGCCTTCTAAACCCAAGATCGCGGGCTCCAACCCGGCTAGGATCGATGAGTTTTTCCGGGAGTAAAAATCCTAAGTATGGTTTCCTTCGGAAGGGAAGTAAAGCCGTGGGTCCCGTGTCGTACATTTACGGCACGCAAAAGAACCTCAAGTTTGAAAGAAGAGGCCTCTGAGCAAAATTTGTTGGCCGTTTCACGCCATGAATTGAATGGGACGCTGATGACCTGAGATGTTAAAGAGTGCCGTGAATAAATTAGTTCAACAACAATTCGGAACGAGGAAATTAGTAGAAATAGAAGTAGTATTTATTATTCTAGTTAAACTAGGTGTGTATATATTGCACAGTCGCATGGGTCGCAGGATCGTTCATGCTCGTGTAAAATACTTCATTTCTGAAATTAATTCCAACGAAAGAAAACACCAACATTAATAAGAACGCAACCACACACACACACTGCATGAAACAAATATACATACAATAATTCTGATATTCATATAAATTTCCGTATTATTTATATATGTTTGTAGAAATCTCTTGTCCCTAAAACTACGTATTTCATTTAAGAAAATGTCCAAGTTTAACCAGTTTTGTCTATTTACAATTAAGTCCCCCTACTGGAAGTCAAATATGCATCCGGTGGAAATTTTATTCTAGCATTTTCTGTCTGTGTACACCTAAAATGCACCCTCGAGGGAATTATTACCTAGACCTTGGATGGGAAGAAGAAGAAGGCATATAAACGTAATAAGTATTATAATCAGGGATCGAGAAACAGGACTCTCAGCAGGTAACGAAATGCCTTAACTCAAAGGGGTGGCTCAGGAATTTATGTTTAGAACTTGCATTCGGGAGATCCCGGGTTCAAATATTTTGAGGTCAGCTATCCTTGGGATATTTGTGGTTTCCTTTGCTCGCTTAGGCGAATGCTGGTATGGATCTTTACTTTCCATGAATTTTCAGATTTCCCATTTCATGTCGTCTCATTCCATTAGTTCTGCTATAGGGTCGAACGTGCCAAGACGAAGTGGGTTGGTGCGTTGTGACAGTGGCTTGCGTTTTGATAAGGTTTCTGTCTTGGCGTCTGGCATGTAAAAACTCGGACGCCTTGGCACAATACACCGCCGACTTCGGGAACCTGGAAATGTTAAGGAATAATGTGGCCACCCATGTCTCCCTCACTCATGCTTTCTTCCCAGAGGTGGCACCACTGAGCAAAACTGAAGTGCTATGGTATCCTCCTTAACAATCCAACAAAATAAAGTAGCAGGTCTTCTACTTACTACTTGAAGCATTGAGCAAATTGCATCAGCTGCTATTTGACTCTCTCTGCATACTATGAATACCTCCAAGACAAGTGACGCACACACCACCCTTCAAACATACCACAAGTTTCATCGCCCTTCGCTAATTCGTTAAAAATTAAACAAATATATTATCTTCTGTCAACCAAAGCGCAGAAAGAGATGTGCCAAAGACCGTACACCAAACTTTGGTGAGAAATGCAAACGTCGCACAGAAATCCTTTTCATCTCACTCTATAAATCATCAGTAAGATGAAATTCTTCGGCTCTTTTGTATGTTTTCCGAGTGTTTGTGAAAATGGGACTAATTAAAACTTCGCAGGGGGATGTGACATCTTCCATTCACCATTAGGAAGCAGAAGAAGAACAAGAAGCTGGATACTGTCTCAATCCTTCCTCATGTATTGTGAATTTGAAACTTTTGAATAGAATTCCCTCGTGTTCTATTCTTGACTTTTCGGTAGGATAATAATAAGAACGAGGTGAGGTGGAACCGTAACAGCGAAGGTGGGAGTGGGGGAATAAAGAGAGGGAAAGGAAGAGGAGGAGGAGAAGTAGTCAAATCTATACGCGTCTTTCCGTACACTAGGAAATCTGTCCAAACATTTGCCCTCGCTTGGGAATTCTGATTTTCCAGCGGCAGCTGCAGAAACCTACGAGTAAAATGGTTTTGAATCTTGAACCGTTTTGTTCATAGTTATTCTCTCCGGTGCTCTTTCTCCCCTTCCCCACTCTACCTCTCTACCTTGGCAATTGATATTCTACTTGTGTAAAGAAAACCGCTCTCGTTGCCGTTGATATGACGAATACTATCTATCCTGCCGATATCATGCTAGCCTTGTAGTGTGCAACTGAAGTATCTCTGTAAGAATTTACATTTTCTTATGTGAAACCATTATATTATTATTATTTGCACAAAATATATCAGAAATGTTTTTGAGCTGAAGTTTTGAGGTGTCGGGGAAAAAAATTAAGAATGTTGCAGTTACAAATTACAGAAGTTCAATAAAATATTCCCCAAGTGATTAAAGAATAAATCTAACACTGAATCTCTGAAAAAAATGAAGACAACAGCATACTGAAGCTGAGAATACAAAGGGGAGAAGGAGAAAAGAAATGAGTATTCGGAAGCTTTCACGGCCGAAGTCAGACTTATAACTAAAAGTTTCTTCCGGGCTTAGGAGCCGTGGTCAGTTGGAGCTAAGGATTTCATCCCCAACTGCAGTGGACATCTTCCTGGCACGACCTTCGCCCAGAAGACTCAGACCGCGCCACTGAACATGTCCTCCACAGTTGGGGATGAAATGTTTGGACTCCTTAGCTCCAACAGACCACGGCTCCTAAGCCCGGAAGAAACTTCTAGTTATAAGTTACCGCCACGGGTGGCCGAGGTCGTTAAGTCTCGGACTCGTGAGCGGGAGGTCTGGGTTCGAATACCGCCAGGACCGTCCTTCCTGACTGAGGTTTTTTCCAGGTTTTCCTCAGTCCTCATAAATGGCAAATGCCGGGGAGGTACCCTAAACTTAGGCCTGGAACGATTCCTTCCTTAAAAATAAATCCTTTCCAAATATATCATTTCATCTCATGTATCATCAGTGTCCATCGCCTGTGGTGCCTCTGTAGCAAAAACGGGCGTTAAACACTATTCATTCATTCATTCATTTAGTTATAAGTTAGAAGAAAAGAAACATTACAAAAATTATACTATAAAAACAATTTATAAAAAGATATGGAACAAAACGATAACTTGGAGACACACTTATACCAAAATCTGAGATGGTAAAATATCTTTAGCATTCATTCTACCTGACACTTAAGGTGTTATTCATGCCCGTTTTTCCAAATTGGAGGAGGATGCAGGCAGTACCCTCACTTGATAATATATAATATAATGGTGCTAAACCTTTTTCCAATCGTTGTCTTTATATGTCCATTTTTATCTCTCATGTGTAAATTCTTTGCCAAACCCATTCAGTTTACTTCGTTTTAATTAACCAATTAGTATTTTGATATTATATATATATATATATTACGTCAAATATGTTCGCGTCCCCTGGTGTTCTGTATACGATAGTTGCGTCGAATATAAACTTAGTTGCCGCATGTGAAACTTACAGGTGAGTGCCGCGGCGCGTGAAGCTGAACATGCTTAACTGATGTATCGGAACTACGTAACTGGTAACTGCTTCTCAGCTGAGTGTCAACTTAAAACCAACCTAACTGATGTATCAGAACTGTGTGCCCGCTTACGAAGTAGAACTTGTCATCTGCTTCTGAACTGATTCTGCGCACTACGTGCCTCAGCAATGTAACTTACAGTGAGTACTGTCAACTGCTTCTGCAAAATGCGTACATCTTGCCGCGTGTAGATCTTATAACTGTCTGCTTCAGCGTAGCAAACCTTTCTTATATATTAAATTCAAATCAAGTAATCGTTAGTTTACTACACCAAAGGGAGTCACAAAGGCATGCTCAAGTTTCACCTGCCACACGATACATTCGGTATTTTTTTGAAAGTTTAAAACTTTTTGTTGGCATTGGGTGGTTTAAAGGCTAAAAGTACAAGTTTAAAGCTGCAAACGGATTTAAAAGTCCTTCAGTTTATTAACCCTGCAACCGCAGTCCTTTTAAAAAGAAGGGGGGACTTCACACTTGACCCAGGGGTTACATGCTTTGAAAAGAGTTTTATGGCCCTCTTGACTTCCCAAACTACCGTAACCGAAAAACACCAGAAACTTTTTCTTTTGTACAATTCACATTATATTATACATATACATACATTATATTATACATATACATACATTATATTATACATATATACTTACCTGGTATCTGCATTACTAATTACAATCATTAAATACTATGATAATTGGGTGTGCAACGTACATATTACATTATATTTATATTTCAGTACCGGTGGGCCATAGCAATTGTGCCAATTATGAATGTAGTTGACGAAACAGACTCCTCATGCTATAGTGGCATATTATGTTAACAAAATGTTAACAAAAACCTTTAACATGGAAATGTTAATGCAAGATGAGTATCTTGCATGTTTACTGCCACCCAAAAGCGATTGAGAGTTATGATTTGCATGCAACTACTAAAAGGTTTTCGTGCAAACAAACAAATCTTTCCTGGGAAATTAATGACTGCAAATGACTCATTAGTTCAAAACACCAAAGCAAGGAATGAAAAAAATCAGAGTATCTATTTCAGCTTCATTAATTAAGTACTTGCTATATTTTTGGAACCGATAAGATGTAACTTGTTAATCGTAGATTTTAATTTTCAAAGACATTGAGTTTCAGTTATATTTGAGCTATAAATAAACGTTTTAATTATAATATTCTAATGTGTATGATAGTGACAAGTTGTGAATAATTTCCTGTTAAGAGTACATAATCATATTTGTAAGCATAAATATAATACCTTTATAAGAAGAGAAATAAGGAAAGATGCTAAGTGTTCACATAACTTTCAATTTGATATTGTCATAAAATACTTTTCACAATTTTAAATAAAAATACAGTACATTTTCAGCTGTATATTATTTTAATTTATTTACCATTTATTTTATTGTAAAAACTAATCTGTATTTGCATTATCTGTAACAATGTACATTAATGTAGATCTAATGTTAAATACTTTTGTAGAGTACGCAAATATATTTTATGATAAACAACGGAAATTGATAGGTTAGAGAAATATATTTTGAAACGTTTGCTGTAAAAGTTGTATCCTATCGTGTTGTTAAATTGGGAATTGCTTATTGAATTATGCCCTGTAATCTCTTGGAGTGATTTTTCACTCTCCAAATACTGTCATCATTTATTAAATCTTCAGTGATCTGTATGATGTATCTTTTAGAGATAAGACCTTTCAATAGTTTTCTACCTGCAAAAAAATGACTAACGACTTTTTTCATACTTGTGTAGTAAAATATCTTAGCCATTTGGAACAACAAAAGAAACAGTAACCTGACGTTTATTGAAAACTTATGAAATTGGACGCTTTCTGGACCTTTAAAAGGACATTTTTTAAATATTTTACTTAAATACTGTCAGAAAACATTAACTGTAAAACAGTTTAATAATACAAAACAAGTTTTTTTTAATTTATCAGCATTTCTTACTCTTTATGCAGTGGTAGTTCACTTCTCTTGTTCTCACAAACAGACATTTTCAGTAGTAAAGGGAGCAAAACTCACAAAAAAGTCATTACTGGAGAGCGTTGAGATAGGGATTTCCTTTCTAATAACTCAATACTACCCTTCTCAAAGGACCACCACGGGTGGCCGAGGTCGTTAAGGCGCGAGTGGGAGTTCTGGGGTTCGAATCCCACCACGACTGAGGTTTTTTCCAGATTTTCCTTAGTCCTCATGAATGGAAAATGCCGGGGATGTACCTTAAGCTTAGGCCTGGAACGATTCCTTCCTTAAAAATAAATCCTTTCCTAATTTATTATTTCATTTCATGTATCATCAGTGTCGTGGTGCCTCTGTAGCAAAAATGGGCATTAAACACCATTCATTCATTCATTCATCCTCAAAGGAAAACGTTATTTATCTACTATAATGACGCATATCCTTTTTCAATGTATACTTATATAATATATAGCCTACCTGTTGTCATTGATTGAACGATTTATTTCTTTGTTTATTTACGGAGGCTCTTTAACATCTCAGGTAATCAGGGCTTCATTCAATTCAGGGCGTGAAACCGCCAACAAATTTTGCTCTGAGGCCTCTTCTTTCAGGCTTGAGGTTCTTTATCGTGCCGTAAATGTACGACAGGGACTCACGGCTTTACTTATACTTAGGATTTTTAAGCCCGGAAGAAAACCCATCGGTTCTGGCCCGGGATTGAACCCGCAATCTTGAGTTTAGGAGGTAAGTATGGTTACCCCTACACCACCAGGACCGACATTGATCTAATGTTAAAGAGGTTATTTTCTGCATAGCACTGTGGAATGGATGATGGTTTGAACTCATAGCCCTCTTGAAAAACAATATTTTGAAACTAAAATTTGGCCTTTGGAAGTTCCATACTAGTAGTTAGGAGAAAACAGTATTGACATCTGATATGTAGCATGCGTTGTTTTGCATTGGCTTGAGGCTTGGATTGTTGCTTGTAGGTTCTTCCAGAAATCTGTAGGAGATTTGCGGAGAGAATTTCTCCTTCTTCTAGGATATATTTTTGAAAAGCAAGAGAGTATTTTCAAATGAGCAACATATAAGTTAAGAGTGAAGCCCGCTGATTTGAAATTATTTACAGTTTTATTCTGTCATTTTTTTAAATGTAAAAGCTTTACATTTTATATTTGGTATATTTAGAATGTATTGAAGCAACTATGAGGGTTTGCCAAAATAATGTTTGATGTTAAATTATTTTATATTTTATATATTTATATTTATATTTTATATATTAATATTTATATATTTTATATTTTAAGTTACTGGCATGAAATAAAAATATTTATATTAATTTATTAATCGAAACATTCTTTTGTCAGTTTTGTCAATAAAAAACCCAGGGTGTAAATATCTTTAATGCTGTAGATAATAACAACCTATGAAAATGATGCCTTAAATGTTTAGGATCTCTTTGGTTTTTAAAAGTTAGGCTTTGAAGGACATACATAACCTATATCTCATTTCTTTCCAACAGAATAGTAGCTAGAAAAATTGCACAGAAGGCTTAAAACCAAGGGAAGGTAGAGGAACTGGTGCGCGATTCTACGAATTATAGACGGTGGGGAGGTCTAAATTCGACCAAGTAAAATTTTCTGTGCAAATAATGGAGAGTTGAAAGAGGGGCGTTTTGTTGAAGGAGAAAGGGAGGAAGGGATTGAGGAGATATTATAGGATCTCTTCTCACCCCCTTAACTCTCTCTCTCTCTCTCTCCTTGTCTCTCGCTCTCTTTACTGCATATTCCCTCGCTACCATTTATCCAATTACCACTGCCTTATTCTATAACCTTATATGATAAAGGATAGTCTAATATTTGGGCTAATTATTCGGTTGATTTCCCTTTTCTTCATCTCATGCCCCTCTGCTTTTATATTCTTCTATCTCTCTCTCTGCTCACGTCTTTCCTTCTTTGCTCTTCTTTCTTTCTCTTTCCCATTTAACCATCGTATTCATTGTCTTGGGCCAAAAGCCCGGGGAAGAATCACTGTTCAAATCCTATGTTAAGGTTTAAAAGCATCCCAAATCCCAAGGGAACACGGCTGAAATAATACAAAGACGATTTTCAGATGTTCAATAATATAATACCTTGCAGAGAGAGCGACATATTGTCTATGTGTAAACTGGAAAATTGCTCTCAGACTGTTACTGCTCCTTCGTTAAGAGCTTAGGATTATGAAATGAAAGGGGTCTTCTCCGAGAATACAGTAGTACGATCTGAAGACAGCACAAAGCTGTAGGCCAGTATTTGTTACTCTTGGTTTATTACTACAATTTCTTAAGTGGATTGAAGAAGATGAGAAAGAGAATGTATGTAATTGAGCTTAATAACACAATTAATAAAATATTTACATTAGCGATTCATTTATTATTTGTACAAGGAAGATAATAAATAACATTTTATTCACAAAGTTTTGACACTTTAACGTATATAAATAGAATAGTACTCCTAATGAAATTTGGTACTAGCTTTAAAATGATCATATTATTTGCCTCCATATTCAGGGAGAGCTTCTCCTGTGAAAGCTAGGTTATATCCTTGTTCCAGGATTTAGTCGATGAAGTTGGTAACTTTGGGAGGCTTGACACAATAGTGATGGCTTTTAGTAAGGCTTTGACCTGGTTTCCCGTGATATAAAAATATCGCATGTTGAATAGATAATAGAGTAAAATCCCTAAATTATGGAAATCAATGTGTTAAACTTTGTAGCACAATATCGGAAGGGGACACAACACTGGAGTCCCCCAGTGCTGGGCTATCGGAAAGTTACTCTTCTTAACTCATATAAACGATTTACCAATGCTTATGAAATATAAAGTTACATTGATAAGAATTACTCGTATATAGTAGGAGATAAGGAAAACTCTAATATTGAAACTTTGCAGAGCGATCTGGATAAGATCATTAAGCGGTATAGAATGAACAAAGGTAAGAAAATCTATGTATCATTTAATAAAAAGAGGGAGGAAATTGTTCTTGACTATCGTATTGGTGGAGAAATTTCCCCTCAAGATAAACTGCAAATACTTAGAAATATACGTACACAAAAAGCTGAGGTGACAGAACCAAGCAAGCTGTAATGCAAAAAGCATGGAAAATTTTGCATTTCGTTAGTAAAATATTCAGAAAGGAAAACGCGGTTAGCTTACTGGTCCCTTGTTCATCCGTTAATGGAATATGGAGCATCTTTCTGGGATCATTATAGGAAAACTAAACAGATTCCTTTTAGGTGGTGCAGAAAACGGCTGCCAAATTCGTGAATGGAAGCAGAGAATATGGTTTGCAAAAGCAGCAGGATCTGGGATGGAAATCCTTGGCAGCTAGACGCAAAAAGCGAGACTTTGTGTACTTATAAAAATCATAGGCCATCAGAGGACCACACTTAAACTAAACATGTCCTCGTGTTTTTCAAGAGGAGGTCATAAGTTGGAAGGAAATAGAGGGCAGACATAAGAGAATTTTTCGTTTTTAAAAGAACCATCGATGATTGGAATAACTTACCTGCAACAGTCTTTGAGAGCTGTACTCTAATAAATATAAAAGTTTACAGAAGTTTAATAAGAATTGTAGTTGACATATATTTAATTAGATTAAATTAAAATATACTATAAAATAAAATATAGATATAAATATATTTTATTAATTGACATGCAATTAATTGGGTAGAAATGTATTTAAATAGGTTGATATATGTTTGATTACTTTGACATTGAATTATTTATATTGATATGTGTTTAATGAGGTTGGGCTGCATTTATTTAGGGTGAAATGTTTCAAATATGTGAAGTTCTTCAATTAGATTCATGTGTATTTTTAACTACGTTACCATGATATTTAGTTAGAATGAAATGTATTGAGTTAAGTTGAAATATATTTAATAAATTGACATATATTTAATTACGTTGACATTTATATAATTACGGATTTAATTACGTCGGAATGTGTTTTATTATGTTAATATATAAGTATAAGTTGTAAACATAATTTCACTATTTCTCCACTGCCATCGGGCATAAGCCCAATTTCAGATAGGTAAATGTATATAGATATATTCGGACATTTTGTAATGTAAACTATCTTTTCATTAGAAACGTGCTTTTTTCTATTGTTTAAAAAGATGAATTTTATTTACGGACGCTCTTTAACGTTTCAGGTCATCAGTGCCCAATTCAATTCAGTGTGTGAATTGGCCAATCAGAAGCCTCATCTTTCAGGCTTGCGATTCTTTTTACTTGCCGTAAATCTACGACATGGAACCAACGAATTAACTTCCCTTCCGAAGGAAGCCATACTTAGGATTTTTACGCCCGATCGATTCTGGCAGGGGTTGGATCAGCTACCTTGTGTTTACGAGGCAAGTTTTATTACTCCTAGCGCACTAGGACTAACATGATTTTTTTGAGGCAAGGCTAATGTTTGTAATCAGAGTCAGATAGGAAAAACTCAAAGTCATGGTCGGGATCTTCGAATTGTCATGCCGAAAAACTTAACGTAAATATTATCTACCGTGCCTTGCCCGAACATAGCTGTGAATCGAATAGCAACGATATAACGTTAAAGGTATCGGGGTTATAATTAGCTATTATGTAGCATATCCGGATAGAACACGTATCGTAAAATTATTCCTATCAATTAAATTCCATAATCTTTTCATTCTTCATTCATCTCGAGTCAACATGCATACTAATGCTCCATTTCCTTTCGGTTTACTTGTACTGTAACATTTTATTTGTAATACTTCCTCGTGTTAATGTGTCCTAGAAGAAAATATTTGCTTGCAGAAAGCTTTTCTTCAAGCAGGTATGTAAAGCCTGGCGAGGTGATTAGTTTTTAAATGCTTTTACAATTATTTATAATATATCCAAGATATAAAACATCCTATAAACCCTTTAAGCCCGAGCCATTTTTTCAGATAAATCTATGTATGAATAATTTTCTAGAAATCGTTTACAAATTTAAGCATCGACTTTTTAACACGTACTTGTAGCGTATAAAAACTTAATACCTACTTTCTGGGTACTATTTTATAAGTTGGCACAATTTGTTATGGAAATACCGAATAGTTTAAAAGCAACTAAAGTGAGGTTATTTGAGTTTCGGGCCGTCTGAGAGCGGCTCCTTACCGTGGAAATGCACCCGCCGTAACCGGAAAAGGTGAGATAGGTCACCGCGCGTGAAATTATTATTTTATTTTAGTATTTATATTTTTTCCTGAAAATATAAAAGTATACTGTGTTTAAATCTAATAATAATAATAATAATAATAATAATAATAATAATAATAATAATAATAATAATAATATAAGCACTAATCTGTTATAAGAGATGCTGAAAATAATGCTGAACGTAGAAAATTCCCGTGTTGCTACAGTAAGAATACCACACGGCGGTTCGGAATAGATTTCTCGTCTGGCAACTTTCTAACAAGTTGGCGAACAATTTCTCTACGTGGAACACAATTACCAGTGGGTATAGTATATTTTTTTCTCAAAAATCATCTTACCACTTCTCCGTTTTACATATGTATGATACATAAAAGTCCGTTCTTCAAAGACATAACACACTATTTACACACAATAAAAGCATCGACTAACACAGGAAAGCACAACCACGCCCTAACAAACCCTGCCTTATACTAGCTACAAGCCGCTACCTGCAGGTGCATTATAGGCCTTCGCGACTGGTTTCTTCCAGTACGCTGCCACTGGCCCCTATCTCATATAACCTCGCTCTACTTATCTCTGACGCACATGTAATGCAAGTAATCTGACGACAAAGTAACGGACAATAATGCCTCCCTAACAGAGAACAGAATTGTCTGTTTTCGGTGGGAATATAATCTGATATTCCTATTCCTCTATTTGCATTGATTACATCTTTGTCACAGACAGAATCCTCTGTATCTAAACAGCGAAGCATTATAATCTTAGCGTACACGTAATCCTTAATACACAGGCTCTTTATGACATTTCTGGTTTTTTTTTCTTTGGTCATAAATTGAGCATATTTTTTGCTTTTGTTTGAGCCATACTTAATATTACAAATTATACTTTTTGATAAGGATGCTGAAGGCTGGAAATTGCCTGTAGTCCATTTGTTTCTACGAAAAGGGAACAGATATTGCATTTTGGAGTAGCTTTAGTTTTCTTTATAAAGCGACTGGGATTTACTTCAACCTTCAGAGATACGGAGACAAGATTACTGTAAAGGGAGCAAGAGTCGTTAGTTTTTAACTACCTTCCATTATTTTTAATAGCGTTGGAACAGGCACTTCTAGACGTACCTGGTCATAATACCTTTAAATGAATATTAAGATATGCAGCAACTAAGAAATGCATAATTAAATGGTCAAATAAACGTAAAATCTGATAAGATACGAAATAATAACAAACGAATACTGATAAGAAATGAAAAAAACGAGTCCCCCAACTTTTGTCAAATAGCTCTGTCTAGCACCGCTTTATTTGCATAAATTAAATAGTATTTTTCTCGAGTCATGCGCTGCATTTTCATCAGGGAGAATTTAGATCTTGATATTTCAGCCAGTAATCACGATTTCTGTTCAGCATTTCTTTGTACCGTGAAAATGTGGCGACAGTGTTGTAGGTGATAAGAGCAAATCACAAAAAATTTGTAAATGCCGTGTTTTTAGTTCTCTTTTCGGGGTATATGTGTTTGATGTCATTAGCAAAACGGCTAAGAAACTGCCAAGTATCTGAAGGAGCTTTAACATAAAGAATAGTGGAATGAATCAATCACTTCTTTGAGTCCTCAGAGAGCACCAGTTTACTGAGCACAGCCGTTGTCCCGATAAGTGACTCCCTTGTAGTGTCTTTTAAATGGTCACGGGACATCTTTTTGTGAACTTATCCCAGTAAGCATTGTCGTCGGAAAATCTGTGTTGCGTTGAGGCGCCAGTTGCCAATAAAACGCTCGCTATTTCTGTTTTTCTTTTATTTGTATTTATGTTTTTTATTGGTTGGTGTTGGTTAGTATATATTATTTATTTAGCATTTACCACGAACAGAAAAATATACTCACCATTACATAAAATGTTTGAAATAACTACTCGCCCCAGTTTTCTCAGAAGGTTGCAAGGAAACTTACTGAAGCTCATTTTGTTTAACACCGAACATCGCTTGATAAAGATTTTCTCTTTTAGAATCTCCAGATTATGTACATTTTTGTTATAAGTTTTAATTTTAGGTTTACCTCATAATTATCAGTCTTAATGATTAAGAGTCAGGAATTTTAGAGGCAGGCTATAAATTAGAACTAATTATTCTCTCATCAAACATTTTAATTCAGCCATGTGTGACGTCGCACCATCTTGCATGAAATATCCAAGCAGTTGTTCTGTTTCCGTTAAGTTTGCAAAAAAAAAAAAAAAATGGATTTAACATTAGGGATTCACAGTACTAAGTATCTCTTACTTTGACTGCGTTAACCCCAAACACGTTTCGTTAAACCAGTTATAAAAGTTATATCCTATTTCCAAAATCCAAAGGTTTAATATTTTGCACCACACTAACACTGAAAGTCCGTTAATAAAACAATTTCGTCCCTTTCCATGACTTAGTCTTAGGAATTCCACATAACTATGCTAATTGTCTCAATACTTTCTGTGGAAACTTACCTAGCAATGACTAATGCCATCTAAGTTTCCCACCTTTCATTCTTCTATACTTTTTATTAATAAAACATTTACATTTCACTTTTTTTATAAATCGAAATTTGGAACTTAGATTGAAATTGAAGACCGGAATATTTAAGGCCAAACTTTCTCCTGCAATATTTATAATATTTTTTTTAACGTAGCAGTCATTAATATATACTCTCTTTTGTAAAATATATCTAATTCTCGCCAAATGACAATTCGCTACTTAACAGTCACAGAGCAGTCTGAATTTGATGTATGTCTGCGTGTATGCATAGCACCAAAGATCAGAAGCCAGGAGGCGGGAGAACTGAAGCAGGGGGTGTCTTAGCAACCGGTCAAGGCTATCTTTTTGTTAACTGCAGCGGTGAGAGTGGGTTAAGCAGTGAGAAAAATATTTTAGAGCAATATTATATCTGGACATTTTTGTGTTTCTTAGTGGGCAGGCTAAAAATGAATGAACCAAAATAGAAATGTATTGAAAGCAATTGTTAATTTCCTGTAATTTTAACGTCTGTGTTTTCATTTCGGTATAATGCTTCAATCACTAAAACATATTATTATTTTAAAAATAAATATAAAAGATGCATAAAAATATTTGCATTACATTTTCTTAATGATTCGCATTTCTTTTTCTGATTTTTTGCTATACCTACTCATTTGTACGTGTATATTTGAGTAGATGTTATTTAGTGGATGAATGTGTTAATGTGATACGTTATTTGTCATAATATTCAAATATTCAAATTGACAAAATTTTTCTGTTGTTTCAGTCAAGATTGCCATACTCCCGTATTTTAAGAAAAAGTCATGCATCTTTTCTTAGCTATAAGAGACGTCATTTTGTTATAGTTTTAAAACTTAAAATACATTTGCCTTTCATTTCTAGTTCTGCAACAAAATAAGGTTGAGAAAGTCACCTGATATTGTACGCTTCAAACACATTTGTATTTTCTGAAACACAAGCATAAATCAAAATGTATTTTAAATATTTTATTGAGTAAAACATAAAATACCTAGATTTTCTTGATTGAAACTCATTCCTAAATATTAGCAAAATGTCCATACATTCCCATCAATATTCGAAAGTTTAAAAATTATATTTTTCCTTTAAAAGTTGAGCCTTAAGTAAATGAACTTGATGAACATTGCATTGTAAAAGTGTATATTAAAATTAATAAATGGGCATGAAAAAGATTTTTCCAAAGTATCTGTTTTTGTTAAGAGTTTGAAGAAAGTAAATTTGAAAGGGAATGCATTATTAAACAAACCATATTTAATTTCTCCTACTTATACAACGGTTTTATGTAATATTTTCAACTATGTAACGTAAAGAGTTTCTCAATCATGTTAAGTGAAATAACACTTAAAGAGGAAATTTTCTGACAGTAAGAAATATAAATAGTAACTAATGTGACCCGGTAAATAATGTAATTGTACTCGCTTTAATTTCGAAAATATTTGCAAAATAGGTGTGAAATATATTCAGAATTTTAATATTCATTACTAATTATAAAAAACGAAAAAGAAATTAAATTACATTAAAAGTTTACAACTTGTTATAACATGATGATAGTTGTGATTTTTTCAATATACGAAACTGCAACGGTGATGTTGTGCCCATAAAGGACGATTAAGTGATTATATAATGTAAAAAAATGTATCTTATGATAAATTGAAATATTACTATACTTTATCTGCATTTTAATATCAATTCAAGTAATAATTTTACCGGGTAATAAATCAACTTACTTTGGAAAGAAAACATTAATCTTCTGTAAAAGGTACCCGTGCACGAGTTTCTTGACTAAAATTTCCCTGTATGTCGATTTTTCACACAAATCTGCACGAAGCCGTTTCACAAGCCGTTTACAGAAATGGAGCTATAAAGCCATTAGATGTTCCCTGCCGCTGATCATGCAATTGATATGGACAACATTTATGGACGAATTGTGTTTCCCAATATCATACGTCAAGTTATTTAGTTTCCATTAACAGTGATCGTAACCTGTCTGGCTCGATTGATTTACGGATTATAATTCACAAATAACAGGCTTTTTAGATAGACATATCTTGTCCATGCAGTTATTGCATGTAAACGACTTTACTTTTAGCCATGCGCTTTGAAAACAGGTCAAATAATAAATTGTTCTGCGCCGAACAGACTTGTTGTTTCAGACGGTTAAATCTGACCGTTGGGCATTAGAACAAAAATGATAGTGTTAAAGGGCAAAGGTGAAACAGACATTGCATCTAGGGAAAACATCCATTCTAAGGTTATTGACTAAGTTCCTTCCCGGTTACCATGGGCTGCAATGATTACAAGGCAAGGATATTTAAATTTATTGCAACCTAAAATGTTTATATAAACGTTATATATGCTAAAGTAATCATATACAGCATGCTCAAAAATAGTTTGCCTAAAATATATCGATTAATTTCGATTTTTCATTCATTCTTATCAATCAAATGGGCTAACCCACGGATTTTCCTCTAGTGCGTCAGAGGAGCGTTTCAGTATACCATAAATGATACATTCATTGCCTTCGCAATTACGGTTTAGGTCATCATGACGCATTCACGGCCTATTCCTATTGAATTAGGACATTCTGCTACCAGGAGCAGCTGAGAATGGGTGGAAATAAGGTCTGGGTTTCAAAATTAAGAAGGGATCTGGAAAATATAGGAATGGGTGACATTTGGATCGGAGCGGGGAAACAGAAGGAGGGTTTGAAGAAAAATTAAGAAACATTGAGGAACATTGATAGGCCGCTAACTCTTTCGGAGTGTACAGAAAAAGTTTCGCCGGAGATACAATCGGAGTTGAAAACGGATTAGAGATGAAGGGTTACATCGAAACAGAAGCAAAACTCTGCAACCAGGGACTCGCTTAGTTTAGGTTAGGAGCGTGGCAGATGACTAAAGTA